>OY997266.1:185517335-186717335 GCA_963921465.1 Triticum timopheevii | reverse complement strand
ATTTAAGAAGGGTCTACCAAAAATAATGGGACAAAAATCATCTTGTGGGGAGCCAAGAACAAGAAAATCAGCAGGGTATTTAACCTTCCCACACAAAACTTCAACATCTCTAACAATCCCAACTGGTTTAATGGTATCCCTATTAGCAAGCTTAATGGTAACATCAATGTCTTCTAATTCAACGGGTGCAATGTCGTGCATAATTTCTTTATATAGATCATAAGGTATCGCACTAGCACTAGCACCCATATCACATAAACCATGATAACAATGATCTCCTATTTTAACAGAAATAAACAGGCATGCCTACGACAGGTCTATGTATCTTAGTATCTGGTCTAGCAATATTAGCAGTTTCATCACAGAAATAAATATCATGCCCATCTAGATCATCATCCAAGAGATCTTTAACCATAGCAATACTAGGTTCAACATTGATTTGCTTAGGAGGTGTATAAGTCCTAGTATTACTCTTACGAACAACAGTCGAAGTTTTAGCATGATCCTTTATCCTAACAGGAAAAGGAGGTTTCTCAACATAAGTAGGAATAATAGGATCACTATAGGTGATAGTCTTTTCTTCAACTGTAATAGGTGCAACTACTTTCACTTCAATGGGAGGATTATATTTAAACCACTTTTCTTTAGGGAGATCAACATGAGTAGCAAAAGATTCACAGAAAGAAGCTACTATCTCAGAGTCAAGTCCATACTTAGTGCTAAATCCACGAAAAGCATCGGTATCCATAAAAGATTTAACACAATCGAACTTAGGTGTCATACCTGACTCCTTACCATCGTCGGGACCCCAATCTTCAGAGTTGCGTTTAATTCTTTCCAATAAGTCCCATTTGAAATCAATAGTCTCCAGCATATAAGAACTAGCACAGGAAGTATCGAGCATGTTGCGATCATTGAGAGAAAGCCGAGCATAATTTTTTTGAATAATCATTTCCCGGGAGAGCTCATGATTGGGGCATGAATATAACATTGATTTAAGCCTCCCCCAAGCTTGAGCAATGCTTTCTCCTTCGCGAGGCCAGAAATTATATATGTAATTACGATCACGATGAACAAGATGCATAGGATAGAACTTCTGGTGAAATTCCAACTTCAATCGTTTATAATTCCAAGATTTCGTATCATCACATAGCCTATACCATGTCAATGCATCTCCCTTCAAAGATAAAGGGAATACCTTCCTTTTGACAACATCATCGGGAATACTTGCAAGCTTAAATAATCCACAAACTTCATCCACAAAGATAAGGTGTAAATCGGGATGCAATGTTCCATCTCCTGCAAATGGATTAGCTAGCAGTTTCTCTATCATACCCGAAGGAATCTCAAAGTAAATATTTTCAAAAGTTCAGTAGGTTGAGGAGCAACTCTTTGCTCTTCTGGTCGGGGTGAAGATACCCCTAACAAGCCCCTCAAAGGATTAGTTTCCATAGTGACAAGTAACAGAAAATTTCAGCACACTATATAAATGTTTCCTTACCAAGTTCCACTCACCAAAAGCGCTACACTCCTCGGCAACGGCGCCAGAAAAGAGTCTTGATGACCCACAAGTGTAGGGGATCTATCGTAGTCCTTTCGATAAGTAAGAGTGTCGAACCCAACGAGGAGCAGAAGGAAATGATAAGCGGTTTTCAGTAAGGTTTTCTCCGCAAGCATTGAAATTGTAGGTAATAGATAGTTTTGTGATAAGATAAATTGTAACGAGTAGCAAGTAAATAAAGTAAATAAAGTGCAACAAGGTGGCCCAATCCTTTATGTAGCAAAGGATAAGCCTGAACAATTTCTAATAATGAGAAAGGAGCCCCCGAGGACACATGAGAATTATCGTCAAGCTAGTTTTCATCACGTTCATATGATTCGCATTCGGTACTTTGATAATTTGATATGTGGGTGGACCGGTGCTTGGGTACTGCCCTTACTTGGACAAGCATCCCACTTATGATTAACCCCTATTGCAAGCGTCCACAACTACAAAAGAAGTATTAAGGTAAACCTAACCACAACATTAAACATATGGATCCAAATCAGCCCCTAACGAAGCAACGCATAAACTAGGGTTTAAGCTTCTGTCACTCTAGCAACCCATCATCTACTTATTACTTTCCAATGCCTTCCTCTAGGCCCAAATAATGGTGAAGTGTCATGTAGTCGACGTTCACATAACACCACTAGAGGAAAAGACAACATACATCTCATCAAAATATCGAACGAATACCAAATTCACATGACTACTAATAGCAAGACTTCACCCATGTCCTCAAGAACAAACGTAACTACTCACAAAGCATATTCGTGTTCATAATCAGAGGAGTAATAATATGCATTAAGGATCTGAACATATGATCTTCCACCAAGTAAACCAATTAGCATCAACTACGAGGAGTAATCAACACTACTAGCAACCCACAGGTACCAATTTATGGTTTTGATACAAGATTGAATACAAGAGATGAACTAGGATTTTGAGAGGAGATGGTGCTGGTGAAGATGTTGATGGAGATTGATCCCCTCCCGATGAGAGGATCGTTGGTGATGACGTTGGTGTCCCCGGCAGAACACGCCGGAGCCCTAAATTGGTTCCGCCAAGGTTCCGCCTCGTGGCGGCGGAGTTTCGTCCCGTAAGCTTGTCCACGATTTTTTCCAGGGTAAAAGCCCTCATATAGCAGAAGATAGACACCAGGGGGCCACCAGGGGGCCCAGGAGACAGGGGGCGCGCCCCCCACCCTCCCAGCCAGGGTGTGGGCCCCCTGATGTATTTCTTCCGCTCAATAATTCTTATTAATTCCAAAAACATGTTTCGTGGAGTTTCAGGATTTTTGGAGCAGTGCAGAATAGGTTTCCAATGTTTGCTCATTTTCCAGCCAGAATTCCAACTACCGGCATTGCCCCTCTTCATGGTAAACCTTGTAAAATAAGAGAGAATAGCCATAAGTATTGAGATATAATGTGTAATAACAGCCCATAATGCAATAAATATTGATATAAAAGCATGATGCAAAATGGACGTATCACCAAGCCCGAGCCCGGGACGAGCTCGCGTGACCCCTTGCGCGTTCCCAAGCCGGAGCCTGAGCCGCCGCGGTTGGCATAGTACAGGGGGCGGTGGCCAGCGAACCCGGCGACCCTGCAGACCTGTCGGGGCTACTTCCGGCACTGCATGACTTAACAAAGGGACCACAGCGCCACCCCGATGACCCGAAACCGGGCCACATTGGATGGGACTAACGGACAGCAACAGACGGTCGTTGCCTCGGTGGCTGACATCGCCATCGACCTCGTGAGCGATGACGATGAGGACGAGAAGAAGGACAACGACGACGACAAGGAGGACTACTTCAGGCGATGGCAGCGGCTCCGACGACGATGATCAGTAGGTTTGTTTAGGGTTTATGTATGTACAAATTATAAACTTTAAATGAAATTTCTACTGTTTGAATATCCAATTTGAATGTTTGTATCTATGCATGTTTGAATGTCCAATTTGTGCCTTGTTTGCTTGTGTGTGACTAGTGGTGACCCAAATTTCATGAAGATGCAAAGATAATTGGGTGTTTCAATACAACAGTGTCAATTTTGTGAAGGTTATTTTAACAGACTTGTTGTATTGTAAGTTTAATATTTTTTCCCACAGACTAGTGCACATAGGATGGCTCAGTTCAAAGGCATTTGAATTTTTGAGCCTTTTTCATTTTCTTTGTTTTTTTAAACTTGGGTCAAACTTGCAGTGTTGACCATTTATATAAAACGATTTGGAATTCCTACTTGCCTTGTGCCAAGTTCATCCACCACCAATATTATACCATAAAATGATTTTTCAAAAAAAATTAGGAGCAATCTACATCGCACTTGCAGTGCAAATTTGTGTCTTTTCTAATAATTCACTAAACTCAACTAAATGCATGGAATGTAGCAATATTACTCTGAAATTGCTGAAACCTGGTCAGTGCCAATCCAATGTGGCCTGCCTTTGATGAAAAATGAAATGGAACAAATTTCAAAGTTATTTGAGGCACTTCGTTCACAAACAAATGTCATTTCTGGGGCTTGAAATTATAAAATTTATTTTTGTTACAAAATAATTGCAAATTCCTATGAAACATTATCCGTAATGGTAAACCAATAGTTGTGCCAAATTTGGGCATGTTATCATAGATGTTGCCATGTATGTGGCCATTTCCGTGTGCATATATCTTGAAATCCACACAAGTCAATTCTAGATAGTCCATTTTGTGAAGTTTTTTTCCAGACTTGTTGTATTGCAAGTTTAATATTTTTCTCACAAACTAGTGCACATAAGATGGCTCAGTGCAAAGGCATTTGAATTTTAAGCCTTTTTTTCAAACTGGGGCCAAACTTGTAGTGTTGACCATTCATACAAAATGGTTTGAAATTCCTACTTGTCTTGTCCCAAGTTCATCCACCATCAATATTGTACCATAAAATGATTTTTCAAAAATTCCAGGAGCAACCTATATCACACTTGTAGTGCAAATTTGGGTCTTTTCTGATAATTCACTAAAACTCAACTAAATGCATGGAATATAGCAATATTACTTTGAAATTGTTAAAACCTGGTCAGTGCCCCTCCAATGGGGCCTAGTTTTGATGAAAAATGAAATGGAACAAATTTCAAAATTATTTGAGGCACTTCTTTCACAAACAAATGTCATTTCTGGGGCTTGGAAATTGGAATTTTTTATTACAAAATAATTGCAAATTCCTATGAAACATTGTCCACGATGTGGCCTGCTTTTGATGAAAAATGAAATGGAACAAATTTCAATATTATTTGAGGCTCTTCCACAAATAAACGATTTTTAAGGACTAAAATAATTTATGTGGCCTACTTTTGTTACTTTGCTTGTCCCAAGTCCATTCACCAAAAGTACTAAACTAATTTGGTTGGGTAAAGTGCATCCGCCACACCAAATGCCTTGAACAAAACTATTTAACACCCCGATGGTAATATTACATATAGTGAGTAAACAGTTGATTTATACTTCGCTTCGTTTAGTTCATAAAATGGTGAGGACCGTTTCAAAAGTCACGCACACATACTTGGCCAGTTGACTCTTGCGCCTCTCTCATGTGGTCTCGGGTTCGAGTACTCTTCCTGACTTAACAAGTCACCTTTTTTTTTGGTTGACACAACCGCTGACAAAGGTGTCCCACAAGCTAGTAATTGCGCCCACCACCTACGGCCGTGAAGCCACTGACAAAGATGTCCCACACGCCAGTAACTGCGACCACCACCTACGACCGCGCAACCGCTGACAGAGGTGTACCACAAGTCAGAATATGTGCCCACCATCTACGACCGTGTAGCCGCTGACAGAGGTGTCCCACAAGTCAGAATATGCATCCACCATCTACAAGCGCTCAACCGTTGACATGTGTGTCCCACAAGTCAGTATATGCGCCCACCATCCACGAGTGGTGCTCGTGCAACCGCTGACAGAGGTGTCCCATGTGTTAGTAACCACGCCCGGTAACGGTTAAAGACTTTGACCTGACGACAAACCCCCGTTTGGGCTCTTGTGAGGGCGGGCCGCGAGAACGTGAACAAAACTGAGAAGAACAAAGCGAGGATGGGCACAGAAATAGAAATCTCTACTCAATATATTGAGCTGTTATTCCTAAGTTGGCACTTCATCATGGCCATTTTATAGTGTTCAGCACCGGTGAATTGTGCTCAAATCTTTATGATTATACTTTCCGATGATCTTTGATTCAATGTCGTTTCCGTCAAGCATTTGCTTAATCTAGACTAGCTCAAACAATAGAACGACCACTATCGAAGTTTTGCATTGAAACTCGAAAACGCACCTTTCTAATTTTTAGTTGTGTACATTAATTATTTTTATATTAAAATGAAATTACATTTTTCTTTTTTAAGCAAGAAGAAGAAACCTTATGCTAAAAATAAACCCTTTTTTGAATTATGTAAATAAATCAACCCTTCTCCAGACCCGCTAAAAAAACCCTTTTCCAGAAGGTAAACGAGCCCGTTCGGTACTGAGCGAGGTTTGCCGTGCCTACTAGGGCTCGCGAGTTCTCCGCCTCGTCTCATCTCCCCCTCTTACCGACACGAACCCGGCGGCCAAATTTAGGGTTTTGCTCCTGCAATCTCCCCCCGAAGCCGCCGCCTTCTTCCCGCGCCGGCGGCGATCCAGCTCCGCGTCTCCCTCCGTCGATCCGGACTTTTTTTCAATCTCCGGATCTCGCTCAAGATGGTGCGTTCCCTCCCTCCCCCCTCCCCTCTCGATCCCCAAAGCTGGAGATGCGGTCGTGTCTAACTTGGTGTTTTCGTTCTTCCGCAGCTTCCCCTCTCGCTCCTCAAGACCGCTCAGGGGCATCCCATGGTAAGACCGCTCTAGCTCTCCTTTTTCTTTTTGGTTCCAATCGTGTTAGGGTTTTCTTGATTTTTTTGCGTGGTTTCAGCTCGTGGAGCTCAAAAACGGCGAGACCTACAATGGGCACTTGGTGAACTGCGACACGTGGATGAACATCCACCTCCGGGAGGTTATTTGCACCTCCAAGGTGAATTTTTGCCCGCCCTGTCTCCCTCCTGTAATTGTGTTTATTTTCACATAATTTTTATCTTGAACGCATTAGAAGAGAAACTACATTAAGCCGTAAACGCGAAAAACTAAAAAAATTCCTACAACAGAGATAACTAGGAATAAGCTACGAGAGGCAAAAGAACTGTACACCTCTCTTACTCTACTAGCAAGGTAGTATGTCAGGAGGACGCCGTGGTGGTGTCCTTTGAGCCTTCATGCCTTCGTGCATCCATAGTTGGCCTCCATGAGAATTGAATCAACCAGTGCCTATACTACGGAGGTGGCGCTGTCGAACACGCAGTCCTTCCTTAGGCGCCAATGTGCGTAACGGCATCATATTCCATAGCAGACTTGAACCTCCTGTCGGAATTCTCTTTCGGGCTGGGGACATAGAGGGCTGCGGTGAGAACTGGTTTAAGCACCTGGTGCCTTACTTGGCTGGCAAAGACATAATCCGTAAGGATATGGTACATTGATTCTGCAGACTGATCGCAGAGGGGCCATGACGGTGCGTGCGTCAGACTTCGACTGTGGAGTTGTCAGGCAGTTCATCACCGATTCAATGTAGCAAGCTATGCAAAAACTTTGCAATTGAGGGGGCACTCACCCATCCCAGCTTGCAAGCCAATTGATCCTCGATGTCTAGCCATGAACATCGAGGATCAGTTCATCGGGAAGCTGTCCACCTCAGGACAGTACTTAGCGTGCTCGGCTTACAACGAGTTACTTACTGGCACGGTCAAAACCTAAAAAGCACGGACACGGGGACGAAAAGACGGGGATAAGCATATGGGGACACGGGATATGGCATTTTTCAGAAACAGTCATTCGGGGATACGGTGGTTATATATAAACTAAAATGAAAAATATGTCAGGCATGGATTACGAGTCGAACGACTAGTCTAGACTAGTTGCTCGACTAGTCTACGAGTCGCACTCCAGCTGTCGACTCCTTTTCTCGTGTTGACTACAAATACGAGTCGAGCTGTCGAAGGACTGATCGACGACTAGTCTGGACTAGTCGTGCATCTTGAGTTGTTCGACTCAAAAAAAATTCCAGGCTTGCTTCAGAGAGAGCTGCCTCAGCTGGGACGAGGCGCCGCCAGCACCCACTGGCCTGCCACCGCCGCCGCCACCCACCGCTTGGATGGCGGATGGCGCAACCAAGTGCGGCAGCCGGCCGGAGCTCGTGCTCAGGTGGCGGCCATGGCCGTGACACGTAGGCGCACGCGGCCTTGAGACGAGAGAGGAGGAAGAGAGAGAGAGAGGGGAGAGGAAAGGAGGAGGCATGGCGGTGGTCGGCGGGCTCGCCGGCGGCAGCGGCCGAGGCCGGCGGAAGGAGGCAGGAGGCGCGGGTCGCATGCGCGCGTGCTCCGTGCGTGATGGCGCTGGCGGCGGCGATTGGGTAGATCGAGAGCTAGGGTTCCAGTGGTTGGGGGACTAAGTAGGCTGGCCACTTGGGCCAAATGGGCCAGGGCGTGCTGCACGGTGCTGAGCTGGGCTGGGCCTGACAAGTGTTGACTAGCAGTGCTGTTTTTATTGTGTATATACTGTAATGTGCTGTACAGTTTACTACATACTGCTACTAGGTATTAGTAGTTGAGTACTACAGTACTATGTCGACTAGTTTAGCACTAGTCTAAGACTAGTCCGATTAGTCTATGAGTCTCAACCTCGGAACGACTCGTCGACTCGTAATCCTTGATGCCAGGTAATATAGAGTTACGGCAGAAAAATAATGAGAAACTGAGATAAGATCAGAATATTGCCCCATTCGGGGATGCAGGTGTAAGCTTCTCAGCTTATCAACATCGGCTCAGAGATGTTACTCAGGATCTACAACACCAGGACCAGGCTGCCCTTCACTCTCACCCACAGATATTGGCTAGTGGCGGCGGCGCTCCCAGATGCCATGCTACCTAACAGAAAAGCAGCAATCATTCAACACTCAACCCTTCAACAGCAGCACAAGCATTCAATAATTCATGTGAGCAGAAGCAGCACAGCATGGGGTAGCAAGCAGCAGCATCCAACAGCTCAATGGACGAAAATCAAGTTACAGAGATGAAAGAGGTTGAGGTGAGGAGAGGCTGCTGGGCTTGGGGTTACCTGCCGTCGGGAGGAGAGGCTGCTGGTATCTGGGGGCTCCGGTCGAGTCCAGGCGGCGGCGTCAATCCAGGAGGCGGCGGCAGCATGTTCGTTGCTGCCTGGGAGCAGCTCGTTTGTTTTGTGGACACTGGAGAGCGTGCGTGTGACCCAGGGTTTCTAGTGGACCGAGGCTTTCTTGGGCCGAGCCGTGTCCCCAGCGTATCATGCCGTGTACATGTATTTGTTCATTTTTTTTAATTCGCAAATCATGGGATACTGCGGGATACCCGAATCTGGCGTATCCCGGAGTGTTGCTGTATCCCGCCATACTGGAACTGCAAATCGGCAGTTTCTGCCGTATCGGTGCTTGCTAGGTCAAAACCACCACTTCCTGAGCAATCTGGGATTGGTTGGCGCCCCTTGATTGCACAGTTTGTGCGTGGCTTGCTACATTGAGTCGTGCTGGACTGCCGATCAACTCAAGATTAGTTAAGGACATTACTTGGCTAAAACGAACAGGGGAGGCAGTTCTTTATTTCTGAAAGAAATTAGGCACAGAACTGCACACTTGATGTGGAGATTGCTGGGTGTTCTCTTGTATTCTTTTTTTTGTCTTACTAGATTAGACTGAGATGTCTTCTCTTACGTTTTATGGTTGGCTTTGCAGGATGGTGATAAGTTTTGGAGGATGCCGGAGTGCTATATTCGTGGGAACACAATCAAGTATCTTCGGGTTCCTGATGAGGTATGCATTTCAGATACAACGTGTCTTTGTTTTGTGTACGAATTTAGTTTGCGCGTTTGGTGACTTAAATCTGTCTTCTATCATAAGGTTCTGTGTTGCCATTTATGTGTATAATATCCAATATCAGTTGCATAAGCAGCACATTGATATTTATGGTTGGTGTGCAAGTTATTGGACTTGCTACATTATGTAATTGCACTGCCTTGTTTGTGTATTGCTAGCTGCTCTTACGAAAATAAGACGAGGATGTATATTGCTTGAATTTCTCAGTAGAATCTATGTTTTAATATTGTTGAATAATTACTTATCAGTTTTTGTCAGACATTGAACGAAGTGGACATTGTATTCAGCATATGCAGACCCTGCAATCTTAATAAGTACAATTTACAATATTGGATCATTTAGGCTATGAAAAATTGTAATTCTGTGACCTACTTTTGTCAAAAAAGGAGAAATTCTCTGACCTACAATAGCTAAAATGTGCCTAGTCTAACTTCAACACATGAGAATACTTGTGTATGGACATATTGTGGATACATTGTCAAAACTCAGACGTTTCCCTCTACTCTGTTATGTTAGAAATTAGGGGTCAAACTAGCATCCCATGGTCAATGAAAACCCACGGGGATGAAATTTTAGCCGTATAGTATTTATTTGTGGAATAGCAAGACTAGTTCTAGTTTGTGCACTGTAATATGTGCATTGAGCTCTAGCCTGTGCAGTGCAGTGTTCAGACTTGATATTTTCTAGAGAAATAGCCCAACCAGCTAGCTGTACAAGGGTTTAAACTACGATATACTCCCTCCGTCCCAAAATAAGTGTCTTGAGCTTAGTACAAATTTGTACTAGAGCTAGTACAAAGTTGAGACACTTATTTTGGGATGGAGGGAGTAGTTGGCTAGCTGCCCATGAGAATCGCTTTGGCTTTAAATCACTAAACACCGCACCAACTAAATCTCCATTACCATGGCCTTCTTTGTTTCAAACTGTTGCATATTATCTTCACAGTTAAGAACTGCAGCTATCAGTATCAGTAGTGAAGTTAACCAGCCGTTTCTATCCTGACTGCATGAGCTTTATGTTTCCCTCACAGGTGATTGACAAGGTTCAAGAGGAAACTTCTAAGAGTAGATCTGGTATGCATCTAAAGGCTAAAGCTGATTGAATCAACAGTGGGGTTGTTCATTGGAGCACATATTTATATGTTTACACATTTATGTTTTACTCCCTCCGTCCCAAATTAAGTGTCGCTGTTTTAGTACAAAATTTGTACTAAATCAGCGACACTTAATTTGGGCGGAGGGAGTAGTAAATTCGCAAGTATATATAATTATAGCTACATTTTATTGGCTGTGTTATTTATGAACTGCTCATCACTTCATACACTGGCAAACTTACATTGTGTTGTCTCTTGAGGGGCAACTTGACTTCTCTCATACTCATTAGGTTAGAAGTATAATAGTGCGAAAGTATTCTGCATGAATGGTCTAATAGTGTCAATTTTTCATGTGGCTAAACATTTTAAGCGGTAAAGAGTTTTTGTTTTTCTTAAGTTTGGCTGCACTAAGCACAAGCACAATATCTGACTAATATATTGTTAAAGAGAGGCTATTGTTAAAGAGAAGCACAATGTTGTAGCATTTTCAGAACTAATGATGAATGCAGAATGCTTATATTTGCAGTAACAATACTGTGATAAACTTGATCTCAAATCTGTGGCACTAACTACCACGCGATAGGCTTTATTATCTGTATAAATACACACTGGTAGTACATTACAGTGGACCCTGTGTTGTGTGTTGGTAGGAACGCCAACGCGCACGTACTCAATTTATTTATGACTACTATTATAACCTGTGACCATGAGGTAAAGCTGCTGCCTTGTGACCATGAGGTCATGGGTTCAAGTCCTGAAAACAGCCTCTTACAGAAATGTAGGGAAAGGCTGCGTACTATAGACCCAAAGTGGTCGGACCCTTCCCTGGACCCTGCGCAAGCGGGAGCTACATGCACCAGGTTGCCCTTTTTACTATTATAACCTGTAGAGCTTACCCTGTTCTTTGATAGAGCTATTGATTCAACGAAGTTCTGAATTATTCATGCTACTGTATGTGCAGATAGGAAGCCACCAGGTGTTGGCCGCGGAAGAGGAAGAGGAGATATAGGCACTAAACCTGGGGGCAGAGGCATCGGACGTGGCCAAGATGATGGCAAAGGCGGTGGCCGCGGAAGGGGCGGAATTGGAAGTAAAGGTGGCAACAAAGGCGGTATGTTCGCTACTTCTGCTTAGATTCCGCTGCCATGTGCTCTTGGTTTTCTAGATAACAACATACTGACCTGTTGTTGTACTTGATGGCAGGACGTGGTCGTGGGTAAGACGGATTTTGAGATGCGAGAATGCCGCTTTTTAAGGCCTGTAGTTGTGGTGTTGCATAGATTGCTTAGGACATGAAAAACTTTGGAGCTGGAATTGATGGGTTTTGTGGTATGGTATGGCAAACTGTTTGTGTGGTATGAAGTTACCGAGGAGGAGTTGGCTGTCACCTGTTTGTGTTGTTCGAAACAGTTCACTTAAAATTTGGGTATGGGCTTTATGCGTACTAGTCGACATGTATTTGCAAAGTTCCAGCCCAGATTTTACCTATTTGTTGGTTGTCAAGATATCGTTCTGTGATGTGAAAGTGAAGTTTTTTAGCAGAGTGAGGGTCAGTAGCATCGTATGATGTCGAGTAGCCTGTTCAGTGATATGGTTGTGTGTTAAAAGATGCCTGCCGATGCAGGAGATGGTTTCCATTTGGGAACTTACCGTTCTTTCTTTTGGGAGAGAAAGAGATTGATTCGACGTGCGTAATACAATTAAAACGGGATACAGCAGACTGGAAGCATCTAGTAGCAACCTGCTATAAAATTACAGTCTTCCGTCTCACTCCACTTGGGCCGCTTTTTTGTGTGTTTGGAATGACGGCGGAGCAGTTTAACATTGCATGTTACGGAAAACAGCTAGCGAACTCTCGAGGTCAAGAGCTAATGGTCGGAGAATCTCTCCGTGCGCCTCCCCTTGAGAAAATCCTTGTACCAAATCGCAGAGCTCCTTGGGTATCTCTTGAGATCCTCATCAGCGAAATCCACGTAATACAGCCCATACGTGTCCCCGACACTAAGTAGTTCATATAAATCCATCAGCGACCAGGCAAAGTAGCCCCTAGTATTCGAACCGTTCCTGTCACCAAATAAAAAGCTTCATGTTGCTGTCACGTCAACGAGTTGCATTACAAAATAAAAGGCCTTTTTTTCGGTATCATTTTGCCATTTGTTGCAGAAAGAATGGCAGAAACAGGATGAATTGTCTATCGAAAAGTTACCCTTTATGGCTCTTGGCGAATCTACTGAACATCATTTTGACAGTTTTTTGGGTAGCCAATAACGGATCTTGTCTTCCAGCAACAATAAAATGGAGCTAGTGTTCAGTTTCATGGATGATACTTTTACTGGTGCAAAAAATGCGACTTGCTTTCGTTAAACAAAAAATATTACTTGCATAGTAGAACCATTTGCTGCAAAACTCAGCACATGTTTCCCATTACTCAGAGAATAGATGGACCTATGAACTTTGTTGTTCCCCGGATGCATATGATTGACAAACGGATCATGTAATCAAAATTAGAGATGTACACTATTGATTATATCCTCCTAGAAATTTTGAAGGTTGTAACGCTAAACAAGGCCAACTGTCGAATCAATTAAAGATAAATCTAATGCATGACCACTAGGAGAAAGAAGGGTATTACCTGACAGCAATAAGAAGGTTTTTAAGATGTTCACTCAAGAATTCCACCCTAGGGCCATCATCAAATACCACATCTTGATGCATCGGATATCCTAGAGTTGAACCTTTTTGTAAGTCATACTAATTGTGTTTATGAAAAATATCTAGGCATTAGTCTGGACAGAATATTTAGACAAAAATAAGCACATGTCTTCCTATAGCACTGAACATTATTTTACGAAAAGAAAAATAGTCCCATAATGTTGGCTAACACTGCATGATTCTAAATCACTGGACATCAAATAAGTAGGATGCTAAACAAGATACACAAAGTCGCCAGAACAACCGGCTTATTTTATGATTAGCGATAGTTGCAGAATACTTACCATTCTCATGGATATAGATTGGAGGATTACCATAAAATTGCTTTAAATATTCAAGCACTTGGTGTATACCATAACCTGGCACATAGAACTGAGAAACACTATATGTCAGCCCTTTGTTATTATACATTTAATATTTATAAAAACAGATTTACTGCTAGTTTGTCTTACCCCACTGGTAGAATTGCTTGAAACTGCAAGAGAGAAATCATGGATCAAATTATCAAACTAAAATAAGGAATTCAAATATGAATTTAAACTATACAACTAAATAATGAAGGATTACTCGGTGCGGGACCCTAAACTCATTTCCCTTAAACTGGTCCTAACGTTGTTAGTTACTAACAGGTATTGCCGAAACGGATAATAATGTGGCAATGACTCATTTGCAGGATTGGCATCCAACTTTCTCTATCTCATCACCCTCTGGCATCCAACAGGCTCCTCACCGGAGTGCGCCAGCACGCTCCATAACAAGTGTGATGTTCGTCATCCTTCAGCCAGACACCGATGCTCCTGGCACCGTTCATTCACTGCCACCGCCCCCATTAGCACCTCATTCCCTCTGTTTCCATATCCATCCACCCCCTTTACGATGCTATGTCTGCAGTGAAGGTATGCGAAGAGATCTCAACAGAGTATGAGAACCTCTGCTTGGATCAACATCAAGTGCCAATGGGGCCTCAACCTATGCCAAGTTCGAATTCAAGGCCTCCATTCACCTCATCTTGACACGACACGGCATGATGTATTAAGGTATGTTTTGCTTATCTTTCTAGACCAATTGTCCACAGGACCAGACAATAATAAATAGATTTACTTATTAGCAATCATAGATTACCAACTAGGATCAATAATGGTCCTTTACCGACATGGCATAAAATACATATTAAAGTTACTAAAACAAAATCTAGTATATTAGTGCTGAAAATTTTCTGGCTTTTGTCCTGACATGAATAAACTCTAGAAAAACAACAAGGATTGAGTCACCAAAATACAACACATATGAAACTCACATATTGATTTAGCAGCCATATCAGCCCTGAAATTCCTTTTGTTGCTAGGAGCATGATGCGGGTCATCCTTCACGTACAAAAATGTGTAGTAATTGATGCCAAGAAAGTCCATAGAATTGATTAGTTGTTTAGACTGGCTTCGAGAAAATTTTGGCAACTTGGAGCCAGTATTCTCCTTCATCACAAGTGGGTAGTCTCCATAATAGAGAGGATCCAAGAACCTAATGCAGAGAAACAACCAAATTTACAGAAGGGCCAAAGTTTTCTCACCATTTTAGTGCAACTCATGGCCAAATTTACAATGAGAAAATCCAGTTTTCTAGTTTTATAAGTTTAGACATACTTCAAATACGCACCATTGTGTAACTAGAAAAGTGTTCAGATTTTTGTACAGAAATTGGCAAACCACGAAATCCAATAATACTTGTTGAAAATTTCAAAATGAACACTTACATATAGATAGTGAAATACACACTTTGAACCATATCAATTCAAAGAATAATGTACTGACATATACAGAAGAACTCCACTGATAAAGAGCTTACTAGATTGATTGTAGTTTCAGTACCATAGAACAGCCGTATGGTATCAAAGTACATGTAATCTAAATTCTCTATTTACAAGCCTATTTCAGGCCCTAAAAATTCCATGGACACTGCTAAATAACACAATGTTCTTTCAGACACGTTATCTGTCCTAGGACAAGTTCAAAACACTCCCTCTGATACATATTAGTTGTCGCTCAAACGGATGTATCTAGCACTGAAATATGTCTAGATACATCCATTTGAGCGATAAGTAATATGGATCGGAGGGTCTAATAAGACTTCAACGAGTTCAAAAGCAAGTTTCATTGGCAGTTTAGCACAAATTCAAGACACAATAGATGAAATGTGTAAAATAAAGTAGTGACATCCTTGTTGAGTCCACACTCCTAAAAAGTCTCTCTTTTGGTGATCGTTTTGGATCCTCTTCGTCAAGGCCAAGTATATCCAACTAGTATGAAATAGATGCTGGTACTGTACATAATAAAGGTAAAAAAAGACAGAATGATGAACCTACCAGCCTGTGTAGAAGGCTTGTGCTCTTTTCGCTGCAGCTATATCTTCGGTTGAATTTGTATAAGGTAATATGTTATTTATACATATATTCATGCCAATAAGTCCGTGTTGCTTTGTCTGCAGCACAAAGTATATTTTTGTCCATGGATATAACCGGTTTCATATGAAACATGGTGCTTTTAACGTCCTTAGGAAAAATACTTAAGTTATATCTAAAGTCCAAGGAACAATAATTAGCACAGAATATCGGCAACAAAGATAGCATTCAGATTTTATTTTTCGAGCAGACCAATTATTCAAGACAATAATTTATTCTAATCTCAAATAACTTGACAATTATATCACATAGACTACTGCATTGATGTGTCACAATGAAAATGTGAATCTAACTATCAAGAAAGCACTTTATAAATATCATAGTACTAATTTGCTAGTGAAAAGATAGTACCTGATACTTTCTTCTGTATAGTGACACAGCTGAGCTATGAGCCAATAAGCAATTATGAGCTACAACGTATGGCTCGTTTACAGAGTCCCCACAGGAACAGTCAGCAAATCCAAATGGTTTAGAACATCTCCCTGGTGGCCCAATACCAGCATCATAGCCAACCGAAACTAAAGCGTTAGGTTCATTTAGAGTGGTCCAATTGGTAACCCTATCCCCAAATTCCCTAAAGCACACATCTGCGTATGCTGTGAAATCATCACTGGAAACAGAGTAATGGAGTTAAAGAGTGTGGTTATATTCCATGCATTTACTTCCAATAAAACTACAGGCATGTCAAAAAGCAATCTGGTTTTGTACAATGCAAACATAATATGTGTTTTTGCGCCTACATTTTTTTCTTCATTATTTTGCACAATTATCCATAACATGCACTACAGCGAATAGTATCACACTTGCACATCATATTTTTCAGAAACGAAGACGAAACATGAAATGCATGAAAACAGAATACATACATTATTTGGGGATTCAACCATCCACCATATTCATCTTCAAGGATTTGAGGAAGATCATACTGGAAAATCGTTGCATGTGGTTGAATTCCTTCAAGATACTAGACATAGTAAGTGCGGACATAATATCCCTCCAGTCCCATTAATACATCTACTTTTGCCACTAAAAAGCAGAGATATACAATTATAAAAAACAAAAACAGGATGAGTAAGTTAAACTGGACATGCTCATTGCCAGTTCAGTCCAACTCAGCCAGGGATTCCTGGACTTACTCCCAATTCCAGTATCTGGCCTACAATTTCAGTCCACTACAAATTCAGGGGTGTAGGGCCCGACTAAAACCTACTGGTATCATATAAATAATTAAATATGTACAGTACTACTTGTCAAAGTTCAACTTCCTTTACTGCATGCTTACAAAAATGAATTCATTGATTTGTGAACAGACGTAGTATGCAGTCTCCATGTTGACTGGATTTAATAGGTAGATAAATATCTTGCATGCAAGATTTACCATGATCAAGAAGTTCATTGATGAGATTATTGTAGTATCCTACTCCTTTTGGATTGACTTCTCCTCTTCCTTCTGTGCAAATACAGAACTATATTTTTGTAAGAAACCAACTAAACGAGAAAACTTCACCACAAGTTTTTCAAAAACATACTAGGAATAAGCCTTGACCAAGAGATAGAGAATCTATAAGAATCCAGTCCGGTCTCCTTCATTAATTTGATATCCTCCTGTGACAAACACGAGAAAAGAAAAGATAGACCGTTATCAGCATGCAGGATTTTACCAGGATTGGCTACTTTTTATCATGCCTAGAGAAACCAGAGTTAGTCAATGATGTTTATATGATTTAAATTTTTCTCAAGCAAGTCTCCTGTATGGTTCAGAAAAAATAAATCTCAAGAAATATTTTGCTAACATATTCTTGGAGTCACTAACTATCCGTTCCAAAATAGATGACCCAACTTTGTACTAAAGTTAGTACAAAGTTGAGTCATCTATTTTGGAACGGAGGGAGTACGAAGTACCCTCTCGTCTCTCCCCCAGACCCAACCACCCACTCTATCTAAACGTGGACCGTACAAGGGCAACCTCTCTTTCATATCCTCTTGTGCACAGTTCTGGTCAGCAACTACAGGAGCATTTCTGTTATAGCATGACATTTTTTTCTTCCGGAAAGGGGTTTACCCGGCCTCTGCATCACATGATGCGCACAACCATTGTTATAACATGACATACAAAACAATAATGCTAAGCATACAAAGAGTTACACGCAATTACACACTGACTAGGATTTTTTCATCTACTAACCAATCAAAAACTTGCCCCCCCCCCCCTGATTTTCAGGGGGGTGGGCCGCCTCCCCATCTATTGACCAATCAAATTAACTCTCTTTGTAAAACCTTGTAACTCGTTTGTACGTGTAGCATTACTCCATACAAAATCCAATTCAGGGTGACAAAATTGAGTTACAAAAATTACCATACCTTGTACTTATGGTAGCCGTCAGCTGCCACATCACCATTTGCAGAGTCATCACCTGTATTGCAGAATTTATAAGCACTGAGGCATAGTCCACATGCTCCACTTCTTTCGGTTTCCACCATGGACCCGACCCTAGACATTGAACCGGTCTGGGTACAGAAAATCCCCCACGAGATTCACAGTTGTGTATAGCGACCGCAAAAACTATTTTTCTTGAGCACGCATCTAAATGCGTTTCTTTTGTAATTTGAAAAAGTATGTGAAATGACCTCATTTGCAACGAGCTGTGATATCTCGCCATAATACTAACTTTATCTTGTGCAAGAGAATCGAGCGCGAACATCGGCACATGCGAATATGATACACATGCTGTAATAGCACAGAAGAAGGAGCGGCATGCGGTGATACAGATGGAACAGTGGCACGAACGTGTGCTAGCGCCACAGAAAAAGGGAAATCGTCTGCTCTTGCGTACCGGCGTGGGCGTGAGCGTGAGCGAAGGTGTCCCAGACGCTGGGAGTCCGGCCGTCCTCCGCCGCCGCGCCTTCCCACTGGATCCCGACGGCCCACCACACAGAAGCATGTCAACGATCGTGCTCGCCATTCCACCGCGAATGAACGTAAGCGTGATGGTTCTCACCTGATAAGCTGATGTGCTAGCCCCGAAGCTGAAGTCCCCAGGGAAGTCGTCTTTGCTGATGGAGCCGGGCTCCTGGCCGCTCCCCGCCCACGGCGTCGCGGCGGCCGCGGCTGCTGCCGCCGCGAGGAGGAGCAGAGCGACGGCGCGTACAGGCCTCATCGGCTGTGCGTTTCTCGCTTCTCCGTTGTCCGCGCGAAGGGGTGTGGCGCGTGCGGACTAGGTTCGATGCGGAGAAAAATTCACTGTAGGTCATCAAACTTGAGTCGGGTGACACATTTATATCGCTACTTTAAATAAAATACCCAAATTACGGTCCAAGTACTTGTGCGAGGGGTTCACTTTGGTCCATGTATACGATTTTGTGTACGTATTTGCTGACTTGGCCGAGTCAGCGGTCGCGAGCTTGCTTTGACCGTCACCTGGTCGTGCCTTCGGTGAATACTAGTCCATCCGTTTTTTGTTGTTGCAAAAACGGCATGACCTGGTCGCACCTGGTTGGCCGCTCGCTTATCCCCTCGCTCTCCTCTACCTCTCCTCCCAACCCTAGCCCAACTCCCGCCCCCGCCGCCGCAGCCATTGCCGACGTCGACGCCCTCCGCCGCCGCAGCCATTGCCGACGCCCTCCTCCGCCGCCTCTGTCCCCGCCGTCATGTCGTCTTCCAGCTCTGTCCGCACTGCATTGCGTGGCCGCTCCATTGCTGTACCATTCATCGGGTGCCCGGATCGCGGTGAGCAGGTGAGGTTCTACCGGTCTAATACCGATGAGCACGATGGATGGATCTTCTACAAGTGCGTCAACCACACTGTAAGTGCCAGTTCCTAGCTTGAGCCTGATTCATGCCGTGTCAATTCTTAGCAGCAGTAGTATTGAAGCAGAGCACTGATTAAATTAGGCACATTAGTTGGTTAACTAGTCATTGCTGTGATTAATACAGTAGTTTAGACTGACCTTGGTTGCAAAGTTACTGACAAAACTA
Organism: Triticum timopheevii; assembly: GCA_963921465.1. Classification (NCBI taxonomy): domain Eukaryota; kingdom Viridiplantae; phylum Streptophyta; class Magnoliopsida; order Poales; family Poaceae; genus Triticum; species Triticum timopheevii. The sequence continues at coordinate 186,697,619 of OY997266.1, read as the reverse complement.
GTTGGTTAACTAGTTTGCCATTGATTCATGCACTCTAAACTCTACTGTCACTCTGTAGGTGAATAAAGATGTAATTTTATTTCTCAGGTCACTTGTGATTTCTGGCGCTGGGAGCTTGAATATGTGGAGCATCTGGTTGAAACAAGGCGTCTGGTTGGTGATGCTGCTGTAGATGTAATTGGTGCAGCTGAGGACAGGAGGGAAGAGCTTGAGGCAGATGACTCTGTGACCAGTAAGGTTAGTGTGCTCCCCACCCAGTCTAGGGTTTCTCAGCTAGAGTTTCTCTGTCAATTGATTCCAAATGTCTCTCTTTTGTTTAGCCACCTGCCACAATTTCTTGTAAGGAACGGAGTGGCTTGGCTACAGATCTGCCTAGCTTTAGATGTGGGCATGGATCTTTGTGTGAGAAGCATGTGGCATTTGAATCTGTTGATAGTGGGAGAAGGTTTCTAGCTTGTGCACAAAAGGTTAGTATTTTTTTGCATTTGGCACTGTTAAACAGGAAGTCATTTGAAGTATGTTTAAAGTTTCATCATCATGCACAAAACTGAATACTGGCAGTTAACTGAATTTTTTGTTTGGTCTAAATTGTTAGGAGGTACCTAAATGCACATATGTTGAGTGGGTTGACCCTGAGTGGCCTGATGCTCTGAAGATGAGCCTAGATAGTATATGGACCATGTATGAAGAGGAGAAAAAACAGAGGCTCAGACAGAATGTTGTGAGTGCTGAAGAAAACTTGAAGGTTCTTGAAGAGAAGAAGAAGATGGAGAATGAGTTGAGGCATTTTAAGCTTGATTTTGCTAAGATGGTGGCTGAGAAGGAGCAGACAATGAGCCAATTAGGCAGCACACAACTTGCTCTGACTGATCTAAAGGAAGAACTTGAGAAGAAGAAGATGGCAGACAAGTCAGTAACCAACATTCATCAGGTCTTCAAGGTTAAAGAAGAGAAAGAGAGGGACCAAGCAGTGCAGGAGAGGGACCAAGTGATTCAAGAGAGGGATGATTTGAAGCATGAGAAAAGGAAGCTTGAGTACATGATTGGTGACCTATTCAAACACAAAGAGGCCATCAGGGAGAAGATAATGAAGCTGAAGGGCATGCTGAATGAATTTGATTGAATTTGTGTCATTGTAAAAAAATGACTTTGTATCTTTCCTAGAATGCGTACTTTCTGTCAAATGAACATGAACCTCCTCCTAGATTTGTGTCATTTGTACTTTCTGTTAAATGTTAACTAAATTGGGTTCAAATAACTAAATTGGATTCAGATAACTAAATTTAGATAAGAAGTTGAAGTTAAGTGTCAGCGTTTCTTCTTTTGGAAAGATTTGCTGATTCAGTTATATGTTAAAATTCAGTTAACAGGGAGGGGAGTGGAAGCAGAATAAGTAGGTTGTCAAGTAACACTTGAGAAAAGCACCATTCTTATCACACTGGCATTACACACAGTTTCTCACACCACAGGTCCTGGGTTCGAGACCCAGGCCACCCTTTTTTTATTTTTATTTTTTTATTTTATGCAGTTAAGTACAAAAACTAGTGAAGAGATAAGTACAAAACCATTCTAACAGTTTTCATTTTGACTGAATCATCTCAACTCCAACAGTTTGAAAGAGCCTCATTGTAGTTTTTGCCAAAAGAAATTACAAGTGCAACAACACTGAATCATCTAAACTCATCAAACATGTTCACTCTCTTCAGCTTCTTGGGAACATGTCCACTTGGCCCTGCTTGCTTCCTCTGCTCAGCTCTTATTCTCTTGGCCTCTTCTTGCCATTTCTTCCTTACTTCTTGATCTTCTTTTCTCTTCAGTGCTGCCATAGTTCTCTTTGCTTCTTGATCTTCTTTTCTCTTCAGTCCTGCCTCTGCTTTAGCTGCCATCGCTTTAAGGGCTCTGGCCTCCTTCTCTTCTTGCAATGCAACTTTTCTTGCTGCTGCAGCTTCCAGCCTTGCTGTAGATTCCACAACTTTCTTCTCTTGTGCTGCTCTTCTTCTTCTTATTTGTGACTTCTCTGCTTTCATCCTTGCAATTTCTTGCCTTTTTGCTTCTGCCTCCTCTGCTTTCTTCTCTGCCATCTCATTCATGGCCTCAAGTGTTGCATCTCTCCTGGCTGCCATCTATCTTTCTTTCTCTCTTTTCATCTTCAGCAACTTCATGGTCTGGTTGCCTTCATTTGTAGTTGTTGTTGTCTGTGCTGAAGTGTTGGAACTTGCTGCCAGTGAGATGAATGATGAATCTGGCAAAATTCTTTCAGTATCTTCTCTAGGAACAGGTTTGGATTGTTGCATCCTATTAAGCATTGTAAATCCAAAATCTTGCACCTGTACAAAACAATCATCACATGCTAGCATCAGTACAACAAAAAAGGAATGGGCCTGAAAAATACAACTAAAAAAAAGGAAGGGACAAAAGTGGAGAATTTGCCTGAAAAACAACTGGTGTATCTGCTCCATCATCTTGTCAGACAACTGGTGTATCTGCTCCATCATCTTGTGTGACAATGACCTCCTCATGTGTATCTTGGCCATCAACATGGACCTCCTCATGTGTAACTTGGCCATCAACATGGACCTCCTCTTGTGTAACTTGACCATCATATTGTGTGACATGAACCTCCTCCTGTGTACCTTGGCCATCATCTTGTTGTGGCAGAACAAGTTCATCATCTGACACATCATCAGAAGAAGGCAGACACATATCCACATCTTCAGTAGGATCATCATGTTCTTCTTGCACTTCTTCACCTTTACCTTTCTCACAATAAACATTTCTGGCAAATAATTCATCATCATCTTCCAGATCAATGTCTGGATCAACAAGCTGAGGATTGTATTCTTCATCTGAACCATGGATTACTAAATCACCAACTGCATCTGTTGCATCCATGTTCAAAAACCTGCATGATTTTCTGGCCCTAAACCCAAACTAAAATGAAAGGTAAGTAGTTCCTGGCTGGGGTGGACTTGGTATGAAATCATCTGCTTCAGCCTGCAGCGGGCGGTACTACTACTCAAGGGAGTGGTACTACCGCTGGCCGCAGCGGTACTACCGCGAGCCCCAGCGGTACTACCGCTATGATTGTGAGTACCACCTGCAGAGGGAGAAGAGGCAAGAGAGAGAGAGCGCCCGTGCGATACTAGCCGCGGTACTACCACTCGTGAGCGGTACTACCGCTCCTCCTGCTGCTGCTAGTGTCACTGAACCCGTCACGAGAAACGAAGGTCTCGAGTCGAGGCGGTACCAGCGTGGAACCAGAGCCGTACTACCGCTGATGGCCATGGGAGGTACTACCGCTTGTGGCTATCAGTGGTACTGCTGCTCGGATCCGTGGTACTACCGCTGGCGCCTCGCCTACACCACTTCTGCGATAAAAGTATACTCCAAGGATGAAGAAAGGAGCTGGGGGTGCGAAAGAGAAGTGTACGTGTTGATTCCACCCTAGCCTTTCCAATACGGACCCCCTCTTGATAGTACGATGTCTCCTACGACTCAAGTCCACCAAAACCGAAACGAAAGAGAACTACACCGTCTTCACTTTGAGCTTCGAGGGAAATGAATCGTCTCATGCCAATGAATGAATATCTGAAATGCTCAATGCACATGATTAGTCCGCAAAACGCATTATCATCAATCACCAAAACCACTTAGAGAGAGGCATGCCCTAACACTTGGTGAGCATCATGCTGTCACACCTCTCCAATGGAGACGTACCCCCCCCCAAAGGAGGGAACTACATCATCGTCTCGACTTGCGGTTTATTATTTCCACCACTTACTTGTTTCAAGCTTACTTTAAGTGTTAGTCTTTCTAGCTTGTTGTTGTTGTTGAGCTTAGCATATATTCTGTCCATCTAGCTGCATGTCAAGATAACCTATATTCTTGTTGTTTCCCTTCAAATTTGAAAAGAATTTAAAAAAAATTAGTCGCCTATTCACCTCCCATCGTCGACCATACCAATCCTTTCGCTTTTGTTGACCAGGGTGGCTTGCTTGGAAGCCTATGTCTTGTGCCGCTCCAGCTACCTCCTCCTCCACCGACAAAGCCATTGCAGATGGATTCATCTATACTCCCTCGACCGTGACCGACGGTGCCAAGGCAAAGTCTTCATCATCCGAGCCTGTTGATCGAGCTTAGTCTTGAGAGACTCCATCAACATGGATGTAAGGTAGTGCCAACTATCCGAATGTGATGCCCCCGATTTAATTATGCACTAATCATACACGCAAATGTGCATGATCAAGATCAGAGACTCACGGGAAGATATCACAACACAACTCTAGACACAAATTAAAATAATACAAGCTTTATATTACAAACCAGGGGCCTCGAGGACTCGAGTACACAAAAGTCAGCGGAAGCAACAATATCTGAGTACATACATAAGATAAACAAGTCCGCCTTAAGAAGTCTAGCAAAACATCAACAATTGGATCCAAAAGGCGTAGGCTTCCTGCCTGGGAGCATCCTATCTACTCCTGGTCGTCGCAAGTCTCCACGTAGTAGTAGGCTCAGTCGGGGTAGCAGTAGTCATATGCGAGATCAGCTCGCTCCTGGGCTCCGTCATCTGATCGCAGCAATCGGGTAGTAGGAAAAAGGGGTAGAAAGCAAGCGTGAGTACTCATCCAAAGTACTCGCAAGACTTACATTAGATCTATACTAAGAATGCATTGGTATCAAAGGAATGGGGCTATATCTTTGGACTAGACGGCAGAAATGCCAGAATAGAGGGGAAGGCCTAGACTATCAAAGACTAGCATCTTGCAGCATTAGAAGAGTGCAGATTAACATATTATAAAGTAGTAAGTATGTTGTAGTAACGCCCAGAGATCCTTCCTCGACTCGCAATCCTGGAGCCATCATATCCATTAGTGTCTCCAGTATCCAGTTCTAGTTGTAATAGACCGGGATACAACTTCGAGCGTCCGTTACCGTGGACACGGCTATTCGAATAGATATACTTCCCTGCAGGGGACCAGGGGTGCACCAACTTACCCAACACACTCGATTAACTCCGGCCCTCCGGCCCGACACACTTTTCTGGGTCATGGTCGGCCTCGATTGATTGACACACCGTAGTCCTAACTAGGCTCAACGGAGAGTCCAGCACGCCGACCTACATCCTAAGCGCTCAGGGGTCTTGGACCCATTGCCTTTTGCACTCTTGCACGATGCATACGCGGCCTGGAGCAGACCTACCCCCTAATACAAGTGTAGGTGGTTATCGTCCAATCGGGCACGCGCCGCTGAATCGCTAACGTTCGAAGACGATCAGTGATCCCGTTGCCCCGTCTCGAGGACTTACGGCAAGGGTCAGGCCCATCCCTCTCTAGGGCGGTCTGCCTGCCCGGACGTGCCTCATAATTATCTCATGGGTATGCTCCTAGTCAACCCAACTTCATTAACTCGCGTGGGTACCCCTTAGGGCCAACCCAACTTCAACAAGGTTCTGAAGTAAAGTCAGGGTAACCATGTGTCGATAACATCAAAGGGGAAATCCGAGGAATCGCTCGCGATGGATTCCCACTCGATAACCGTGATGTCTACTACGCAACTTTAATCTTGTAGACTCATGTTGGGCCTCCAAGCGCAGCGTTTTGTAGGATAGTAGCAATTTTCCCTCAAGTGGATGACCTAAGGTTTTATCAATCCGTGGGAGGTGTAGGATGAAGGTGGTCTCTCTCAAACAACCCTGCAACCAAATACAAGAAATCTCTCATTTCCCCAACACACCCAATACAATGGCAAATTGTATAGGTGCACTAGTTCGGCGAAGAGATGGTGATAAAAGTGTAATATGAATGGTAGAAATATATTTTTATAATCTGAATAAATAAAAACAGCAAGGTAGCGAACGATAAAAGTGAGCACAAACGGTATTGCAATGATTGAAAATGAGGCCTAGGGTCCGTACTTTCGCTAGTGCAATCTCTCAACAATGCTAATCTAATTGGATCATATAACCATCCCTCAACGTGCGATGAAGAATCACTCCAAAGTTCCTATCTAGCGGAGAACATAAGAAGAAATTGTTTGTAGGGTACGAAACCACCTCAAAACTATTCTTTCCGATCAATATATCCTAGAGTTCGTACTAAAATAACACCAAGCTATTCTTTCCAATCGATCTAACCAAGAGTTCATACTAAAATAACACCATATGATACACATCAACCAACTCTATCACATAGATACTCCAATGTCACCGCGAGTATCTGTGAGTTGATTATGTAATATGCATCAAACAATTTCAGATTCATAATAATCAATCCAACACAAAGAACCTCAAAGAGTGCCCCAAGATTTCTACCAGAGAAACAAAGACGAGAACATGCATCAACCCCTATGCATAGATTACCCCAATGTCACCTCGGGAATCCACGAGTTGAGTGCCAAAACACATATCAAGTGAATCAATATGATACCCCATTGTCACCACGGGTATTCATAGCAAGGCATACATCAAGTGTTCTCAAATCCATAGAAGTATTCAATCCGATAAAACGAAATCTCAAAGGGAAAACTCAATTCACAACAAGATAGAGAGGGGAAAACACCATATGATCCGACTATAACAAAGCCCGCGATACATCAAGATCGTGACATCTCAAGAACACGACAGTGAGAGAGGGAGAGAGAGAGAGAGAGAGAGAGAGAGAGAGAGAGAGAGAGAGAGAGAGAGTAAACACATAGCTACTAGTACGAACAATCAGCCCCGAGGGTGGACTACTCCCTCCTCATCATGGTGGCCGCCGAGATGATGAAGATGGCCACCGGTGATGATTTCCCCCTCCGGCAGAGTGCTGGAATTGGGTCTAGATTGTTTTTTCATGGCTACAGAGGCTTGTGGCGGAGGAACTTCTGATCTAGGGTTATTTATGATGGTTTCTCTATTTATAGGATTATTTAGCAATGGAATCACGCGAAGATGGGCCTTGACGTGGGCATAACTCACCAGGGCGCACCTGGGCCCCCTGGCGCGCCCCGGTGTCTTGTGCTCACCTCATTCACCTACTGGTCCTCCCACAAAGCTTCTAGTGCCTCTTTTGTTTCAAAAAAAATCATCAAAAAGTTTCGTTGCATTTGGAGAACTTTTATTTCTGCACAAAAAAAACACCACAGTAGTTCTTCTGAAAACAACGTCAGTTCGGGTTAGTTCCATCCAAATCACTCCAAAACCATATACATGGCATGAATACTTCATAAATTATAGATACGTTGGAGACGTATCAGCATCCCCAAGCTTAATTCCTGCTCGTCCTCGAGTAGGTAAATGATAAAAGAAATAATTTATGAATTGTGAATGCTAGCAAAGTGCATAAGTTTGATCAATGATAATTTCAATCACTTTTCCTAGCATCATAACAACAACTCTTTCTCATAAAGCTCATCATGATAAAGTAGCAATTGGAAACCGAATTTTTGATGTAGAATCCTACCTATCATATTTATCATAAACTCTTTTCTTTTGTAGCATGGACATTTGGACTTGAATGATTCAAATCAATAGTCTACAATTTGACATGACATACTCAAGCATATCAACAAGCACATTACTGAACAAGCAACCATGTCTTTCAAAATATCAACACTAAAGAAAGCTATCCCTAGCCCATCATGCTCAATCATTGACCCATTCATGAAACACACTCGCATATTAGCCACATCCAATGCTCAAGTACGATCATAGTGCCCCTTAGTTGGTGCTTTATAAGAGAAGATGGAGACTCAAAGAAAAAAATAAAAAATGCATATAAGTAAATAGATAGGCCCTTCGCAGAGGGAAGTAGGGATTTGTAGAGGTGCCAGAGCTCAAAGCTTAAATTGAGAGGTAAAAATATTTTGGGAGGCATACTTGTCCCGCCAACGAAAACGACCGAGTAATTCCCAACACTTTCCATGCTAGATATATCATAGGCGGTTCCCAAATAGAAAATAAAGTTTATTCCTTTTTCCACCACACTTTCACACTCCAGGCTAGCCGTATCCACGGGTACCATCCATACCAACACTTTCCAAGGAATTTTTTATTTGACAACATAAAGTAAATTTCTTTTTCATTTCGGGATTGGGCATCCCTATTAACTTTGTTGTACTCTCGTGCAATGACAAGTGAATAAAAACTCATCTTGAGAATAACACATCTAGCATGGAAAATTTTGGCCACCCCCTGCCGCTTCATGAGCGGTACGAGCACACGAAAAGGAAATTATTTTAAAAATTAGAGTTGGCACATATAAATTTTCTTAGAACGGCACGAAAATACCACATATAGGTAGGTATGGTGGACTCATATGGCAAAATTCGGTTTAATGACTTTGGATGCACAAGTAGTATTTCTACTTAATACAAGTGGAGGCTAGCAAAAAGATTGAGAAGCAACCAACCAAGAAATGAAAAATCACATAAGCGAGCATTAAGCATAACTAACACCGAATAATGCACCACAAGTAGGATGTAATTTCATTGCATAACTATTGACTTTCGTGCTTGCATAGGGAACCACAAACCTTAACACCAATATTCTTACTAAAGCATAATTACTCACCAACATGACTCACATATTATTATCTCCATATCACAAAACTATTGCAAGGAATCAAACTTATCATATCCAATAATCTACATGAAAGTTTTTATTATATCCCTCTTGAATATCTATCACTTTGGGACTAAATTTATATATTACCATTGCTATTAACAAGCTCTCAAATAAATTTAAGTGAAGCACGAGAGCATAAGTATTTCTACGAAATTTTCAACTCTCAAAATAATCTAAGTGAAGCATGAGAGTAAATGACAAACTGCTCCAAAAAGAAATAAGTGAAGATCAAGCGAGTAGTTATGTAAATGGGTAGCTATTTGAGGACTCTCTCTTATTTAAAAGTTTCAGATCTAAGTATTTTATTAAAACAGCAAGCAAAACAAAATAAAACAAAATTCTAAGAATGGCACACATCATGTGAAGAAGCAAAAACTTAGGCTCAACCGAGGCTAACCTATAATTGTTGATGAAGAAAAGTGGGATGCCTACCGGGGCATACCCAAGCTTAGATGTTTGATACTTCTTGGAATATTAACTTGGGATGCCTGGGCATCCCCAAGCTTGAGATCTTGTGTCTTCTTCATTCTTCTCATAACACGGTTTCCCTAATTCTTAAAAACTTCATCCACACAAAACTCAACAAGAACTTGTTGTAAGATACGTTAGTATAAATCAATGCAACACCTTATCATTCTCTACTATAGCAAATCACTAAAATTAACATTGCATACTACCTATGCATATTTAATACTCCTATCCTCAAATAAATCATTAAACTAGCAAACATATGCAAACAATGCAATCATAATAGCAATCTGTCTAAACAGAACAGTCTGTAAAGGATGAAGAAGTATCCATACTTATTCAACTTAAAAAATCCTGGAAATTTACCACACTGTTTATCATAGCTTATTGTGCAAAAAGTTTCAACATTTTATCACATTCTGATTTTTCTAGATTTTTTTTGCAACATCGATAAACTTTTTGTTTTGAAACAGCAACTCATATACTTGCAAAATAAGCATGACAAAGGCTATACTTGACATTTTTATTGAAGTAAAAGATGCAAAACATTATTATAGATAGAAGCAAGCAAATTAAAGTAAAATAAAATGATGCTCCAAGCAAAACTCATATCATGCGATGAATGAAAATATAGCCCCAAGTAAGATACCGATAATGTTGGAGACGAAAGAGGGGATGCCTTCCGGGGCATCCCCAATCTTAGTTGTTTGGATCTTCCTTGAATATTACCTTGGGGGTGCCTTGGTCATACCCAAGCTTAGAGTTTTTTCACTCCTAATTCTCCTTATATCGATATCTCACCCAAAACTTGAAAACTTCAACCACACAAAACTTAACGGAACTTCGTGAGATAGGTTAGTATGATAAAGACAAATCATCCACTTTGGTACTGTCAAAGACAAGATTCATAATTGCTCTCACACAATGCCTACTGTATCTTATCATTTCCACAATTTATATTGAGCAATATAAGCCATAGAAACTAGAAAACAAGCAAATTATGCATTGAAAACAGAATCTGTCAAAAACAGAACAGTCTGTAATGATCTGGACAACTACCATACTTATGATACTCCAAAAAATTCTGAAAAATTAGGAAAACATAGAGAATTTATATATAAATCATCTGTTAAAAATTCTGATCAAAATTAGGTTCCAGTGAATTTTGAAAATTCCTGGACTGAGCGCAAAAGTTTCCGTTTTTGCACAGAATCAAGTCAACTATCATCCACACTATCCCAAAGGTTTTACTTGGCACTTTATTGAAACAAAAGCACTAAAACATGATTACTACAGTAGCTTAATCATGTGAACACACAAAAATAGTAGGTAAAAGTGCTGGGTTGTCTCCCAACAAGCACTTTCCTTTAATGCCTTTTAGCTAGGCATGATGATTTCAATGATGCTCACATAAAAGTAAAGAATTGAAACTCAAAGAGAGCATCATGAAGCATATGAATAAAATATTTAAGTCTAACCCACTTCCTATGCATAGGGATTTTGTGAGCAAATAATTTATGGGAGCAAGAATCAACTAGCATAAGAAGGCAAAACAAGCAAAACTTCAAGATTTTCAACACATAGAGAGGAAACTTGGTATTATTGAGATATGTAGAAGCACATGTTCCTCTCCCATAATAATTTTCAGTAGCGTCATGAATGAATTCAATAATATAGCTATCATAGAAAGCATTCTTTTCATGATCCACAAGCATATCAATTTTATTACTCCACACATAAGCAATTTTCTTCTCATCAATAGTGGTGGGAGCAAACTCGACAAAATAACTATCATGTGATTGAAAATTAAAATCATGATGACAAGTTTCATGGTTATCATTATTCTTTATAACATATATGTCATCGCCATAGTCATCATAGATAGCATCTTTGTTGTCATAGTCAATTGAAACCTCTTCCAAAATAGTGGATTCATCACTAAATAAAGTCATGACCTCTCCAAATCCACTTTTATCATCATTCCAATAAGATTCAACACCCTCCAAAATAGTGGGATCATCATTACATAAATTTGACACTCTTTCAAACCCACTTTCATCAGTATAATCATCATAAATAGGAGGCATGCTTTCATCATAATAAATTTTCTCATAAAAACTTGGGGGACTAAAAATATCATCTTCATCAAATATAGCATCCCCAAGCTTATGGATTTGCATATCATTAGCATCATGGATATTCAAAGAATTCATACTAACAACATTGCAATCATGCTATTCAAAGATTTTTTGTCAAACATTTTATAGAATTCTTCTTCTATCAATTGGGCACAATTTTCCTTTCCATCATTTTCACGAAAGACATTATAAAGATGAATAATATGATGCAACCTCAAATAATTTTTTTGTAGTTTTCTTTTATGAATCAAACTAGTGATAAAACAAGAAACTAAAAGATTCAGATCTAAAGATATACCTTCAAGCACTCACCTCCCCGGCAACGGCGCCAGAAAAGAGCTTGATGTCTACTACAAAACTTTATTCTTGTAGAATTGTGTTGGGCCTCAAGCGCAGAGTTTTGTAGGACCGTAGCAATTTTTCCTCAAGTGGATGATCTAATGTAACACCCTAGATTTTGCCCTTTCCTTTTTCCTTTGATTTTCTTGGATTTCTTGATTTGATTTGCTTTTTTGTGGCTATGTGGTTCCAAAACTTGGGAAGATCATATCTTCCTAGGTTTTATAGTGGATTTTCATCCCCAAAACCATCCCTAGACCCTGTCATTTTCATCCTAGCCCAAATCCCAATATCCTTTTATTGGGAATATTCCTTTTTTGATAAAGGAATTACCCTATTTGCCCTAGGTTGTGAAGAAAACCATCTTTCTGTTACTCCAAAAATTCCCAAATAATTCTCATAATGTTTTTGGGTCCTATCTTGCTTAAATGTGGCAAAATATTTCATTTCCATGTTAAAAAATAATCCTCCAATAATTCTTTTCCTGTTCTGCCCTAAATGGCACATTGCAAAGCAAGTGCTATTTATCTTTGCCCAATTGACCCCAAACTTCTTGGACATCTTTTCCTTTCCATATCATTGCACCATGCCAAAATGCAACTCAATTTGCTTAGTAAATATTCCTAAGAAAATTTTCAAAATTCCTGTCTGAGGGAAGACATTGTGAAGGAAGTACTAGCTAGGAATATCCAACTAAGTTGAAATTTTGCAAGGTCCTTCATATGATCAAATAATCACTCTCCACCAAATTGGATCTCATGTAACTCATCTATGTGAGCTCAAATCCAAATCTTGGTTTTTGGTCAGATTTTCAGTTTGTGAAGCAACTATATTTTATATTGCTTCATTTAAGATGAAAATTTTCCAGGACATTCTCCTATCCATATATGCTCTCTCCACCAAGTTTTGGCTCAACCCATTACTCCATTTGCCCTGTGGAATTTTTCCAAGTTTCTGTCCAGAGAGATGCTTTGTGAAGCAAGTGCCACTTTGGCTTGTCCAAATGGCATGCAACTTCTTGGTCACCTTCATATACTCAGATCATTGGGCCATGACCAATTTCAGCTCAACTTGCATCTTCATGTGAGTGCATCATCCAAATCTCTAATTCTGTCCATGTTGGCATTTTCTACAGCAACCCCCCTCTAAACCCCTCCTATTAAGCTTATTTTTGGTTATTAGCATCACCTTAGTGTGTGATCATCACTAGACAAATCAATTCCTTCATTGCCAAGTTTTTGGCCCCTCTCTTCAGCACAAGCAGGTTGCTGCCACAATGTTTTGGCTCCTCCTGCTTTTCTCTTCTTTGCCCTTCAACCGACTTATTGCTTCATTTAGACTCAGGATATCATGGCCATTCTACTGGACATGGTCGGTTCAGCCAGAACGCACCGTGTATGCCAGATCACGCGGTGACCATGGGCTGCATCAGCCCAAAATCGTGCTCTAGCACGTTTTCACCCTGGTTCCCGTTGTTTTCCTCCGCCTCTTGACCTCAATCCTTGTCCTGGAGGTAGCCCATGCTCGACTGCATCGACCTGTATCGCTGCCCTGCCCTGAGACGCTATGGTGTGGTCGTGATCGCCGTGCCCGTGACGCTAGCTTCCCCTGTCCACCATTGGAGCCTAGTTTGAGCTCGCCCGTGAGCTCAAGAAGCCTCCCCCGCGCCTATATAAGAGACCCCCAAGTCCTCCCACAGCTCCAAAGCCCCTCCCTCACCTCATTTGCCCACCGGAGTCCTCGGCCCCCTCTTCTTTTCACCGGAGATTGCCATGGCCGCCCCAGGTTCTTATCGGTTCCAACATGCCTAGACCTCCTCTCCTCGTCCAGTGTTGTCCATCGCGTTCCTATCGTCTTCGCGAGCCTCCCCATCCCCTCAGTTCGCCGCAGGAGCTGCTGTGGCCACATCTTCCCCGAGGCCGGTCGCCGCCGTTGCTCCCTGCCTTCATGGTGCCCCGCTGAACCAAGCCTCTCCAGCCTCCCTCGACCTCGCCCTCGTCTTCCCCACCTTCTGGAGAGCCGCCCCGACCCCTCTCCCTCGCCGGGGATCACCTGCATCGCCGAGAGCCACTGCCGCCCATAGCTCTCTGCCGCCTCCCTATCTCCTCCAGCGTTGCATCCCCGCGCCTCCCCGCGCCTCCCTCTGGCCGGGAACGGGTGCAGCGGGCCCTGCCACGGCCGCCAGCGCCCTCGCTTAGGCCGGAGATGGCCTGGGCTGGCCGCCCCACCGCCGCCCCCTTCCCGGCTCTCCTCCTCTGTTCCGTGAGGAACAGGAGCGAGAGGAGGAAGACGACGTGCGCCCGTGCCCCCTTGTGCCTGGGCCCGACCCGTCAGTGGCCCAACACCCTGGCCACGTGGTAAGTGGAAACACATTACCTAGAATGTGCTTTCCCTCTTCCTAAAGCGTATTTTTGTGGAATACATTTTCTCCATTTGAAAGCGTATTGCCGTCTTCTTCAGCCCAAGGTGTGATTTCCTAGTTCAGAAAGCGTATATACTAAAACTTGTTTTTGTCTTATCCACTCAGGGACCCGTTGGTGATATTTTTTTCACAGATTAGTCCCTGAACTTCCACCCCTCACAACTTTTCAACCATAACTCTGATTGAGGTGAAACCAACGCCTACGTCTTCGTCTCGTCGAGATCTTTCTGTTTCCATTTTCACTAGGTGCTACCATAGTGAAAATGACCATTTTTCCCTTGCCCTTATCTACCCCCTCCGAGAGGGAACCATCCGGCGTTTCGTTTCCGCGGCTTCACCACACTTTTTCCCGGACTCTCCGTCACCCCCAGGCAAGCCACAACCACCATTTGCATGATAGCCATGCAATAGCATTGTTTTTCAAACTTGAATATTTAATAACTGTCTGTTTGTTTTGCTACTGCTGTCATTATTTCGGTTATGTTATGGATCGGTGGTTACCGTCATGCTATGTTTTCTTGCATTCTGTTATCATGTTCTACTTGCTAGTATTACTTCCATATTGATATGCTTGCTAGTAGTTCATGTTGGTGTTGGTTATGTTCTTCGGTGCATGACCATTGTCGGTTACCGAGTATCGTTGATATGCATTGTTCCTTTGCTGTTAGTTGGTTAAATGCTTACTTGGTCGTGTTCTTGCTATGATCTTGCATGGTATTTATTCATGATGCTAGTGGTCAGGTTATGCTTATGGTAGAGTTATGCTTGTGTTATTCATGCTCGTCAGTATGCCATGCTCAGTCGGATATTTGTTTCATTGTGGTCATGCTCGATGATTATGTTGCACCCCCATGCTTATGTTGATATCATGCACATGCATTGTAGTTGCATCATGTTATTTTTGTATGACTCAGCTTATTGCATTCAAGTTTAACCGGACTTAATTGAACTTGAACAACCGTTGGCTGAGTCATGGTGCCACCATATCGAGCTGACCAGTGCAACCACATTTGCCTTTTATGGAAAGGGCCTAACTGGGTCTATTTCCATGCCTCTCGCTGGTGCCTCCAACGAGGGAAGGTTATGCGCGGGCGCTACCTTGGCCGGGTAGGACGGCATAAGCCTTCTGTGCCCATGTTTGGTTTTGAGCTCATGTCCCCGTTTGGGACCGTTTGTTTTGCCACGACGGTGGCCATTGATGCCTTTGGTAGGCACGGGGCCACCCATGACTTAGCCCAAAGGGGAGTTGGTCGGAGTGGCCGAGAGAGTGTCATGGGCAATAGACGGTTCTGTCGGAACGCCGTTGGTCCACACGTACAAGAGTTCGAGGCCATGGGTTCTGTGGTGTGGGTACAGTGTGCTAACCTCCGCATAGTGTGTATTTAATCTATCGATAGCCGCGCCCGTGGATATGGGCCCAGTTCGAAGTCGGTCACACTATGGGTCAACAGTAATAATAATGATGTGCTTAATAATAACCCTGGTTCGATGATGGAAGAAGTTGGTTGATCTTTATGTGATCGTGAGAGGATCATCGTGGTATCGAGGATACTGAGTGGTTGGATATTTGTGGTGTTATGCAAGAATCACAGGTAAAAGTCAAGCTCCTTGTGGTCATGTAATGATTACTATGGTATTGTTATACCAAGCTTTATTTGATCCTGAGATGATCTTGTGATGTCTGCGGTGGTAAGTAATGCATGTTTTGGTCACGAGGTAACCCGAGCAGAGTAAGTTGGTGCATGATTATGTTAACCTGTTGCATGTAGTATCATCATGTTCTTATGATCGTGCCATGTTAAAATTGTATCATGTTCAGTTGTGCATGCCATGTTGTTCTGCTAGTATCATGTTCATGATTGATTTAACCTGCTAATGCCATGCTATTTTTTGTCTTGACTGCTTTTGGTTATTGCGAGCTTGCAAGTACATTCAATGTACTGACCTGGCGTGTCATGCCAGTTTGCAGGTCGTGCCGGGATTGCTTGCTTGTTTGGTGTGGTTCTTGTGTTCGCGAGCTAGGATAAGCATTCCAGCCAGAGTCCCTGCGGATTAGAGTCCATCATCATCGTTCGTTGTTCTGCTGCCAATAGTTGTTCTGCTGCCAGTAGTTATTCCGTTGCTTCATGTTGTTCCGCTGCTTGCATAGAGCAACCATGGCAGGCGTAGTGTCACCGTGCCGATGTGATCCCCTTGTACCCATTTAGACTGTAATAAAGAGCTGAGTTGTTCTATGCTAAGCAGTGCCATATTCCAGAAGACTTCTCCTCGATCTCTAGGCTGGAATACGGGGCGTTCCGGTTTCTCTGAGCCGGGGTGCCACAAGGCTTGGTATCAGAGCAGGTCTGGCTGTAGAGCGTCCTAGTCCGCTGGAACATTAGAAAATGGTAGTATAGGGTCTGGTTGTTGCCCTTGCTTGCTGCATCTGGTTGTTGCATTTGTTTGCTGCATATAGTCTCATTCGGTTACCCCTAACCCCTATTTCGTGCGTAGATGGCGGTCAACTTCCACGAGTTCAATGCCATCCCCAGAGCTCCCGGTGCTATCCCTATTGCCTTCAGCCACATTCCTGCACCTCTCAGCTTTGCCACCCTCCTTGGCGACATGTGGCGTAGCATTTATCCCCATGGAGATCCACCCCCATTACCAAGTATTCTAGTTTTTTGCCGGAGGAAGAATCCTGGAGTATGTTGCCCATCTGTTAGCCTCGATTCCTATTGATAAGCGCACCTATAGTTTCCATAGTGGTTACGACGCTACTCCCGAGTGTTCCATTCAGCTTGCCGCAACGGCAACAATCACCGGCCTTCGTTATCAAGAGAGCGTGGTGCAAGAGAACCATGCTTATCAATTCTATCCCAGCATTGTCGAGAATCCTAAGCGGATCAAGTTCCCGTCTATAAATCCTCAAGATGATCCAGCTATCCTCGGCATGTCCCATTACATGACGGCCGAGTGTCTTCTTATTTCCGAATTATTCCGAGATGCCATCCGAGCCAGGAGATTGCTTGGTGCTTCCCTGCCTCAGTCTCTGCCAGCTTCTCCAACCCCTCCGCCTCATCCATCCGGAGTTTCGGAGTTAGCAGTTCTACTTGCTACTCCCTTAGCCTCTTCGTCAGTCCCCAAGCATTTGCTCAAGCGTAGGATGTAGTCAGTCATGTAGTGCATGTGCATCTGCTGTAGTATCATTGCTTGTTTATGCTTGTGTGTGCCTGTTTGGATTGGTTGTGTAGCTTGTTTGCTATGTGCTTTACTACAATCGATCATTTTCTTGTGCTTCTTTGTTTTGAATCCTTGGTGTTACCCCCTTATGGAAAATTGCTCATCAACCGGCACCGGAGCAGAAAAAGCCCTGAGAAGTACATATATACATGATAATCCCCAAGTGCAGGGAATCATCATAGCAATTCCCAAAGGTGGAAGTGATAAGTATGGAGTGTCGAACCCACAAGGAGCTGAAGGTAAGATCAATATTCTCTCAAGCCGTATCTGCCACTGATACGACTCTACGTGCACCGAACGTTTGCTTCCAACTAGAAAAAACTGTGTTGTGGGTATAAAGAGGATAACTTTGTATGATATCGGAGACCGAAAATATAAAAGTAGGTGTTGTTATCATAAAGTTAGAATGTATTACTAAATATTGTAAATAGCGAGTGTGGAATAATGGTGGATCGGTGTGTGGAATTGTCCTAAGCAATTGTTAACAAGATCGATAGTCGTCATTGCAATTTCATATGAGGGAGAGGCATAAGCTAACATACTTTTCCTACTAGGATCATATGCTCTTATGATTGGAACTCTAGCAAGCATCCACAAATACTAGAGATTCATTAAGGTAAAACCCAACCATAGCATTAAAGCATCAAGTCCCCTTTTTTCCCCATACGCAACAACCCCCTTACTCGGGTTTAAGCTTCTGTCACTCTAGCAACCCACTATAAGCAAATCATGAACGTATTGCAACACCCTACAGCGGGAATCCCTCACGCTTGCGCGACACGGAGGGCACCAAAGGACAGCACCAAAATAAAACATACAACTCGTACCAATCTAAATCATCAATCAACTCAAAGACAAAAGATATCTACTCAAAACATCATAAGATGGCAACACATCATTGGATCATAATATGTAGCATAAAGCACCATGTTCAAGTAGGGATTACAACGGGGTGCGGGAGAGTGGACCGCGTAAAAGAGATGAGGATGGTGATGATGATGGTGATGTTGATGAAGACGATCACCGCGGCGATGATTCCCCTCCCGATGGCACTCCAGTGCCACCAAGAGAGAGGAGGAGAGGTTCTCCCCCTTGTGCTTCCTCCTCCATGGCTTTCCCCCTCTGGTCCTTGGCCTTCATGGCGATGATGGCCCCTCCGAGATCCTCCTCCATGGCCTCCGGTGATGATGGCCCCCTCCGGCAGGGTGCCAAAGAGGGCCTAGATTAATTTCTCGTGGCTATAGAGGATTGCGGCGGCGGAACTTCCGATCTAGGTTAATTCCCGAAAGTTTCAGTATTTATAGGAATTTTTGGCGTTGGTTTCACGTCAAGGGGGCCTCCGGGCTGTCCACGAGATTGGGGGCCGCGCCCCCCACTCTCGTGGGAATCCCGGGACTCCCCTGGCCCAACTCCGATGCTCAGTGGTCTTCTTTTGGTCCAGAAAAAATCCTCAAAAATTGGCACGTCAATTGGACTCTGTTTGGTATCCCTTTTCTGTAAAACACTAAAACAAGGAGAAAACAGAAACTGGCACTGGGCTCTAGGTTAATAGGTTAGTCCCAAAAATCATATAAAATGACATATAAATGCTTATAAAACATCATAGATGGATAAGATAATAGCATGAATACTTCATAAATTATAGATACGTTGGAGACATATCAGCATCCCCAAGCTTAATTCCTGCTCGTCCTCGAGTAGGTAAATGATAAAAGAAATAATTTATGAAGTGTGAATGCTAGCAGGTGCACAAGTTTGATCAATGATAATTTCAGTCACCTTTTCTAGCATCAAAATGTGTCATAATAATATCTTATCTCATAAAACTTTTCATGATCAAGTAACAATCTATTCACAAAGTCAAGTATGGTTCAGAAACTTCATTGAGAACTAACAAACTATAATCTCAGTCATTGAAGCAATTGCAATTTATCATAACATCAGAAAGAGTCAAGAATAGAGCTTTTCAGCAAGTTCACATACTCAACTATCTCGTAGTCTCCTATAATTGTTAACACTCATGCAATACTTGTGGTTATGGAGTTTCAGTCCGACACTGAGAAAGATAGGGGCTTATTGTGTTGCCTCCCAACGTATTCACCTTTAGGTGATGTCAACAATAATAGCCCATGCTAACTTACATCCAATTGGATATATATATCATGATCTTTCAAACACGAGGAGCTTGCCAAAGGATAAAATGAAAAAGGGAAAGGTGAGAATCACCTTGACTCAAGCATAAAGTAAAAACATAAAGTAGAAAATAGGCCCTTCGCAGAGGGAAGCAGAGGTTGTCATGCGTGTTTAGGGTTGATGCACAAAATCTTAATGCAAAAGAACGTCACTTTATATTGCCCCTTGTATGTGGACCTTTATTATGCAATCCGTCGCTTTTATTACTTCCACAACAAGTTTGTACAAAGCTTATTTTCTCTGCACTAATAAGTCATACATATTTAGAGAGAAATTTTCATTGCTTGCACCGATGACAACTTACTTGAAGGATCTTACTCAATCCATAGGTAGGTATGGTGGACTCTCATGGCAAAACTGGGTTTACGAGTATTTGGAAACACAAGTAGTATCTCTACTTGGTGCAAGGAATTTGGCTAGCATGAGGGAGAAAGGCAAGCTCAACATGTTTGAAAGGTTAATGACAATATACTTTAACTGAGATGTCGGAAAACATAAACCATTACATTGTCTTCCTTGTCCAACATCAACTCTTTTAGCATGTCATACTTAATGAGTGCTCCCAATCGTAAAAGATGTCCAAGATAATATATTTGTATGTGAACCTCTCTTTCCTTATTACTTCCTATTAATTGCAACTATGACCAAAACTACATTTGCCAACTCTCAACAACTTTTATGCCTCATACTTTCTATGTGTAAGTCATCACTAACCATGTTATAAGCATACGAAACATATAAAAATTCAGATTTATGACATTCAATTCATTCCCCCATTTACTCATAGGATATACATGAAGCACATGAGTAAATGACAAACTACTCCAAAAGATATGAGTGAAGGATACTGAGTAGGCAAGTAATTAACTAGCCATGGGAGGGTTCCTTTTCTATTCAAAATTTAAGATCCAATGATTTTATTCAAACAACAAGTAAAACAAAATAAAATGACATTGCACGGATAGCACAACTCATGTGAAGAAGCAAAAACATAGGCTCAACCGATACTAACTGATAGTTGTTGAAGAAGAAAGGTGGGATGCCTAACCGGGCATCCCCAAGCTTAGATGCTTGAGACTTCTTGGAATATTATCTTGGGGTGCCTTGGGCATCCCCAAGCTTGAACTTTTATATCTCCTTAATTCCTCTCATATCATGGTTTCTCTTTTTATCAAAAGCTTCATCCACACCAAACTCAACAAGAACTCGTGAGATAGGTTAGTATAAACCAATGCAAAACCTTATCATTTTATACTATAAAAAAACACTAAAATTATTATTCAACATTTCATACTAAATGTCTCTTCATATTTAATACTCCTATCCTCAAATAGAATCATTAAACAAGCAAACATATGCAAACAATGCAACTATAACAGCAATCTGCCAAAACTGTATAGTCTGTAAAGAATGCAAGATTAATCATACTTCCCTAACTCCAAAAATTATTAGAGAAAATTCCCACTGTTTATCAGATCTCATTATGCAAAAAGTTTCAACATTATATCATGCTCTGACTTTTCTAGGGAATTTTTTCAACACCGGTAAACTTTCTGTTTTCAAACAGCAACATGTATACTAGCAAAATAAACATTGTAAAGGCTATCCTTGACATTTTTATTGAAAATAAAGATGCAAAACACTATTCTAAATAACAGCAAGATAATAATAACAAAAGAAAATGACGCTCCAAGTAAAACACATATCATGTGACGAATAAAAATATAGTTTTGAAGACGAAAGACGGGATGCCTTCCGGGGCATCCCCAAGGCACCCCAAGGTAACTTTATTTGGAGCTATATTTTTATTCACCACATGATATGTGTTTTGCTTGGAGCGTCAATTTCTTTTGTTAGTTTTTGCTTGCTGTTAGTTAGATTAGTGTTTTGCATCTTTAGTTTCAATAAAAAAAAAGTCAAGGATAGCCTTTGCCATGCTTATTTTGCTAGTAGGCATGTTGCTGTTTGAAAACAGAAAGTTTACCGCTGTTGCAAAAATTCCCTAGAAAAGTCAGAGCATGGTATAACGTTGAATATTTTTTCATATTGAGCTCTGATAAATTTATTACAGTGAGAATTTTAGTTCATAATTTTTGGAGTTAGGGAAGTATGATGACTCTTGCATTCTTTACAGACTGTACTGTTTTGACAGATTGCTGTTATGGTTGCATTGTTTGCATATGTTTGCTTGTTTAATGATTCTATTTGATGATAGGAGTATTAAATATAAAGAGGCATTTAGTATTCAATGTTGAATAATAATTTAAGTGATTTTCTACAGTATAATATGATAAGGTTTTGCATTGGTTTATACTAACCTATCTCACGAGTTCTTGTTGAGTTTGTTGTGAATGAAGCTTTTGATAAAAAGAGAAACCATGATATGAGAGGAATTAAGGAGACACAAAAGCTCAAGCTTGGGGATGCCCAAGGCACCCCAAGATAATATTTCAAGAAGTCTCAAACATCTAAGCTTGGGGATGCCCCGTTAGGCATCCCACCTTTCTTCTTCAACAACTATCGGTTAGTATCGGTTGAGCCTGAGTTTTTGCTTCTTCACATGAGTTGTGCTATCCTTGCAATGTAGTTTTCTTTAGCTTTAGTTGCTGTTTTAATAAGTATCAAGATCTGAAATTCTTTAATCAGATAGAGCCTTACACAAATTGGAATTTTCTAGAATACTCTATGTGCTTCACTTATATCTTTTGAGCTTGATAGTTTTGCTCATAGTGCTTCACTTATATCTTTTTGAGCGTGATAATTTTTGCTCTAGTGCTTCACTTAGATCTTTTTGAGCACGGTGGTGGATTTGTTTTAAAGAAACTTGATCTCTCAGGCTTCACTTAGATTATTTTGAGAGTCTTTAATAGCATGGTAATTTGCTTAATGTTAATATACTTAGTTTTCAAGATATGTGAAACTTTCTTTTGAGTGAATTGAATACTAAGATAAATTTAATGCTTAATAATTGTTTTGAGATACGGAGGTAATAATATCAAAGTCGTGCTAGTTGAGTAGTTGTGAATTTGAGAAATACTTGTGTTGAAGTTTGCAAGTCCCGTAGCATGCACGTATGGGTAAAGTTGTGTAACAAATTTGAAGCATGAAGTGTACCTGGCTTGTGCATCCTTATGAGTGGCGGTCGGGGACGAGCGATGGTATTTTCCTACCAATCTATCCCCCTAGGAGCATTGTGCGTAGTACTTGATTTTTGATGGCTTCTAAATTTTTGCAATAAGTATATGAGTTCTTTTGACTAATGTTGAGTCCATGGATTATACACACTTTTACCTTTCCGCATTTGCTAGCCTCTTCGGTACCGTGCATTGCCCTTTCTCACATTGAGAGTTGGTGCAAACTTCGCCTGTGCATCCAAACCCCGTGATATGATACGCTCTTTCACACATAAACCTCATTATATCTTCCTCAAAACAGCCACCATACCTACCTATTATGGCATTTCCATAGCCATTCCGAGATATATTGCCATGCAACTTCCACCATCATCATCATGACATACATTACTTTTGTCATATTGCCATTGCATGATCTTGTAGTTGACATCGTATTTGTGGCAAAGCCACCATGCATTATTTTTCATACATGTCACTCTTGATTCATTGCACCATCCCGTACACCGCCGGAGGCATTCATATAGAGTCATATCTTGTTCTAGTTTCGAGTTGTAATTGTTGAGTTGTAAGAAAAATAAAAGTGTGATGATCATCATTATTAGAGAATTGTCCCAAGTGAGGAAAGGATGATGGGGACTGTGATTCCCCACAAGTCGGGATGAGACTCCCGACAAAAAAAGAGAGGCCAAAGAAGCCCAAATAAAAAAAAGAGAGGCAAAAAAAAAGAGAAAAGGCCCAAATAATAATAATAATAAAATAAAATAAAAAATAAAAAAATGAGAGAAAAAAATAAAAATACACACTTTTACCTTTCCGCATTTGCTAGCCTCTTCGGTACCGTGCATTGCCCTTTCTCACATTGAGAGTTGGTGCAAACTTCGCCGGTGCATCCAAACCCCGTGATATGATACGCTCTTTCACACATAAACCTCCTTATATCTTCCTCAAAACAGCCACCATACCTACCTATTATGGCATTTCCATAGCCATTCCGAGATATATTGCCATGCAACTTCCACCATCATCATCATGACATACATTACTTTTGTCATATTGCCATTGCATGATCTTGTAGTTGACATCGTATTTGTGGCAAAGCCACCATGCATTATTTTTCATACATGTCACTCTTGATTCATTGCACCATCCCGTACACCGCCGGAGGCATTCATATAGAGTCATATCTTGTTCTAGTTTCGAGTTGTAATTGTTGAGTTGTAAGAAAAATAAAAGTGTGATGATCATCATTATTAGAGAATTGTCCCAAGTGAGGAAAGGATGATGGAGACTGTGATTCCCCACAAGTCGGGATGAGACTCCCGACAAAAAAAGAGAGGCCAAAGAAGCCCAAATAAAAAAAAGAGAGGCCAAAAAAAAGAGAAAAGGCCCAAATAATAATAATAATAAAATAAAATAAAAAAATAAAAAAATGAGAGAAAAAGAGAGAAGGGACAATGTTACTATCCTTTTACCACACTTGTGCTTCAAAATAGCACCTTGTTCTTCATGTAGTGAGTCTCATACACTTGTGCTTCAAAGTAGCACCATGTTTTTCATGTAGTGAGTCTCATAAATTGTATTGTTTATACTAGTGGGAATTTTTCATTATAGAACTTGGCTTGTATATTCCAATGATGGGCTTCCTCAAAATGCCCTAGGTCTTTGTGAGCAAGCGAGTTGGATGCACACCCACTAGTTTTCTTTTGTTGAGCATTCATAGCTCTAGTGCATCCGTTGCATGACAATCCCTACTCCTCATGTTGACATCAATTGATGGGCATCTCCATAGCCCGTTGATCATCCTCGTCAATATGAGACTTTCTCCTTTTTTGTCTTCTCCACACAATCCCCATCATCATATTCTATTCCACCCATAGTGCTATATCCATGGCTAGCGCTCATGTATTGCGTGAAGGTTGAAAGAGTTTGAGATTATTTGAGTATGAAACAATTGCTGGGCTTGTCATCGGGGGTATAGAAGTTGGGAACATCTTTGTGTGACGAAAATGAAGCATAGCCTAACTATATGATTTTTGTAGGGATGAACTTTCTTTGGCCATGTTATTTTGAGATGACATAATTGCTTAGTTAGTATGCTTGAAGTATTATTATTTTTATGTCAATATGAACTTTTGTCTTGAATCTTTCGGATCTGAATATTCATACCATGATTAAGAAGATTTACATTGAAATTATGCCAAAGTATCACTCCGCATCAAAAATTCTTTTTTATCATTTACCTACTCGAGGACGAGCAGGAATTAAGCTTGGGGATGCTTGATACGTCTCCAACGTATCTATAATTTTTGATTGCTCCATGCTACTTTATCTACTGTTTTAGGCAATATTGGGCTTTATTATCCACTTTTATATTATTTTTGGGACTAACCTATTAACCGGAGGCCCAGCCCAGATTTGCTGTTTTATGCCTATTTCAGTGTTTCGAGGAAAAGGAATATCAGACGGAGTCAAAACGGAACGAAATCAACTGGAGAAGTTAATTTTGGAAGGAAACCAACCAGATGGGCTTGGAGTGCACGCCAGGGGATCCCCGGGCTGCCCACGAGGGTGGGGGGCGCGCCCTCCCCCCTGGGCGTGCCCCCCTACCTCGTGAGCCCCCTGGAGGTCCACCGACATACCCCCTGCACCCATATATACCTACGTACCCTAAAACTTCCAGAACAGAAGATAGATCGGGAGTTCCGCCCCGCAAGCCTCTGTAGCCACCAAAAACCAATTGGGACCCCGTTCCGTCACCCTGCCGGAGGGGGATCCCATCACCGGAGGCCATCTCATCATCCCGGCGCTATCCATGACGAGGAGGGAGTAGTTCACCCTCGGGGCTGAGGGTATGTACCAGTAGCTATGTGTTTGATCTCTCTCTCTCTCTCTCTCTCTCTCTCGTGTTCTCTCTCGTGTTCCTCTATGGCACGATCTTGATGTATCCCGAGCTTTGCTATTGTAGTTGGATCTTATGATGTTTCTCCCCCTCTACTCTCTTGTGATTAATTGAGTTTCCCCTTTTGAAGTTATCTTATTGGATTGAGTCTTTTATGAACACTTGATGTATGTCTTGCATGGGATAACCGTGGTGACAATGGGTTATTCTATTGATCCACTTGATGTATGTTTTGGTGATCAACTTGCGGGTTTCGTGACACTTGGGAACCTATGCATAGGGGTTGGCACACGTTCTTGACTCTCCAGTAGTAGCTTTGGGGCACTCTTTGAAGTACTTTTATGTTGGTTGGACGAATCTGAGATTGTGTGATGCATATCGTATAATCATGCCCACGGATACTTGAGGTGACAATGGAGTATCTGGGTGACATTAGGGTTTTGGTTGATTTGTATCTTAAGGTGTTATTCTAGTATGAACTCTTTTATAGATCGATCCGAAAGAATAGCTTTGTGGTGGTTTCGTACCCGACCATAATCTCTAAATTTGTTCTTTGCTATTAGTGGCTTTGGAGTGACTCTTTGTTGCATGTTGAGGGCTTGTCATATGTTCCATCTATGTTATTATTGTTGAGAGAACTTACACTAGTGAAAGTATGAACCCTAGGCCTTGTTTTACTATCATTGCAATACCGTTTATGCTCACTTTTATCGCTCGCTACCTTGCTGTTTTTATTATTTCAGATTACAAAAACCTATATCTACCATCTATTTTGCACTTGTATCACCATCTCTTCGCCGAACTAGTGCACCTATACAATTTACCATTGTATTGGGTGTGTTGGGGACACAAGAGAATTTTTGTTATTTGGTTGCAGGGTTGTTTGAGAGAGACCATCTTCATCCTACGCCTCCTACGGATTGATAAACCTTAGGTCATCCACTTGAGGGAAATTTTCTACTGTCCTACAAACCTGTGCACTTGCAGGCCCAACAACGTCTACAAGAAGAAGGTTGTGTAGTAGACATCAAGCTCTTTTCTGGCGCCGTTGCCGGGAAGGCTAGGTAAGTGAAGGTATATCTTTAGATCTTGTAATTAATTTTTTTTTCTTGTTTTAGCACTAGTCTAGTTTATAAAAGAAAACTACAAAAATGGAGTTGAGTTTGTCTCATACGCTTCACCTTTTTAATATCTTTCGTGAGTATGATGGAAAGGATAATTGTGCTCAAGTGCTAGAAGAAGAAATCTATAGAATGTTTGGAACTAAATATGTGAATGATGAGCATGATTGCAATGTTGTTAGTACGAATTCCTTGAATATCCATGATGCTAATGATATGCAAAGCCACAAGCTTGGGGAAGCTATGTTTGATGAAGATGATATTTTTAGCATCCCAAGTTTTGATATGCAAAGTTGTTGTGATGATAGCATGCCTCCTACGTATGATGATTATATTGATGAAAGTGGGTTCGTCAGAGTGTCAAATTTAGAATTAGTGATCCCACTATTTTGGAGGATGTTGGATTTTATTGTGATGAATATGAAAGTGGATTTGGAAGAGTGTCAGCTTTATTTAGTGATTCCACTATCTCGGGAGAGGTTTCAATCGATTATGATGAGAACGAAGTTGCTACTTATGATGATTATTGTGATGAAACTTATGCTATAAAAAGTAGTGATGATTATATTTACAAATATTGTCATGATTATGATTACCCTTTTTCTGAACATTACTCTTTTAATGTGGAAACAATTTTTAGTGTTCAAGTCTCTTATGATACTCCTACTATTCCGAATGAGAAGAATTTTGCTTATGAGGAGAGTATTAAAAATTCTATGCTTGTAGATCATGAAAAGAATGCTTTAGGTGCTGGTTATATTGTTGAGTTCGTTCATGATGCTACTGAAAATTATTATGAGAGAGGAACATATGCTTGTAGGAATTGCAATAATGTCAAGTTTCCTCTCTATATGCTTAAATTCTTGAAGCTATGCTTGTTGTGCCATCCTATGCTAGTTGATTATTGTTCCCATAAGTTGTTTGCTCACAAAATCCCTATGCATAGGAAGTGGGTTAGGCTTAAATGTGCTAGTAATATGCTTCATGA
Organism: Triticum timopheevii; assembly: GCA_963921465.1. Taxonomy (NCBI): domain Eukaryota; kingdom Viridiplantae; phylum Streptophyta; class Magnoliopsida; order Poales; family Poaceae; genus Triticum; species Triticum timopheevii. The sequence goes on along the minus strand of OY997266.1, from coordinate 186,670,090 downwards.
TGCTCCCGTTATGTTTCAATTCTTATCTTTTATGTGAGCATCATTGTCATCATCATGCCTAGCTAAAAGGCATTAAAGAAAAGCGCTTGTTGGGAGACAACCCAATATTTATCCTTACTGTTTTTGTGTGTCCACATGATTATGCTACTGTAGCAATCATGTTTTATAGCTTTTGTTTCAATAAAGTGCCAAGTAGAACCTTTGGGAAGACTTGGGTGAAGTTTATGTGATCTTGCTGTGAAAAATAGAAACTTTAGCGCTCACGAGATTAGCTGCCATTTTTTTACTGGAGAGTGATTTTAGGTTGATTATTTTTGCATATGATTAATAGACAAATTACTCAGGTCCAGCAATTTATTTCATAATTTTTGGGGTTCCATAAGTATACTTTTTATACATATTACTACAGACTGTTCTGTTTTTGACAGATTCTGTTTTCTATGTGTTGTTTGCTTATTTTGATGAATCTATGAGTAGTATCGGAGGGTATGAACCATAGATAAGTTAGAGTACAGTAGATATTACACCAATATGAATTTAGAATGAGTTCATTACAGTACCTAAGTGGTGGTTTTATTTTCTTATACTAACGGAGCTTACGAGTTTTGTGTTGAGTTTTGTGTGGTTGAAGTTTTCAAGTTTTGGGTAAAGATTCGATGGACTATAGAATAAGGAGTGGCAAGAGCCTAATCTTGGGGATGCCCAAGGCACCCCAAGGTAATATTCAAGGACAACCAAGAGCCTAAGCTTGGGGATGCCCCGGAAGGCATCCCCTCTTTCGTCTTCGTTCATCGGTAACTTTACTTGGAGCTATATTTTTATTCACCACATGAGATGTGTTTTGCTTGGAGCGTCAATTTCTTTTGTTAGTTTTTGCTTGCTGTTAGTTAGATTAGTGTTTTGCATCTTTGGTTTCAATAAAAAAGTCAAGGATAACCTTTGCCATGCTTATTTTGCTAGTATGCATGTTGCTGTTTGAAAACAGAAAGTTTACCGCTGTTGCAAAAATTCCCTAGAAAAGTCAGAGCATGGTCTAACGTTGAATCTTTTTGAATATTGAGCTCTGATAAATTTATTACAGTGGGAATTTTAGTTCATAATTTTTGGACTAAGGGAAGTATGATGACTCTTGCATTCTTTACAGACTGTACTGTTTTGACAGATTGCTGTTATGGTTGCATTGTTTGCATATGTTTGCTTGTTTAATGATTCTATTTGATGATAGGAGTATTAAATATACAGAGGCATTTAGTATTAAATGTTGAATAATAATTTAAGTGATTTTCTACAGTATAATATGATAAGGTTTTGCATTGGTTTATACTAACCTATCTCATGAGTTCTTGTTGAGTTTGTTGTGAATGAAGCTTTTGATAAAAAGAGAAACCATGATATGAGAGGAATTAAGGAGACACAAAAGCTCAACCTTGGGGATTCCCAAGGCACCCCAAGATAATATTTCAAGAAGTCTCAAACATCTAAGCTTGGGGATGCCCCGGTAGGCATCCCACCTTTCTTCTTCAACAACTATCGGTTAGTATCGGTTGAGCCTGAGTTTTTGCTTCTTCACATGAGTTGTGCTATCCTTGCAATGTAGTTTTCTTTAGCTTTGGTTGCTGTTTGAATAAGTATCAAGATCTGAAATTCTTTAATGAGAGAGAGCCTTACACAAATTGGAATTTGCTAGAATACTCTATGTGCTTCACTTATATCTTTTGAGCTTGATAGTTTTGCTCATAGTGCTTCACTTATATCTTTTTGAGCGTGATAATTTTTGCTCTAGTGCTTCACTTAGATCTTTTTGAGCACGGTGGTGGATTTGTTTTAAAGAAACTTGATCTCTCAGGCTTCACTTAGATTATTTTGAGAGTCTTTAATAGCATGGTAATTTGCTTAATGTTAATATACTTAGTGTTCAAGATATGTGAAACTTTCTTTTGAGTGAATTGAATACTAAGATAAATTTAATGCTTAATAATTGTTTTGAGATATGGAGGTAATAATATCAAAGTCGTGCTAGTTGAGTAGTTGTGAATTTGAGAAATACTTGTGTTGAAGTTTGCAAGTCCCGTAGCATGCACGCATGGGTAAAGTTGTGTAACAAATTTGAAGCATGAAGTGTACCTGGCTTGTGCATCCTTATGAGTGGCGGTCGGGGACGAGCGATGGTCTTTTCCTACCAATATATCCCCCTAGGAGCATTGTGCGTAGTACTTAATTTGTGATGGCTTCTAAATTTTTGCAATAAGTATATGAGTTCTTTTGACTAATGTTGAGTCCATGGATTATACACACTTTTACCTTTCCGCATTTGCTAGCCTCTTCGGTACCGTGCATTGCCCTTTCTCACATTGAGAGTTGGTGCAAACTTCGCCGGTGCATCCAAACCCCGTGATATGATACGCTCTTTCACACATAAACCTCCTTATATCTTCCTCAAAACAGCCACCATACATACCTATTATGGCATTTCCATAGCCATTCCGAGATATATTGCCATGCAACTTCCACCATCATCATCATGACATACATTACTTTTGTCATATTTCCATTGCATGATCTTGTAGTTGACATCGTATTTGTGGCAAAGCCACCATGCATTATTTTTCATACATGTCACTCTTGATTCATTGCACCATCCCGTACACCGCCGGAGGCATTCATATAGAGTCATATCTTGTTCTAGTTTCGAGTTGTAATTGTTGAGTTGTAAGAAAAATAAAAGTGTGATGATCATCATTATTAGAGCATTGTCCCAAGTGAGGAAAGGATGATGGAGACTGTGATTCCCCACAAGTCGGGATGAGACTCCGGACAAAAAAAAGAGGCCAAAGAAGCCCAAATAAAAAAAAAGAGAGGCCAAAAAAAGAGAAAAGGCCCAAATAATAATAATAATAAAATAAAATAAAAAAATAAAAAAATGAGAGAAAAAGAGAGAAGGGACAATGTTACTATCCTTTTACCACACTTGTGCTTCAAAATAGCACCTTGTTCTTCATGTAGTGAGTCTCATACACTTGTGCTTCAAAGTAGCACCATGTTTTTCATGTAGTGAGTCTCATAAATTGTCTTGTTTATACTAGTGGGAATTTTTCATTATAGAACTTGGCTTGTATATTCCAATGATGGGCTTCCTCAAAATGCCCTAGGTCTTCGTGAGCAAGCGAGTTGGATGCACACCCACTAGTTTTCTTTTGTTGAGCATTCATAGCTCTAGTGCATCCGTTGCATGACAATCCCTACTCCTCATGTTAACATCAATTGATGGGCATCTCCATAGCCCGTTGATCATCCTCGTCAATATGAGACTTTCTCCTTTTTTGTCTTCTCCACACAATCCCCATCATCATATTCTATTCCACCCATAGTGCTATATCCATGGCTCGCGCTCATGTATTGCGTGAAGGTTGAAAGAGTTTGAGATTATTTGAGTATGAAACAATTGCTTGGCTTGTCATCGGGGGTATAGAAGTTGGGAACATCTTTGTGTGACGAAAATGAAGCATAGCCTAACTATATGATTTTTGTAGGGATGAACTTTCTTTGGCCATGTTGTTTTGAGATGACATAATTGCTTAGTTAGTATGCTTGAAGTATTATTATTTTTATGTCAATATGAACTTTTGTCTTGAATCTTTCGGATCTAAATATTCATACCATGATTAAGAAGATTTACATTGAAATTATGCCAAAGTATCACTCCACATCAAAAATTCTTTTTTATCATTTACCTACTCGAGGACGAGCAGGAATTAAGCTTGGGGATGCTTGATACGTCTCCAACGTATCTATAATTTTTGATTGATCCATGCTATCTACTGTTTTAGGCAATATTGGGCTTTATTATCCACTTTTATATTATTTTTGGGACTAACCTATTAACCGGAGGCCCAGCCCAGATTTGCTGTTTTATGCCTATTTCAGTGTTTCGAGGAAAAGGAATATCAGACGGAGTCAAAACGGAAAGAAATCAACTAGAGAAGTTAATTTTGGAAGGAAACCAACCAGATGGGCTTGGAGTGCATGTCAGGGGATCCCCGGGCTGCCCACGAGGGTGGGGGGCGCGCCCTCCCCCCTAGGCACGCCCCCTACCTCGTGAGCCCCCCGGAGGTCCACCGACGTACCCCCTGCACCCATATATACCTACGTACCCTAAAACTTCCAGAACAGAAGATAGATCGGGAGTTCTGCCCCGCAAGCCTCTGTAGCCACCAAAAACCAATCGGGACCCCGTTCCGGCACCCTGCTGGAGGGGGATCCCATCACCGGAGGCCATCTTCATCATCCTGGCGCTATCCATGACGAGGAGGGAGTAGTTCACCCTCGGTGCTGAGGGTATGTACCAGTAGCTATGTGTTTGATCTCTCTCTCTCTCTCTCTCTCGTGTTCTCTCTCGTGTTCCTCTATGGCACGATCTTGATGTATCCCGAGCTTTGCTATTGTAGTTGGATCTTATGATGTTTCTCCCCCTCTACTCTCTTGTGATGAATTGAGTTTCCCCTTTTGAAGTTACCTTATTGGATTGAGTCTTTTATGAACACTTGATGTATGTCTTGCGTGGGATAACCGTGGTGACAATGGGTTATTCTATTGATCCACTTGATGTATGTTTTGGTGATCAACTTGCGGGTTTCATGACACTTGGGAACCTATGCATAGGGGTTGGCACACGTTCTTGACTCTCCGGTAGTAGCTTTGGGGCACTCTTTGAAGTACTTTTATGTTGGTTGGACGAATCTGAGATTGTGTGATGCATATCGTATAATCATGCCCACGGATACTTGAGGTGACAATGGAGTATCTAGGTGACATTAGGGTTTTGGTTGATTTGTATCTTAAGGTGTTATTCTAGTACAAACTCTTTTATAGATCGATCCGAAAGAATAGCTTTGTGGTGGTTTCATACCCGACCATAATCTCTACGTTTGTTCTCCGCTATTAGTGGCTTTGGAGTGACTCTTTGTTGCATGTTGAGGGCTTGTCATATGTTCTATCTATGTTATTATTGTTGAGAGAACTTACACTAGTGAAAGTATGAACCCTAGGCCTTGTTCACTATCATTGCAATACCGTTTATGCTCACTTTTATCGCTCGCTACCTTGCTGTTTTTATTATTTCAGATTACAAAAACCTATATCTACCATCTATTTTGCACTTGTATCACCATCTCTTCGCCGAACTAGTGCACCTATACATTTTACCATTGTATTGGGTGTGTTGGGGACACAAGAGACTTTTTGTTATTTGGTCGCAGGGTTGTTTGAGAGAGACCATCTTCATCCTACGCCTCCTACGGATTGATAAACCTTAGGTCATCCACTTGAGAGAAATTTGCTACTGTCCTACAAACCTGTGCACTTGCAGGCCCAACAACATCTACAAGAAGAAGCTTGTGTAGTAGACATCACCGTCGTGCTGCTGGATCTCCATCAACCTCTCCCTCCCCCTTGCTGGATCAAGAAGGAGGAGACGTCTTCCCCAACCGTACGTGTGTTGAACGCGGAGGTGCCGTCCGTTCGGCGCTAGGATCATCGGTGATTTGGATCACGACGAGTATGACTCCATCAACCCCGTTCTCTTGAACGCTTCCGCTCGCAATCTACAAGGGTATGTAGATGCACTCCTCTCTCTCGTTGCTAGATGACTCCATAGATTGATATTGGTGATCCGTAGAAATTTTTTATTTTCTACTACATTCCCCAACAGTGGTATCAGAGCTAGGTCTATGCGTAGTTTCTATGCACGAGTAGAACACAAGATTGTTGTGGGCATTGATTTTGTCAATTTACTTGCCACTACTAGTCTTACCTTGTTTCGGCGGCATCGTGGGATGAAGCGGCCCGTACCGACCTTACACGTACACTTACGTGAGACAGGTTCCACTGACTGGCATGCACTAGTTGCATAAGGTGGCTAGCGGGTGTCTGTCTCTCTCACTTTAGTCGAATCGGATTCGATGAAAAGGGTCCTTATGAAGGGTAAATAGAAATTGGTATATCACGTTGTGGTTTTGGCGTAGGTAAGAAACGTTCTTGCTAGAAACCTATAGCAGCCACGTAAAAACATGCAACAACAATTAGAGGACGTCTAACTTGTTTTTGTAGCATATGCCTTGTGATGTGATATGGCCAAAAGGATGTGATGAATGAAATATATGTGATGTATGAGATTGATCATGTTCTTGCAATAGGAATCACGACTTGCATGTCGATGAGTATGACAACCGGTAGGAGCCATAGGAGTTGTCTTTATTTTTTGTATGACCTGCGTGTCATTGAATAACGCCATGTAATTACTTTACTTTATTGCTAAACACGTTAGCCATAGAAGTAGAAGTAATCGTTGGCGTGACAACTTCATGAAGACACGATGATGGAGATCATGATGATGGAGATCATGGTGTCATGCCGGTGACGATGATAATCATGGCGCCCTGAAGATGGAGATCAAAAGGAGCAAAATGATATTGGCCATATCATGTCACTATTTGATTGCATGTGATGTTTATCATGTTTTGCTTCTTATTTGCTTAGTACGACGGTAGTAAATAAGATGATCCCTCATAATAATTTCAAGAAAGTGTTCCCCCTAACTGTGCGCCGTTGCGAAAGTTCATTTTCTCGAAGCACCACGTGATGATCAGGTATGATAGATTTAAACATTCACATACAACGGGTGTAAGCCAGATTTACACATGCAAAACACTTAGGTTGATTTGACGAGCCTAGCATGTACAGACAAGGCCTCGGAACACAAGAGACCGAAAGGTCGAACATGAGTCGTATAGAAGATACGATCAACATGAAGATGTTCACCGATGATGACTAGTCCGTCTCACGTGATGATCGGACACGACCTAGTTGACTCGGATCATGGATCACTTAGATGACTAAGAGGGATGTCTATCTGAGTGGGAGTTCATTGTATAATTTGATTAGATGAACTTAATTGTCATGAACTTAGTCTAAAATCTTTGCAATATGTCTTGTAGATCAAATGGCCCACGCTAATGTTGCCCTCAACTTCAACGCGTTCCTAGAGAATTCCAAGCTGAAAGACGATGGGAACAACTATACGGACTGGGTCCGGAACTTGAGGATCATCCTCATAGCTGCCAAGAAAGCATATGTCCTAGATGCACCGCTAGGTGAAGCACCCGTTTTCCCAGCAACTCAAGACGTTATGAACGCCTGGCAGTCGCGTAGTGATGATTACTCCCTGGTTTAGTGCGGCATGCTTTACAGCTTAGAACCGGGGCTCCAAAAGCGTTTTGAGCAGCACAGAGCATATGAGATGTTCCAAGAGCTGAAAATGGTTTTCCAAGCTCACGCCCGGGTGGAGAGATATGAAGTCTCCGGCAAGTTCTACAATTGTAAGATGGAGAAGAATGGTTCTGTCAGCGAGCACATACTCAAAATGTCTGGGTTGCACAACCACTTATCTCAACTGGGAGTTAATCTCCCGGATGATGCGGTGGTCGATAGAATCCTCCAGTCGCTCCCACCTAGCTACAAGAGCTTTGTGATGAACTTCAATATGCAGGGGATGGTGAAAACCATTGCTGAGGTGTATTCAATGCTGAAATCAGCGGAGGTGGAGATCAAAAAGGAACATCAAGTGTTGATGGTCAATAAAACCACTAGTTTCAAGAAAGGCAAGGGTAAGAAGAACTTCAAGAAGGACGGCAAGGGAGTTGCCGCGCCCGGTAAGCCAGTTGCCGGGAAGAAGCCAAAGCATGGACCCAAACCTGAGACCGAGTGCTTTTATAGCAAGGGAAGCGGACACTGGAAGCAAAACTGCCCCAAGTACTTAGCGGACAAGAAGGCCGGCAGCACCAAAGGTATATGTGATATACATATAATTGATGTGTACCTTACCAGTACTCGTAGTAGCTCCTGGGTATTTGATACCGGTGCGGTTGCTCGTATTTGTAACTCAAAACAGGAGCTGCGGAATAAGCGGAGGCTGGCGAAGGACGAGGTGACGATGTGCGTTGGGAATGGTTCCAAGGTCGATGTGATCGCCGTCGACACGCTACCTCTACATTTACCTACGGGATTAGTTTTAAACCTTAATAATTGTTATTTAGTGCCAGCTTTGAGCATGAACATTGTATCTGGATCTCGTTTAATACGAGATGGCTACTCATTTAAATCCGAGAATAATGGTTGTTCTATTTATATGAGAGATATGTTTTATGGTCATGCCCTGCTGCTCAATGGTTTATTCTTAATGAATCTCGAACGTGATGTTACACATATTCATAGTGTGAATACCAAAAGATTTAAGGTTGATAACGATAGTCCCACATACTTGTGGCACAGCCGCCTTGGTCACATTGGTGTCAAACGCATGAAGAAGCTCCATGCTGATGGTCTTTTGGAGTCTCTTAATTACGAATCATTTGACACATGCGAACCATGCCTCATGGGCAAAATGACCAAGACTCCGTTCTCCGGAACAATGGAGCGAGCAACCAACTTATTGGAAATCATACATACTGATGTGTGTGGTCCAATGAGCGTTGAGGCTCGCGGAGGCTATCGTTATGTTCTCACTCTCACTGAAGACTTGAGTAGATATGGGTATGTCTACTTGATGAAACACAAGTCTGAGACCTTTGAAAAGTTCAAGGAATTTTAGAGTGAGGTCGAGAATCAATGTGACCGAAAGATAAAGTTCTTACGATCAGATTATGGGGGAGAATATTTAAGTCACGAATTTGGCACACACTTAAGGAAATGTGGAATCATTTCATAACTCACGCTGCCTGGAACACCTCAGCGTAACGGTGTGTCCGAACGTCGTAATCACACTCTATTGGATATGGTGCGATCTATGATGTCACTCACCGATTTACCGCTATCATTTTGGGGATACGCTCTAGAGACAACTACATTCACTTTAAATAGGGCACCATATAAATCCGTTGAGACGACACCGTATGAATTATGGTTTGGGAAGAATCGTAAGCTGTCGTTTCTAAAAGTTTGGGGATGCGATGCTCATGTCAAGAAACTTCAACCTGAAAAGCTCAAATCCAAGTCGGAAAAATGCGTCTTCATAGGATACCCTAAGGAAACCATTGGGTATACCTTCTACCTCAGATCCGAAGGCAAGATCTTTGTTGCCAAGAACGGGTCCTTTCTGGAGAAAGAGTTTCTCTCGAGAGAAGTAAGTGGGAGGAAAGTAGAACTCGATGAAGTACTACCTCTTGAACCGGAAAGTAGCGCAGCTCAGGAAGATGTTCCTGTGGTGCCTACACCGACTAGAGAGGAAGTTAATGATGATGATCAAGGTACTTCGGATCAAGTTGCTACTGAACTTCGAAGGTCCACAAGGACACGTTCCACACCAGAATGGTATGGCAACCCTGTCCTGGAAATCATGTTGTTAGACAACGATGAACCTTCAAACTATGAAGAAGCGATGGCGGGCCCAGATTCCAACAAATGGCTTGAAGCCATGCAATCCGAGATAGGATCCATGTATGAAAACAAAGTATGGACTTTGACAAACTTGCCCGATGATCGGCGAGCGATAGAAAATAAATGGATCTTTAAGAAGAAGACGGACGTGGATGGTAATGTTACCATCTATAAGGCTTGACTTCTTGCTAAGGGTTATCGACAAGTTCAAGGGGTTGACTACGATGAGACCTTCTCACCCGTAGTGAAGCTGAAGTCCGTCCGAATCATGTTAGCAATTGCCGCATACTATGATTATGAGATATGGCAAATGGACGTCAAAACGGCATTCCTTAACGGCTTTCTTAAGGAAGAATTGTATATGATGCAGCCAAAAGGTTTTGTCGATCCTAAGAATGCTAACAAGGTATGCAAGCTCCAGCGCTCCATCTATGGGCTGGTGCAAGCATCTCGGAGTTGGAACATTCGCTTTAATGAAATGATCAAAGCATTTGGGTTTATGCAGACATATGGAGAAGCCTGCGTTTACAAGAAAGTGAGTGGGAGCTCTGTAGCATTTCTCATATTATATGTGGATGACATACTTTTGATGGGAAATGATATAGAACTTTTGGACAACATTAAGGCCTACTTGGATAAGTGTTTTTCAATGAAGGACCTTGGAGAAGCTGCTTACATATTAGGCATCAAGATCTATAGAGATAGATCGAGACGCCTCATAGGTCTTTCACAAAGCACATACCTTGATAAGATATTGAAGAAGTTCAATATGGATCAGTCCAAGAAGGGGTTCTTGCCTGTGTTGCAAGGTGTGAAATTGAGCTCGGCTCAATGTCCGACCACGGTAGAAGATAGAGAAAAGATGAGTGTCGTCCCCTATGCCTCGGCCATAGGGTCTATCATGTATGCCATGCTGTGTACCAGACCTGATGTAAACCTTGCCGTAAGTTTGGTAGGAGGTTACCAAAGTAATCCCGGCATGGAACACTAGACAGCGGTCAAGAATATCCTGAAGTACCTGAAAAGGACTAAGTATATGTTTCTCGTATATGGAGGTGACGAAGAGCTTGTCGTAAAGGGTTACGTCGACGCTAGCTTCGACACAGATCTGGATGACTCTAAGTCACAAACCGGATACGTGTATATTTTGAATGGTGGGGCAGTAAGCTGGTGCAGTTGCAAGCAAAGCATCGTGGCGGGATCAACATGTGAAGGGGAGTACATGGCAGCCTCGGAGGCAGCACATGAAGCAATCTGGATGAAGGAGTTCATTACCGACCTAGGAGTTATTCCCAATGCATCGAGGCCGATGACTCTCTTCCGTGACAACACTGGAGCCATTGCCCTTGCCAAGGAGCCCAGGTTTCACAAGAAGACAAGACAATCAAGCGTCGCTTCAACTTCATTCGTAAAAATGTTCAAGATGGAGACATAGATATTTGTAAAGTGCACACAAATCTGAATGTCGCAGATCCGTTGACTAAACCTCTTCCGCGAGCAAAACATGATCAACACCAGAACTCTATGGGTGTTCGATTCATCACAATGTAACTAGATTATTGACTCTAGTGCAAGTGGGAGACTGTTGGAAATATGCCCTAGAGGCTAATAAAATGGTTATTATTATATTTCCTTGTTCATGATAATTGTCTATTGTTCATGCTATAATTGTGTTATTCGGAAATAGTAATACATGTGTGAATACATAGACCACAACATGTCCCTAGTGAGCCTCTAGTTGACTAGCTCGTTTATCAATGATGGTTACGGTTTCCTGACCATGGACATTGGATGTCATTGATAACGGGATCACATCATTGGGAGAATGATGTGATGGACAAGACCCCATCCTAAGCATAGCACAAGATCGTGTAGTTCGTTTGCTAGAGATTTTCTAATGTCAAGTATCATTTCCTTAGACCATGAGATTGTGTAACTCCCAGATACCGTAAGAGTGCTTTGGGTGTACCAAACGTCACAATGTAACTGGGTGGCTATAAAGGTATACTACAGGTATCTCCGAAAGTGTCTATTGGGTTGACTCGAATCGAGACTGGGATTTGTCACTCCGTATGACGGAGAGGTATCTCTGGGCCCACTCGGTAATGCATCATCATAATGATCTCAAAGTGACCAAGTGATTGGTCACGGGATCATGCATTACGGTACGAGTAAAGTGACTTGCCGGTAACGATATTGAACGAGGTATTGGGATACCGATGATCGAATCTTGGGCAAGTAACGTACCGATTGACAAAGGGAATTCTATACGGGATTACTTGAATCCTTGACATCGTGGTTCATTAGATGAGATCATCGTGGGACATGTGGGAGCCAACATGGGTATCCAGATCCCACTGTTGGTTATTGGCCGGAGAGTCGTCTCGCATGTCTGTGTGTCTCCCGAACCCGTAGGGTCTACACACTTAAGGTTCGGTGATGCTAGGGTTGTAGAGATATTAGTATGCGGTAACCCAAAGGTTGTTCGGAGTCCCGTATGAGATCCCGAACGTCACGAGGAGTTTCGGAATGGTCTGGAGGTGAAGATTTATATATAGGAAGTCCAGTTTCGGCCACCGGTAAAGTTTTGGGGGTCACCGGTATTGTACCGGGACCACCGGAAGGGTCCCGGGGGTCCACCGGGTGGGGCCACCTATCCCGGAGGGCCCCATGGGCTGAAGTGGGAGGGGAACCAGCCCCTGGTGGGCTGGTGCGCCCCCCTTGGGCCTCCCCCTGTGCCTAGGGTTGGAAATCCTAGGGGTGGGGGGCGCCCACTCTGACTTGAAATACATGGTTGGACTTGGATCCAATTTTTGTTCTCCTGCTGGTTTAACCATTGCTGCAATAAAGATGTATCTCTGACGGGTACTTGTTACTGAAAGTCACATCAGAATATAAATTGTATTTAGACCGGATGTCTGCAATACAATGCTGTCAGCTGAAAATCTCATTGCTTTTAACTGAGTTCCTTGGTGTATATATGTACTTCTCACGGCTTCTTCTGCTCCGGTGCCGGTTGATGAGCAATTTTCCATAAGGGAGTAACACCGAGGATTCAAAACAAAGAAGCACAAGATAACGATCGATTGCAGTAAAGCACACAACAAACAAGCTACACAACTAATCCAAACAGGCACACACAAGCATAAACAAGCAATGATACTACATCAGATGCACATGCACTACATGACTGACTACACCCTACGCTTGAGAAAATGCTTGGGGACTGACGAAGAGGCTAAGGGAGTAGCGAGCAGAACCGCTGACTCCGAAACTCCGGATGGATGAGGCGGAGGGGTTGGAGAAGCTGGCAGAGACTGAGGCAGGGAAGCACCAAACAATCTCCTGGCTCGAATGGCATCTTGGAATAATTCGAAAATGAGAAGGCACTCGGTCGTCATGTTACGGGAAATGCCGAGGATAGCTGGGTCATCTTGAGGATACTGCAACAAGAAAATATGTCGTTCCATTCACAAGAAAATCAGTGTAGTCCTTCTCCACAATTTATCAGCAAAGCGTACAAGACACAATTCACCAGTCTGCATCAGAAAGGTATGAATGGATTCCAGTGCAAGATATTCAGTCATTTCAATTGGATACTGCAACAACTTCTGTCATAAGGTACCAATTCTTCCCTAGTAAGTCTTTAAGGGGGAAGCTTATAAGGTACGATACCCAGCCTTCCTCAGTAAGATATCCACAGAAAGCTTTGAGCACAAGCTATCCAATCTTCCGTTGCACGATAACCCCGATGGATTCCGAAGCAAGCTGCCTAGTCTTCTTTGTTATGGCACTCGTACAAGAAAATAAACAATGGATTGTCAGCATATGGCAGTGTTTTCCAAGTGGCAAATCTACAACAGTTAAGTCAGAAACAAGAATCAGTCAGAACAAAGGTATACCTCGAGAATCAGATATTTGTTCATACAGTGAGTATGCTGTCAAGTTCATGCAAGTCTCTCACAAGGAAGAATTCGTGGTATGCACCCGACAACCTCATCGGTTATTCAAGACACAAAAAACTAGTGGGTGATGCAAGAATTGGCAAGTCTTGAAGGAAGACAATGTTGAGACATCATCTTGGCAGTAAGTATCCTGGTTAGATCCCGCACAAGGTGATGTTATTAATCCTGTCACTATCCAGCATAGTCAACAACAGTAATGAGATCTGTACAAGCACACGTGAACTTGGAAGATATATGGAGACACCAAACATGAACAAGACCAAGGTATGATTGCAAGATATTGCACATGGCAGTATTCAGGTCCACGAAAATAATCAAGGATATATAAGGCCCCGCTCTTTCAGTTAAGTATCCAGACAAAGAAAATAATAATGATGGAGCAAGACCAACAATACAGGTATGCCAGTTATTGTGTGAAAAATGTGGTATGGATACCCAAGACAGTGTGATATTTCTTAGCAAACCCAAGTGAACGTACGCCTAAGAGGTCTACCCCATTGCAGTAAGGACCCCATATCAAGGCAACCAACTCAGTCCACAGTATGCTCAAAATTGTTAGCATGGAATGCCCGAGTCTGTAAAGTCCGAACACAGGACAACTCAACATATTGACCTTAGCAACCATGCTGAAGCATAACACAGACTATTATCCCCATGGATATACCGGCAAAATTTAGAATCAGTGTGAGAGCACATACTTTGAGGATTGTTATCTCTCGCATATGGGAAGCAATTACAGAATAGCCTGCCGTGAATGGGATTCCTTGCCAAGATCACTGCCAGTCAACTAATGTTGATCAGGAGATGGTGCATGATGACCCACAAGTATAGGGAATCTATCGCAGTACTTTTGGTAAGTAAGAGTGTCGAACCCAACGAGGAGCAGAAGGAAATGACAAGCGGTTTTCGGTAAGGTATTCTCTGCAAGCACTGAAATTATCGGTAACAGATAGTTTTGTGATAAGGTAATTCGTAACGGGTAACAAGTAACAAAAGTAACTAAGGTGCAGCAAGGTGTCCCAATCCTTTTTGTAGCAAAGTACAAGCCTAGACAAACTCTTATATAAAGCAAAGTGCTCCCGAGGACACATGGGAATTATCGTCAAGCTAGTTTTCATCATGCTCATATGATTCGCGTTCGTTACTTTGATAATTTGATATGTCGGTGGACAGGTGCTTGGGTACTGCCCTTCCTTGTACAAGCATCCCACTTATGATTAACCCCTCTCGCAAGCATCCGCAACTACGAAACAAGAATTAAGGTAAACCTAACCATAGCATGAAACATATGGATCCAAATCAGCCCCTTACGAAGCAACGCATAAACTAGGGTTTAAGCTTCTGTCACTTGCTACCTCTTGAGCACTGCGTTGGTTTTCCCTTGAAGAGGAAAGGGCGGTGCAGCAAAGTAGCATAAGTATTTCCCTCAGTTTTGAGAACCAAGGTATCAATCCAGTAGGAGGCTCCTCAAAAGTCCCACGCACCTACACAAACAAACAAGAACCTCGCAACCAACGTGATAAAGGGGTTGTCAATCCCTTCACGGTAACTTGCAAAAGTGAGATCTGATAGAGATAATAAGATAACATAAATATTTCCGGTATTTTCATGATATAGATTGGAAAATAAAGATGCAAATAAAAGTAGATGGAAAACTTATATGATAAAAGATAGACCCGGGGGCCATAGGTTTCACTAGTGGCTTCTCTCAAGATAGCATAAGTATTACGGTGGGTGAACAAATTACTGTCGAGCAATTGATAGAAAAGTGCATAGTTATGAGATTATCTAGGCATGATCATGTATATAGGCATCACATCCGCAACAAGTAGATCGAAACGATTCTGCATCTACTACTATTACTCCACACATCGACCGACTCCTGCCTGCATCTAGAGTATTAAGTTCATAAGAACAGAGTAACGCATTAAGAAAGATGACATGATGTAGAGGGATAAACTCATGCAGTATGATATAAACCCCATCCTTGCTGCCCCTGCTGTCATTGGGAAAGGACACCGCAAGATTGAACCCAAAGCTAAGCACTTCTCCCATTGCAAGAAAGATCAATCTAGTAGGCCAAACCAAGCTGATAATTCAAAGAGACTTGCAAAGATAACCAATCACACATAAAAGAATTCATAGAAGATTCAATTATTTCTCATAGATAAACTTGATCATAAACCCACAATTCATCGGATCTCGGCAAACACACCACAAAAAGAGTTACATCGAATAGATCTCCAAGAAGATTGAGGAGAACTTGGTATTGAGATTCAAAGAGAGAGAAGAAGCCATCTAGCTAATAACTATGGACCCGAAGGTCTGTGGTAAACTACTCACAACTCATCGGAGAGGCCTTGGAGATGATGTAGAGGCCCTCCATGGTCAATTCCCCCTCCGACGGAGCGCCGGTGAAGGCTCCAAGATGGGATCTCGCGGATACAGAAGGTTGTAGCGGTGGAAATAGTTTTTTGTGGTGCTCCTGGATGTTTTCAGGGTACATGGATATATATAGGCGAAGGAGGTAGGTCAGGGGAGCCATGAGGGGCCCACGAGGGTGGGGGGTGCGCCGGGCACCCTCGTGGCCGCCTCGTTTACTTCTTGACGTACACTCCAAGTCTCCTGGATTGCATTTGTTCCAAAAAGATCGCTCCCGAAGGTTTCATTCCGTTTGGACTCCGTTTGATATTCCTTTTCTTTGAAACACTGAAATAGGCAAAAAAAACAGCAATTCAGGTTAGGCCTCCGGTTAGTAGGTTAGTCCCAAAAATGATATAAAAGTGTAGAGTAAAGCCCACAAACATCCAAAACGGGTAATATAATAGCATGGAACAATAAAAAATTATAGATACATTGGAGACGTATCAAACATGCCCAAGCTTAATTCCTGCTCATCCTCGAGTAGGTAAATGATAAAAACAGAATTTTTGATGTGGAATGCTACCTAGCATAATTCTCAATGTAATTTTCTTTATTGTGGCATGATTGTTCAGATCCAAATGATTCAAGATAAAAGTTCATAAAACATAAAAATAGTAATACTTCAAGCATACTAACAAGTAATCATGTCTTATCAAAATAGCATAGCCAAAGAAAGCTCATCCCTACAAAATAATATAGCTAGGCCATGCTTCATTTTCGTCACACAAAATACTCCCATCATGCACAACCCCAGTTTCAGCCAAGCAATTGGTTCATACTTTTTAACGCGCTTCATCTTTTTCAACTCTTACGCAATACATGAGCACAAGCCATGGATATAGCACTATATGTGGAATAGGGTGGTGGTTGTGAAAACAAAAAGGGAGAAGATAGTCTCACATAAACTAGGCGTATCAACGGGCTATGGAGATGCCCATTAATAGATATCAATGTGAGTGAGTAGGTATTGTCATGCAGCAGATGCACTAGAGCTATAAATATATGAAAGCTCAACAAAAGAAACTAAGTGGGTGTGCATCCAACTTGCTTGCTCACGAAGACCTAGGGCACTTTGAGGAAGGCCATCATTGGAATATACAAGCCAAGTTCTATAATGAAAAATTCCCACTAGTATATGAAAGTGACAACATAGGAGACTCTCTATCATGAAGATCATGGTGCTACTTTGAAGCACAAGTTGTGGAAAAGAGATAGTAGCATTGTCCCTTCTCTCTTTTCTCTCATTTTTTTCTTTTTTCTTCTTCTTTTTTTCTCTTTTTTTTATTTGGCGGACTTCTTTGGCCTCCTTTTTATGGGCTTCTTTGGCCTCTTTTATTTTTATAAAGTCCGAAGTCTCATCCCGACTTGTGGGAGAATCATAGTCTTCATCATCCTTTCCTCACTTGGGACAATGCTCTAATAATGAAGGTCATCACATTTTTATTGATTTACAAATCAAAAATTACAACTCAATACTTAGAACAAAATATGACTCTATGTGAACGGATATGCAATGAACCAAGAGTGACATGTATGAAAAATTATGAAGGTGGCCTTGCCACAAATACAATGTCAACTACATGATCATGCAAAGAGCAATATGACAATGATGGGGTGTGTCATAATATAACGGAACGGTGGAAAGTTGCATCGCAATATATCTCGGAATGGCTATGGAAATGCCATAACAGGTAGGTATGGTGGCTGTTTTGAGGAAGGAAAATAATGGGTGCATGATACCGACGAAAATGGCGCGGCATAATAAAGGCTAGAAATGGTGGAAGGGTGAGACTGCGTATAATCCATGGACTCACATTAGTCATAAAGAACTCATATACTTATTGCAAAAGTCTACTTGCCCTCGAAGCAAAGTACTACTATGCATGCTCCTAGGGGAAGGGTTGGTAGGAGTTAACCATCACGCGATCCCGACCTCCACACATAAGGAAGACAATTAAAAGAGCACCCCATGCAACAAATTTGTCACACAACTTTTACCATACGTGCATGCTACAGGACTTGCCAACTTCAACACAAGTATTTCTAAGTTTCATAATTACCCAACTAGCATGACTCTAACATTACCACCTTTATATCTCAAAACAATTATCAAGCATCAAATTGATCATAGTGTTTAATGCACTTTCTATGATAGTTTTTATTATACCCAACTTGGATGCTCATCATTCTAGGACCAAATTTATAACCATAGCAAATACCATGCTGTTCTAAAAGACTCTAAAAATAATATAAGTTAAGCATGAGAGATCAACAATTTCTACAAAATAAATCCACCGCCGTGCTCTAAAAAGTATAAGTGAAGCACACAGAGCAAAACTATCTAGCTCAAAAGATATAAGTGAAGAACATAGAGTATTCTAATAAATTCCAAATCATGTTTGTCTCTCTCAAAAGGTGTGTACATCAAGGATGATTGTGGTAAACTAAAAAGCAAATACTCATATCGTACAAGACGTTCCAAGCAAAACATATATCATGTGGGGAATAAAAATATAGCTCCAAGTAAAGTTATCGATAGATGAAGACGAAAGAGGGGATGCCTTCCGGGGCATCCCCAAGCTTAGGCTTTTGGTTGTACTTGAATATCTTGGGGTGCCATGGGCATCCCCAAGCTTAGGCTCTTGCCACTCCTTATTCCATAGTCCATCAAATCTTTACCCAAAACTTGAAAACTTCACAACACAAAACTCAACAGGAAATCTCATGAGCTCCATTAGTGCAAGAAAGAAAAACCACCACATAAGGTACTGTAATGAGCTCATTCTTTATTTATATTGGTGTTAAACCTACTGTATTCCAACTTCTCTATGGTTCATACTCCCCGATACTAGCCATAGATGCATCAAAATAAGCAAACAACACATGAAAAAGATAATCTGTCAAAAACAGAACAATCTGTAGCAATCTATAACTTTCGAATACTTCTGGAACTCTAAAACTCCTACCAAAATATGAAGTCCTGGGAAATTTGTCTATTTATCTACTGAAAAAAGAATCAACGCAAAAGCACATTTTTTGTGATTTATTAAAATTATTCTCGTGCACGCAAAAGTTTCTGTTTTTCAGCAGAATCAAATTTAACTATCACCGTAGGTTATCCTATAGGTTCTACTTGGCACAAACACTAATTAAAACATAAAACCACATCTAAAAAGAGGCTAGATGAAATATTTATTACTAAACAGAAGCAAAAAGCAAGAAACAAAAATAAAATTGGGTTGCCTCCCAACAAGCGCTATCGTTTAATGCCCCTAGCTAGGCATAGAAAGCGAGGATAGATCTACGTATTGCCATCTTTGGTATTCAAATCATAAGTAGCTCGCATAATAGATTCATAAGGTAATTTGACTTTCTTTCTAGGGAAGTGTTCCATGCCTTTCCTTAATGGAAATTGGAATCTAATATTCCCTTCCTTCATATCAATAATTGCACCAATCGTTCTAAGGAAAGGTTTACCAAGAATAATAGGACATGAAAGATTGCAATCTATATCAAGAACAATGAAATCTACGGGCACATAA
This sequence comes from Triticum timopheevii, assembly GCA_963921465.1. NCBI lineage: Eukaryota > Viridiplantae > Streptophyta > Magnoliopsida > Poales > Poaceae > Triticum > Triticum timopheevii. Next base: position 186,650,730 of record OY997266.1, on the reverse strand, counting down.
TTCCTATTTGAAATAATGAGAAAATCATTAATCCTTCCCATAGGTTTCTTAATAGTGGAATCCGCAAGGTGCAAGTTTAAAGAGCAATCATCAAATTCATGGAAACCTACCACGTCACATAAAGTTTTCGGAATCGTGGAAACACTAGCACCCAAATCACACAAAGCATAGCATTCATGATCTTTAGTTTTAATTTTTATAGTAGGTTCCCACTCATCATAAAGTTTTCTAGGTACATACACTTCCAACTCAAGTTTTTCCTCATAAGATTGCATCAAGGCATCAACAAATATGTTTGGTAAAAGCTTTATTTTGGCTATAAGCATGAGGAGAATTTAACACGGATTGCAACAAGGAAATACAATCTATTAAAGAACAATTATCATAATTAAATTCCTTGAAATCCATAATAGTGGGTTCATTGCTATGTAAAGTCTTGACCTCTCCAATCTCACTTTTACCAAATTTATCATCAAGATCTAAAAACTCCGAATCATTGGGACGCCTTTTAACCAAAGTTGACTCATCTCCAGTCCCATCATTATCAAGATTCATATTGCAAAACAAAAACTTAATAGGAGACACATCAATAACTTTTAGATCTTCATCATTATTTTCATGGAAAATAGAAGAACATGCTTTTGTAAAGCAATCTTTCTTAGCACGCATCCTAGAGGTTCTTTCTTTGCACTCATGAATGGAAATTCTCATGGCTTTGAGAGACTCACTGATATCATGCTTAGGTGGAATTGATCTAAGTTTCAAAGAATCAACATCAAGAGAAAGTCTATCAATGTTCCTAGCCAATTCATCAACTTTAAGCAATTTTTCTTCAAGCAAAGCAGTGAAATTCTTTTGAGAGATCATAATATCTTTAACACTATTCTCAAAATCAGAGGGCATCTTATTAAAATTTCCATAAGAGTTGTTGTAGGAATTACCATAATTATTAGAGGAATTACTAGGAAACGGCCTAGGATTAAAGTTTCCTCTATACGCGTTATTACCAAAATTATTCCTACCAACAAAATTCACATCCGTAGGTTCATTATTATTCTCAATCAAAGTAGACAAAGGCATATCATTGGGATCAATAGGAGCACTCTTAGTAGCAAACAATTTCATAAGTTCATCCATCTTTCCACTCAAAACATTAATTTCTTCTATAGCACCCCCATAGACGGCAAGTCCGGCGTTGGCACGAAAGGATCTGGCGAATAAGCATCACCTAGATCACATTGACGAGCTTGATTTTCTTGTTTATCATGTTTTGAATGCGTGTCTGGAGCGCTGTCAGCTCGTCCAGAGAAGACCAGGAAAGGCCTTTCTCATGCCTGGAGGTGAGCCGCATCGGGACTCCGGACCGGAATGCGGGAGCCGTGGCCCAGGTGGTGCCGCGTGGCTCCATGACGTAGAACCACTTTGATTGCCACCATTTGACAGTCTCCACAAAGGAGCCTTCGGGCCATGTAACGTTGGGCATCTTGCCCACCATGGCGCCTCCACACTCTGCTTGTTGACCGCTCACCACCTTCAGCTTCACATTGAAGGTCTTTAGCCATAGTCCTAAGTGGGGTGGGATGCGGAGGAAGGCCTCACACACGACAATAAATGCCGAGATGTTGATGATGGAGTTGGGGGCCAGGTCGTGGAAGTCCGGCCCATAGTAGAACATGAGTTCGCGAATGAATGGGTGGAGAGGGAATCCCAACCCGCAGACAAAGTGGGAGATGAACACCACCCTCTCATGGGGCTCCGGAGTGGGTACGATCTGTCCCTCGACCGGAAGCCGATGGGCAATTTCCTTAGCCAAGTACTCGGCCTCCCGGAGCTTCGTAATGTCCTTCTCCTTGACGGAGGAGGCCATCCACTTACCCTGCGCTCCGGATCCGGACATGGCTGGAGTGGTTTCTAGGGGTGGAGAGGATGAGAACTTGGGCGCTGGAGCTCGAGAATGGGATGGGCAGAGAGAGAGAGAAGGCGTGGGTGAAAAAGGGTGAATCCTTATCCCTTTATAAAGGCAGTGAATATCATGCGCCTCCCCACTTGCCTTAAAACTCACCTATTCCCCAAGGGCTGTGCAAATGGCACGGTTGGGTTACCCATGCCCATATTGATGAGAATCCCGCGATAAGGGGACACGATCTCTGTTTTTACAAGACGTGCCAATGAAACCACACCTCAAAATATGGAGCGGCAGGCTAAAAAACGGTTTGAATAATGGCCGGGCGGTGACGTGATGTCACGCTACAAAAAGTTATCAGCGGATTGGAATCGTGAAATATTATACTCTCTACAGTTGTGTGTGGTATTTTTTTTGCAGAGACGAACACTTTTTCTCTGTTCGAAGACTATTGTGGAGTATTCGGAGAAGGAACCCGCCTTGCAATGCCGAAGACAATCTGCGCGCCGGACTCATCGTCATTGAAGCCTGGTTCAGGGGCTACTGAGGGAGTGCTGGATTAAGGGGTCCTCGGACGGCCGGACTATTAGCATGAGCCGGACTATTGGGCTATGAAGATATAAGACAGAAGATTTCTTCCCGTGTCTAGATGGGACTCTCCTTTGCGTGGATGGCAAGCTTGGCGATTCGGATGTGTAGATTCCTTTCTCTGTAACCGACTTTGTACAACCCTAGTCCCTCTGGTGTCTATATAAACCGGAGGGTTTAGTCCATAGGGTAGAGTCATAATCTTATAGGTTAGACTCTTAGGGTTTTAGCCATTACGATCTCGTGGTAGATCAACTCTTGTAATACTCATATTCATCAAGATCAATCAAGTAGGAAGTAGGGTATTACCTCCATAGAGAGGGCCCAAACCTGGGTAAACATCGTGTCCCCTGTCTCCTGTTACTATCAACCTTAGATGCATAGTTCGGGACCCCTACCCGAGATCCACCGGTTTTGACACCGACAATGAGCAACGTGGAGGGTCCAGCGTGCCGGGGTGCAACACGAACGCGAAAAGAGCGATGTACAGTCAAAACCGATTAACCGGTCGTCTCCGGAACCACTATTCACACCAGAACCTTGGCTGCTCGGCCTACACCAGCCACTGCCCCAAAACCACACCTAATCTCCAGCCTATTCCCCCACCTTTCGATTCCCTAGCCCGCATCAAGCGTCCCCTAGTTTGCCGGAAAGCCATGGTGCGCCGCAAGATCACGTATTACAAGATGCTGTCGCCGGAGCGCCGCGCAGAAATCGCGGCGGTGGTCGGCGCCATAGACCTCCATTCCCAAGCTCGCTTTGTGGCGGGCCAATCCCCGAGTTCTCTGGAGCCAAGCTACATGGAGGAGGAAGCCGATCCAATGTTCATGGTGGAGGTCGCGGCGCAGAAGGCCCCCAATGGGTATGAGACAATGGACGTCGACTTCGTGCCGGCATCCGAGTCCCCCATGGTGCAGGCGGACCAGCGGTTCAACCTGGCGATACTAAAGGAGGACTGGGAGGCAGAGGCTCAACTCGACGCGGAGCGCGCGCATGCCGATGCCATCAAGGCTCTCCTGCAGGCGGAACCGGATGTCGTGGATGTGAACCGGGCAGCGGAGGCTCAACTTGAGGCGGAGCACGCGGATGCCGCTGCCATCAAGGCCCTCCTGCAGGCGGAACCGAACATCCTGGACTTGAACCGGGCGGCAGAGGCTCAACTCGACGCGGAGCGCGCGGATGCCGCTGTCATCGAGGCCCTCCTGCAGGCGGAACTGGACGTCCTGGACTTGAACCGGGCGGCGGAGGCTCGACTCGACACAGAGCGCGCGGATGCCGCTGCCATCGAGGCCCTCCTGCAGGCGGAACCAGACGTCCTGGACTTGAACCGGACGGTGCTCTCGTCCGTGCAGAGTGCCCGCATGCTCTGCGTGAAGGAGTAGATGGAGGCCGAGGACAACCACGGTGCGGAGACACACGTCGGCAGCTATGGCTGGTTCACGCCGGCAGCCAAAGATGACGAGGCCGTCTCGTTCCACGGACAGTGATAGTTTTTCTTTATGTTGTTGTTTTATGGATCTTTTGTTGTGTCAAAAGATATATTGTTATGCAAGTCACCTGACTTTCATCATTTGGGTCAGTCTACCATTTCAGGCAGTTGGATGAATATCCTACGTCTCCTAACCGTTCTTCCTCACCTCTTCTTCTTCCCCAATAGACCACCGCATGGGCCGTACGGATACTCCCCAACATGCGGTTGGATAAACATACTCTATGAACGAAAATTATGTGTCAGCGGTAGGATGGCTGAGTTTGGTTTGTTCACATGCGACATCACGTGTTAGTGAGGGTGCGTTACCTTGGTTGGGTTTGCGGCATGCAGGAGCGACTGTGTGAGGATGCAGTGCAACCGCGGCATGCAGGAGCGACCGTGTGAGGGTGCGGTGCGACCGCGACAGCCGTGCACAAGTGTACCTCCTTTTCATTTTGAAAACTTTAGGCAAGCTTGGCAAAAATGTGTGGCGAAGTATGGCAATGCAAGGCCTATACCCAAACAGGATAAGTACGTACGTACTAGGAGTACTAGTGTTAAAAAAGAAAGGCGGGGTTTTCCTTCGCGGGATTAATCGATACAAATCCTCGTTTGACTTGTCAATTAATGCATATTTTTTTCTCCAAAGCCCAAATAGCAAACCATCTCACTCCTCATCGCTTGATTAATGCAACGCCATGCAAACCAACCTTCTCACTTCTACATGCATGCAGGGTATATTAATGTCCTTGGTTGCTAGTACAAGGCAGACCCCATCAATTTTGCCTCGATTAGTGTTAGTGGCCTTTTGCAAATTGTAATTTTAATATACTGGCCTTGTGTACAAAAAAATTGAGGTAGTAACTATATTTGACTTCCTTCCCCATTGCGGTGACGTCGACTATATCTCGAATGTTGTGGTTTGGCGAAGTGCGTTCGATGGAGAACACCATTGAGGGAGACCACAGTAAGTCGTTCGCAAGTGCCGCCTGCAAGCCGAGACAACCGCCTTATTTGCACCCAGGAAGTCCGTTGAACCAAAGGACACGTAAATGTACTAGTACTACTAGTACACAATAGCGTCGTCCGTCCAGCTTAGTGCGGTGAGGTGGTTTCTCGAAGAAGACAATGGAGAAGCGGAGTCAGCGAAGAGTGAAATGATGGTTGCTTCGTCCGTGCTTTGTGATTTGACGCCTCACTACTTTGTAATTTGTGACAGAAGTGACAGGGGAGTAGACTCTATGCTCTATACTTTACATGCGTCCAAGCACGGGAGAAAGAGGAGAGATGTTGCATTTTTCTATTCCTGCAATCAATCAATCAGGGAGCTTTGATTCCATCTTTTTGGCTTTGGCAGCACCTCCACAATGGTTCCCATGATGCCAAAAGCTATTTTCACATTTGGCTACACATTGTGGATGCCCTTAACCGTACCACTTGGTTTTGCTCTTGTGTGCTATCTATACAAATCTCAGTTATATTTATCTAAAAAATTATAGAATCCAGATTAGTAAAAAGGAGGTGATTTTGCCGCGCGGATGGCACGGGAGGTTTCTTATTTTTAGAGGACGTTGTCCTGGCAGTTTGCTAACATGCGGTCCCACGTGCCAGTGCTTTACCAAGCCGATCCGCGTCCCAAATGAGGCAGAACAACGGAAGAAGCAACACGTGGTTAACTTGAAGAAGATGAGGGAGAAGCGGATTCAGCAACGAGTGAAATGATGGTTGCTTCGTCCCTCCAACTTCTTTTTTTAGCATTATTACTTCATCCCTCCAACTTAACTGCGGGAAAGGTGCAACTTTATGATTTGACGCCTCATTGCTCATTACTATGCCAGCGCCATGACTGGGGTGCTTCACCCCAGCTGCTCTGCACTGTATTTCAGTATGGCACGTGGACCCAGTAGGTTGATGTCCGACATGTCGGTGAAAGGGACTAGAAGATTTATGAAAGCGAGCGCTCCACTCTTACGACGAAGGAGTACACGACATGGCGGCCCAGTGAACTGTCATTTGTACTGTATAGTACTATAGTTTTGCTGTTTCGCACGATCCATCGATACAAACTCGATTAAACAGGAAAGGGCAGGATTTTTCCCGTGTGGTAGATGATACTTGCCATACATTTCAAAGGCAATTTTAATGTATGCAAACTGAATAATTAAGTAACAATATGATATCTAGTAAAACTAAAAACATATCTGATTTATTGTGTTAGAGTGTAGTAGTAGTGCTGTATTGCATAGTTGTTAGATGTAACATGCGAAAATCGTGTAGAGATGTAGTTTTGGAGGGCCTATAGAGAGAAAAGCGTAATACGGTCACTGAACTTCAGAATAAGCTGATTACGGTCACTATATACGTTTTGCGGTGATTATACGGTCACTTGCTCATGGTTCAGCATCGGATTGCACTCTGTTGACCGGCCAAATAGTCTGCGTGGCACCATGTTGACTAGTTAAGTTGAACATGTTCCTTGTGGGTCCCACCCGTCTGTTCGCATAGGGAAAAGGTCAGATAAACACAAATTTACGCAGGCGCGGCAAGACTCCAACCCATGTGCGGGAATCACCTGGTTGTGTATGTGTTTGTCAGGGCCTGATGTGTGCGCATGCACGTGTAGGTTGAGCACTTGAGCGTGAGAGTGTGTGTTGGTCGTGTGGTGTACTGGTGTGTGCATGCATGTGTGCGTGTGTGTGTGTGTGTGAGTGTTGCGTGCATGTGTGGCTGCGTGTGTACGCGTGAGTGTTGTGTGCGTGCGTGGGTGCATGTGTTTGTGTGAGTGTTGCGTGCATGTAGTTCGTGTGCATGCGTGCCTGTGTATATAATCACCACACCAGCTCCTGTGTGTTAAAACAGACGACTCGACATACCAATACAAGGCCACCTTGTCCGTTGTGCCCGCGGTCATGACTTCAAACCACTGTCCAATATTTTTTCGTTGTTTGTTTTCATTCTTACTAGGAAGATGCCCGTGCATTGCACGTAACATCAAGATGCATTTGTATGACTAGTTTATCTTGTGAGAGAAAAGGATGAACGAGGGAAGGCCTTATTTGCAAATGTGAGGAGGTGTGCGGGTACCTTTTTGCAAAATTGCCATAGTTTCTTTCCTATCCGTCAGATATAAATCGGGTGGCCTATATTGCAGGATGGCAGGCACACCATCATCACCAGCTCTGTTTTTTATAAGAGTGTAGATGTAGAGTAGATACAAGCCGACAGGTGGGCCCAATGGTAGTGAGATAATGTGATGCAACACTAGAGGTGCCACGTGGACCGTTTAACTGGTCAACTAGTCATGTCTTGAGCAAATACAGAATTGTATGGTGAGCCCGTGACTGTATAATAACCACAAAACGTAAATGGTGACCATAATGAGTGGATTCTGAAGTCCAATGTACGTATCGTGCTTTCGCTTCAAACACAATGATCGTCACTGTATATATCGCAAGAGAAAGATGAAACATGCGTGAATGTGCTGGGGGCAGGACCTGGAGATAGTTTGTGTGTGTACGTGAAAGGGGCGCAGAGGGGGGTATGCGATGGAGAGAGAGATGCTCTTCATTTCTCTTTATTATGACTAACTTTATATATAGTATAAAAATATACAAATTCACAGTGGGTAATAAATATCATTGTGGGCACCATGCAATGCAAATTAGCATTCATACTCCTCCATATAACTTTGTAATGTTGTATATATGTAGAAATTCTAAAATAATTTTTTTGCCACACTTTATTCAAAAGGAATGTTGTATGCGAAATAAACATGAAGAGAGGGCTTTTTAGATCAATGGGGTACATGATATAACATGTGTGAACGTGTAGTTGATGCATTTGGCAGGGCCTAGAGAGGTATGTGTGTGTATTACGCATTCGAGAGAGGTATGGATAGAGGGGCCGGCGGGGTGGGGGGGCATGGGAGAGATAGCACGAGAAATGAGAGTGGTATAGAGAGAGAGACGAATATGACGTCACGGCGAGAGATTCCCTTGAGTGTGTATATGCAAGGGGCAGGGGATAGAGGCACTAGGAGAATTTTTTTTGTGTGGTGTCTGTGTTGGTATGTGTGGGTGTGAGAAGATAACGAGACGTGGGGGCAGAGGGTGGTCACCGCGTGAGGTCCGGTGGGTCGAGGTGAGGCCCTTAGTTCGGTTCTGTCCTGCGCCACATTGGTCGGCTCGTGACGCATTTTGTCGTGGGAAATGAACACCTATGGGGCAGGGCCCCTTCTCGGTCCGGCAGGGAGCGGAGGGCGCACGAAGAGCAGATCGAGGCGAAGCACGCAAGGGATTTTACCCAGCTTCGGAGCTCTCCGGAGAGATAAAACTCCTACTGCTGCTTTGTGTTTCTATTCTGTTCTTGCTCGAGAGCGTGGGTGTGTTGTAGTTTCGAATGAGTCGGACCCCTTATACGTTGCGCATGGGCCTCCTTTTATAGGTCAAAGGGGTCACCGATAGGTGGCAATGCAGAGAGGGGTAAAAAAATAAAAAGAAGGGTTGGTACAACCGCTATCTACAGTGCCCCCTACCTAACTCTGACGGCAGGGGACAAGGGCATTTAATGCCCGTCCGGTCGCCCAAACAGTGCAGGAAACGACCGTTAGGGGCGTCACCGATCGCCACGATGGCCTTCTCGTCATCTCCACTTGCCACCTCGCACCGCTTGGCTGCACAGCTACCCGCCACGTGCGCCAGGAACGATCCTGTGGCGACACGTCATTGGATGCGCTGGAGCATGGGCGCAGAGTGGTGGCTTCGCCGCGGCAAGCACCTTGCTGCCGTCGTTGTCTTGTTGCACCCGAAAGCTTGTCGCTCGCCGGGTCTTGCCGGGACGCGCGGCGCGTCGCGGCAAGTTTCTTGGCTGGCCCTCCCGGCAAGCTCCTCTTGCCGGGGCCTTGTTCTTCCCGACAAGATCCTCTTGCCGGGGCCTTGTCTCCTTAGTTAAAACACTTTGTTCTTGAATGGCATCAATAGGAATAGTGGAGGATCTTAGCGGATGCCCGGCAAGCCTTGCGGCGGGACGTTGCGACTGCCCGTGCACAAGTTCGGGATACTAAGGTACCCCTACTTTAGTACACCGGCAGGAGCCCCCGGGCCTGGGCCACACACGGTGCCGAGCGCTGTTGGGCCAGGCCCAAAACAGGGCACGGGCACACGCGGCCTGAGTCCACACCAAATCTAACTCCGTATCCACCGCGCCCTCCCGTAACAGCACGCGTCAAACGTGGCGTCGTGGGAGAGATCGTGGGCAATTCTTTAATCAAGAAAGGCGCAACGTTCGCCTCTCCTCTTTATAAGCAGAGGAAACAGGGGCCGTTCCCCCACCTTCGCCATTTGCGGTTTCTTCCTCATAAAGCTCCGCCGCTCCCCTCCGCTTCCCAAGCCGAAAGAGAGCAGGGCTCCGCCGCCCGTCGCCGCCGTCGCCACCAACGCCTCCGTGCTCCCCCGCCGCCTCCACCATGGCCCCAAAGACCGGAAAGAGTGCGAAGTCGACCGAGGCGCTGCGGCTCGAGGCGCTGCGCAAGGAGCGAGCACTTTCCCCCCCTGAGTTCACCCCGAAGGCGCTGCGGGAGGAGTTCTATCTCTTCTGGTCGACGGAGACGCGGGCGCATCCGCGCACGCCGGTGCTCTCCGCCGAAGCTTCTACTTCGAAGCGGTGCCCAAAAGGGTATCATTTCTTCCTAGTGTTCTTCTACTGCGGGCTCTGCCCGCCCTTTTCTGATTTCTTCTGCAACGTCATGAATACATATGGGCTCCATCTCCTTGACTTCACCCCCAACGCCGTTTTGACAATGGCGGTTTTCGCGCATCTTTGCGAGAACTTCGTCGGAATCCACCCCAACATTGCCCTTTTCCGCCACTATTTCATTCCCCGGGTCAAGAAAGGAGAGCCCTTGTCTGGCGGGGTCTCCTGGATCTCGAGGGTCGGCAAGAAGGAGGTGTATCTGGAGGGGGAGCTCCGCAGCAAATGGGACGAGTGGAGGGCTGAATGGTGTTGGATTGTTGACGCAGATCCGCAGCCATTCACCAATTTGCGCCAAACTCGAGTGGTGCGCGGCGGCGACTGGAGCGCCCTGGCGGCGGACGACGCTAAGCTGAAGATCGCCACCACCCGGATTCTGCGACTCAGGCTTGCCGGGCTCATAGTCGGGGCCGTTGGCGCGGACTTTCTTCGTCGCCGCATCGCCCCTCTGCAGGAGAGGGGGAGGCCCGCCTAGCTATTTGGGGGCCCGGCAGATATCATGAGGCTGCGCCCAGGCCTCAATTTCAACTTCACTGTTCTGGAGTTGGATGGGATGCTCAAGGAGCTATTCAAGCACGACGCCAACCATCCGGAGTGGTTCAGGCTGCCGCAGGGCGTCATCCCACTGTGCAACAACTCCCAGCTTGATCGCATCCGTGCAATGATGCCGGAGTGCGACTCGCATGGGATCATCCCAACTTGGCGGGAGCCCGCCGACGACGTCGTGCGGCAATTCTTTGACGGCTTGGTGGAGGTAGCAATCCGTGCCGACGAGCAGAGGCTCCTCACCCGCGACACCACCGACGACGAGATGCGGTACATAGCCACCAGGGCCGAAGAGGCGGTGGCAGCCGCCGCCGCGGGCGAGTTTGGTTTCACGTTGGAGGAGGCAGAGGCGGCCGAGGCGGCAAGCCTTGCCGACCGACAGGACCTTGCCGGGGAGGTCGTTGGCGAAGGAGAGCCCGAAGCCGAAGCGAGTGAGCCCACGGAGGGCGTAAGCGGCCAGCCGTCTTCGAGCAGCTTGCCGCAGGCGGAGCCCCCAGCGCAGCCTCCAGCTCAACCAAGAAGGCGCCTTCGTAGGACTGGTGACACAGCAGGGCGGCAGGCAGGCCAACAGCCGCAGCGCCGCAGGACATGCTCCACCACGGCAAGTACCGTTGCCGCGGGAGCGTCTCATGCTGCGCCGGCAACTGGGGCGGGGTCTTCTCGAGCCGCCACGCCTGATCCTGCTGCAGCTCCCGGCAAGCGTCCAAGGGAGCCTACTCCTCCGTCTCACCGCGCAGAAAGGGTACCAGACTTCGACCTTTCCGCGCTCAGCTCCGACGAGGAGGAAGAAGAGGAGGAGGAGTAAGACTTTCTTCCTGTTGTGCTTATATTTCTTTGATTCTTGCTGTTTCTTGTCTTGGATCTGATCTGCTTCCCTCTGAACCTCGTTCCATTTCACGACTCTGGCCGAGAGAGCGGCGAAGAGGGCCAAGGTCCCCGTGGTCATCATCAAGGACGATCCTGCTGTGACGGCAGAGGACACGTCCGAGACCACCTTGACGGACCCGGCACCCTCTCCTCGAAGCAGCCCCCAGCACAGCCCCTAGCGTAAGTATTTGTTCACTTCCTGTTGTGGGGCGTGCATAGGTGCTCTTTCTTTGCTGATATCTTGATTGTTGACTTGCTTGTGTAGGAGCAGAGCAGGCCCATCAGGAGCAACCAGAAGCCGCTCCAGAGGTGCTGTCTGCTTCGACTACGCCGCCAAGGGGCGATTCCCCGACAAGGGAGCGCTCCCCGACAAGGGAGCGCTCCCCGGCAAGGGAGAGGTCCCCGGCAAGGGGTAGTTCCCCAGCAAGGGGCGGGACCAGCGAGTCTTCGGTGGTGGAGCCCATGGTCACAGAGCCCAGCACAGGTAACCCTTCCTTGTCGGAAATTTTCCCTTGGGTTCTTCTTCTTCTGGTTTTCTTTTTGGATATTTGTTTGAATTTTCCTTCCTCTTCCTGTCTTCAGATCCCCCTCCCACAGACCCGATGGAGACTGAGGCCGCCGGCGAGGAGGACGCGCGCGACAACACCGAAGATGTCGCCGCCGCCGAGGAAGAGGCCGACGCTGACGATCCCGCTAGCGAAGAGGCCGCCAAGGCTGCTGGTGCAGGAGCTGGAGAGGGGTCCGGCGATCGCACTGACGACCCTGAGGGCGCAGGAGCGCAAGGCGCTACACCGTCCGCCGACCCCTCTGCCGCTGACGCAGCACCGGGCCCCGAGGAGCCCCAGCCCGGCGCCTACTTAAAGGCCGGCGAGGGTGTCTTCATCCATCTTCCCTGGGCGTCGAGCTCCAGGGCGCCGATCGAGGGAGAGTCTTTTGACGGAGAGGTGCTCGCCTCCGCCGGGCTGTCAGTGGTTGACGCACCAAGCAGCAGCAGTGGCGAGTCCGAGGAGGAGCAGCTGCTCTAGAAGTTGGTGTCACTCTACCGTGCCCGCCAAGCGAAGCTGGAGTCTCGGGAAGTGCTTGTTGTGCAGGCGGGAGTCGACATAGAGAAGCATGCAGAGGAGCTCCAGAGCCGCAACCAAGAGGCCCTCCGGTCCATTGCGGAGGAGAGGGCGCAGTTTGTCAAAGCGCGGAAGGCCTTCATCCTTGAGAAGGCAGAAGCTGAGGAGCAACAGAGGCTTGCCGCTGAGGAGGTGTCCACCCGGGAAGGTGAACTGACGCAGCGGAAAGTCAATCTGGACAGCTACGAGGAGGAGCTGCCGCACGCGAGCTATCACTTGGCGGGGTGCTCAAGGAGGCGAAGGACGCTGCCGCAGCTGCCGAGGCCGCCAAGAAGGAATTGGAAGTGAAGGTGACGCAGCTGGAGGCTGATCTGAAAGGGGAGAATGAGGAGCTTGCCGCGCTCCAGCGCGAACGCGAGAAGGATGCCCTCGCTCATGGTGATCCGCAAGTCCAACTCGCCGACAAGGGCAAGGAACTGAATGCCGCCAAGGACTCAAATGCTGATCTGGAGCTGAAGCTGGCCACACTGATGGAGACGCTGTACGGCGCCAAGAGGTGAGAAGATGATTTGAAGAAAGAGATCAAGGGCAACGAGGAACTGCTAACGAGGGCCGCCGAGACTCGGAACACCTTCAGGGCTACGGTGGAGCTCTGGACGGAGGGCCTCGTCAACATCGCTGCAACCATCGACGAGGAGCTGGCGCAACTGGACTTGGCGGGCTTCGGGTACTCCACCGACGAGAACCTCCAGCCTAGCGCCAAGCTTACTCTGTTCTTCAAGGGCGTGGTGACGGCTCTCCAGCAACTCCGGGAAGGGATCCCAAAGCAGCTGGCTGACGAGTCACGCGCCATCTGTGCCAGAGTCTTGGAGAAGGTGTTGGTGAAGGTGCTTTTCCGCAATCCGACCCTCAACCTCACCAACGTTCTCAAGAAGCTGCCGGCGGGTGCTGATCTTGCGGAGCTCAAAGCCCTTGTCGCACCCATTGTGGACAAGGTGAATGAAGTCAGAAGGGTCGACGGCGATCGTGTAGACTAGGCCGCCCTTTTCCTCCTTTTTCTTGCCGCTGCTAGACATGTCACAGGAACAATCCATTAGAGCACGGCAAGTTATTTATTGTAATATAACTTTATTCTGGGTAGTATTTGCTATGTTATTTCCTTTACTTGATTCCATCCCTTGTATGTTTTTACCCTACGCTTTTAGGGAACTTGCCGGCGCAGGCACCCTTGCCGCGAGCGCTGAGTGCGGAACATCAGCAGCCTGCTGGCGGTGTTGCTTCCGGCAAGAAACCTTGTCGGAACTAGTCGCAGCACAGTTACGTTGTTGAGCGGACTCGAAACAAAGTAAGGGCGCAACTAGCCACGAGTTGGTTCCTCCGCACACAGGTTTTCCATACAAAGCACGGTCGTTCAAGGAAGATAACTTTAAAAATTTAAAACTGATTGTGCTCAAACTTTGGCAACTTAGCTTTTTCTGTTGTCTACGTCCCGGCAAGGCTATACTTCTTTGAACGACGCCTGGTCCACACCTTTATCCTCTCCTTCCCCCCCAGTGAACTTGTGGGCGAAGGAACCTTCTTTTTGAGAAAAAGAAAGAAGAGAAAATAAAGATATGGAGCCTTAAGGCTCGTTATTGCTTACCGGGGGCAAGTGCTGCACAAAGTGTCAGATAATGCATGCAAAAAGAAAAAAAGCATGAAATTTGACAACATATGCATAGCATATGATCTTTATTTATGCACGGGATCTGCGCCCGGCTTTGTACAAAGGGTTACATGCAACAGCGGCAAGGCTTGTACAAAAGGTGGTTGCCGGAATAGCTGGTTCCGGCAACTGCGCCTCATGGGTAAAACTTACGAAGATGCTCTATGTTCCAGGAGTTGCTCACCGGAAAGCCATCTTCGGTCTCAAGGCGAACAGCGCCGGGCCTAGTGACTCGCTTTACCCAATAAGGGCCTTCCCACTTTGGCGTCAACTTGTTGGAATTCTTGGCGGATTGAACGCGCCGAAGAACAAGGTCGCCTTCCTCGAAACTTCTGGCATTAACTTTGCGGCTATGGTAGCGATGCAAAGCTTGCTGGTAGCGAGCAGCTCATACAACAGCCTGAAGATGATCTTCCTCAAGGAGCAGTGCGTCATATTGCCGCAGCTGCTCTTGCTCAAGCTCATCATAAGCGAGCACTCGAGGCGATCCGTACACGAGTTCCGTGGGGAGAACTGCCTCTGCTCCATAGACTAGAGCAAAAGGTGTCTGGCCAGTGGCTCGATTTGGCGTCGTCCTGATCGACCAAAGAACCACTGGCAGCTCCTCGATCCAGTTTCTTCCGCATTTGTGCAACCTGTCAAAAGTTCTGGTCTTGAGCCCGCGCAGCACTTCCGCGTTTGCCCTCTCCGCTTGACCGTTGCTTCTCGGGTGAGCAACAGAAGCGAAGCAGATCTTGGCGCCAAGATCTTGGACGTACTGCATGAAGGTGCGGCTCGTGAATTGTGTGCATTGTCGGTGATGATCCTGTTAGGGACTCCGAAACGGCAAACAATTGACCTGAAGAACTTGACTGCTGACTGTGCTGTCACCTTCCTCACTGCTTCCACCTCCGGCCACTTTGTGAACTTGTCGATTGCCACGTACAAGTACTCAAAGCCCCCGACAACTCGGGGAAAGGGGCCGAGAATGTCGAGCCCCCAGACCAAAAATGGCCAGGATAAAGGGATCGTCTGGAGAGCTTGAGCTGGTTGATGTATCTGCTTGGAGTGGAACTGGCACGCTTCACACTTGGTTACTTGTGCAGTTGCATCCTGGAGGGCTGGCGGCCGAAAGAAACCTTGCCGGAAGGCTTTGCCGGCAAGTGCTCTTGCGCCAATGTGGTGACCACATATGCCTCCATGTATCTCCGCCAACAGCTGCTGTCCTTCTTCCCGGGAAATACACTTCAATTTCACTCCGTTGAATCTTCTTCTGTACAGTATGTCGTCGACAAACTGGTACATACTCGATTGCCGGGCTACTCTCTCCGCTTCTTCTTGCTCTTCAGGAAGTTCTCCTGTTTGAAGGAAACGGACGATCTGCTGTGCCCATGCCGGGGCTTGTGGCTCGACGACAAGGACTAAAGGCGCAAATGCTGCTGCGGGAACATCTGCTTCCACGGCAAGAATCTGCGGCTCAGCCGAAGCGTGATGTTCCCCGGCAAGACTGCCGGAGCAAAACTTGTCGGGGGCGTCTGCTTCAACGAAACAAACCCTAGGGCTTGTCGGAGCAGACTGCCCCTCAGCACACTTTGTGTTGATCTTGGGGACCTTCTTGGCGGCGGCTTCGGGGAGCTCTGCCGGAAAGTAGTCACCGGAAACCAACTTCCTTTTCTTGCTCTGTCCAGTTGATGGTGTTACAGATGGTTGAGTCAGCTTGAGCACAAAGATCCCTGGTTCCACAGGCAACTTGAGTGCGACACATTTTGACAGGCCATCTGCAATGTCGTTCTGAGCTCTCGGAACATGTTCCATCTGCAGGCCGTCAAAATGCTGTTCCAACTTCCTCACTTCATCAATGTAGGCTTCCATCAACGGACTCTGATAATCTTCATTCACTTGGCGGACGACAAGCTGCGAGTCACCCCTGACAATAAGCTTCTTGATCCCAAGGTCCGCCGCGATCCTAAGTCTGGCAAGCAAGCCTTCATATTCTGCAGTATTGTTTGTCGCTTGCTCCTTGGGAAAGTGCATCTGGACCACGTACTTGAGGTGCTCTCCGGTGGGTGCGACAAGTAACACACCCGCACCGGCGCCTTGCAGCGAGAAGGCACCATCAAAGTACATGATCCATTCTTTGCTTGCCTCCTTGACGGAGATGCTCGTCTCTGGAGTTTCTTCATCAGGTGTCGGCGTCCATTCTGCTATAAATTCTGCCAATGCTCGGCTCTGGATAGTTGAAGTACTCTCAAACTTGAGGCCAAAGCTTGACAATTCCAGTGCCCACTCGACGATCCTGCCTATTGCTTCCGGATTCTGCAATATCCTCTTCAACGGAAAGCGAGTGACAACTGTGATCTCATGTGCTTGAAAGTAATGGAGCAGCTTCCTCGAGGCCATAAGAAGGCCGAAAAGCAACTTCTGCACACCAGAGTACCTTGACCTAGCCCCCTGCAGAAGGGAGCTGACAAAATAAACTGGGCACTGCACCATCTTCTTCTGTTTCTCTTCCTGTGGCTGCACAGATCCATCCTTGTCGGGACCAGAGCTTGTCGGGGAAGCCCCCTGCTTGTCGCTGGACTCGCTTGCCGTGGTCGCTGGCTCATCACCCGCCTCCCTTTCCGCTACCAACGCAGCACTAACCACTTGATTTGTTGCCGCTAGATACAGCAGCAACTTCTCTTGTGGCTTAGGTGCGACAAGTATTGGAGTGGAGGACAGGTATCTCTTCAATTCTTGCAGCGCAGCCTCCGCTTCCGGAGTCCATTTCATTGGACCTGCCTTTTTCAAAATTTTGAAAAATGGCAGGGCGCGTTCAGCAGACTTAGAGATGAACCTACTGAGAGCAGCAACGCAGCCGGCAAGCCTTCGCACATCCTTGACGCGCTTCGGTGCTTCGATCTGCTCAATGGCCTTGATCTTGTCGGGATTGGCTTCAATCCCCCTCTGGGATACAAAGAACCCGAGAAGCTTGCCGGAAGGAACTCCAAACACGCACTTCTCGGGGTTCAACTTGAGATTGATCTTGCGCAGATTTGTGAAGGTTTCGTCCAAATCCTGGATCAAAGTTGCTTTGTCGTTGTTCTTGACCACTATGTCATCCATGTAAGCTTCTACATTTCTGTGCAACTGTGGCTCAAATGCGTGACTGACTACCCTTGCAAATGTTGAACCAGAATTCTTTAGTCCGAAAGGCATCCGTACAAAGCAGTACGTGCCACATGGAGTAATGAATGCGGTTTTCTCTTCATCCTCTTCTGCCATGAAGATCTGATGATATCCTGAGTATGCATCAAGAAATGAAAGCAGATCACATCCTGCCGTGGAGTCGACGATCTGGTCAATGCGCGGCAAGGGAAATGGATCTTTGGGACAAGCTTTATTAACATCAGTGAAATCAATACAAAGCCTCCATTTCCCGTTCGCCTTGCGCACGACTACTGGATTGGCTAACCACGTTGGATGGAGTACTCCTCGGACAAGGCCTGCTGCTTCCAACTTCTTGATCTCCTCTGCAATGAACTCTTGTCGCTCCACTGCTTGTTTCCTTACTCTCTGCTTGACGGGCCGCGCGTGAGGACAGACGACAAGGTGGTGCTCAATTACTTTCCTGGGAACACCGGGGATGTCAGATGGTTGCCATGCAAACACATCGACATTCGCCCGCAGGAAAGCAACGAGTGCGCTTTCCTATTTAGGGTCAAGCGTGGCACCGATGGTGAAGGTACCACTAGTGTCGTCCTCCTTGGCGGCCACTTTCTTGGTCTCTGGTGAAGCTGTCTTTGCCTTCTTGCACTTGCCGGTGGAGCTCGATGGTGCGTCCTCGACGGTAGCGCAGCACTCCGAAGAGGTGCACTTGCCGGAGTGGGCATCAGAGCTGTTCTTGCCGGACTTGGTCTTCTTCTTCCCCCCGGGAGCTTCAGCGGCAAGTGTCTTGCGATCTGCTGCGGTTGCTGCTTCCCGGTAGATCTTGTCGGTACAGATAAGGGCATCCTTCTTGTCGCCAGGGACAGAAATGACACTTATCGGACCGGGCATCTTGAGCACGTTGTAGGCGTAGTGAGAGGCTGCCATGAACTTGGCGAGCGCTGGACGGCCAAGTATCCCATTGTAGGGTAATGGGAAATCAGCGACGTCAAAGGTGACCTTCTCTGTCCTGAAGTTCAGCTCGCTGCCAAATGTCACTGGCAGTGTGATCTTCCCCTTCGGCTTGCTCCTTTCCGGGTCGATTCCTTGAAAGGTACCAGTTTCTTCGAGCTCGCTGTCGGGGATCTGGAGCTTCTTGAGCACCGCGGAAGAGACCATATTCAAGCCGGCCCCACCATCAACCAGCATCTTGTGACCTTGAGGTTGCGGATGGTTGGCGAAACCAACATCGGCAAGCACCCGATCGTAGTTATGCGATCAGGGTGATCCTCAACATCAAAGATGATGGGCGTGCTGGACCACTTCAGGGGCTTGCGCGACTCAACTGACGGCTCTGTTGCATTAACTTCCCGCACCCATTGTTTGAGCTGACGGTGCGAAGTATGCAGAGAAGCACCGCCGTCGACGCACAAAACCTCCATTGCCTTTTGAAACTCCTGCTCGTCGGTCTCATCCTCATCCATCTCTTCATCTTCATCTTCGTCTTCGTCCTTGTCACGGCCACGGGGAGGTCTGTCTCCTTGCCGCTGCTTGCCCTTGCCGCGGCACCCTCCCCGGGAGGGACGCTTCTTGCCGGATCCTCCACCACCTTCTTGGGCCTTATCCTTGTCGCGGCGCTCGTATTCAACTTTCTGCAGTTCTACGAGCTGCTCAACCTTCTTGCAAGTCTTGAGATCATGGCCCTTGGTGCGGTGGATCTTGCAGTATTGCTTGCCGGAGCCGTCCTGCTTGTCGGCGGCCACCACAGCCTCGCCGGAGTCACCAGCTTTGGCCTTCTCGGCTCCACCTCCGTTGCCGGACTGCTCGACAACTAGCACATCCTTAGCTTTCCTCTTTCTGTTATTCCGCCTCCGGTTCTTCTTTGCCGGAGCGGCTTCCTCGCTGTCAGATCCTTCTGCTCCTGCGTTCTCTTCGGGGAGTTTCCTCCCGTCCTTAGCACGTGCACACTTGTCGGCCAGGGCATATAGCTCATTGACGTCTCTAATCTTGCACATCGCCATCTCCTCCCTCATCCTGCGGTTACGCACGTTGTGCTGAAACGCGCTGATAACCGCGGCAGGGTGGACGTCTGGGATGTTGCGTTGCACCTGGCTGAATCTTTGAATGTACTTGCGCAGGGGTTCTCCTTCTTTCTGGGCGAGCAGATGAAGATCGCTTTCCTGGCCATGGGGCTTGTGGCCGCCTGTGAAGGCGCCGACAAACTGATGGCACAGGTCCACCCACGAAGAGATGGAGTTGTCCGGCAAGTGCATGAGCCAAGATCTGACGTTGGGCTTAAGCACCTGCGGGAAGTAGTTGGCGAGGATCTTCTCATCGCGCCCCCCGGCAGCCTGCACCGCGATGGTGTAGACGCTGAGGAACTCCGATGGATGTATCCTGCCATCGTACTTCTCGGGTACGTCTGGCTTGAAGTTCTTGGTACTGGGCCACTGGACCTGCCGCAGCTCACGGGTGAACGCAGGGCAACCTACCGCGTACGGCAAGTCGCCTGGTTCCCCTGGCGCATGCATATCAACAGTGGGCCCAGCGCGCTGGTCTGACTGACGCCGCACTTCTCTTCGACGCCCGATGCGAGTATGAGCGTCTTCTTGTCGTCGTTCTTGGAGAACTTGGCGCTGATCGCGATGAGCTCGCGGGTCCGACGATGCGGTGGAGTCGGTGTCGAGGTTAGCCCGGCGAGTCGGCGACCTTGGCCTTCGAGGCGGGGAGTGCACGGTGGTGGCACCCCCACCAGTCTTGTCGCCACCGGCTTCCGCCTGGGCGTCTTGCCGTGGCTTCGACGTGCTCGGTTGCTGGGGCTTGTCGCCGTTGGCGAAGCCGATGAGGCTCTGGATGGTGATCCTCCAGTCGTCGATCTTGTCCGGCGCTGGAGGGTAGTCTAGTAGAAGTTGGGCTCGAGCCAACGCTTCTTCTGGAGTTTTCAGTGGCAGGGGCGAACGGCGCGAGGAGCGGGATATGCTCAAACTTCTAACAGTGTTAGAAGGAGCAACATCTCGTCCAGGCGACCGTGCCGTGCTCGCGCCAACATGTTGGCGTGCATGTTGGCCTGGAGCATCCCGCGATCCACCGGCTTGGCCTTGTTCTAACGCGAGCACGGTGCTAGGAGCACCATGGCATTGTCGGTCCCGCGCCTCCTAGGAGGGGCGCGGCGCATGTACGGACGCCGAAGTTTGCGGGGCCTTGTCCTTGGATCTGGTGACGATGTGAGTCCCCCCGTCGGCGCCCGTTCCTCCGCCGGCGTCTACTCCACCGCCCGTTTGCTCTGGTGGCAGTGGGATCGACGCAGACGGGCCAACCACCTCCGAAGTCTTCTTCTTCGGTGGCATGTCGATGAAGATGTTGATGTAGCGCGCGTGAACACCGGATCAGGTTCGCACAACCTCGACGCCCCCCTACCTGGCGCGCCAAAGATGTCATGGGAAACGAACACCTATGGGGCAGGGCCCCTTCTCGGTCCGGCAGGGAGCGGAGGGCGCACGAAGAGCAGATCGAGGCGAAGCACGCAAGGGATTTTACCCAGCTTCGGAGCTCTCCGGAGAGATAAAACTCCTACTGCTGCTTTGTGTTTCTATTCTGTTCTTGCTCGAGAGCGTGGGTGTGTTGTAGTTTCGAATGAGTCGAACCCCTTACACGTTGCGCATGGGCCTCCTTTTATAGGTCAAAGGGGTCACCGACAGGTGGCAATGCAGAGAGGGGTAAAAAAATAAAAAGAAGGGTTGGTACAACCGCTATCTACAGTGCCCCCTACCTAACTCTGACGGCAGGGGACAAGGGCATTTAATGCCCGTCCGGTCACCCAAACAGTGCAGGAAACGACCGTTAGGGGCGCCACCGATCGCCACGATGGCCTTCTCATCATCTCCACTTGCCACCTCGCACCGCTTGGCTGCACAGCTACCCGCCACGTGCGCCAAGAACGATCCTGTGGCGACACGTTGTTGGATGCGCTGGAGCATGGGCGCAGAGTGGTGGCTTCGCCGCGGCAAGCGCCTTGCCGCGGTCGTTGTCTTGTTGCACCCGAAAGCTTGTCGCTCGCCGGGTCTTGCCGGGACGCGCGGCGCGTCGCGGCAAGTTTCTTGGCTGGCCCTCCCGGCAAGCTCCGCTTGCCGGGGCCTTGTTCTTCCCGGCAAGATCCTTTTGCCGGGGCCTTGTCTCCTTAGTTAAAAAACTTTGTTCTTGAATGGCATCAATAGGAATAGTGGAGGATCTTGGCGGACGCCCGGCAAGCCTTGCCGCGGGACGCTGGGACTGCCCGTGCACAAGTTCGGGATACTAAGGTACCCCTACTTTAGTACACCGACACATTTAGGGAGACCCATGGATGACTAGTCATGCAAGACAAAGATAGTAGAATTGTGAAGGACTCTGTGTCCACTGACAAAGCCGTCTAGGATTTGTAACCCTAGCTTCTCGGACTAAGGTAACCCCTTATCTCTGATATTACTATTCATCCAACCTAACTTTAAGGGGCATCCTACAGAATGCTCTGCTAGAATTATACTCATCGATTAGGAAGAGAGGTGTGAGACAATGCGTGAGAGACAGGCCTAAAGATAATGTGCGTACAGGAGACACGTAGGCAGGTGTATGTATATAGAAAGGGTCGATGGGGATTGTGCGTGTGTATGCTTGTGAGAGGAAGAGTGCTTGTGATAAAGGTTAGTGAAAACAGTCGTAAATGGGTACGAGAGGGAGGGAGGGTTATATTGAGAGCATGTCTGCGAGAAAGACACCTTGGGAGAGACTGTGTGAGCATGTGTGAGAGACCACCGATGGAGAGTGAAACTACACGTACAAGATTGATGTACACATTGATTAAAGTTATAAATTGTATCCAAATATTAGGATGGGATCATGATATTTGCAATTCGCGAAGGAACGGTCATTGATCCATCAGACATCTAGATTCTATTGAATTTGAGCATGTCTATGTTATTATTCGACACAATTGATCCACATAGTTAGTATTTTGAACTCCAGACAATGCATCGCTTTAGCAATTGAATATAAACATGAGTATAGTTCATGTTGTGTGTGTAAAGCACATTATACATATGAAAGTTACACAATGAACATTATAAATAGCTACCTATGAACGAGCATACATTTGAATTCAACTTAAGGTGGTTTAAAAAAAATCGAATTCAACATGAAGTCCATTCAATTATTTGAATTCGATATCATGGCATTTGTAAATCATACCTAAATTATGGGGGCACCAATCTTTGCTATGATTTTGTACATAATAGCATATGTAGTCGTGTACAAAATAGATTCAAATTTAGCTCCTCCATTCAAAAATAATCATAGTTATAGTATTTTCAAGTGTCAAAATTTCAAAAAGAAGCGGATAATTTAATGAAGTTTTCAAACATACAAGGTCAAATTTAACGTTGTCTATTTAGGTCAATCCTCAAAGTTCAAGAGTACTCTAAACGTGAATGCTTGTGTTTCAAAAGTTTGAACGAAGTGCCAAAAGAGCCTCTAATCGCCTGAAACCGCGTGAGACCAATGTTTGGTAGTACAAGGAAATTACTTTTCTAATAACTCCGACCCGTGAAACCTACCGGCCGACGTCCAAAGGTCTAAACCGGGGTAGGTTTGTAGCTTCATCTAGACGCCACGCAACCGCCTCCGAAAAACATTCATACACAATGGCCGCCTAAGCACACATGCGCACAGCCGAAATCGCTCCCGCCCACTATTTGGTACACTTGGGATTACCATCCTACCCCCGACCCGTAGTAGGTCCGAAATTTAAGAGGGGGGCAAAGTTTGTACTTTCCCCAAATTTCAAACAAGCGCGTCCCATCTTCTATTCTAAAAATCCAAAAGCAAGCGTGTCCCAGACCGAAACATGGTTCCCCCTTAGCTCCCCCTCCCCCGCCCACCCGTTCGATTCCCCATTCGTAGTCCATGGGCGCAAAAACTACCTCTCCACCAACCGCGAAACCCCGGCGTCCTCTGCCCGCCACCCCATCCCACCCATCAACCGCCACCCTCCTCCATCACGCCGCCGCCGATACCCCGACATCGTCGTCCACCGCAACCTCAACCACAATGCCCTACACGGCTAGAAGTTGAAGCCGAGGTCGAGCCGTGCGTAGCCAAGCCAGTTCAACCACGCCGTCCCGCGCCTCACCGCTGCCGCTCCAACTTCGCCACCATCCACCACACCGGAGCGGTTCCTGCTACGCCATCCTTCGCCACCTCGGATCTGCTTCCCCTCCCCCAACAGACGGCCACTGCAACACAATCAACAATTTGGGCATGGGTCCGTCCAAGACTTCACCCTCCTCCAAAGCATCGGTTCCCCCGGTAAAAACAAGAAAATCGTCACGACATCTGGAGGACACATCACTGGCAACCGGAAATGGTACTCATCTTCCCTTATTCATGCAAATCTTACGTGCCTTCTTGCACGGTATTCATCCCACAAAAGACACTAGTTGACCGCTTCTTCCTAATAGTAGATGATCCTAGTAACTGGCGATGCACAAGGTTTCTCCTTATATACTATTTCACCTTAGCTAGAGGTTCGTCGCCCCTTGGATTTCAATTCTTGGTCAGTTGATTCTCAATTAAAGGAAGCATTCCCCAGCGTAACAGGCACTAGTCCACCTATTATGCCGGGGAAGCAGCGCCTCGGTGTTTATCTTAGGGGCGTGTGGGGCCTAGAGCTACTGGTGCCCGATCTGGAGGTCGGCCGGGATTAAAGGGATGGCCTAGGGGCACTGCCAAGCACGGCGGTGGTGTGAGGTCGAGGGGAGGGCGGGGCAGCGGAGGCAGGGGTCTGGGCTGGTGGTCGCTGGCGGTTCGAGAAAGATCGTCAACAGTGACTGGCGGGAGGTAGACGAAGGTCATCTGCCCGTTCCTTATAGATCGGACTGTTCATAAAAAATTGACTGACCTATTTATTTTCAGTTGACTGTTATCTTGATATGACCACATGTGGTGGTGTGCTGGAGGAGTACCTGCATTTCCTATGCTCATATATTACGAAATCATACGAAGTAGAATCTAATTTTGTTTGCCATGCAATGTTGTAGAGCTATCTTATGTCTCCTGTCATTTATTTTTCAGCCACCTACTATCTGCTACTTTTACAGTGCACTAGTTCTGCACACACTTCACCCATACTCTCACTATTGTGTTTTTATGCAAGGGTATTTCAGAGTCTGCCTCGAGAGAAGCAGAAAAGAAAAGAGACAAGTTGCTCCAGCTTGGTATGCGGGTAGGCAAGGCACGTTACAACGCTATAAAAGGTGCAGTGTCAGCAGATGGAGACGGTAAACGTAGCTTTGGAGTTGATGACCTCGCTCAAAGTGAACCACCATCCCAGGTGCTTGCTTTAACTTCGCGGTGTCATATGTGGTTGCATGTTCCATATGGTGTCTAGCTTGTATTCTAAAGGCTGAAGTCGGTCTTTATTAAGATAAGGAAAGATATTTTTTATATGAACCACCATCCTGTCAGCACCAGAAGACAAATAGCTAGCCAGGGCACTGGTCGAGCCAGTGACAAGCCCATCACAGACAGGCATCACCTGGAAGTCAACTAAAAAGCCACGATGGTGGCGAAGCAGCCCGCCTCCCACCAGGCTCTCAGGTCCTAGATGATCATGCTCACCACTCCAGCCGGATGTCTAGCTTGTATTGCTTCCAATTTGGTTAAATTGCACCTGCTTAGCTTACACATTATACCTTTGAATATGACATGCGTTTCTATTTTTGGTACATACTAGTACATCTGTCTATTAACCATGTTCTTACATCAAACTAATATTCTTGTGTATCCCTCATCAATCACTTATGATGAGGCAGTCAGGCAAGTGGACTACTCCTCATTTAAAGAATGCAACATCAGCCTCCCGACATGATTCTCAAGAAACAGCAAGGCTAGAAGAAGATAGTGAACGTAGCTCTGTAGTTGATTACCGCATTTCTCCTACACTAGCATCGCAGGTGCTTGCTCTAACTTGGCAGTGTGATATGTGGTTGCATGTTGCATATGGTGTCTAGATTGTAATTCTTCCAATCTGGTTAAACTGCATGTGCTATTCTGCTTAGCTTATACATTATACCTGTTAATGTGACATGCCTTCTTGTATTTAGTACATAGTACATCTATCTATTAAGCATGTCCTTACATAAAACTATTTTTTTTGTATCCGGCATCAATCAATATGACGAGACACCTTTAGTATATGTAGTGCGATATTAGTTGTATCTTTCATATGATTTATAGCATGTGCTGCTTCTAATTTGTTGCAATGCCATTTATGATGGGATGCTTTTAACTTGGCAGAGTCATATTTGTTGCATCTTTCATGTGGTGTCTAGCTTGCATTGGTTCTTATTTGTTGGAATGGTTTCTGCTTAGTTTACACAAACGGTTGTGAACATGCCATGCCGTCCTGTTTTTCGTACATATTCCATCCCGGTGTCATGTGTTTGCCTTACATCAAAGTAGTGATTGTCAGTATCATGCATGAATGAGTTTTGAAGAGAGAATTTTATTGCTTTTTCTTGTCGGTTTTACTTGACAATTCAAAATCAATAAAGCGGAAGGAAGTTAGCAAGGCAGCGGATAAAGGTGCTCCTTACGAACGGAGGGCCTCTACAGTTTCTACTCCTCCACACCCCCAAGATGATTTCCAAGACAACACATGCATAGACACTCAACGTAGCTGTGTTGATGATGAGCACGTCTCCCCTAGTGCACCATCACCGGTGCTCCCTCTAACTTGGCACTGTTAATGTGGTTGCATGTTATGTGTGATGTCTAGCTTGTATTGCTTCTTATTTTGTTGAATTCCATCTGCTTACTTTACACATTATACTTGTGAATAAGACACGTGTTCCTATTTCTAGAACATACAATATCTGCCTATAACACCATGTTCTTACATCAAATTACTACTATTGTGTAACCTGCAACAATCACTTATCGTAAGACACGTTTGACTTGGGAGTGTGATATAGGTTACATCTCACATTACTACTGTTGTGTAACCTGCAACAATCACTTATCGTAAGACACGTTTGACTTGGGAGTGTGATATAGGTTACATCTCACATTCTTTTCTAGCTTGTACTACTAATTTGTTGAAATGGAACTTATGATGAGACGGTTTTAACTTGGTAGAGTGATATTCATTGCATCTTTCATATGGTGTCTAGCTTTCATTCTTCTTATTTGTTGAAATGCCTTCTCCTTAGTTTACACATCATAAGCTGTATATGCAATGCTGTGAATATGCAATGGCACTAATGACGAGAGACCTCTAACTTGGTAGTGTGACGTTGTTTGCATCTTGCGTATGATTTATTTCTTGTATTGCTTCACATTTGTTTAAACGCCATTATGATGAGACTGTTAACTTGGCAGAGCGATATTTGTAGCATCTTTCATATGGTGTCTACCTTCCATTGCATAGCTTCTAATTTAGTGAAATGTCTTCTGCTTAGTTTACACATCATAGTTCTGGTTATCTCTTCCGTCCTGCTTTTCGTACATATTACATCCTCCTATCATGTGGTTGTCTAACATCAAAGTTCAGTTCATCTGTATCATGCATCAATTTGTTCTGAAGAACTAAATTGTTATTCATTTTTCTTGTCGGCTTGACTTAACATGGCATAGAGAAAGAGGAAGAAACACAGAATGGCAGGGAATGGGAAGCGGAAGAATCCTGCAGATTCTGCTGGTACTGATGGTGCAATAGAAGGTCAAAGTCTAGCGGAAAATTCTACAAACAGGGTATCCCGTGGTACACGAGCTGCAGAAAGAGCCAAACAGAAACAAATAGCTGCCACTAAACAAGTAGAGACAACCCTAGTTCTTGCAACACCTTCCACAGTACTACCAGCTGCATGAGTTACTCGTGTGTCAACTGAGCTAGCAGCATGTTCCCAAGCTCCCTTGCCACCTGACACTACTTCCCAAGCAATCTTGACACAAGACGAGTTGGCAAGATCAGATGAACCTTGTGAGCTTCAACAGCAAGAAGGTAGTTGCTGGAGTCAAGTTACAGTTCCATGCTTCTTTATATGTAGTCTCACAGTTTGATGTACACTAACACTTCCTATGTTCGTTGTTGGACTAACACCTAGGCGCAAGAGGAAACAAACATCAGGGATAATGCTCGATAGGTTAACTAAATCTAGAGGAGGAAGAATGGAGATCCGTTTTGAGGCAGGTTTAAAAAGGCCATGTGATGCTACAGAGTCAGCCAAGTTAGTATCGGACGCAGCGGTTGCTGTTAGGTGTCATGTACGTATCCTCCCAACATGGATTCAGTACAGGAATGACAAACAAGAAACCCAGTTCAACACCTTCCTCGACCATTTATCTGTAAGTATGGTTATGTATGGAAACTAATAATATCGTCTTGCTCTGTCCTATACTTTCTAGGTTGTTGATAATGAGACTCCCATAATTTTCAACAGAAGAGGTTCAAGTTGGATAGCCAAGATGATGCAACCAGACAAGCTTGCACTCATGTTTTCAAGTCCTCTCTACGATAGTAGCGATATAACTTGAGGAAAACTCACTTTGAAGGCAAGGCTAACAGTGAACTTGCCCAAACATCTAAAGTGGAAAATATATCGGATGAAGACTAGAGAGGCCTCGTTAAACACTGGTCTGATCCGAAGTATTACGTACATTATATATATATGTGATCAGATCACATGTTGAAGTCCTATTTACGCATGTGCCACACAAATCTATCTTCTTGTAGGTGAACTATTCAAAGAACAAGCCCAACCGTACGAAAGTGAAATTCCAACAGACGACAGGATCTCATAGCTATATTGCACACTGCGAGGCTCTTGTAATTAGCTGCCGTTTCACTCTTTTCGCTGTACCATATTATCAGATCTATATTGACTTGTTCCAAATGCAGAGGAAAGCCCGCAAGGACCAAAAAGTACCTGAACCAAATGCTGTGGAAATCTTCAAGGACTGTCACACCAGCAAGAAGAAGGGCATGACTACACCAGTCAAAGCCGTTGTTGTAAGTCCTTAATCCTCATGACTTTTAACTACTACTTACTCTGACTTGTGCCTTGAACTACATGGTTTGCAGCCATTGTCTACTACTCTTTTCAATTTTATACACAATTGTCTTAGCGTATCATTGCACCTTACAAGGTTTAAAAGAGAGGAGTGATGTTCCTTTGATCTTGACCTGTAATCTAGTTCCGTGCTGAACTTGCCCACACAACGTTACAATTGCCTGTTTGTCTGTTCTCAGTTGTTTTTTGATATGAATGATGCCATACTATGCTTACCGTATTACAAACTTTGTCTCTTTATCCTTAGCCCTCAATACAATGTGAAGAAATAGACAATACATTAGCGATGGTACATGGTCATATGTTTGGAACCTGGTTTTATTACCTACTTTGCAATAAAATACAACTAATATTTTACATAGGTTCACCAGAATAAGTTCTGTATATAGACCAAAGCTATTTTGTTTGGTTTTGCTGCCTCCTTAATGCCTTCTGTTCTGGTACTACTAATGTAAAAAACTCAACTTTTCAGCAAGCTATGGAAAAAATGGTGGAACCGCCACCTTCTGAAGGTGGTGAGGCAACTATAATCGGAATGTCAGCTCTTGCTGCAGTGGGTCAGTACATGTCCACTAACAATGCCAAAATCATGTTCCTGCGTAATACTGGGTTGGTTGTTAAGGCAATCTCATCAAAACTACCTCATGATCATGATATGCAAGCTCAAAACAATGTTGTATCTGCGCTCCAAACACAAGTCCATTCCCTAACAGAGACACTTTGTGAAACAAGGAGAGACATTGTTCGATGTCGTCAAGATATGCATGGTTTTGAAAACAGACTATCAGACATTTGCTATGTTGTTCAGGAGCCTAGGAGAAATGAAGGTAAAGGTTATGGTGCTCCATTGGACAATACAGCATGAAAATGTAACAGTCGGGTCAAATGAACTGAGCTTCTGAACTTCTGGTGGTGCATTTATCTGCTAGACTGTTAACTTTTATGCCAACCTTCCTTTTTTTATAGTTGTAATTTGTTTTGGTGCGATACAAAATTTGTTCTTAACATGTAGCCACCGGCTGAAGAAAACATCAAGATATTTTTGTACAGTGTAGGGTGTTCCATATATTTGCACTGGTGGCAGTCTTTGATGCCAAGTGGATGTAATCTGTGCAATCGCCTTAATAGCCTAGCATTAGTTTCGGCCTTATTTATTTCCTAGTCTTCATTTTCCCTGGTTTGCTAGTGGTCGCAACAACCATGGGCCATATACGGACCGTTGTAACCTTGACCCTGCTACGGGCCGTAGGATCCATGGGTCTCCTATGGGCCGTCGATAAATGGGCCGCCAACAGGGCCGTAGAATCGGTGGGCCTCGGGCCGTCGGATAAATGGGTCTACATGGGCCGTAAACAGGCATAATTGGTATCGGCCCAGCACGGTAACGGGCCGTTAACAGGCCGGAGGACAGCAAAGGCTTAACTCTGTCACAGGCATAACAGGTCGTTAATGGGCCGAAGTATAGGACGGGCTGAAAACGTTGCAACGGGTTAACAGGCCAGAAATGGGCCGACTCTTGCCATGGGCCGAATTTGGCCCATTAGGGGAACATGCCAGTAACGAGCCAGAAGTAATCGAGGGCCGGAAAGGAGCCGAAGAACGTATGGGCCGTCAATAGACCGAAAGCTAACACGGGCTGGAAACGGCCCATGTGAATCACAGGCCGTTAACGGGTACAAAGAAATTTACTGTTCATTATGGGCTAGAGTCACCGTGGGCCTCTAAAGGGCCTAAAGATACGAAGGCCTCAGATGGGATGAAAGACGTCGTGGGCCATACATGGGCCGAACGTGAAATGGGCTGGTGTTATATTCGACGGCCCACATGACGTTGTTGGGCCGATTTCATTTAGGCCCTAATGGGCCGTGAGTTACCGGGCCGTAAAATGTGCTATTTGCGAAGAGACCATTAACAGGCTTTTCATGGGCCAACCCGTTAACTTTTGACCAAGTCAAACGAGCCGGCTTTGTAAGCTAAATGGGCCAACGATGGGCCGTCGCACGTGTCGACATATCATAGGCGCCTATCTGACCCACTGACGAGCTGACATGTGTTTCATCCGGCCAATCAGAATTTTACACGTGGAAATTTCCTGTAACAGCCTGGATTTTGGCCCTTTTCATTTTCTTTTTATTTATTTGGTTTTTGCTCTGTTTTTCTTTTTGGAGTGGTTCTGTGGCCTTCCCACCTGGGAAATCATCCTCATTCCCCCTCCCAAGTGGCTCATCATTCTCAAAACCTTGCCAAGATCATGTCACTTCACTCCTTGATCAAACCCTAAATTAATTTCTAGGGAAAATTCCTTTTTCATTAAAGGAATAACCCTATCTGCCCTAGGTTGTGAAGCAACCTATATTTCTGTCCATCCAAAAACCCCCAAATAATTCTCATAATTCCTTTCGGTCATATATAGCTCAAATATGCCCAAACATTTACTTGGCCAGTTCAAAAATAATTCCCCAATATTCCTTTTTCTATTCTGCCCTGAATGGCACTTTGTGAAGGAAGTGTCATTTATATTTTTCTTAGTGGCTCCCAACCTTTTTGGTCATGCTTATATGTCCAAATAAGTGCCTCATGCACAAGCTCAACTTTATTTGCCTAGCCAATCTTCCTCAGTGAATTTTCAAAGTTCCTATCAGACAGAAGGCTTTGTGAAGGAAGTACTAGATAGGAGTATCCAAATCAGTTGAGATTTATCACACTCCTTAATGTGCTCATATTAATACCTTCCATCCATTTTCAGCCCCATCCAATCATCTATGTGAGCACAGGAGCGAATCTTTGATTTTGGCAATATTTTCAAGTTGTGAAGCAAGTGTATTTTGTATTGCTTCAAAAATTCTGATAAATTACTAGATCAATCTTATACCCATAAAACATCTCTCCACCCAATTTGGCATCATTTAAATGAGCCATTTGATCACCAAAATTATTCCAAGTTTCTGGACAGAAATGATGTTTGTGAAGCAAGTACCATTTTGGTGAACCCATTTGGTATGAGCTTTTTACAACATATTTATATGTCTATATCATGAGGATTTGCCAAGTTGCATCCCATTCCATAACTCTAGGTGAGTGCATCATCCAAATTTAGATTCTGGACCAATTTTGTGGTTACACAACAACTATATTATTTTGTGGCCCATTGTGCTCCAAAACCTCCAAGATCATAGTCCTTCCGTAGCTTATCACCCCAGACATAACATTTGACCCATAGCATCTCTCTATTGATCACACTTAGTTGATCAAGTTTACTGCAGTAAACTTCAGAGGTTGCTTACCATTTAACCAAAGCAGTTTTCTCCGAGCAACCACCGTAGTTGAAACCGCCCCAGGAAGGACTTACCCCTAGACAACAATTTCCAGCCATTTGGCTCTTCTTGATGCCAGTCTGTGCGGTGACCACCGCTTTGGCGTGCAATGGCCTCGTCCAGAACGTCTTCTTGCTCGGACCCCTCCTTTGCTCGGCATCTCAGCGAGCACGGGCCTGATACGTCTCCAACGTATCTATAATTTTTGATTGTTCCATGCTATTATATTACCCCTTTTGGATGTTTATGGGCTTTATTTTACACATTTATATCATTTTTGGGACTAACGTACTAACCGGAGGCTCAACCCATATTGCTATTTTATTGCCTGTTTCAGTATTTCAAAGAAAAGGAATATCAAACGGAGTCCAAACGGAATGAAACCTTCGGGAACGTGATTTTTGGAAAGGATATGATCCGGGAGACTTGGAGTTCAAGCCAGGGAAGGTTCGAGGAGGCCAGGAGATAGGAGGGCGCGCCCCTGTCTCCTGGGCCCCTCGAGGCTCCCCTGACCGACTTCTTTCGCCTATATAAGTCCACATACCCTAAAAATATCAAAGACGAAGATAGATCGGGAGTTCCGCCGCCGCAAGCCTCTGTAGCCACCAAAAACATCTCGGGAGCCCGTTCCGGCACCCTGCCGGAGGGGGAATCCCTCACCAGTGGCCATCTTCATCATCCCGGCGCTCTCCATGACAAGGAGGGAGTAGTTCACCCTCGGGGGTGAGGGTATGTACCAGTAGCTATGTGTTTGATCTCTCTCTCCCTCTCTCGTGTTCTCTCTATGGCATGATCTTGATGTATCACGAGCTTTGCTATTATAGTTGGATCTTATGATGTTTCTCCCCCTCTACTCTCTTGTGATGAATTGAGTTTTCCCTTTGAAGTTATTGTTGGAAATATGCCCTAGAGGCAATAATAAAATGGTTATTATTATATTTCCTTGTTCATGATAATTGTCCATTGTTCATGCTATAATTGGATTAACTGGAAACCGTAATACATGTGTGAATACATAGACCACGACATGTCCCTAGTGAGCCTCTAGTTGACTAGCTCATTGATCAATAGATGGTTATGGTTTCCTGACCATGGACATAGGATGTCATTGATAACGGGATCACATCATTAGGAGAATGATGTGATGGACAAGACCCAATCCTAAGCATAGCACAAGATCGTGTAGTTCGTTTGCTAAAGCTTTTCTAATGTCAAGTATCATTTCCTTAGACCATAAGATTGTGCAACTCCAGGATACCGTAGGAATGCTTTGGGTGTGCCAAATGTCACAACATAACTGGGTGGCTATAAAGGTGCACTACGGGTATCTCCGAAAGTTTCTGTTGGGTTGGCACGAATCGAGACTGGGATTTGTCACTCCGTGTAACGGAGAGGTATCTCTGGGCCCACTCAGTAGGACATCATCATAATGTGCACAATGTGACCAAGGGGTTGATCACGGGATGATATGTTACGGAACGAGTAATGAGACTTGCCGGTAACGAGATTGAACAAGGTATCGGGATACCGACGATCGAATCTCGGGCAAGTACTATACCGGTAGGCAAAGGGATTCGTTTACGAGATTGATTGAATCCTTGACATCGTGGTTCATCCAATGAGATCATCGTGGAACATGTGGGAGCCAACATGG
This sequence comes from Triticum timopheevii, assembly GCA_963921465.1. NCBI lineage: Eukaryota > Viridiplantae > Streptophyta > Magnoliopsida > Poales > Poaceae > Triticum > Triticum timopheevii. The sequence goes on along the minus strand of OY997266.1, from coordinate 186,617,666 downwards.
GTATCCAGATCCCGCTATTGTTTATTGGCCAGAGAATTGTCTCGGTCATGTCTGCATGGTTCCCGAACCTGTAGGGTCTACACACTTAGGGTTCGATGACGCTAGGGTTATAGGGAATAGATATACGTGGTTACTGAATGTTGTTCGGACTCCCGGATGAGATCCCGGACGTCACGAGGAGTTCTGGAATGTTCCGGAGGTAAATATTTATATATGGGAAGTCATGTTTTGGTCACCGGAAAAGTTTCGGGTGCTATCGGTAACGTACCGGGACCACCGGGAGGGTCTCGGGGGTCCACCAGGTGGGGCCACCAGCCCCAGAGGGCTGCGTGGGACAAGTGTGGGAGGGGACCAGCCCCAGGTGGGCTGGTGCGCCCCTCACCAGGGCCCAAGGCGAAGAGAGAAGGGAAAAGGGGGAAACCCTAGGCTAAGATGGGCCTGAGGGCCACCTAGTGGTGCTCCCCCCTCTCTCCCCCTTGGCTGCCCCCTAGATGGGATCTAGGGCTGGCGGCCACCCCTAGGGGTGGAAACCTAGGTGGGGGCGCAGCCCCTCCCTTCCCCCTATATATAGTGGGGGTTTGGGGCTGCCATACACATGAGAACATCTCCCTCTTGGCGCAGCCCTACCCCTCTCCCTCCTCGTCTCTTGCGGTGCTTGGCGAAGCCCTGCTGGAGTGCCATGCTCCACCACCACCACCACGCCGTCGTGCTGCTACTGGACGGAGTCTTCCCCAACCTCTCCCTCTCTCCTTGCTGGATCAAGGCACGGGAGACGTCATCGGGCTGCACGTGTGTTGAACGCGGAGGTGCCGTTGTTCAGCACTTAGATCGGAATCAACCGCGATCTGAATCGCTACGAGTACGACTCCTTCATCCGCGTTCTTGTAACGCTTTCGTATCGCGATCTTCAAGGGTATGAAGATGCACTCCCCTCTCTCTCGTTGCTAGTATCTCCATAGATTGATCTTGGTGATGCGTAGAAAACTTTGAATTTCTGCTACGTTCCCCAACAGTGGCATCATGGGCTAGGTCTATTGCGTAGATTCTATGCACGAGTAGAACACAAGTAGTTGTGGGCAATGGTTTGTACAATTTGCTTACCGTTACTAGTCCTATCTTGATTCGGCGACATTGTGGGATGAAGCGGCCCGGACCGACTGAGGGAGTCCTGGACTAGGGGGTGTCCAGATAGCCGGACTATCATCATCGGCCGGACTCCAAGACTATGAAGATACAAGATTGAAGACTTTATCCCGTGTCCGGATGGGACTTTCCTGGGTGTGGAAGGCAAGCTTGGCGATTCGGATATGTAGATCTCCTACCATTGTAACCGACTCTGTGTAACCCTAGCCCTCTCCGGTGTCTATATAAACCGGAGGGTTTTAGTCCGTAGGACGAACAGCCATTACAACAATCATACCATAGGCTAGCTTCTAGGGTTTAGCCTCCTTGATCTCGTGGTAGATCCACTCTTGTACTACCCATATCATCAATATCAATCAAGCAGGAGTAGGGTTTTACCTCCATCGAGAGGTCCCGAACCTGGGTAAAAACATCGTGTCCCTTGTCTCTTGTTACCATCCGCCTAGACGCACAGTTCGGGACCCCTATCCGAGATCCGCCGGTTTTGACACCGACATTGGTGCTTTCATTGAGAGTTCCTCTGTGTCGTCACCGATAGGCTTGATGGCTTCTTCAATCAACAACAACGCAGTCCAAGGTGAGATGTTTCTCCCGGACAGATCTTCGTGTTCGGCGGCTTTGCACTGCGGGCCAATTTGCTTGGCCATCTGGAGCAGATCGAAAGCTACGCCCCTGGCCATCAGGTCAGGTTTGGAAGCCTAAACTTCACAGCTGACATCCGCAGAGACTTGATCTTCGATGGATTCGAGACACAGCCGAGCGCGCCGCACTGTCACGATGGGCACGATTTAGCTCTGCCACCGGACAGTACCCTAGAGGCCGCACATGAGTCCGCTCTGACCCACAGTTCGGAGCCGACCGCGCAGATCGAGGACAGGTGGCTGGACACCGCCTCGGTGGCTGCAACTTCTACGGTGATGGAGCCGAATACTGACCTTGTCCTTTGCAAAGCTCGTGACTCCGAGGTGCCGGACTCCTCACCGGACTCCGAACCTGCTGCGCCCCTGCCAATCGAATCCGATTGGGCGCCGATCATGGAGTTCACCGCTGCGGACATCTTTCAGCACTCGCCCTTTGGCGACATCCTGAATTCGCTAAAGTATCTCTCGTTATCAGGAGAGCCCTGGCCGGACTGCGGTCAGGATGGTTGGGACGCGGACGACGAAGAAATTCAAAACCCACCCACCACCCACTTTGTAGCCACTGTCGACGATCTAACCGACATGCTAGACTACGACTCTGAAGACATCGACGGTATGGACGACGATGCCGGAGACGACCAAGAACCAGCGCCTACGGGGCACTGGAAGACCACCTCGTCATACGACATATACATGGTGGACATCCCAAAGGATGGGAACTGCGAAGAAGCAGCGGAGGCAGATTCCTCTAAGAAACAGCCCAAGTGCCGACGTCAGTGGCGCCGCTCTAAATCCCGCCACAACAAGAATGGAGATTCCGGCACCGGAGATAACAACACCCCAGAGAGTGCCGAAGACAACCCCCTCCAGCAAGATTCAGCACAGGAGGACGGAGAAGCCATCCCTCAAGAGAGAGCGGCAGACGAGGAGGTAGAGGATGACAATTACATGCCTCCCTCCGGAGACGAGGCAAGCCTCAACGACGACGAATTCGTCGTGCCCGAGGATCCCGCCGAACAAGAGCGTTTTAAACGCAGGCTAATGGCCATGGAAAACAGCCTAAAGAAAAAGCAGCAACAGCTTCGAGATGATCAAGACCTGCTGGCCGACAGATGGATGGAGGTCCTCGCGGCCGAAGAGCATGAACTCGAACGCCCCTCCAAAAGCTACCCGAAACGCAAGTTGCTCCCCCGATTAGAGGAGGAGGCATATAAACCTTCATCACCAGCGCACAATACGGCAGACCGACCACCTCGCGGCCGCGACAGAGAGGCATCTAGGCCCTCCACCAGAACCGTACCCCGGCACAGCTCGAAAAGCGCGAAGCCATGGGGGAATGCGCCGGACTTGCGAGACATATTGGAGGATAAGGCAAGACAATCAAGATCTATCTATGGATCACGTGGGTGCCCCACGATCCACGAAGACTACCGTCGCGCCGGATATAGCAACTCCGGCCGGGCCGAACACAGCAGACAAAGCTCTCTTGAGCTACATCGTGACATTGCCCAGTATAGAGGCGCCGCACACCCACTATGCTTCACAGATGAAGTAATGGATCATCAAATCCCTGAAGGGTTTAAACCCGTGAACATTGAATCCTACGACGGAACAACAGACCCCGCGGTTTGGATCGAAGATTATCTTCTTCATATCCATATGGCCCGTGGTGATGATCTCCACGCCATCAAGTATCTCCCACTCAAGCTTAAAGGACCACCTCGGCATTGGCTTAACAGCTTGCCAGCAGAGTCAATTGGGTGTTGGGAGGACCTGGAAGCCACATTTCTTGACAACTTCCAGGGCACATATGTGCGACCACCAGACGCCGATGACCTAAGCCACATAATTCAGCAGCCAGATGAATCGGCCAGACAGTTCTGGACACGGTTCCTAACAAAGAAAAATCAAATCGTTGACTGTTCGGATGTAGAGGCCCTCGCAGCCTTCAAACGTAACATCCACGACGAGTGGCTGGCCCGGCACCTAGGACAGGAAAAGCCGAAATCCATGTCAGCCCTCACATCACTCATGACCCGCTTCTGTGCGGGGGAGGACAGCTAGCTAGCCTGCAGTAACAACCTCAGCAAAAATTCTGGCAGTCCGGACAACAAGGACCGCAATGGCAGGTCGCATCGTAACAAAAACAAACGCCGCGTTAACGGCGATAACACTGAGGATACGGCAGTCAACGGCGGGTTCAGAGGCTCTAAACCCGGTCAACGGAAAAAGCCATTTAAACGAACTACTCCGGGTCCATCCAATTTGGACCGAATACTCGACCGCTCTTGCCAGATATATGGCACCCCCGAAAAGCTAGCTAATCACACCAACAGGGATTGTTGGGTGTTCAAGCAGGTAGGCAAGTTAATTGCCGAAAACAATGACAAGGGGCTGCATAGCGATGACGAGGAAGAGACCCAGCCGCCGAACAGTAGAGGACAGAAGGGTTTTCCCCCACAAGTGCGGACGGTAAACATGATATACGCAACCCACATACCCAAGAGGGAGCGGAAGCGTGCACTTAGGGATGTATATGCGATGGAGCCAGTCGCCCCGAAGTTCAGTCCACGGTCCTCTTGCCCGATCACTTTCGATCGAAGGGACCACCCCACCAGTATCCGCCATGGCGGATTCGCCGCATTGGTTTTAGACCCAATTGTCGATGGATTTCACCTCACCAGAGTCCTGATGGACGGCGGCAGCAGCCTGAACCTGCTTTATCAGGATACAGTGCGCAAGATGGGCATAGACCCCTCAAGGATTAAACCTACAAAGACGACCTTCAAAGGTGTCATACCAGGTGTAGAAGCCAATTGTACAGGCTCAGTCACACTGGAAGTGGTCTTCGGATCCCCGGATAATTTCCGAAGCGAGGAGTTAATCTTTGACATAGTCCCGTTCCGCAGTGGCTATCACGCTCTGCTCGGATGAACCGCGTTTGCAAAGTTCAACGCGGTGCCGCATTATGCATACCTTAAGCTCAAGATGCCAGGCCCTCGTGGAGTCATCATGGTCAACGGAAACACTGAACGCTCCCTCCGAACGGAGGAACACACAGCGGCTCTCGCGGCAGAAGTACAGAGCAGCCTCTTAAGGCAATTTTCGAGTCCGACCGTTAAACGACCGGACATGGCCAAACGCGCCCGGAGTAACATACATCAAGACCACCTGGCACGTTCCGAGCACGCGTAGCAATGCGGCCCCAACCCCAGCCCCTGCATGATTGCAAGACTAGCCCTTCGCGTACATCATTACGCTCTGGAGATACCATGGGCATAGGGGGAGGGGCACGACCACGATAGGCCCAGAGTGCGGCTCAACCACACCAGGGGCTCCCAAGTGTGTCGCTCTTTTTTTTATTATCCGCAGGACTCCGTTCACCAGAGGCCCTGTCCGGCAGTGGATCGGCCGAACTCACGATGCAACAGCCAGGGAAGGACGAAGGCTACGACGAATACTCAGGTGGTCTCCATTATGAGCATTAAATCTGTTTAATACACCATTCCGCAGCCTACCCCTGGAGGGAGACATGTCTAATAGTCCAATCCCTTGCTTACCGCACTATTTGTATCATTCTGCACTCAGGGCAGAATTCCTTGAATAAACAATGCATCACTTTTCTCTTATAATTGCATTCCTTTCTTACATATATGTTCATTTATGACATTTTGCATCCGTACACTTTGGTACGGCCGAATACACCAGGGGCTTATGTTCCCCGCATTATGGTGTGATAAGTCCGAACACTTTCACAAGTGCGGCACCCCGAACTTATAGCACTATATGCATCGGCTCCGAATCATGTCTTGGGTCAATAGTTGGGTTTGCCCGGCTCCCATGTTTTGGTACCTTACATTCCGTTCTATCGGCTAAGGTAGCACTAGGAGAACCATTGCGATTGCGGCCCGGTTGAGCTGGGTGAGCGCCTCAGTGGAGAAAGCTAAAACTGACCGTCATGATAAGGCGAGAGCTGGTCGCTGTTCGAGAGGTCCTTTCGAGTCCCTAAAGACTTATGCCGCTTAGAGCGAGGAACCGGCTTTGTCCGGCCCAGGCGTGGATAGCACCCCGAACTCGGTCTTCCGAACACTAGGGGCTTCGCCGAAATTTAAAATTATAGAATTCTATGGCTAAGTGAGAGTGTTCAAGCATTATAAGTCCTGTTGCCTTGTTCGTCGTGTTGAGCACTTCCCTAGATGGACCCAAAAATGGGAACAAGAGCGCTCAAGTTTATCCCGAACACCTCAGCACTCGTGGCATGGGGGCTGAAGCCGACGACTTGCCATCTCTCAGATTTGATAAACGGCCGCACAGAAGGTAATATTTTAAACTAATAAGCGTTGCTTAGCGCATATGAACAAAGTTTTCAGCGCACATGATAACACATTGCGAGTCTACTCAAATATTACATCTTTGGAGCACTCATCCGCAATCTTGCGGGCACCCTTCAGGACACTCTTATAATACATTTTGGGCGTGCGACACTCCTTGCCCGCCGGCGGCGCGTCCGTCAGAAGCTTCTCAGCATCCAGCCTGCCCCAGTGCACTTTTGCGCGGGCAAGGGCCCGACGGGCACCTTCAATGCAGGCGGAGCGCTTGATGACTTCCACCCAGGGACACGCATCGACCAGCCGCCGCACCAGGCCGAAGTAGCTCCCAGGCATGGCCTCTTCAGGCCATAGACGAACTATGAGGCCCTTCATGGCCTGCTCGGCTACCTTGTGGAGCTCGACCAGCTGCTTCAGCTGGTCGCTAAGGGGCACCGGATGTCCGGCCTCAGCATACTGAGACCAGAAGACCTTCTCTGTTGAGCTCCCCTCCTCGGCCCGGTAGAATGCAGCAGCATCGGACAAGCTGCGAGGAAGATCTGCAAATGCTCCTGGAGAGCTCTGAATTCGGGTAAGTAACAGGTAATTCACTTTAACATGCTTGCTTTGCATGAAAAATGCCTTACCCGCCGCTATTTTCTTCACCGCCTCAATCTCCTGGAGGGCCTTATGGGCCTCGGCCTTAGCGGTTTTGACACTCTCAAGAGCCGAGGCAAGCTCGGACTCTCGAGTCTTCGAGTCGCGCTCCAAACTCCCATGCTTTTCCATGAGAGCCTGGAGCTCTTGCTGCACCTCCGCCACCCGCGCCTCCTGCTTCTCTCGCTCTGCTCGTTCCGCGGCCGCATTACGCTCGGCCGCGGACACGGCCTCCTTTAGGGCCGCCACCTCGTTCGTGGCCCCTGCAGTGCCCACGTTATCCTTGTTATTTCTCTTGCAACCAAAATCCTTTTCTGTAAGGTACAAATTTAATACGGTGTTACTCACCTTCTTTGTCCTCGAGCTACCTTTTGGCAAGGCCGAGCTCGTTCTCGGACCGCTCGAGGTCCTGCTTCAAAGCATCGACCTCCGTAGTCAGTGCGGCAGAGGTCAGCAGCGCAGCCTGCAATCCCATATTGACATAATTTTTAGAACTCCTGCGTATATCTTTTTAGATCCTCAGTCCGGCTTTTCTTTCCGAACACCGAACCGAGCATCAGGGGCTACTGTCTATGCGGTATTACATTACATATTTTAAAATTTCTTACCTCAAAGCCTGTTAGAAGGCTGCTACAGGCTTCGGTCAGCCCACTCTTGGCGAGCTGAACCTTCTGAATCACCGCACTCATGACAGTGCGGTGTTCTTCCTTGATGGAAGCGCCGTTGAGCGCCTCCAACAAGTTGTCCGGTGCCTTCGGTTGGACGGAGGCCGCCGGTGTCACGGTCTTTCCCTTCTTACGAAGGGGCCGCCTGCCGGACTCCGGAACCACTGCGGGTTCCGGTGCGGAGTCCGGTGCGAAGTCCGGGAGGTTGCCCTGTGGCACCTCCGGAGCCTCCCCCTCCTGGCGGGTCCCCTCCTGGGATCCCACCTCAGCGTCCTCAGCGTCACGAGGGGTGGAGGCGGTCGGAATGGAATCCACATCCGACGGAGCCAAGGACCCGCTCGAAGAAGCGGGAAGATCGTCCTCGGCCGGACTACAGGTTGTATGCGGCATTAGAAGGACACCATGTGGCAAAAAAAGAGAAATTATAAATCATTCAGGAATCCGGATACTTACGATCTTGCCGCGGGCTTGGCCCTTGAGGGCCACCCCTCGTCGCTGTCGTCGGCGTTGGCGGAGCTGTCCGGAGGAAGGGTCCTTCCCCTCTTGGACCCTTCGGCCTCCCTCGTTGGGGAAGCCTTCCTCTTCTTCTCTCCCCCCTTCGGGGGAGAGTCCTCTTTCTCCTCCTTGTCTTCGGGGGAGGAGTCCGCCTCAGAGCCATCGCACGATGAGTCCGATACCACCTGGCGCCGGGAACTCCTTCGGGTTCCCGTGGCCTTCTTCTTGGCCTTCTTCTCCGGCACTATGTAAAGGGCCGGAACCAGCAGCCCCGTCAAACGGGTGTCCGCTGGGTCTTCGGGAAGGGGAGCCGGACAGTTAACCTGTCCGGACGTCTTCTGCCAGTCCTGTTAAAGGCATTGGGAGTTTTAGATCCCACATAGGTTCAAACTATGAAGGAAATAAGTGTCCCGTAAAGGATAAAGCTTAGCTCGCCGGCCGGGCGCTTCGTGCTGAATCTGCGATCTTCAGTTGCGGATGCGGGGGCTTCTCCGCCCTTGAACAGCACCCTCCAGGCAGCTTCGTACGTTGTGTCGAAGAGCCCGCTCAGGGTCCGGTGCTGTGCCGGATCAAACTCCCACAAATTGAAGGCCCGTTGCTGGCAGGGGAGAATCCGGCGGACGAGCATGACCTGGATCACGTTGACAAGCTTAAGCTTCTTGTTCACCAGGGTCTGGAGACAGGACTGGAGTCCTGTCAGCTCCTTCGAACTACCCCATAGCAAGCCCTTCTCTTTCCAGGAGGTGAGCTGCATGGGGATACCAGATCTGAACTCGGGGGCCGCTGCCCATTTAGGGTCACGCGGCTCGGTGATGTAGAACCACCCCGATTACCACCCTTTGACGGACTCCACGAAGGCACCCTCGAGCCAGATGACGTTGGGCATTTTGCCCACCATGGCGCCTCCGCACTCCGCTTGGACACCCTTCACCACCTTCGGCTTGACATTGAAGGTTTTTAGCCACAAGCCGAAGTGGGGCTGGATGCAGAGGAAGGCCTCGCACACGACGATAAACGCCGAGATGTTGAGGATGAAGTTTGGCGCCAGATCGTGGAAGTCCAGGCCGTAGTAGTACATGAGCCCCCGGACGAAGGGATGAAGTGGGAAGCCCAGTCCGCGGACGAAGTGGGGAAGAAATACGACCCTCTCATGAGGCCTGGGGGTGGGGATGAGCTGCCCCTCGTCGGGCAGCCGGTGCGCGATGTCGCTGGATAGGTATCCGGCGCCGCGCAACTTCTCGATGTGCCCCTCCGTGACGGAGGAGGCCATCCACTTGCCTCCCGCTCCGGACATGGCAGGAGAAGGTTGAGGAGAGATGTGCGGACTTGGGCGCTGGAGCTCGAGTGCACGGAGATGGATAAACAAAGGAGGAAGAAGGCGTAGGTAAAAAAGGCGGATCCTTATCCCCTTATATATGGGCGGACGAAGACTATGCGTCCCCACTAGCCTAGTAAAACTCGCTTATCTAACAAGCGCCACAATCAATGGCGCGGTTGGGTTACCCACGTTCGTATTGATGGGAATCCCGGAATAAGGGGAACACGATCTCTGCTTCGACAAGACGTGCCAAGGAAACCGCTTCGCTGAACTCGCTGAGGTGGTATAATAAAAACGATTCAAGTAAAGGCTTGGTGGTGGTGTGACGTCATGCCACAAAATACGTCAGTAGATTGAACTTGTGTACATATTATTCTCTCTACGGTGGTATGTGGAATTTATTTTGCAGAGCCAGACACTATCCTGGTGTTCACAATCTTCTATGAATTATTCGGAGGAGGAACCTGCCTTGCAATGCCGAACAATATGCGCGCCGGACTCATCGTCATTGAAGCCTGGTTCAGGGGCTACTGAGGGAGTCCTGGACTAGGGGGTGTCCGGATAGCCGGACTATCATCATCGGCCGGACTTCAAGATTATGAAGATACAAGATTGAAGACTTCGTCCCGTGTCCAGATGGGACTTTCCTTGGCATGGAAGGCAATCTTGGCGATACGGATATGTAGATCTCCTACCATTGTAACCGACTCTGTGTAACCCTAGCCCTCTCCGGTGTCTATATAAACCGGAGGGTTTTAGTCCGTAGGACGAACAACCATTACAACAATCATACCATAGGCTAGATTCTAGGGTTTAGCCTCCTTGATCTCGTGGTAGATCCACTCTTGTACTACCCATATCATCAATATCAATCAAGCAGGAGTAGGGTTTTACCTCCATCGAGAGGGCCCAAACCTGGGTAAAAACATCGTGTCCCTTGTCTCCTATTACCATACGCCTAGACGCACAGTTCGGGACCCCCTACCCGAGATCCGCCGGTTTTAACACCGACACCGACCTTACACGTACGCTTACGTGAGACAGGTTCCACCGACTGACATGCACTTGTTGCATAAGGTGGCTAGCGGGTGCCAGTCTCTCCCACTTTAGTCGGATCGGATTCGATGAAAAGGGTCCTTATGAAGGGTAAATAGCAATTGGCATATCACTGTTGTGGCTTTGCGTAGGTAAGAAACGTTCTTGCTAGAAATCCATAGCAGCCACGTAAAACATGCAACAACAATTAGAGGACGTCTAACTTGTTTTTGCAGGGTATGCTATGTGATGTGATATGGCCAAAAGAATGTGATGAATGATATATGTGATGTATGAGATTGATCATGTTCTTGTAATAGGAATCACGTCTTGCATGTCGATGAGTATGACAACCAGCAGGAGCCATAGGAGTTGTCTTATTTATTGTATGACCTGCGTGTCAATGATAACACCATGTAATTACTTTACTTTATTGCTAACCGTTAGCCATAGTAGTAGAAGTAATAGTTGGCGAGACAACTTCATGAAGACACAATGATGGAGATCATGGTGTCATGCCGGTGACGATGATGATCATGGAGCCCCGAAGATGGAGATCAAAAGGAGCAAAATGATATTGGCCATATCATGTCACTATTTGATTGCATGTGATGTTTATCATGTTTATGCATCTTATTTGCTTAGAACGACGGTAGTAAATAAGATGACCCCTCATAATAATTTCAAGAAAGTGTTCCCCCTAACTGTGCACCGTTGCGAAAGTTCGTTGTTTCGAAGCACCACGTGATGATCGGGTGTGATAGATTCTAACATTCACATACAACGGGTGTAAGCCAGATTTACACACGCGAAACACTTAGGTTGACTTGATGAGCCTAGCATGTACAGACATGGCCTCGGAACACAAGAGACTGAAAGGTCAAACATGAGTCGTATAGTGGATACGATCAACATGAAGATGTTCACCGACGATGACTAGTTCGTCTCACGTGATGATCGGGCACAGCCTAGTTGACTCGGATCATGTATCACTTAGATGACTAGAGGGATGTCTATCTAAGTGGGAGTTCATAAGATGAACTTAATTATCCTGAACATAGTCAAAAAGGTTTTTGCAAATTATGTCATAGCTCGCGCTTTAGTTCTACTATTTTAGATATGTTCCTAGAGAAAATTCAGTTGAAAGTTGATAGTAGCAATTATGCGGACTAGGTCCGTAAACTGAGGATTGTCCTCGTTGCTTCGTAGAAGGCTTATGTCCTTAATGCACCGCTCGGTGTGCTGAACCTCGAGCGTCGTCTGTGGATGTTGCGAACATCTGACATACATGTTTTGATATCTACGTGATAGTTCAGTGATGTTAAACGGTTTAGAATTGAGGCACCGAAGACGATTTCGAAACGTCGCGGAACATATGAGATGTTTCCAGGGCTGAAATTGGGATTTCAGGATCGTGCCCACATCAAGAGGTATAAGACCTCCGACGAGTTTCTTAGCCTGCAAACTAAGGGAGAAAAGCTCAATTGTTGAGCTTGTGCTCAGATTGTCTGAGTACTACAATCACTTGAATCGAGTGGGAGTTAATCTTCCAAATGAGATAGTGATGTTTCTCCAAAGTCATTGCCACCAAGCTGCTAGAGCTTCATGATGAACTATAACATATCAGGGATAGATATGATGATCCTTGAAATATTCGTGATGTTTGACGCCGCGAAAGTAGAAATCAAGAAGGAGCATCAATTGTTGATGGTTAGTGAAACCACTAGTTTCAAGAAGGGCAAGGGCAAGAAGGGATACTTCATGAAATGGCAAATCAGTTGCTGCTCTAGTGAAGAAACCCAAGGTTGAAACCAAGCCCGAGACTAAGTGCTTCTGTAATGAGGGGAACGATCACTGAAGCAGAACTACCCTAGATACTTGGTAGATGAGAAGGCTAGCAAGGTCGATAGAAGTATATTGGATATACATTATGTTAATGTGTACTTTACTAGTACTCCTAGTAGTACCAGGGTATTAGATACCGATTCGGTTGCTAAGTGTTAGTAAATCGAAATAAAAGTTGCGGAATAAACGAAGACTAGCTAAAGGTGAGATGACGATATGTGTTGGAAGTGTTTCCAAGCTTGATGTGATCAAGCATCGCATACTCCCTCTACCATCGAGATTGGTGTTAAACCTAAATAATTGTTATTTGGTGTTTGCGTTGAGCATAGACATGATTGGATTATGTCTATCGCAATACGGTTGTTCATTTAAGAAGAATAATGGTTACTCTGTTTATTTGAATAATACCATCAATGGTCTTGCACCTAAAATGAATGGTTTATTGAATCTCGATCGTAGCGATACACATGTTCATACCAAAAGATATAAGATAGTAATGATATAGTGCCACCTACTTGAGGCACTGCCTATTGAGTCATATTGGTATAAAATGCATGAAGAAGCTCCATGTTGATGGATCTTTGGACTCACTCATTTTTGAAAAGATTGAGACATGTGAACCATGTCTATTGGTATATACGCATGAAGAAACTCCATGCAGATGGAACGTTTGGACTCACTTGATTTTGAATCACTTGAGACATGCAAATAATACCACATAGGCAAGATGACTGAAAGCCTCGTTTTCAATAAAATGGAACAAGAAAGCAACTTGTTGGAAGTAATAAATTTTGATGTGTGCAGTCCAATGAGTGCTGAGGCACACAGTGGATATTGTTATATTCTTACTCTACAGATGATTTGAGTAGATACTGAGTATATTTACTTTATGAAACACAAATCTGAATTATTGAAAGGTTCAAGTAATTTCAGAGTGAAGTTGAAGATTGTCGTGACAAGAGGATAAAATGTCTATGATATGATCATAGAGATGAATATCTGAGTTACGAGTTTGGTACACAATTAAGACATTGTGGAAATTGTTTCACAACTAATACCGCCTGGAACACCATAGTGTGATGGTGTCTGTACATCATAACTGCACCCTATTGGATATGGTGCGTACCATGATGTCTCTTATCGAATTACCACTATCGTTTATGGGTTAGGCATTAGAGACAACCACATTCACTTTAAATAGGGCACCACGCAATTCCGTTAAGACGACACTGTATGAACTATGGTTTAGAGAAACCTAAGTTGTCGTTTCTTAAAAGTTTGGGGCTGCAACGCTTATGTGAAAAGTTTTAGCCTGATAAGCTCGAACCCAAAGCGGATGAATGCATCTTCATAGGACACCCAAAATAGTTGGGTATACCTCCTGTCTCAGTTCCGGAAGCAAAAGGGATTGTTTCTAGAATTGGGTCCTTTCTCGAGGAAAAGTTTCTCTTGAAAGAATTGAGTGGGAGGATGGTGGAGACTTGATGAGGTTATTGAACCATCACTTCAACTAGTGTGTAGCAGGGCACAGGAAGTTGTTCCTATGGCGCCTACACCAATTGAAGTGGAAGCTAATGATAGTGATCATGAAACTTCAGATCAAGTCATTACCAAACCTCGTAGGTCGACAAGGATGCGTACTACTTTAGAGTGGTACTTAATCCTGTCTTGGAGGTCATGTTGCTAGTCAACAATGAACTTACGAGCTATGGAGAAGTGATGGTGGGCCCGGATTCCGACGAATGGCTCGAGGCCATAAAATCCGAGAGAGGATCCATGTATGAAAACAAAGTATAGACTTTGGAAGAATTACTCGATGGTCGTAAGGCTGTTGAGTGCAGATGGATTTTAAAAGGAAGACAGACAATGATGGTTAGTGTCACCATTAAGAAAGCTTGACTTGTCGCTAAGATGTTTTCCGACAAGTTCAAGGAGTTGACTACGATGAGACTTTCTCACTCGTAGCGATGCTAAGAGTCTGTTCGAATTATATTAGCAGTTACTGCATTATTTGTGAAATCTTGCAGATAGGATGTCAAAACATTGTTTCCTCGACGATTTTCTTGAGGAAAGTTTGTATGCGATACAACCAGAAGGTTTTGTCAATCCTAAAGATGCTAACAAGTATGCAAAGCTCTAGCAATCCTTCTAAGGACTGGAGTAAGCATCTCGGAGTTGGAATATACGCTTTGATGAGATGATCAAAGATTTTGGGTTTATACAAAGTTTATGAGAATCTTGTATTTGCAAAGAAGTAAGTGGGAGCACTATAACATTTTTGATGAGTATATGTTGTTGACATATTGTTGATCGGAAATGATGTAGAATTTCTGGAAAGCATATAGGGTTATTTGAAAAGTTTTTTCAATGGAAAACCTGGATTAAGCTGCTTGAACATTGAACATCAAGATCTATAAGGATAGATCAAAAATCGCTTGATAGTACTTTCAAATGAGTACGCACCGTGACAAGTTTTTGAAGGAGTTCAAAATAGATTGGCAAAGAAGGAGTTCTTGGCTGTGTTATAAGGTGTGAGTATTGAGTAAGACTCAAGACCTGACCATGGCAGAAGAGAGAGAATGGACGAAGGTCATCCCCTATGCTTCAGACATAGGCTCTACAGTATGCTATGCCGTGTACCACACCTAAAGTGTGCCTTGCCATGAGTCAGTCAAGGGGTACAAGAGTGATCCAAGAATGGATCACATGACAGCGGTCAAACTTATCCTTAGTAACTAGTGGACTAAGGAATTTTCTTGATTATGGAGGTGGTAAAAGAGTTCGTCGTAAAGGGTTACACCGATGCAAACTCTGACACTAATCTGGGTGACTCTGAGAAGTAGACCGGATTCGTATAGTAGAGCAGTTATTTGGAATAGTTCCAAATAGCGCGTGGTAGCTGCATCTAGGAGATGACATAGATATTTGTAAAGCACACACAGATCTGAAAGGTTCAGACCCGTTGACTAATAAACCTCTCTCACAAGCGAGATATGATCAAACACCATGGGTGTTGGATTCAATGCAATCACATAATGATGTGAACTAGATTATTGACTCTAGTGCAAGTGGGAGACTGTTGGAAATATGCCCTAGAGGCAATAATAAAATGGTTATTATTATATTTCCTTGTTCATGATAATTGTCTATTGTTCATGCTATAATTGTATTAACTGGAAACCGTAATACATGTGTGAATACATAGACCACGACATGTCCCTAGTGAGCTTCTAGTTGACTAGCTCGTTGATCAATAGATGGTTATGGTTTCCTGACCATGGACATAGGATGTCATTGATAACGGGATCACATCATTAGGAGAATGATGTGATGGACAAGACCCAATCCTAAGCATAGCACAAGATCGTTTAGTTCGTTTGCTAAAGCTTTTCTAATGTCAAGTATCATTTCCTTAGACCATGAGATTGTGCAACTCCTGGATACCGTAGGAATGCTTTGGGTGTGCCAAACGTCACAACGTAACTGGGTGGCTATAAAGGTGCACTACGGGTATCTCCGAAAGTGTCTATTGGGTTGGCACGAATCGAGACTGGGATTTGTCACTCCGTGTAACAGAGAGGTATCTCTGGGCCCACTCGGTAGGACATCATCATAATGTGCACAATGTGACCAAGGAGTTGATCACGGGATGATGTGTTACGGAACGAGTAAAGAGACTTGCTGGTAACGAGATTGAACAAGGTATCGGGATACCGACGATCGAATCTCGGGCAAGTACTATACCGGTAGACAAAGGGATTTGTATACGGGATTGATTGAATCCTTGACATCGTGGTTCATCCGATGAGATCATCATGGAACATGTGGGAGCCAACATGGGTATCCAGATCCCGCTGTTGGTTATTGGCCAGAGAATTGTATCGGTCATGTCTGCATGGTTCCCGAACCCGTAGGGTCTACACACTTAAGGTTCGATGACACTAGGGTTATAGGGAATAGATATACGTGGTTACCGAATGTTGTTAGGAGTCCCGTATGAGATCCCGGACATCACGAGGAGTTCCGGAATGGTCCGGAGGTTAAGATTTATATATGGGAAGTCCTGTTTTGGTCACCGGAAAAGTTTCGGGTGCTATCGGTAATGTACCGGGACCACCGGGAGGGTCCTGGGGGTCCACCAGGTGGGGCCACTGGCCCCAGAGCGCTTCGTGGGCCAAGTGTGGGAGGGGACCAGCCCCAGGTGGGCTGGTGCTCCCCCCACCAGGGCCCAAGGCGAAGAGAGAGGGGAAAAGGGGGAAACCCTAGGCTTAGATGGGCCCGAGGCCCACCTAGTGGTGCACCCCCCCTCTCTCCCCCTTGGCCGCCCCCTAGATGGGATCTAGGGCTGGCTGCCACCCCTAGGGGTGGAAACCTATGTGGGGGCTCAGCCCCTCCCTTCCCCCTATATATAGTGGGGGTTTGGGGCTGCCATACACATGAGAACATCTCCCTCTTGGCGCAGCCCTACCCCTCTCCCTCCTCGTCTCTTGCGGTGCTTGGCGAAGCCCTGCTGGAGTGCCACGCACCTCCACCATCACCACGCCGTCTGACTGCTGCTGGACGGAGTCTTCCCCAACCTCTCCCTCTCCCCTTGCTGGATCAAGGTACGGGAGACGTCATCGGGCTGTACGTGTGTTGAACGCGGAGGTGTCGTTGTTCGGCACTTAGATCGGAATCAGCCGCGATCTGGATCGCTATGAGTACGACTCCTTCATCCGCATTATTGTAACACTTCCGTATCGTGATCTTCAAGGGTACGAAGATGCACTCCCCTCTCTCTCGTTGCTAGTATCTCCATAGATTGATCTTGTTGATGCGTAGAAAATTTTGAATTTCTGCTACGTTCCCCAATAGTTATCTTGTTGGATTGAGTCTTTAAAGATTTGAGAACACTTGATGTATGTCTTCCCGTGCTTATCTGTGGTGACATGGGATATCACGTGCCACTTGATGTATATTTTGGTCATCAACTTGCGGGTTCCGCCCATGAACCTATGCATAGGGGTTGGCACACGTTTTCGTCTTGACTCTCCGGTAGAAACTTTGGGGCACTCTTTGAAGTACTTTGTGTTGGTTGAATAGATGAATCTGAGATTGTGTGATGCATATCGTATAATCATGCCCATGGATACTTGAGGTGACAATGGAGTATCTAGGTGACATTAGGGTTTTGGTTGATTTGTGTCTTAAGGTGTTATTCTAGTACGAACTTTTGAATAGATTGATCCGAAATAATAACTTTGAGGTGGTTTCGTACCCTACCATAATCTCTTCGTTTGTTCTCCGCTATTAGTGGCTTTGGAGTGACACTTTGTTGCATGTTGAGGGATACTTATATGATCCAATTATGTTATTATTGTTGAGAGAACTTGCACTAGTGAAAGTATGAACCCTATGCCTTGTTTCCTACCATTGCAATACCGTTTACGCTCACTTTTATCATTAGTTACCTTGCTGTTTTTATAATTTCAGATAACAAAAACCTATATCTACCATCTGTATTGCACTTGTATCACCATCTCTTCGCCGAACTAGTGCACCTATACAATTTACCATTGTATTGGGTGTGTTGGGGACACACGAGACTCTTTGTTATTTGGTTGCAGGGTTGCTTGAGAGAGACGATCTTCATCCTACGCCTCCTACGGATTGATAAACCTTAGGTCATCCACTTGAGGGAAAATTGCTGCTGTCCTACAAACCTCTACACTTGGAGGCCCAACAACGTCTACAAGAAGAAGGTTGTGTAGTAGACATCAAGCTCTTTTCTGGCGCCATTGCCGGGGAGGCTAGGTAAGCGGCACTCACACCCCATCAACTAAGCTCTTTTCTAGCGCCGTTGCCGGGGAGGTGAGTGCTTGAAGGTATATCTTTAGATCTTGCAATCGAATCTTTTTGTTTCTTGCTTTATCACTAGTTTAGTATATAAAAGAAAACTACAAAAAAATGGAGTTAATCTTGTCTCATACGCTTCATCTTTTTAATATCTTTTGTGAGTATGATGGAAAGGAAAATTGTGCACAAGTGCTAGAAGAAGAATGCATTAAAATGCTTGGTACTGAATCTTTGAATGATGAGCATGATTGCAATGTTGTTAGTATGAACTCCTTGAATATCCATAGTACTAATGATGATTGCTCTAGTTATGATGAAAATGTCGCCTATAAGCATGTCGATTTTTGTGGAGAGCATTTGGTTTGCATGGACACACCAAATAGACAAGATAGATATTGCAAGAGGCATAAGCATTTAGAAACTAAATTGTTACAAGAAAGGCTAGATAAGAGTGCTGAAAAATTATATTTCCTTGGCCGTACTTGTGAACTTTGCAATAAAAGTGGTCATTTACATCTCCGATGCAAGTTGTTTCATGATCGAATCGTGTCCAAAAATTGTGATGATTTGATTTCCCTTGCACATTATAATGAACTTAGTTTGCTTATGGGTTATGAAGAAATGAATTATTTAATTAAGCACCTTCCAGAATTTGCCCGTTATAAACTTCTTGATTTTGACCTAGAGACGATTTATATGTTTTGTGCGGTGATTTGCATTGAAAATCCTTATATTTCCAATTACCTAAATAAAAGAAAGCAATTAGAAGGTGATGAGAATAGTAATGAAAGGGAAGAGACTTCCCAATATCCCCCTATTATTTCTTATGATGAATCAGGTAACGAGGAGGAGCTTTCTATTCAACCAATCTCGTCAATAAAGAGCTCAAAGAAGAAGGTTGAACCCACACATAATTTGAAGAATAGAAAGAAAAAAGGGAGCAACAAAGGTAAAAAGGTATCCCTCCCAAATGATGTTGCTCCTACTACTCATTGTGATGATGATAATTGCTATACTATCGGTGCTATCCATATTTTTAATGATGAGAGTGATTATGCTTATGATATGAAAGGGCCCAAGCTTGGGGAAGCTATGTTTGATGAGGATGAAATATCTGAGAATATATTTGCTCAAATTATTGTTTGTCCCAAGCTTGGGGATGCTATGTTTAATGAAAATGATATTTTTAGCATCCCAAGTTTTGATATGCAAAGTTGTTATGATGATAGCATGCCTCTTACCTATGATGATTATATTGATGAAAGTGGGTTTGGAAGAGTGTCAACTTTAGGAAGTAGTTATCCCACTATTTTGGAGGATGTTGAATCTTATTGTGATGAATATGAAAGTGGATTTGGAAGAGTGTTAACTTTATTTAGTGATGATTCCACTATTTTGGAAGAGGTTTCAATCGATTATGATGAGAACGAAGTTGCTACTTATGATGATTATTGTGATGAAACTTATGCTATAAAAAGTAGTGATGATTATATTTATAAAACTTGTCATGACTATGATTACCCTTTTTCTGAACATTACTCTTTTAATGTGGACACAATTTTTAGTGTTCAAGTCTCTTATGATACTCCCACTATTCCGAATGGGAAGAATTTTGCTTATGTGGAGAATAATAAAATTTCTATGCTTGTAGATCATGAAAAGAATGCTTTAGGTGCTGGTTATATTGTTGAATTCATTCATGATGCTACTGAAAATTATTATGAGGGAGGAACATATGCTTGTAGGAATTGCAGTAATGTCAAGATTCCTCTCTATGCGCTTAAAATTTTGAAGCTGTGCTTGTTTTACCCTCCTATGCTAGTTGATTATTGTTTCCATAAGTTGTTTTCTCACAAAATCCCTATGCATAGGAAGTGGGTTAGGCTTAAATGTGCTAGTCATGTGCTTCATGATGCTCCCATTATGTTTCAATTCTTATCTTTTATGTGAGCGTCATTGCCATCATCATGCCTAGCTAGAAATGCATTAAAGAAAAGCGCTTGTTGGGAGATAACCCAATATTTATCCTTACTGTTTTTGTGTGTCCACATGATTATGCTACTGTAGTAATCATGTTTTATAGCATTTGTTTCAATAAAATGCCAAGTAAGACCTTTAGGATAGCTTACGGTGATAGTTGTGTTGATCCTGCTGAGAATCAGAAACTTTTGCACCCAGTAAATTAGTTTTGTTAATGCACAAAAACGTGCTTCTGATCTGATTATTTTTTCTCTGGATTGGTACACAAATTGCTTAGGACTTCCTAATTTTGTAGGATTTTTGGAGTTCCTTAAGTATACGTTTGATACATATTACTACAGACTGTTCTGTTTTTGACAGATTCTGTTTTCTATGTGTTGTTTGCTTATTTTGATGAATCTATGAGTAGTATTGGAGGGTATGAACCATAGATAAGTTGTAGTACAGTAGATATTACACCAATATGAATTTAGAATGAGTTGATTACAGTACCTAAGTGGTTGTTTTATTTTCTTATACTAACGGAGCTTACGAGTTTTCTGTTGAGTTTTGTGTTGTGAAGTTTTCAAGTTTTGGGTAAAGATTCGATAGACTATGGAATAAGGAGTGGCAAGAGCCTAAGCTTGGGGATTAACAAGGCACCCCAAGGTAATATTCAATGACAACCAAGAGCCTAAGCTTGGGGATGCCCCGGAAGGCATCCCCTCTTTCGTCTTCGTCCATCGGTAACTTTACTTGGAGCTATATGATATGTGTTTTGCTTGGAGCGTCATTTTATTTTGTTAGTATTTGCTTGCTGTTATTTAGAATAATGTTTTGCATCTTTATTTTCAATAAAAATGTCAAGGATAGCCTTTACCATGCTTATTTTGCTAGTATAAATGTTGCTGTTTGAAAACAGAAAGTTTACCGCTGTTGCAAAATTCCCTAGAAAAGTCAGAGAATGATATAATGTTGAAACTTTTTTCATATTGAAAATCTTCTACAGCTTAGTATTTTTCTCATAATTTTTGGAGTTAGGGAATTATGATGAATCTTGCATTCTTTACAGACTGTACTGTTTTGACAGATTGTTGTTATGTTTGCATTGTTTGCGTATGTTTGCTTGTTTAATGATTCTATTTGAGGATAGGAGTATTAAATATGCAGAGACATTTAGTATTCAATGTTTAATAATAATTTTAGTGATTTGTTATAGTAGAAAATGATAAGGTTTTTGCATTGGTTTATAATAACCTATCTCACGAGTTCTTGTTGAGTTTGGTGTGGATGAAGCTTTTGATAAAAAGAGAAACCATGATATGAGAGGAATTAAGGAGACACAAAAGTTCAAGCTTGGGTATGCCCAAGGAACCCCAAGATAATATTTCAAGAAGTCTCAAGCATCTAAGCTTGGGGATGCCCCGGTAGGCATCCCACCTTTATTCTTCAACAACTATCGGTTAGTATCGTTTGAGCCTAAGTTTTTACTTCTTCACATGAGTTGTGCTATCCTTGCAATGCCATTTTATCTTGCTTTGCTTGCTGCTTGAATAAAGTACTTAAGATCTGAAGTTCTTTAATGAGAGAGAGAGTCTTCACATAGTTACATAATTTAGCTACTCATTGATCTTCACTTATATCTTTTTGGAGTAGTTTGTCATTTACTCGTGTGCTTCACTTATATTATTTTGAGAGTCTTTTAGAACAGCATGGTATTTGCTATGGTTACAAATTTGGTCCTAGAATGATGAGCATCCAAGTTGGGTATAATAAAAAACTATCATAGAAAGTGCATAAAACACTAGGATCAATTTGATGCTTGATAATTGTTTTGAGATATAGAGGTAGTAATGTTAGAGTCATGCTAGTGGGTAATTATGAAATTGAGAAATACTTGTGTTGAAGTTGGAAAGTCCCGTAGCATGCACGTATGGTAAAAGTTGTGTGACAAATTTGTTGCATAAGGTGCTCTTTTAATTGTCTTCCTTATGAGTGGAGGTCGGGATCGCGTGATGGTTAACTCCTACCAACCCTTCCCCTAGGAGCATGCGTAGTAGTACTTTGCTTCGAGGGCAAGTAGACTTTTGCAATAAGTATATGAGTTCTTTATGACTAATGTGAGTCCATGGATATACGCACACTCACCCTTCCACTTTGCTAGCCTCTATTATACCGCGCAACTTTCGCCGGTATCATGCACCCATTATTTACCTTCCTCAAAACAGCCACCATACCTACCTATTATGGCATTTCCATGGCCATTCTGACATATATTGCCATGCAACTTTCCACCGTTCCATTTATTATGACACACTTCATCATTGTCATATTGCTCTTTGCATGATCATGTAGTTGACATCGTATTTGTGGCAAAGCCACCTTCATAATTTTCATACATGTCGCTCTTGATTCATTGCATATCCCGGTACACCGCCGGAGGCATTCATATAGAGTCATATCTTGTTCTAGTTTTGAGTTGTAAATCAATAAAAGTGTGATGATCTTCATTATTAGAGCATTGTCCCAGTGAGGAATGGATGATGAAGACTATGATTCCCCCACAAGTCGGGATGAGACTTCGGACTCTAAAAAAAGAAGAAAAAAGAAGAAAGGCCAAAAAGAAAAAAAATGGAGAAAAGGCCGAAAAAAAGAAGAGAATAAGAAAAAAAAGAAAAAAAATAAAATGAGAGAAAAAGAGAGAAGGGACAATGCTACTATCTCCTTTTCCACACTTGTGCTTCAAAGTAGCACCATGATCTTCATGATAGAGAGTCTCCTATGTTGTCACTTCCATACATTAGTGGGAATTTTTCATTATAGAACTTGGCTTGTATATTCCAATGATGGGCTTCCTCAAAATGCCCTAGGTCTTCGTGAGCAAGCAAGTTGGATGCACACCCACTTAGTTTCTTTTGTTGAGCTTTCATATATTTATAGCTCTAGTGCATCCGTTGCATGGCAATCCCTACTCACTCACATTGATATCTATTGACGGGCATCTCCATAGCCCATTGATATGCCTAGTTGATGTGACACTATCTTCTCCCTTTTTGTCCCCACAACCACCACCATATACTACCATAGTGCTATGTCCATGGCTTACGCTCATGTATTGCGTAAGAGTTGAAAAAGCTGAAGCGCGTTAAAAAGTATGAACCAATTGCTTGGCTGAAACCGGGGTTGTGCATGATGGGAGTATTTTGTGTAATGAAAATGAAGCATGGCTTAACTATATGATTTTGTAGGGATAAGCTTTCTTTGGCTATGCTATTTTGATAGGACATGATTATTTGTTAGTATGCTTCGAAGCATTATTATTTTTTATATTTTATAAGCTTTTATCTTGAGTCATTTGGATCTGAACAATCATGCCACAATAAAGAAAATTACATTGAGAATTATTCTAGGTAGCATTCCACATCAAAAATTCTATTTTTTTCATTTACCTACTCGAGGACGAGTAGGAATTAAGCTTGGGGATGCTTGATACGTCTCCAACGTATCTATAATTTTTTATTGTTCCATGCTATTATATTACCCCTTTTGGATGTTTATGGGCTTTATTTTACACATTTATATCATTTTTGGGACTAACCTACTAACCGGAGGCCCAGCCCATATTGCTGTTTTATTGCCTGTTTCAGTATTTCGAAGAAAAGGAATATCAAACGGAGTCCAAATGGAATGAAACCTTCGGGAACATGATTTTTGGAAAGGATATGATCCGGGAGACTTGGAGTTCAAGCCAAGGAAGGTTCGAGGAGGCCAGGAGATAGGAGGGCGCGCCCACCCCCTAGGCGCGCCCCCTGTCTCCTGGGCCCCTCGAGGCTCCCCCTGTCGGTGTCAAAACCGGTGGATCTCGGGTAGGGGGTCCCGAACTGTGCGTCTAAGGCTAATGGTAACAGGAGGCAGGGGACACGATGTTTTACCCAGGTTCGGGCCCTCTCGATGGAGGTAATACCCTACTTCCTGCTTGATTGATCTTGATGATATGAGTATTACAAGAGTTGATCTACCACGAGATCGTAGAGGCTAAACCCTAGGAGCTAGCCTATGATTCTGATTATTCTTGTCCTACGGACTAAACCCTCCGGTTTATATAGACACCGGAGGGGGCTAGGGTTACACAGAGTCGGTTACAAAGAAGGAGATCTAACATCCGAATCGCCAAGCTTGTCTTCCATGCAAAGGAGAGTCCCATCCGGACACGGGACGAAGTCTTGAGTCTTGTATCTTCATAGTCCAACAGTCCGGCCAAAGTATATAGTCCGGCTGTCCGGATACCCCCTAATCCAGGACTCCCTCAGTAGCCCCTAAACCAGGCTTCAATGACGATGAGTCCGGCACGCAGATTGTCTTCGGCATTGCAAGGCGGGTTCCATCTCCGAATACTCCAAAGTAAATCTCGAACACTTAAATCGTGTCCGGCTCTGCAAGACGGTTTTCGCATACCACCATAGAGAGAACAGTATTCCTCAAATATAATCTGCTGACAACTTTAAATAACGTGACATCACACCATGGCCGAATCATTATTTGAACTGTTTTCCCTCAACCAACCACCGCACATATTGCGAGGCGGCTTCCTAGGCACGTCTTGTCGAAGCAGAGATCATGTCCCCTTATCACGGGATTCTCAATAATACGGGTACGGGTAACCCAAGCGTACCGCTAATCGCGGCAAGTGGGGAACGAGCAGGTTCCATCAGGCAAGTAGGAAGGCGCAAAAAGCTTTCATTGCCTCTTATAAAGATATAATGCGTCTTCCTCTCTAGCCACGCCTTTTCCTTCCGCTCGTCCATTCCCTTTCGCTCGAGCCCTAGCGCCCAAGCGCTCGTCTTCTCCACTGAAAAGAGGTTCTCCGAATATGTCCGGATCCGGAGCAGGAGGCAAGTGGATGGCCTCTACCGTCCAGGAGAAGGATATTAAAAAGCTTCGAGAGGCCGGGTACTTGGCCAAGAAAATTGGCCACCATCTTCCGACGGCGGGATAGATCGTCCCTAATCCAGAACCTCATGAGAGAGTTGTGTTTCTTCCTCATTTCATCCGCGGGCTCGGGTTTCCCCTTCACCCATTTGTTCGTGGCATCATGTATTATTACGGGATTGATTTTCATGATCTGTCCCCTAACTCTTTCCTTAACATCTCGACGTTTATCATCGCGTGTGAGGCCTTTCTCCGAATTTCGCCACACTTTAGCTTATGGCTTAAGATCTTTAATGTGAAGCCCAAGGTGGTGAACGGCGAGCGCGCCGAGTGCGGAGGCGCCATGGTGAGCAAGATGCCCAAGGTCACATGGCCGACAGGCACCTTCAATGATTCCATCAAGGAGTGACAGCAGCAGTGGTTCGACATCACTAAGCCGCGTGACAAGAAGCGGGCCGCTGCTCCCGAATTCAGATCTGGAGCCCCCTGCATCTCACATCCTGGGCCAAGAAGGGCCTGAACTGGTCCTCGTCCGATGAGTTGTTGGTGCTCCAGACGCGCGTCAAGGGCGTGGTAGACAAGGACATCAAACTTGTCGACGTAGTCTAGGTGATGTTAGTCCGCCTGGTTCTTCCTTGCCAACACCGGACCTGTAATTTGTGGGAATAGGACCCGGCCGAGCACCAGACCCTGTGGGAGCTCTACGGCTCCTCACACAAGGATATCTATAGGGTGCTCTTCAAGTCCGGCAAACCATGACCGGACTCCGCCGAGGACCGTGGGTATCAACTGTCCCGCCCCGCCAGTCTGGTGAGTTATCGCTATGTTCTGTCCACCCGTGTTTAGCTGGCATATCCGGAGGGAGACGCTTTATCATGCTTTCCACAATTACCCCAGGAACGGACGAAGAAGGCAGGGCGGATACATTGTCCAGCCCCGCTGCCAGTAGAACCGGCAGGACCACTTCTAATGAAGATGCTGGTCCCAACGCCTTACAAGGCGCCTAAGAAAGAGGCCTTCAAGGAGGCCAAGGAGACCCGGGGCGGCCTCCGTCGCCGTGGTGCTTCGGACACAAAATCCGAAGACTCCAATGCCCATCCTTCCTCCGAAGATGAAGAGGAGGAGGAAAACGAGTCATCCATGGGGGGAGGAAAGAAAAGGACGGCCTCCTCATCCTTGGAGGCCGAATAGCCAAAGAGGTGGAAAATCCCCTTCCAGAGGTGTCCACCGCGGTTACTAGTAGCAGCCTGGAGTGGGATCCCAGGGCCCAGCCCCTGGTAAAATCGTGAGTACACGCAATCGGAACACGCCCATGCGCACAGGATCACTAAGGTGTGATATTTTAACTTGCGCCATACTTTCTGCAGCCCGGCGAGGTCCTGCGCCAAACAGTCCTCATCGGAGGATTCGCTGAGCTCGGATCCCTGGAGAGCGAGACGCCTCCGGAGGCCCCTTCCCCGAAGCCTGGGCGTGACACCGAGGTGTCGTCCCAGCAGGACCCCGGCCAGGGAGGGAACACCTCTAGGGCCGGATACACGGGAGCGACGGTTCCCATGAGCGTCGACGGCGGGGGCGATCTTAGATTCGGCCCACAGCTGGACACAGTCCCGGAGACCTTTGAGGCTCCAGCATCAGGCAGGCAACCCCCCTTGACGGAAGGGGGAGAGCCCGCTCCGCCAGCAACCTCTGTCCAACCAGAGCTGCGGGACAGCTTATCGACAGCGCTAAAGAGTGCTTCCATCGTCGATGAACATCGCGCCCTTATGGGTGCGGTGATTGAAAAGATTTAGTCCGCTGAGAGCGGACTGAATGAATCCTGCATTAGCCTTATAAAGGGCTTTGAGGTATGTTTTAGGAACCTTTGAAGATTGTCATAGTATGGATAGTAGCCCCTGATGCACTGTCCGGTGAAAGAGAGAACCGGACAGGGGATCAAATTTCCGCTTCGCAGGAGACTCAGTTAATGACATATATCTCTTTGTTTATAAATAGGCGTCTGTGGCGATGACCGCCTCTCATACTACGGAAGTGTCCGAACTAAAGCAGAGTTTGGAGCGGGCCGAAGAAGAACTTGGCCGAGCGAAGAAGCAGTTGGAGGACAAGCAAGCTAAATCGAAACCTTGATAAGTTGAGCACAAATGAGTAGGTGTGCCTGATGAAATTATTTATATTGTGTGCTCTAGGAGAAAATGCCGAAATGAGGCGCTAAAAAAGGCTATGGCCGAAGCCGACAAGAAGGCTACCGCGGAGCAGGCTCTTCGCGAGAGGCACGAGGCCAGGGTCATTGAAGCTGAACGAGAGCTCCAGGTGGCCGTGGAGAAAAGCGAGACTTTGGAGCAGAGTCTAGCAGGGAAAGAGTCCGAACTTGCCCAAGCTCTCCAAGCCGCAAATGATGTTCGGGAGGAAGCCCAAGGTGCTCTGAAGAACATTCAGGAGGCGAGGAGGATTGCGGCTAGTAAGGCGATTTTTATGTAGCAACAGGAGAAATTCAAAGTGACAAATTGAATTCTTATTTCTCTAGGGGCGTTTGTGGACCTTCCACGTAGCATATCTGATGCTGCTAAATTCTACCAGGCTGAGGAGAAGAAGATTGTGGAAAAGCATTTCTGGTTGCAGTATTTGGCGCCAAATTATCCGGTGCCATTTGTCAATCAGCTGAAGCAGCTGATTGAACTGCACCATGCGGGCGAACTAGCCATGAAGGACTTAGTTGTCCGGCTGTGGCCTGCTGAGCCAATTCCGAGCAGTTACTTCGGGCTCGTGAAGTGGATTGTTGGTGCTTGCCCTCGGCTCAAAGTCATTAAGCGGTCGGTCTGTATAGAAGGCGCGTGAATGGCATTTTCCAATGCGAAAGTGCACTGGGGGAAGCTTGATGCTGAAAAGCTGATGACTGAGGGACCGCCGGAGGGTAAGGAGCACCGCAAGCCCGAATTATATTATGATGGTGTCCTGAAAGGAGCCCGCCTTGTGGCGGAGCAGTGTACAAAGACATTATATTTCCCTGAAGACAGTCATGCTGTCCTTTGTAATGTGGAACGCTGGCACTTTTATTATTTATTGCCTGTTATATAAAAGTTTTTCTTCCTATGGGGCCATTTGATATATATGAATCCTAAGAGTTGGCCAGTCGTCGGCTTCTGCCCCCACGTAGAAAGTACGGGGGTGTTTGGGACAAACCTGAACACTCTTTATCCCCTTTTTAGGTCCTTGAAGGAGGTGTTCAGCACAACGAACCAGGCAATCGGACTATAGGGCTTTATCACTCTCACTTAGCCATAGGAATTCGAGTATGGTAGGCGCAGCCGCTGGTGTTCGGAAGACCGTACGAGGGGCTCTAATAGCACTTGATCGGAAGACCGATCCATTGCACTCTACATTTGTTATGGCATTATGCGGAATAAATCCTTAAAGATTTTACAACCTCTCGAACAACTGACCAGCTCTCGCCGTATCATGACAGTCAGTTCTCGGCTTTCTCTACTGAGGTGCTCGTCCGGAAGAACCGGGACACAATCGCAGTAGTTCTCCCAGCGCTACCTTAGCTGATGGAGCGGAACGCAAGGTACCAAAACATGGGAGCCGGGCAAACCCAACTAATGACCCAAGACATGATTCGGAGCTGATACATATAGTGCTATAAGTTTGGGGTGCCGAGCGACCGAGAAGGTGACCGGACTTTGTTGGCATATTATGGGTAGAAAGAAGCCCCTGGCGTAGTAGGGCATGGCACTATGTGTGGGTGCCGTTATGACGAAAAAGGCATCAATGAGGAATCACGGCCGGTAAGTGTCATGTAACTCTACATATTGTAGTGGAGTGACACGTCTATGCGTATGAGTACGGTTTATGCTATAAAAGGAGGTATGATGGCGGAACCTGTTGCGACCGGGTGGGAGGAATCTGTGTGCGGATCCAAACTGTATCCGTATTATCTTCTTGGGGAATATTTGTGTATTCCCTCTTTGTGCATCCAAGCTGATTCCGTGTCGCCAGTCCTGTTTTGCGCAAAAGTGAGCCCGTAAAGAAAATGCTTGGAGACATTTGTGTGTCATAGGGTGGTTTAACCGCGGGACCCTCCCCAGCTTATGCCGGAGTGCTTGATTGGAGCCTGGTCGAGCCGGGCTATCAAGCCGTAAAGTAGCTCGGACTCCTTTGTTGGTGTCCGGGGGGTTGGCTGTCCAATCGAGGTTCGATAGAAAGGCACAACTCGCTACCTCAGCGGCTGTATATTTTCCAGTGTCGGGGTGGAGTTCGGCCTTGTCCGTAATTGTGACTATGTCACGTGGGCTTGGCGTGGTGTGGTACCATGTTGAATCGAGCCAATGTGGTTCATCCTGGCAGTACATAATAGTTACTGTATAAGGGGACAATGTCGAAGACTTACTCTTCGGTATGGCGATTGTTTGGTGGTCCGAAGACAACCTCCAGGGTGGTGGGCCTGTAAAACTGACCTATACACCCGGTACGTCATCTTGAGAAGATGTTTTTAGTGGGTTTGATCCTCGAGCGATCAATACCTATCTGGTGCACTGTGTCCTGGTGCAACAAGTTCGGGCTGCTGCTTATGCTAATAGGGGCTCGTGTAAGGTGGAACCCACCAACTATTTGGTCGAGGATAAGTTCAACTGAATTGCCATGGTTGAAATTGGCTGGAAGGTCTGTGTGATCGGAGATGATCGGCCGTATTTGTGTACCACAGGGTGACTTGTATTGTTGAGTCGGCGTTCCGAGGAGTACACATTCATTCCCCTTCGGGGATGTGGGTGGTGTTTATCACGTTCGCCTTGTTGGTTTGCCGAGAGTTTTCTTTTGCCTCATAGTGTTTGATGGTCTGGGCTCCTCGTTGTCTTTATAGCTTTGAGACCCCTTCTTACTGTTTCCGGCGTGCAACCGGCCGGTTTGTTTTGAAGATCCAACATTCTCTATTGGTATGATTGGATGTCGTTCCAGGGGTACCATGAAATTGACATGGGCAGTCGAGTATGTTGCCCCGGCCGGATGGGCCTGAATTGTTCTCTTTCCGCTGACCAGACTAGGAGCCACAAAATCTAGCATCGACTGCTGTGTCTTGTGCGTCATCATTATTTTTGTGACGCTTATGTTTGTTGCGTCGAGGTTTATGGATGCTGTCTCGAATTTCCTGCGTATTGCTCCGGACCATGATGTATTGGCGTTGGGGTGTGGGCTTTAGGACCTCCTCCTCCAGTTGAGGTAGCAAATTGTGCTTTGGGTACCCTTTGGTGAGGTGCTCGAGTCCGTATTCCTCGGCTGCCAGGACCTTAGTCCATCTATCTGTGAGCAGATCTTGATCAGCTTGGAGCTGCTGCTGCTTCTTTTCCAGGCTTCTTGCAGTGGCCATAAGCCGTCATTTGAAATGCTCCTACTCTACAAGATCCTCAGGCACGCCGAATTCATCGTCGCCAAGGATCACCTCGTCTTTGGAGGAAGGCATGTAATTGTCCTTCTCCAAGTATCCGTCCGTCGCGTGTTCATCTGGGCTAACCTGCCCATCTTTCTGTTCGGCCTTCTCGAAGGCAGGCTGATCGGGATTGTATTCATCTTTGGCACCATCCGGATTGTTTTCGTCTCTGGTGCCGGTATTCCTGTGGCGGGGCTCAGAGCGGCGCTGATGATGCCCATGCTTTGATTTCTTCCGTAAGGGGTTATCTTCTGTTGCCTCATCGCCATTGGTTTCTTTGGGAGTTTCCACCATATATATATATATATATATATATATATATATATATATATATATATATATATATATATATATATATCATACGAGGAGGTGGCTGTCCAGCGCCCGATGGGCAGTGGTTCCTGTTCTTCTGCTGCATCGTCGTCCACACCGTCGATGTCTTCGGAGTCGAAGTCAAGCTCGTCAGTCAAATCATCGACAGTGGCAATGGAGTGGGTGGTGGGTGGGCAATGAATTTCCTCGTCGCCTGCTTCCCACTCGGGCCGGACATAGTTCGGCCAAGAGTCTCCTGACAAAGAGAGAGACCTTAATGAATTCAGCATGTCTCCAAAGGGCGAGTGCTGAAAAATATCCGCAGCGGTGAACTCCATTACCGGGGCCCAATCGGACTCGATGGGCCCGGATGCGTATGGTCTGGAACATACGGCCGGACACAAGTCCGGGGGTCCGGTGACGCAGACTTCCTTAGAGGTGGAGTTTGTGTTCGGCTCTACCGCTGATGAGTATGCGGCCTCCTGAGCGGGGTCCATCCACCCATCCTTGGATGACGCGATCTGCCCCGGATTTAGGTCCGGAGCTACTGCGGGTGCGATATCCCGAATATTGTCTGATAGCGGATCTGAGCCGTGCTCGTCGTGACTGTTCGGCGCTCCTGGCGTAGGCCTGAATCCATCGAAGATCAAGTCTCCACGAATATCGGCAGTGTAGATCAAGTTACCAAACCTGACCTAATGGCCAGGGGCGTAGCTGTCGATCTGCTCCAGATGGCCAAGCGAATTGGCCGGCGGTGTGAAGCCGCCAAACACAAAGATCTGTCCGGGGAGAAAAGTCTCACCCTGGACCGCATTGTTGTTGATGATTTAAGGAGCCATCGAGCCTTGCTGCGACGACACAGAGGAACTCTCAATGAAAGCACCAATGTCGGTGTCAAAACCGGCGGATCTCGGGTAGGGGGTCCCGAACTGTGCATCTAAGGCTAATGGTAACAGGAGGCAGGGGATATGATGTTTTACCCACGTTCGGGCCCTCTCAATGGAGGTAATACCCTACTTCCTGCTTGATTGATCTTGATGATATGAGTATTACAAGAGTTGATCTACCACAAGATCGTAGAGGCTAAACCCTAGGAGCTAGCCTATGATTCTGATTATTCTTGTCCTACGGATTAAACCCTCCATTGTATATAGACCCCGGCGGGGCCTATGGTTACACAGAGTCGGTTACAAAGAAGGAGATCTAACATCCGAATCGCCAAGCTTGTCTTCCATGCAAAGGAGAGTCCCATCCGGACACGGGACAAAGTCTTGAGTCTTGTATCTTCATAGTCCAACAGTCCTGCCAAAGTATATAGTTCGGCTGTCCGGATACCCCCTAATCCAGGACTCCCTCACCCCCGACCGACTTCTTTCGCCTATATAAGTCCACGTACCCTAAAAACATCGAAGATGAAGATAGATCGGGAGTTCCGCCGCCGCAAGCCTCTATAGCCACCAAAAACCTCTCGGGAGCCTGTTCCAGCACCCTGCCGGAGGGGGAATCCCTCACCGGTGGCCATCTTCATCATCCCGGCGCTCTCCATGACGAGGAGGGAGTAGTTCACCCTCGGGGCTGACGGTATGTACCATTAGCTATGTGTTTGATCTCTCACTCTCGTGTTCTCTCTATCGCACGATCTTGATGTATCACAAGCTTTGCTATTATAGTTGGATCTTATTATGTTTCTCCCCCTCTAGTGTCCTGTGATGAATTGAGTTTTCCCTTTGAAGTTATCTTGTTGGATTGAGTCTTTAAAGATTTGAGAACACTTGATGTATGTCTTCCCATGCTTATCTATGGTGACAATGGGATATCACGTGCCACTTGATGTATATTTTGGTCATCAACTTGTGGGTTCCGCCCATGAACCTATGCATAGGGGTTGGCACACGTTTTCGTCTTGACTCTCCGGTAGAAACTTTGGGGCACTCTTTGAAGTACTTTGTGTTGGTTGAATAGATGAATCTGAGATTGTGTGATGCATATCATATAATCATGCCCACGGATACTTGAGGTGACAATGGAGTATCTAGGTGACATTAGGGTTTTGGTTGATTTGTGTCTTAAGGTGTTATTCTAGTACGAACTTTTGAATAGATCGATCCGAAAGAATAACTTTGAGGTGGTTTCGTACCCTACCATAATCTCGTCGTTTGTTCTCCGCTATTAGTGGCTTTGGAGTGACTCTTTGTTGCGTGTTGAGGGATACTTATATGATCCAATTATGTTATTATTGTTGAGAGAACTTGCACTAGTGAAAGTATGAACCCTATGCCTTGTTTCCTACCATTGCAATACCGTTTACGCTCACTTTTATCATTAGTTACCTTGCTGTTTTTATAATTTCAGATTACAAAAACCTATATCTACCATCCATATTGCACTTGTATCACCATCTCTTCGCCGAACTAGTGCACCTATACAATTTACCATTGTATTGGTTGTGTTGGGGACACAAGAGACTCTTTGTTATTTGGTTGCAGGGTTGCTTGAGAGAGACCATCTTCATCCTACGCCTCATGCAGATTGATAAACCTTAGGTCATCCACTTGAGGGAAATTTGCTACTGCCCTACAAACCTCTGCACTTGGAGGCCCAACAACGTCTACAAGAAGAAGGTTGTGTAGTAGACATCAGGGCCTGTCCAGCATGTTCCCCACGTCATCGCTGTCCTCCTGGAGCCATCTCCCCCTCCGTAAGCCCTCCATCATCGCTCGTCACCGCGCGCCCACGGGCGCACTATGGCCGACCGAGCATTAGTGGCGCCGTGGCCGCTTCCCCTCTGTGCCCCTCGGCCCCCTTGCCCTGTGAGCCTCTGTAGCTCGTCCACACCTCCCTCGTTGCCTTCTCGTGCCACCCCATGCTCGCTGCACGTCGCTAGAGCTTTGGCCGAGCTGGAACGACGGCAACCGGCTTGGCACCTCGCCCCCGCCTATATATAGGAGTCCCCTAGCCCTTCGAGCACACCAGCAAGCCTCCCACTCTCCAAGCTTCCTCCCTGTCCAGTCGCCCGAGACCCGGAGCCCCTCCTCGCTGCTCTAGGCCGCCATGGCCGCCGTCGGTGCCCACTTAAATCCGAGCCATCCGAGCCCTTCCCCTCCCTCCTAACATCACCATAGCTCCACCCAGACCCCGGCGGTCCTTCCCGTGTCCTCGCCCCACCGCCGGAGCCACCCTGGCCGCGTGCCCCGAAGATCACCGCCGCCTCTGCCTCTTTCTTCCACCAACCGTCGCCACCTCCCCACTCCTCCCCGGGGCTTGCTTTCCCCCTGGATGGATGCGGTGGGCTGCGCCGCGCTCGCCGGTGGCCTTCCCTTGGCCGGAGTTGGCCGGAGCCGCAAGGCCAGCGCCGGCGCCGGCGCCCCTCCCTCTGTTCTGCGCCCGCATCGGGAGGAAGAAGAGGAGGAGCGGGAGGAGGGAGTTGACCAAGCGCGTGGACCCCGCGGCCCCACCAGTTAGTGACCTGGGGGGGGGGGTTGACCCCGTCCATGCTGACGTGGATAAGTGACGGGCCCCACCCCGTGGGACCCGCACGCGCCCGGTCCCGCCTCTGATGACGTGGATAAGTGGACACATATTCTGGTAAGTACGTTTTCAACTTCTGAAAGTGTATTTCCTTATATGCGTTTCTGCCTTATCCACTCAGGGACTTGTTTGTGATAATATTTTTACAGAAAAGTCCCTGATCTTCTACACCTCATAACTCCGCAACCGTAACTCCGTTTGAGGTCAATCCAAAGCCTACTTCTATGTTTCGTTGAGCCTATTCTATTGGTCACACTTTCACTATGTGTTAACAGTCTGAAAATGACCATTATGCCCTTGCCCTTATTCAGCCCGTCTGAGAGAGAAAGATTTCCGGTGATTCGTTCCGCGAGCTTCTCACACTTTCTCACGTTGATTTCTTCCGCCCCAGGCAAGCCACACCCTCCATTTGCATCACTGTAAAGCAGTGACATGGTTTTATCTATTTGAACTTGTTTAAAATATTGCTTTAGCTACATGACTTTGTGCATGGCATTTTTTTGGAGTATTATTTTGATCTTGTTGTTGCCATGCTATTGTTTGGGTTACTAGGAGTTGTGCTTGTAGTTGACGAGTATCATGTTGTCATTAGAGTATTAGTGGTTGGTATTGATACGTCTCCAACGTATCTACTTTTCCAAACACTTCTGCCCTTGTTTTGGACTCTAACTTGCATGATTTGAATGAAACTAACCCGGACTGACGCTGTTTTCAGCAGAACTGCCATGATGTTGTTTTATGTGTAGAAAAGAAAAGTTCTCAGAATGTCCTGGAAATCCACTGAGGCACCTTTTGGAATTAATAAGAATTTCTGGGTGAAAGAAATACACCAGGGGGCCCACACCCTGTCCATGAGATAGGTGGGCGCCCCCCCCTATAGGGCGCGCCCCCTATCTCGTGGGCCCCCTGGACCTCCACCGACCTCAACTCCAACTCCATATATTCACGTCCGGGGAGAAAAAATGAGAGAGAAAGTTTCATCGCGTTTTACGACACGGAGCCGCCGCCAAGCCCTAATCTCTCTCGAGAGGGCTGATCTGGAGTCCGTTCGGGGCTCCGGAGAGGGGGACTCTTCGCCGTCGTCATCATCAACCATCCTCCATCACCAATTTCATGATGCTCACCGCCGTGCGTGAGTAATTCCATTGTAGGCTTGCTGGACGGTGATGGGTTGGATGAGATTTACCATGTAATCAAGTTAGTTTTGTTAGGTTTGATCCCTAGTATCCACTATGTTTTAAGATTGATGTTGCTATGACTTTGCTATGCTTAATGCTTGTCACTAGGGCCTGAGTGCCATGATTTCAGATCTGAACCTATTATGTTTTCATGAATATATGTGTGTTCTTGATCCTATCTTGCAAGTCTATAGTCACCTATTATGTGTTATGATCCAATAACCCCGAAGTGACAATAATCGGGATACTCCTCGGTGATGACCGTAGTTTGAGGAGTTCATGTATTCACTATGTGCTAATGCTTTGTTCCGGTTCTCTATTAAAAGGAGGCCTTAATATCCCTTAGTTTCCGCTAGGACCCCGCTGCCATGGGAGGGTGGGACAAAAGATGTCATGCAAGTTATTTTCCATAAGCACGTATGACTATTTACGGAATACATGCCTACATTACATTGATGAATTGGAGCTAGTTCTGTGTCACCCTATGTTATAGCTATTACATGAGGAATCACATCCGGCATAATTATCCATCACTGATCCATTGCCTACGAGCTTTTCACATATTGTTCTTTGCTTATTTACTTTTCCGTTGCTACTGTTACAATCACTACAAAACCCAAAAACATTACTTTTACTACCGTTACCTTTATTATCATACCACTTTTGCTACTAAATACTTTGCTGCAGATACTAAGTTATCCAGGTGTGGTTGAATTGACAACCTAACTGCTAATACTCAAGAATATTCTTTGGCTCCCCTTGTGTCGAATCAATAAATTTGGGTTGAATACTTTACCCTCGAAAGCTGTTGCGATCCCCTACACTTGTGGGCTATCAAGACTAATTTCTGGCGCCGTTGCCGGGGAGCATAGCTCTATTCTCTGAGTCACTTGGGATTTATATCTGTTGATCACTATAAAGAACTTGAAAGATGACATAACTACGATCTATCCCTCAACTACGAGGGAAGGTAAGGAACTGCCATCTAGCTCTGCACTAGATTCTCCTTTTGTTATTAGTAAGCTTGCGACACCTAAACCTGCTACTGCTATGAATTCTGATATGTCGCATGTTATTGATGATGCCACTTCTTCTATGCATGATGAAACTACTTCTGTGCGTGATACTACTTTGCCATTAGGTGAATTTCTTGATGAACAACTTGCTAGAGTTAGGGGGAATGAAATTATTGAAGATGCTATTATTGATGATAGTGATGATGAAAATTCTCCCAATGATTATGTATTGCCTGCTGTTCCTGAGGGTTATGTTATGAATGAAGAAGCTGCTAGAGCTATATTTGCTTGCAATGATAGATATGATCTTAAGAAATTATTAACTAAATGGAAACAGCAGTCTCTTAATGCTAGAATGAAACCTGACCCTGCTTTTGCTACTTCACCCATCTGTGTTACTGATTAGGATTATGAATTCTCTGTTGATCATGAGATTATTACTTTAGTTGAATCTGATCCTTTTTATGGCCTTGAATCTGAAACTATTGTGGCACATCTTACCAAGTTGAATGATATAGCTACCCTGTTTACTCATGATGAGAAGTCTCGCTATTTTTATATCCTTAAGATATTTCCGTTCTCATTAAAGGGTGATGCTAAGACTTGGTATAATTCTCTTGCTCCTGGTTGTGTGTGTAGTCCCCGGGATATGATTTATTACTTCTCTGCTAAATATTTCCCTGCTCATAAGAAACAAGCTGCCTTGTGGGAAATATATAATTTTGTGCAAATCAAAGAAGAGAGTCTCCCACAAGCTTGGGGGAGGATTCTCCGATTACTTAATGCTTTGCCTGATCATCCTCTCAAGAAAAATGAAATACTTGATATCTTTTATAATGGACTAACCGATGCTTCCAAGGACTACTTGGATAGTTGTGCTGGTTGTGTTTTCAGGGAAAGAACAGTCGACGAAGCTGAATTACTATTGAATAATATGTTGACTAATGAAAATAATTGGACTCTTCTTGAGCCAATTCCTGAGGCAATTCATGAACCAATTGAGCCAACTCCTGAGCCTATTCCAAAACCCACTCCGAAGAAGAGAGGTGTTTTATTTCTCAGTCCTGAAGATATGCAAGAGGCAAAGAAATCAATGAAAGAAAAAGGTATTAAAGCTGAAGATGTTAAGAATTTACCTCCTATTGAAGAAATACACGGTCTTAATATACCGGCTGTCGAAGAACCACATTGTCTTGATAACCCGACACAGGTAGTAAAGGTAAATTCTCTCTATAGATATGATAAAGTTGAAATCCCCTCTACTAAATTTCATAGCCCATGCTTAGATGAATTTGATGACTTTATGGCTAGGCAAGATAGTTTTAATGCTTATGTTCGTAGAGAGTTAAAAAATAATACTTTCGAGATAGGACACGTGAGCGATAATATGGCTAGAGTTAAAGGTGAACTCAAACTTGTTAGCAAATATGCTTCTATGGTTGCTACCCAAGCTGAGCAAGTACTTAAAGCTCAAAATGATTTGCTTGATGAATTAAATAATAAAAATGACCTTGCTATTAGAGTGGCTACTAGAACTGGTAGAATGACTCAGGAACCTTTGTATCCTGAAGGCCACCCTAGGAGAATCGAATAAAATTCTCAGAGAAACAATTTAGAGGCACCTAGTTCTTCTAAAAAGAAGAAAAATAAAAATGATAGAACTTTGCATGCTTCTAGTGAACCTACTATAGACACACCTGAGAATCCCAATGATATTTCTATTTCTGATGCTAAAACACAATCAGATGATGAACATGAACCTAGTGATAATGTTAATGATAATGTTCATGTTGATGCTCAACCTAGCAAAAACAATGATGTAGATATCGAACCTGCTGTTGACCTTGATAACCCACAATCAAAGAATCAACGTTATGATAAGAGAGATTTTGTTGCTAGGAAGCATGGTAAAGAAAGAGAACCATGGGTTCAGAAACCCATGCCCTTTCCTCCTAAACCATCCAAGACAAAGGATGGTGAGGATTTTGAGCGCTTTGCTGAAATGATTAGACCTATTTTCTTACGTATGCGCTTAACTGATATGCTCAAGGTAAATCCTTATGCTAAGTATATGAAGGATATCATTACAAATAAAAGAAAGATACCGAAAGTTGAAATTTCCACCATGCTTGCTAATTACACTTTTAAGGGTGGAATACCAAAGAAACTTGGAGATCCGGGTGTACCAACTATACCATGCTCCATTAAAAGAAACTATGTTAAAACTGCCTTATGTGATCTTGGAGCCGGTGTTAGTGTTATGCCTCTCTCTTTATATCGTAGACTTGAATTGAATAACTTGACACCTACTGAAATATCTTTGCAAATGGCTGATAAATCAACTGCTATACCTGTCGGTATTTGTGAGGATGTGTCTGTTGTGGTTGCAAATGTCACTATCTTAACGGACTTTGTTATTCTTGATATTCCCAAGGACGATAGTATGTCTATTATCCTTGGTAGACCTTTTCTTAATACTGCAGGGGCTGTTATTGATTGCAACAAAGGCAATGTCACTTTTCATGTTAATGGTAATGAGCATACGGTACACTTTCCGAGGAAACAATCTCAAGTTCATAGCATCAATTCTATTGGAAAAGTTCCAACTATTATTATTGGAGGTTTTGAATTTCCTCTCCCTACTTTCAAGAGAAAATATGATATTATTATTGTTGAGGATTTTCATATCCCCGTTGAGGTAACTTAGTGTTATTCGAAATTTCTCTGGTTCCGTGTTATTCGGAATGAGTTTGTTAACAAGACTTGATCAACCTTGTTAGTGGATTCATTTTGATGATCATGAGATGGATGAAACTAGAAGGCACAACCTTCTGTACCCTCTTTTTACTTTCTGTTATTTAGAATAAATAAAGCAAAAAAAGTATTATCTGTCTGTTTTCTGAATTATCCATGCAATAAAAAATAGTCTGAAAATAGAAGTGCTCCAAATGCCCTGCAAATTTAGTATGATTTTTTTGGAATATTTGAGGATTTTAGGCACTGAAATCACTGCAGGAGGGGCAAGCACCAGGCCATGAGAGTGGAGGGCGCGCCCCCCCCTATAGGGCGCGCCCCTTGTCTCGTGGGCCCCTAGTGGGCCCCTCCACTTATGCCAGCACCCACACACTTCATCTTCTACCCAAAAAAATCCCCGTCTAGCTCAAGCACGAGTTCTAGCTCATTTTGCTGCAATTTTCGATCTCCTTGCTCAAAGCTCCATTCACAAAACTATTTTGGGAGATTGTTGCTTGGTATGTGACTCCTCCATTGGTCCAATTAGTTTTTGTCCTAGTCCTTTATTCATTGCAAATTTTTGCTGCATAGGTGACCATGTTCTTGAGCTTGCATGTTAAATTTATGAGGTCCCAAGCAATTCTAATGCATGATGTATGCCCTAGGGACTTGTAGGAGTAGTTGCTACCAATCTTGTTTAGTTTTATTCACTTTTATTTTGAAGTTACTAAAATTTCAGAATTATTTCAGAAAAAGAATTATGCTTAGAAGAATGTACCAAGGTTGTTCCTTGGTAAAGAAAGGGCCCAGGATTGCTATACGTGAGCAAGATGTTGAATTGCCAAGGGACGCGGATGTACGAGCTTGTGAGTGGCCATCCGATGATTTTATGGTCAAAGCAGACTTCAAGGAGGAATTTGACGTGTATGTGCGTAATGCTGAGCTGGAGGACTTCTTACAAGATAAGTGTCCGCAGTACTATCAATTGACTGATTCTTTTGTGCGGAGGTTTTAATATAACTATGCGCATAATTCTCCTAGTGTTATATTTGATATTTATGATACATCTTATACCATGGATTTAGAGGATTTCACAACTGCTTGTGAACTCCCGCAGTGGGGTAATTTTAATGATCCTCACAAATCTGAATTTAGAGATTTTCTTGCTAGTATTACTGTGGGAGAATCCAGGGACATAGCACAAGCTACCATAGGGAGCATCCATTTTCCTGCTATACATTATTTTGCTCTTTTCATTGGTAGATGCATTAACGGTAAAGACGAAGCATGTCACATGTGTGTTCCTGATCTGTGTGTCCTCAAGAGTGTCGTGTTAGGTTATAAAGGTTATAACTTGGGGGCAATAGTTGCACGTAGGTTGCAGAATAATAGTAGAAAGGGAAATTTATTTGGAGGAATTTATGCAACCCGTGTGGCTAATTATCTTAATATAGCTCCACGAGAGGGGGATATGATAATACCTCCTGTTTATTTGGACTCTGAAGCTATGGTCAATCATCAATTTCTTGCGAGGAATGAACAATTCCTCCATTATCGACTAATCTATGATAGACGCAACATCGTCCATGTTACTCTTCCTGCTCCCTACCTTTTTGATTATCAGGCAAAAGGAAGATATGTTGTCACCATGGAGGAAGCAGCTAAACACAAGAGGAGAGCGGAGGCAGCTCGCCAACACGCTGCAGCTCAGAAGGCGGTTGCCGCTGCATCTCAGTACGACCCCGGCTTCACTTACGGATATCAGCCAGGCGGTCCTTGGTACTAGACCAACTTAGGCCAAAAGCCTAAGCTTGGGGGAGTACGTATTTCTCACCGACTTTACATTCATGTTCACACACTAGTCGTCGGTGCTCATACTCCTTCATTGTATTATCCATGTTAGTTTAAATTTGTTTTTCTAGTTTTCTTCTTGTGTGTTTGATAAACCTTAAGAAAAACCAAAAAAATAGTTAGTTTAATTTTCATGCTTGTAGTAGAATTAAAATGAAAACCCCAAAAGATTTCTTATTCTTCTTCTTACTTGTTGGGAGCTTTCCCGTGTAAATAGTTTTATTTTCTTTCTTTTGGGGGTCGAGAAGACCATATTGAAAATGTTTAGTGGCTCTCATATGCATGATTGTTTATTTTACTTAGAGCCCATATTACTTGTCTTCTCTTTTGAGTTGAATGCTTGCAGATTCCAGCTTAGTCCAATGCACGTGCACTCTTATTATTATACACATCGTTCGGTCATGCAAGTGAAAGGCAATAATGACGATATATGATGGACTTATTGAGATGAGAAAAGCTGGTATGAACTCGACGTCTATTGTTTTTGTAAATATGATGAGTTCATCATTTCTGATTCAGTTTATTATGAAGTAAACATATTTGCAATGTGAAAGTGCAACTATCCCTAGGTGGTTTTGGTAATTCATAATAACATATAGCTCATTGAGCTAATGCTATTCCAAGACTATTATTTCAGGAAAGCTCAATGAATGGCATGGCATGGATGATGAAAGTGGATCCCTCAAAATACTAAGGACAAAGGATTGGCTCAAGATCAAAAGCTCAAGACTCTTCATTTTATATTTTAGTGATCCAAGATCACATTGAGTCTATAGGAAAAGCCAATACTATCAAGGAGGGATGAGGTGTTGCTTAATGAGCCTCTTGCTTCATGTGCTTAGTGATATGCTCCAAAACCCCCAGCTACTTTCTCACATCCACAAATGACCTAAACCCAAAGCCAAAATCGGTCACACCGATTCTTCCTATCCGGCGCCACCAAGTTTGAAAGTCATAGCCACTGCCACAAACCCTAAGAAAATCGGTTCTATCGATAGGGATCTCGGTCTCACCGAGATGGGATTGTAATCTCTCTGTTTCCCTCCGTAACGTTTCGGTCTAACCGAAGTGAGCGATCGGTCCCACCAAGATTGCAATGTAAATTCTCTGTTTCCCTTTTGTAACATTTCGGTCTCACCGAAAAGAGCAAATTGGTCCCACCGAGTTTACCTGACCAACTCTCTAGAAAGCTTATTACCAAAATTGGTCTCACCGAGTTTGTGTAATCGGTCTTACCGAGATTACGTTATGCCCTAACCCTAACCGAATCGGTCCTACCGAGTTGCATGTCAGTCCCACCGAAAATCCTAACGGTCACTAGGTTTACTAAATCGGTCTGACCGAGTCTGTTGAATCGGTCCCACTGAGTTTGGTAAATTGTGTGTAACGGTTAGATTTTGTGTGGAGGCTATATATACCCCTCCACCTCCTCTTCATTCGTAGAGGGAGCCATCAGACTAAACCTACACTTCCAACTTACCATTTCTGAGAGAGAACCACCTACACATGTGTTGAGGCCAAGATATTCCATTCCTACCATATGAATCTTGATATCTAGCCTTCCCCAAGTTGCTTTCCACTCAAATCTTCTTTCCACCAGATCCAAATCCTATGAGAGAGAGTTGAGTGTTGGGGAGACTATCATTTGAAGCACAAGAGCAAGGAGTTCATCATCAATGCACCATTTGTTACTTCTTGGAGAGTGGTATCTCCTAGATTGGCTAGGTGTCACTTGGGAGCCTCCGACAAGATTGTGGAGTTGAACCAAGGAGTTTGTAAGGGCAAGGAGATCGCCTACTTCGTGAAGATCTACCGCTAGTGAGGCAAGTCCTTCGTGGGCGACGGCCATGGTGGGATAGACAAGGTTGCTTCTTCGTGGACCCTTCGTGGGTGGAGCCCTCCGTGGACTCACACAACCGTTACCCTTCGTGGGTTGAAGTCTCCATCAACGTGGATGTACGATAGCACCACCTATTGGAACCACGCCAAAAACATCTGTGTCTCCAATTGCGTTTGAATCCTCCAAACCCTTCCCTTTACTTTCTTGCAAGTTGCATGCTTTAATTTCCGCTGCCTATATACTCTTTGCATGCTTGCTTGAATTGTGTGATGATTACTTGACTTGTCCTAAGATAGCTAAAATTTTCCAAACTCTAAAATTGGGAAAAGGTTAAGTTTTTAATTGGTCAAGTAGTCTAATCACCCCCCCCTCTAGACATACTTCAAGGTCCTACAAGTGGTATCAGAGCTTTGGTCTCCATTTGGTTTGATTTCCATAGCTTTTGGTGGTCATAGCCTTGGTTTCACAACCTAGGAGAGTATGGCGTCTAGCGAGGGAAATTATTACCGTAGAGGTCCTTACTTTGATGGTACTAATTTTTCTAGTTGGAAGCATAAGATGAAAATGCATATTCTTGGACATAACCCCGCCGTTTGGGTAATTATTTGTATTGTCTTGCAAGGTGAATTCTTTTATGGGAGAGAACCGAACCGTGAAGCTAATGCGGAAGAATTGAAGATGCTGCAATACAACGCTCAAGCTTGTGATATCATCTTCAACGGATTATGCCCCGAAGAATTCAACAAAATCAGACATCTTGAGAATGCAAAGGAAATTTGGCATACTTTGATTGATATGCATGAAGATACCGAATCCTTCAAGGAATCCAAGTTGGATGTGCTCCAAAGTCAGCTTGACAAGTTCAAAATGAAGGATGGTGAAGGTGTCGCTGAAATGTACTCTAGGCTTGCTCTTATCACAAATGAGATTGCCGGCTTAGGGAGTGAAGAGATGACCGACAAATTCATCATCAAGAAGATCCTAAGAGCATTGGATGGAAAGTATGATACCGTGTGCACATTGATCCAAATGATGCCAAACTACAAAGATCTCAAGCCAACGGAAGTCATTGGAAGAATTGTTGCTCATGAGATGTCACTCAAGGATAAGGAGGAACTTCACAACAAGTCAAGTGGTGCTTACAAAGCCTCAAGTGAAGCCCCCACATCATCAAGTGAGAAACAAACCTTCAATGAAGAATTGAGCTTAATGGTGAAGAACTTCAACAAATTCTACAAGAGTAGATGCAAAGAAAGAAGCTCCAAGTCAAGGTCTTACCATGACAAAAGATCTTCTAGTCGAGAGCGCAATTGCTACAATTGTGGGATACCCAGACACTTCCAATGAGTGTACAACACCCTACAAAAGAAGAGAAGATTCTCCAAAAAGAAGAAGCAAAAGAGAAGAATCACCATCGAGAGAGAGGAGTAGTAGAGATGATCGTTATGAACGAAGACCCTCACGGAGAATCAACGATTCAGAAAGGAAGGACAAGTCATCAAGGAGCTACACAAAACAAAGACATCAAGCTCATGTTGGTGAATGGGTATCTGGCTCCGACTCCGACAATCACTCCGAGAGAAGCTATCACTCC
Organism: Triticum timopheevii; assembly: GCA_963921465.1. NCBI lineage: Eukaryota > Viridiplantae > Streptophyta > Magnoliopsida > Poales > Poaceae > Triticum > Triticum timopheevii. Next base: position 186,573,366 of record OY997266.1, on the reverse strand, counting down.
GACTCCGAATATACTCAAGATGAAGGTGTTGCCGGTCTTGCACTTGTGTCAACCAACTCCTACGACATATTTGATTCACCAAATGAAGGAATTGGAAGATGCTTCATGGACAAAGGTCCAAAGGTAACACATCCTGAGTATGTTGATTTCGATAGTGATGAAGATGACTTGCTTGTGGATGATGATTTACTTGTTGACAACTCTAGTGATGGATACTATGATGAAACGTCAATTAATCATGCTAATCAAGAAAAAACGAATGACAATGATAAGGAGAAGATTGAGCTTCTAACTAAAGAACTAAACACTCTTAAGTTAGCTCATGAAACTATCTTTGAAGATCATCGAGAACTCTTAAGGGCTCATGAGAAGTTACGCTTTGAAAAGCTCAATCTTGAGCAAGAGCATGAGTTCTTAAAAGAAATCAATGATGATCTCCGTAAGAAAAGTTCTTCTTACATTGCCAAGCGTTTACTCTTATCTACTTACATGCCTCAAGTCAAGACTAGTAACAAGTACAAGAAAGATCCTTCCTCTAGTAGTAACAATAATAATGTCAAATCCAATATTGTTGCTTCTAGTAGTTCTCTTGATTCCACTAATGATTCTCTTAGCCAAGTTACACTTGAGCAAGAAAATAGCTTATTGAAGGGAATTATAGAGAAAGGTGTTTACAAGAGCCTTGTCGGGAGTAAGCAATTCGATGAAATTGTACGCAAGCAAGGAAGGCACCGGAAGAATCAAGGTGTTGGTTTTGAACGAAAGTTCAATGCCAATGGAGTTGAGTGGGAAGAAGATCAATACCCCAAGATGAAGTTTGTTCCTCAACAAGAGAAGTATGATCCTACTTCCTTCAAGGGAACACAAGCACAAGATGATCTTCCACCACAAGACCACAAGAACAAAGGCAAGGACAAGCTTCAAGAAGAGATTGATGCATTTGAAGAAGCAGCTAAGGCCTCGTTCAAGTGGGTTCCCAAGACTACGTCAAGTTCTACTTCATCAATTACAACTACAACTCCAAGGATTCCCATCAAGATGATGTGGATCCCGAAGAAGAAGAACTAGATAGTTCTTGAGGGTGACTCCGCCAACATTTTTCACTCATATCATTATGGCAAGAACAAGTGCAATCAACTTCCACATCTTGCACTAGTTCAAGGAGTCACAAACCCTCATGTTGGTAAGGCAAGGGACAAGGTAACCTAATGATTTCATGGACATCATCTTGTGTGTGCATCACTCTATGTCTATGGATATTGTTGTTTGTTCCTTGTGGGACTAACCCGTGTAGGTATTGAAAGTGCAACTCACTCCAAAGGATTGCTCCAAATGATCTACATCAACATTGAGCAACCACATCTTCAACACCTACATGAAGTCATCATCGAAAAAACCCAAGGTTACTTCATCCCTCTAAGGGGGGATCTCACATCTGGGGGGAGCTTAACTCTAAGAATTGATTCAAAGCAACTCTAATGGTGTGAACACATCAATGCATTATGTAAAAGTGGTAACCCCACTTGAGCTTAAACGATGAGTATGACCTATGATCAAATGTTTTCATTTGACTCCTAAGTCAATATACTCATATATAGATGACCTAGTGATCGCCAATTGTTTGATAGATGCTAGAATTGGTTGTGCATGCTTTGCCACATATTTCATTTGCCATCTTATTGTGTGAGCATGTTGGTGCATATTTTACTCATTCAAGGACATCCACTTGTTGTTTTGATTGATTGGCTTCTTTTTCTTTTTGCCAAGTGGATGGACAAGAATGCCTAAGAACCTTCTCTAGCTATCTATGCTTTTCTCGTCTCAAACTCTATTCATGCTACATCACAAAATTTGATCAAGTCAGATTCAAACCACTCTGTGTGAGGAGCACTCAGAGTCCCCGATTCGTCATAGACTTAAACTTCCAAAACTTCTTTGTGATTCTCGGTCTGACCGATTCCTCCATTTCGGTCCCACTGAGATCATTAAGTCGATCTAAGTTTTCTATCTCGGTGCAACCGATTTGAACTTTTCGGTCACACCGAGTTGCTGTAACTGTACACAGTTATGCATCTCGGTGCCACCAAGTTGTTCCACTCGGTCACACCGACAGGGTCAGGCTATATATAGTCAAAGGCAAAAATTTGGAAATTTCTCCGAACCCCTTCGCCCGCGCAATAGCTCGCTCTGCCTCGAAGGTCTCCGGATCGTCTCCTCGTCGCCAGCTGCATCCTGTCGCTGGTCTTCGCCGCCGTCAACGGATTTCAACCCCGCTGTTGCCGCCGTAGCGAGTTCATCGCCAAGCTAGGGTATGGACTCGATCACTGTGCTATCCTTGTCCGATTCCTAGCCCATTGTGTTCTTACTGATTCTTGCCACGATTGAAACACTCCTATCCACTCAATGCAATCCGTAGATTAGATGAGATTCAAAAATTTAGGGTTAGGTTTCCGCTGAAACCATCTCGGACCCGCCGAGTTGAAAAACTCGGTCCCACCGATTTGGCTTATGCCATTGCACTAGTAACTCTCGGTCTGACTGAGAATTGCTAATCGGTGAGACCGATTTTAGGACTTTGTGAAACCCTAGCAGTCTCAGTGCCACCGAACTGTGACTCGGTCCAACCGAGTTCACCAGTTTAGGTTCCAAAACTGCTTCGATAACACCGAGTTTGAAAATTGGTTGATCCGAAATGCTTTCTGTGGAAAACTAAAACTGAATTTTTGAATCATTCTTTTGCAAAAATCTCTGCATTTTGTGATGCACATCCACTCTATCTCATCTATAAACTGTTCACAGGGTCAGCAGTCAGTGTTTGCAGCATGTCAGACCAGAGTGACAGCCAGAACAGGTCAGAAGAGCAGGCTCATATGAGTGAGGGCACTAGTCCCTCAAGTACTTCAGATGAAGGTAGCAGGAGCACTCCTAGCAATCTGCCTAAAGCTGCTACCAGGCAAAGGAAGAAGAGAACTTCAGACTCTAAAGATGAGGACTATAAAGCAGAAGAAGATGAGGCTACTTCCAAGAAGGTAGTACTCAAGAAGGAGTATGGCTCAGCACATAGCACAAAGCCTGGACTGAATAAGAAGGTTCCTGCCAAGAGGACACCTATGCCCAAGGCCAGAATGTCTACTCAAGTGCCAGAACAGACTGAACCCAAAGAGGCACCTGCAAAGAAAGTCACAACTTCCAAATCCAAGAAAGTTCCTACTGGAGAAACAATGAAGTTTACAATTGAATCAGAGGATGAAGCTGCTCAGGATAAGAAGAAGAAGAGAGCAAGAACCCCAACTGCCCAGGTTCTTGGAAATCCCTCAATGAGAAGAGATTCTGAAGAGGAAGAAGAGGATGCTGCACCAGCACCCAAGGCACCAAAGCTTATGGGTGATGCTGTTAGATCAGGGGCTGCAACATCTAAGCCCAAGGAAGCACCCAAAGCTGCCCCCAAGGCCAAGCTTGCACCAAAGAGGAATACCAGGAGTATTCCAGCTGTTGAGAAGAATAAGGACCCAGTGCCTAATGTTGCTGATCAGGAAGATGAAGAAGGACAGGTCCTAAGGAAGCTCAAGCCCAAGATACCAGACCACAATGATACCCATCCTGTGGCTGAGGACATGAACATCAGAAGAGACTCAGGGTTGAGGCTATGGAGGCTGACAGATCCATATGCCGCAAGGAGAAGAACTGTTGTTGATTACAGGTTCCATACAAAGGAACAACAAGACTTCTATGAGACAATCTTGTTGGATAATAAGCCCATAGTGTGTGATATGAGGTGGGTCGACTGGACCTACATGAAGGACAATGAAGAGCACTATCCTGGAGTGCAAGACAGTTTTGTTGCTTGTGGAGTTGCTGATTTTGTTGGGCAAAAGCTCACCAACTGGAATGATGAACTTATCATGCAATTCTACTCCACAGCACACTTTTATCCAGATGGAAGGATAGTTTGGATGTATGAAGGTACAAGGTACCAGTCCACTGTTGAGGAATGGGCAAGTCTGATCAATGCCCCAAAGGAAAATGATGATGACTTGGATGTCTATGCCAAGAAGAAGATGGACCACAATTCCATGGGACACATGTACAAGGAGATCCCAGACAAAGTTGTAGAGACACATAAGTTTGGCTCAGTCCACTATCTTCTGTCAGGGCTGCCAACTATCAATTGGATCCTAAGGCACACTCTGTTGCCTAAGTCTGGTGACCACAACATGATCAGAGGGCATGCAATCAACATGTTGCATTTGTTTGATGTGCCACAGAAATTCAAAGTCATAAGCCTTATGGTTGAAACCATTAAGAGGACTGCAGCAGATCAGAAGAGGAGCTGTGGATATGCCCCTCAGATTCAAGAGTTGATTAACTCAAAGATGGGAATAGGCAAATATCTATTGGATAAGGAACATTTTCCACTTTATCCAGACTTTGAGGACAATGAGGTTGTCATGAATGAGAATGATCCATCATCTGTACATGCTCAAGAGAAGAAGGAGAAGGCAAGGAAGGAGAAGGCTGCCAAGATGCCAACTCAAGAGGAGGCATCTGAGTATTTCTTGAAGAACAAGCAGGAGCAGCTTGTTTACTTGATAGCATCAACTCTGAGGATTGAGAAGGGATTGGCCACCCTCACTCAAAATCAGGAGAGCTTGGAAAGAATCATGGAACTCAAATTCCATGATCTAGATGTCAAGGTAACTGAGATTCATTCAGTTGTGGAGCAGCTGCAGGATGATATGCAGGAGAGGCAGGGCAAGACTACCACTAATGTGTTTGCCAGAGTGCCTAGAGCCTAGAGGTCAGTTGCAGTGCCTGTGACAGACACTAGAGCAACATCATCTGCACCAGCTACAGCTCATACAGCTCCAGTGCAACCAGCTCCAGCATCAACTCTAGCACCCTCTACTTCAACTGAAGCCTTCGTTCTTGGAGTTATACGGACACCACCACCTGAAGATCAATCCTGAGAGTCGATCTAGCACTATGCATTTTCTATGAACTTTTTGGTAACTTGTTGCCAAAGGGGGAGAAAAATGTATAGATCATAGGCTTCGAGAGAGAGAGAGTGTTGCTTTTTTTTCTCTCTTGCTTTGATTTGGTGGTTAAAACTTGTTTGCTTTTGATTGCTTGAGATACTATGCTATTCTTGTGAGACATTGATGATCTTGTGTTTGATCATAAGCTACACTTATGCATGTTTGATGATATTATCTTATCTATCCTATGTGATCATTCACTTTGCTTGGTGATGAGTGCTTGTATTCAATCTTTATTATTTTGAGCGCTCCACCAAGATGTATGTGACATGGAAGAGTAACCCATGAGTCTAATTCATTGTGCATTTGCAGTCCAAAGCAAATTTTAAACTATGCACAAATTTAGGGGGAGCTCTTGCTTATCACATACTTCTCAAAGCGACGATGTTTTTCAGTCTTATTATCATTTGTCGAAGCTTTGATCTATATGTTGTCATCAATTACCAAAAAGGGGGAGATTGAAAGTGCAACTATCCCTAGGTGGTTTTGGTAATTCATAACAACATATAGCTCATTGAGCTAATGCTATTCCAAGACTATTATTTCAGGAGAGCTCAATGAATGGCATGGCATGGATGATGAAAGTGGATCCCTCAAAATACTAAGGACAAAGGATTGGCTCAAGCTCAAAAGCTCAAGACTCTTCATTTTATATTTTAGTGATCCAAGATCACATTGAGTCTATAGGAAAAGCCAATACTATCAAGGAGGGATGAGGTGTTGCTTAATGAGCCTCTTGCTTCATGTGCTTAGTGATATGCTCCAAAACCCCCAGCTACTTTCTCACATCCACAAATGACCTAAACCCAAAGCCAAAATTGGTCACACTGATTCTTCCTATCCGGCGCCACCGAGTTTGAAAGTCATAGCCACTGCCACAAACCTTAAGCAAATCGGTTCTATCGATAGGGATCTCGGTCTCACCGAGATGGGATTGTAATCTCTCTGCTTCCCTTCGTAACGTTTCGGTCTAACCGAAGTGAGTGATCCATCCCACCGAGATTGCAATGTAAATTCTCTGTTTCCCTTTTGTAACATTTCGGTCTCACCGAAAAGAGCAAATTGGTCCCACCGAGTTTACCTGACCAACTCTCTGGAAAGCTTATTACAAAAATCGGTCTCACTGAGTTTGTGTAATCGGTCTTATCGAGAATACGTTATGCCCTAACCCTAACCGAATCGGTCCTACCGAGTTGCATGTCAGTCCCACCAAAAATCCTAACGGTCACTAGGTTTACTAAATCGGTATGACCGAGTCTGTTGAATCGGTCCCACCGAGTTTGGTAAATTGTGTGCAACGGTTAGATTTTGTGTGGAGGCTATATATACCCCTCCACCTCCTCTTCATTCATAGAGAGAGCCATCAGACTAAACCTACACTTCCAACTTACCATTTCTGAGAGAGAACCACCTACTCATGTGTTGAGGCCAAGATATTCCATTCCTACCATATGAATCTTGATCTCTAGCCTTCCCCAAGTTGCTTTCCACTCAAATCTTCTTTCCACCAGATCCAAATCCTATGAGAGAGAGTTGAGTGTTGGGGAGACTATCATTTGAAGCACAAGAGCAAGGAGTTCATCATCAACGCACCATTTGTTACTTCTTGCAGAGTGGTGTCTCCTAGATTGGCTAGGTGTCACTTGGGAGCCTCTGACAAGATTGTGGAGTTGGACCAAGGAGGTTGTAAGGGCAAGGAGATCGCCTACTTCGTGAAGATCTACCGCTAGTGAGGCAAGTCCTTCGTGGGCGACGGCCATGGTGGGATAGACAAGGTTCCTTCTTCGTGGACCCTTCGTGGGTGGATCCCTCCGTGGACTCGCGCAACCATTACCCTTCGTGGGTTGAAGTCTCCATCAACGTGGATGTACGATAGCACCACCTATCGGAACCACGCCAAAAACAACCGTGTCTCCAATTGCGTTTGAATCCTCCAAACCCTTCCCTTTACTTTCTTGCAAGTTGCATGCTTTAATTTCCACTGCCTATATACTCTTTGCATGCTTGCTTGAATTGTGTGATGATTGCTTGATTTGTCCTAAGATAGCTAAAATCTGTCAAACTCTAAAATTGGGAAAAGGTTAAGTTTTTAATTGGTCAAGTAGTCTAATCACCCCCCCTCTATACATACTTCAAGGTACCACACAATGACATTTAGAGTTTATAGTTGCTTGTGCCGTGCTTGATTAGCTATGAGTTATAATGGTTTGCCATGCGTGCCAACATGCTATTAGAATGATTATGATGTGGTATGATGGGATGGTATCCTCCTTTGAATGAATTGAGTGACTCGACTGGGCACATGTTCACACATGTAGTTGAATCAAATCAACATAGCCTTCATGATATTTATGTTCATGGTGGATTATATCCTACTCATGCTTGTATTCGGTGTGGATTAATTTTAATGCATGTTTACGACTCTTGTCGCTCTCTCAGTTGGTCGCTTCCCAGTCTTTTGCTAGCCTTCACCTGTACTAAGCAGGAATACTGCTTGTGCATCCAAACTCCTTAAACCCCAAAGTTGTTCCATATGAGTCCACCATACCTACCTTTATGAGGTATTTACCTGTCGTTCCAAGTAAATTTGTAGGTGCCAAACTCCAAACCTTCAAATGAAATTCTGTTTTGTATGCTCGAGCAGCTCATGTTACAACTAGGGCTGCCTATATCTTCCATTCTAGGTGGGTTATTCTCAAGAGGAGTGGACTCCGCTCCTCATTCACGAGAAAGGGTCGGTAACTGGGATGCCCAATCCCATGATCCAAAAAGATCAAAGCAAATCAAAATAATTAAACAAAACTCCCCCAGGGTTGTTGTTAGTTGGAGTCACTCGTTGTTTCGAGCAAGCCATGGATTGATGCTTGTTGGTGGTTGGGGAGTATAAACCTTTACCATTCTGTTTGGGAACTGCCTATAATACATGTAGTATGGAAGATACAGCCATCTCATAGTTGTTGCGTTGACAACAAAAGTATGCCGTTCAAAATGTTATTCAATCTCTATTTTAAAATCGAGCTCTGGCACCTCTACAAATCCCTGCTTCCCTCTGCGAAGGGCCTATCTATTTAATTTTATGTTGAGTCATCACCCTTCTTATTAAAAGCACCCGCTAGAGAGCACACTGTCATTTGCATTCATTATTATTGGTTTATATTGGGTATGACTTGACTGGATCTCTTTTACCATGAATTACAATTTTTAGTCAGTCCTTGATCTTTAAAGGTGCTCTGCATTTATGTTTTGCGGTCTCAGAAAGGGCTAGCGAGATACCATTTTGTTATATCATGTTATGATTATTCTGAGAAAGTGTTGTCATCCAAGTTTTATTATTATGGCTCGCTAGCTGCTTATGCTATTGATATGAGTAATTGTGAGACCTAAGTGTTATTGTGAGTAGGGTTAGTTCATAATATTTCCTGAAACCTGAATGATGGCTTTGCATGTTTACAACAACAAGAGCAAACAGAGTTTGTAAAAGTTTTCTTTATCACTTTCAGTTTATCAACTGAATTCCTTGAGGACAAGCAATGGTTTCAGCTTGGGGGAGTTGATATGTCTCCAACGTATCTACTTTTCCAAACACTTTTGCCCTTGTTTTGGACTCTAACTTGCATGATTTGAATGAAACTAACCCGAACTGACGCTATTTTCAGTAGAACTACCATGATGTTGTTTTATGTGTAGAAAAGAAAAGTTCTCAGAATGTCCTGGAAATCCACGGAGGCACTTTTTGGAATTAATAAGAATTTCTGGGCGAAAGAAATACACCAGGGGGCCCACACCCTATCCACGAGACAGGGGGCGCCCCCTATAGGGCGCGCCCCTATCTCGTGGGCCCCCTGGACCTCCACCGACCTCAACTCCAACTTCATATATTCACGTTTGGTGAGAAAAAATGAGAGAGAAAGTTTCATCGCGTTTTACGACACGGAGCCGCCGCCAAGCCCTAATCTCTGTTGGGAGGGCTGATCTGGAGTCCGTTCGGGGCTCCGGAGAGGGGGATTCATCGCCGTCGTCATCATCAACCATCCTCCATCACCAATTTCATGATGCTCACCGCCGTGCGTGAGTAATTCCATCGTAGGCTTGCTGGACGGTGATGGGTTGGATGAGATTTACCATGTAATCAAGTTAGTTTTGTTAGGGTTTGATCCCTAGTATCCACTATGTTCTGAGATTGATGTTGCTATGACTTTGCTATGCTTAATGCTTGTCACTAGGGCCCGAGTGCCATGATTTCAGATCTGAACCTATTATGTTTTCATGAATATATGTGTGTTCTTGATCCTATCTTGCAAGTCTATAGTCACCTATTATGTGTTATGATCCGACAACCCCGAAGTGACAATAATTAGGATACTTCTCGGTGATGACCGTAGTTTGAGGAGTTCATGTATTCACTATGTGCTAATGCTTTGTTCCGGTTCTCTATTAAAAGGAGGCCTTAATATCCCTTAGTTTCCGCTAGGACCCCGCTGCCACGGGAGGGTAGGTCAAAAGATGTCATGCAAGTTCTTTTCCATAAGCACGTATGACTATTTACGGAATACATGCCTACGTTACATTGATGAATTGGAGCTAGTTCTGTGTCACCCTATGTTATAGCTATTACATGAGGAATCGCATCCGGCATAATTATCCATCACTGATCCATTGCCTACGAGCTTTTCATATATTGTTCTTCGCTTATTTACTTTTCCGTTGCTACTATTACAATCACTACAAAACCCAAAAACATTACTTTTACTACCGTTACCTTTATTATCATACCACTTTTGCTACTAAATACTTTGCTGCACATACTAAGTTATCCAGGTGTGGTTGAATTGACAACTCAACTGCTAATACTCAAGAATATTCTTTGGCTCCCCTTGTGTCGAATCAATAAATATGGGTTGAATACTTTACCCTCGAAAGCTGTTGCGATCCCCTACACTTGTGGGTTATCAGGTATTATGATTATTTCCATGATAATATCTGTTATTATGTTTTGAGTATTACTTTGGATATCATGCTGCCTTTGGATTATTAGTGGTTACTATGATTATTTTCATGATGCTAGTTGATGTTCTATTGCTTGGAGTATTATTTTCGGAGATGATGTCTACATGTGGATCTTAGTTGGATAGCTTGTTCTTGCATATTGGAGTAGTAGTATTATTGTTTTCAGATTCATCATGATAGTAGTGTTATGCTATCCTCGGAGTATTTTGGTATGATGATATTATGCTTGGATTATTTGTTGGATATTGCTATGACTTGGATTATAGTTTGATAGTTGATATCGGAGTATCAGTTATCACAGTTATATTTTGGGGTTAAATTCCGTGCTTATGTTGGTCAGGTGCCACCGAACCAGGCTTTTCCAGTGCAACCACATTTGCCTTTTATGGGAAGGCCCTAACGCGATGCTATTGGCATGCCTCTCGCCGGTGCCTCCAACGAGGGAAGGTTATGCGCGGGCGCTACCCTAATCAAGTAGGACGGCATAAGCCTTGTGTGCCCGTAGTGGGTATTGAGAGCGCTTGTCCCCGTTTGGGACCGTTTTGCCACGACGGTGACCATTGGTGTCTGGGGTAGACAAGGGGCCACCCATGACTTAGCCCTATGGGGAGTGAGTAGGAGTGGTCGGGAGAGTGTCATGGCAGTAGATCGGTTTTGTCGGAACACCGTTGGTCCACCCGAATGGGAGTGCGAGGCCATGGGTTCCGTGGTGCGGGTACAGTGTGCTACCTCTGGAGAGAGTGTGTGTTTAATCTATCGATAGCCGCGTCCTCGGTCATGGGCATAAGTTCGTACTAGGTCACACCATTCGATCAACACTCACATGACGGAATGACTTATAGGTGATGTATATGTTGATATTGTGAGCTGTAACAGTTTGGCAGGATGATGATGATGATGTTGGGATGATCTTGAGAGGGATCATTCAGTTTGTGATGTGGTCACGAGGTGATCATGTGGATGTTTCGTTTGTGATCCGTGAGTGATCACCATTTTTGTTTTGGTCACGAGGTGATCGAGATGGTATATTGCTTGGCCGGTTAGCCAAGTGTGAGATGGTTCATGTGGGACTTGAGATCTGAGATGATGGCTTATCAGTACTCTAGTAGTTCATATCATGATTATTAGTTGCTGCCATCATGGTAGCTGTTAATTTAATTAACCTGCTTAATGCTATGTTGTTGTCTTGCCTTGATGTTTTTGGTTGTTGTGAGCTTGCAAGTACATTCAATGTACTGACCTGGCATGTCATGCTAGATTGTAGGTGATGCCCTGATTGCTTGATTGCTTGTTGTGGTTTCCCTTCGTGCGAGCTAGATCGTGTCCCAGCCAGAGTCCCTGCGGAGTGGAGTTCACTACCTTCGTCGTTGTTCCGTTGCTAGAAGATTTCCGCTGCTGTGAGTTGTTCAGCTGCTAGCATAGAGCAAGTGTAGTATCACAGGCGTAGTGTTGCCGTGCTGATGTGCTTCTTTGTAACATAAGACCTTTGTATTATTATTGTTGTAATAAGAGCTGATTTGTTCTATGTCAAGCAGTGCCATATTCCAGAGACATCTCCTCGATCTCTGGGCTGGAATACGGGGCTTTCTGGTTTCTCTGAGCTGGGGTGCCACATTTCCCATTGGTCCGGGCTGTTAACGGGTTACCGGATCCAAAACCCGACCCAATAGCTTAACGGCGTTCCGTTATGGTGGATGCCACGTGTCGGTCACCCTTGACGAAAGCACTTCTGTGACACATGATTTATCGTCATGGAAGTGGACACTTCCGTGATGATAATTTTGGTAATGTCATGGAACACTTCTACGACAGCACATGTATGACTATCTTGATTCTGTCATAAAATCTTCATGGATGTACATGCATGAAAAAAAACGTGACCTACTGTGACAAACACATATCATCACGGAAGTGTATTTTTTTTGTAGTGTATGCGCAATTCGGAATATGAGGAGAGGACATACCGAATATGCCGCCTTTCGGCTTGTCATTTTCCTTCTGAACAGCCGATAACTGAGCCTTTAAGCTCTCTATCTCTTCGGACTATTTGTCCTTCTCCTCCTAAAGTTTTCTTTCCCTGGATGCGCTCGTTGTAGTCTCTTTCAATTTCGCTAGTTCGACGGTGACCGCATTCAACTGCATCAGGCTTGTGCTTAGCTCCTGGGCCAACATTGTGTTCTTTTCTTTCAGAACCTGCATAAGTTATCAATCCTTAAATCAGTCTGCTTTACCTCTTTAAGTCTCGGGGGCTACTGGCATATGACTATGCAAATTGCATCAAAAATTTACCTGTATGTCCTTTGAGAACAGCTAAATGACTCCGGAAAATCCGTCTCGAGCGGCCGAAAATATGCATCCACCGAACTTAGTGCGACAAACTCCTCTCCAGAAAAAGCCGGAGCCTGCATACCCTCTTGTAATCGATGGTGATTCATCACACTCTCCACTTTGGAATTCGTGACTGATACGTCATCTGAATCCTCTTGAGGAGGCGGAATGGGCATTGCGTTGGCTCGCATCCTAGTTGATGAATCCTGCATCGAATTAGCGGACATTTGGCCAATCGGACGTTTTCCCACCGTCTGCCGCGTACTTCTCCTAATATCAAGGTTAAAAAGGGAGACTTTCAATAATTTGGACTCATGCTTAGGCATGTATTAAGGCATACGTACCGTTTGGAAGCTTGTGAGTTCTCTGTAGTGCTCTCGGTCCCTTTTCGTTTCGAACGACGACCTTGTGTAGAGGCTGCCCTTGTGGAGGTACGGTCCCAAGAGTGCTGATCCTGTTAAAATCTGGGTCGGTACATCAGATAAGAATGCAGATAAGGATCTTCTTTTAAGAAGCCGGCACATACTCACGATGCAGAATGGATAGAGGCGAGGATAGTCAGCGGTCATAGCCACTTCTGAATCGTCAAGCCTCGCCTGATAAAATACCCTGTATTCAAACTTTATATACACGTCTGGATCCTCGTAAAAGCCAAGATCTTCCTCACGGTCGTGATCCTCTGGCTGGGGAGCGGTACAATAGACATCCTCGGTCATCTTCCTCCATGACTATTGAAAGCGATAAAGGGCAAATTGGTTTAGTGTCTGTAAATGCAATAAAATAAGCGCAGACGATCGAAGTCTTACCCATTCGACGGGAGTATTCATGGAATAACCCTCCCAGCAGTTTAACCGGAGAAAATCTTCCTTTCTTCCCTTATATAGCTCGACCAACATTGTGGCCAGTTCGGCTGGGGTATCCGGACCCTTCCTTCTGCAGCGGGACGAGTCGTCTTCTCTGTTGTAACACCATAAAGGAGTTACCCTGGATTGGAGAGGCTGAACACACCTCTTTATTGTAATAGCCATGACTTCGACTATCGAGAGTTCAGAATCGGTGAGCAACCTGACCTTGCTGACCAACCTCTTTATCTCTGCAGTGTCCTCTTCTTTAGGACTGCGGGGACGCCAGTTGAGGCGCTTCTTTAAAGGGGCCTTGGAAAATTCAGGAAGGTCGTGCCGGACTCGGTCCGATAGTGGGACGTCCTCCATGTAGAACCATTCCGAAGACCACTGCGGGTATACCTCCTTGGGAGTCGTGATGAGGTATCCGGAGCCGGCTATAGGCCATACTTCGGCGCCGCCCCACTTCAAATATGGAACCTCCTTGATGACGGGCAACGATGCAAAAGAATTTCCTCCAAAGCTCAAAATGAGCCTCGATGCCTAAGAATAGCTCGCAGAGGGCAACAAAACCTGAGATGTGCAGGATCGAACCTGGGGTGAAGTTGTGCAGTTGGATGCCGTAAACTTCCAACAGGCCTCGAAGGAAGGGATGGATTAGAAATCCTAGACCCCGCATCAGAAATGGGATGAAGCACACCCTCTCCTACTTGTTGGGGTTGGGGAAATTCTCAGCCATCGCATCGTGGCCGGTTGAGTACAAGCCCACCCGAACGGGGACTAGATCCACGGGGGGTAGATAGCCCTGCGTCTGGAGTCGACTCAGTTGAAGGTGGGGCACGGAGAAGCTTTGCCAATCACCCTCCTAAGGGCTGTGGGGACGTGAAGAGGAGCCTAGAGCGTCGTCCATGTTTAGAGATTTTGTTGGTGGCTAACTTTGGTGATTTTTTCTCTGCGTGTTGTGAGACGGCATTTGGGATCTTAGGACCCTTGTATAGATGACGTTCAAGCATAATGAGGGGCCTATTTGTAGAAGGCCATGGACCATTCGCATTTGCTTTGTGTGCGGGAATCGAGGCATCGACGAAAAGGAATCATAAAGGCAGCGCATCGAGGTCAGAGCCAGACTGTTGCCAAATCCGAAGTATAATAAATAACCTGCCTTGCAAAGCTGAAGACACAAGCCAGACACTATGTCATCATTGAAGGAAAGTTCGGGGGCTACTGAGGGAGTCCTGTATTATGGGGTCCTCGGGTGTCCGGGCTATGCGACATGGGCTGGACTGATGGGCCGTGAAGATACAAGAAAGAAGGCCTTCCCCGTGTCCGGATGGGACTCTCCTTTGCGTAGATGGCAAGCTTGGTGTTCGGATGTGTAGTTTCCTTTCTTTGTAAACCGGCTCTGTTCAACCCTAGGTTCCCCCGGTGTCTATACAAACCGGAGGGTTTAGTCCGTAGAGGCTATCACAAAATCATACAGGCTAGACATCTAGGGTTTAGCCATTACAATCTCAAGGTAGATCAACTCTTGTAACCCCTATACTCATCAAAGTCAATCAAGCAGGAAGTAGGGTATTACCTCCATTAAGAGGGCCCGAACCTGGGTAAACATCGTGTCCCCCGTCTCCTGTTACCTTCGATCCTCAAACGCACAGTTCGGGACCCCCTACGCGAGATCGGCCAGTTTTGACGCCGACAGTAGTAACTTAGCAAGAACAATATAAGATAAATTTGTAGGCATTGGATCGGTAATGTTTTGGATGATATTCATCATGTGACAGTCATAACCTATGGCGATACGGCACTAGCTCCAGTTCATAAATATAATGTAGGCATGTATTCCATAAATAGTCATACGTGCTTATGGAAAGAGCTTGCATGACATCTTTTGTCCTACCCTCCCGTGGCAGTGGGGTCCAATTGGAAACTAAGGGATATTAAGGCCTTCTTTTAATAGAGAACCGGAACAAAGCATTAACACACGATGAATACATGAACTCCTCAAACTACAGTCATCACCGGGAGTGGTCCCGACTATTGTCACTCCGGGGTTGCCAGATCATAACACGTAATAGGTGACTATAACTTGCAAGATCGGATCTAGAACATAGATATAATGGTGATAGCATAAACGGTTCAGATCTAAAATCATGGCACCCAGCCCCAAAGTGCCAAGAATTAGGCATGGCAAAGTCATAGCAACATCAATCTCAGAACATAGTGGATACTAGGGATCAAGCCCTAACAAAACTAACTATATTACATGATGAATCTCATCCAACTCCTCACCGACCAGCGAGCCTACCAAGGAATTACTCACTCCCGGTGGGGAGCATCATGGAATTAGCGATGGAGAAGGGTTGGTGATGACGAAGATCAAAGATCCCCCTCTCCAGAACCCAGACGGACTCCAGATCTAGCCTCCCGATGAAGAACAAGAGGTTACGACGACTCTGTCTCGTGGAACGCGATAATTCTTTCCCCCTGATTTTTTCTGGAAAAATGTGATTTTATAGAGTCGGTTTCAGGGTCTGCGGGGCCACCAGGTGGGGACAACCCATCTGGGCGCGCCTGGGGGTTAGGCGCGCCCTGGTGGGTTGTGCCCACCTAGGTGCCCTCCTCTAGTGGTTCTCAGCTCCAGAAATTCTGTTTATTGTATAAGAAATCCTTGCAAAGTTTCGCTCCATTCTGAGAACTTTTATTTCTGGACAAAAACAACCCCATGGTAGTTTTGCTGACAACAACGTCAGCTCGGGGCTAGTTTCATTCAAATCATGCAAATTAGACTCCAAAACGAGGAAAAGCGTTAGGAAAAGTAGTTACGTTGGAGACGTATCAACGGCGCAACTGAGAGATTTTATGGAAGGGTCGAGGAGATCTGGGAGCTTGACTACTCTGGACTACACATCGCAACGATGTTCCATTTCAGATGGGCTAAGAATGTCAAAAGAGAAAACCGTTATTTCACTACCATGACTATACCCGACGCCAAGAGCGCTACCGTGAATGCTATCGCAAAAACGAGCCATGGTTACACGCTAAGCACGTGACACAATGCTTCTTCATAACCGACCCGTGCAATCCCAGCTGTGTTGTTGTGAGGAGAGGCAAAAGGAACATCATTTGAATGTATGGAGTCACCAACGAGGAAGACTACGACCAGTACGACAACCCAATGAGGGAAGATGATGATGACGATGAAGTATATGTCAAAAGAAGAATCAATACTACATTACCTAATAAAGACCATACTCCATGGAAAAGGAAAAATCACAATGAGGGGCTCAATTATTCTTTAACAAACAAGAAGGGAAAGAAGCTCACTCAAAAATGAAAACGTCGACGCTGAGGAACCGTTATCGGTCAAATGATGTAATATATATGTTCCTATTTTGTGTACACACTTAACCGTTATGCATGGGTCAAATGATGTAATATATATCTTCCTATTTTGTACACATACTTAACCATCAAATGATGCAATATATAGCTTTGTTCTTGCTCTCGTAAAAAAGGAAAAGAAAAGAAAAGAAAAAGAATAAAATAAAAGGTAGAGAAAATAATGGAAAAGAAAATAGAAGAAACAAACAGGAAAACTACTATAGGCGCTGGTTATAGCAGTAGCACTTTTCTGAAAAAGAGTTATAGCTAGTCAAAATAGCAGTAGTGCCATATGGAGAAACACGCTATAGCTACCTGTGATAGTAGTAGCGCTTCTTCGCGAAACGTGCTATAGCTAAGTGCGTTACTGCTATGTTCACTTTAATCCCCCAGTGGGCTTCCTGCCTCTCCTTCTTCCCCTAAATCCCCACTCTCTCATCCCCCCTCATCGCCACCGGAGCCCTACCCTCGCCGCGCCCCTGCGCTCGCCCCCGACCCCCCGACCCCGGTGACCTCGCCCTCGACCTCGGCCCCAGCGCTTGCCCCCGACCCCCAGATCCCGGCGACCTCGCCCTCATCCCCGATCTCCCAAACTCGATCGTCGTCGGGCCTGCCTCCTCGCCCCTGCACCCTCTGCAAGCCCCCACTGCTCCTCCTCTCTTTGCTAGCTAGGGTTCTCTGGTTAATTTAGTTAGGTTTTAGTTAGGGCAGTAGGTTAATTAGGTTATCTATTTTAGCTATGAATTTAGCTAGGTATCAAACTAGTAGGTTAATTTGCCTATATTATGAACCCTAGGTGCAATTTGAAACCTAGTTAGTATGAACCCTAGTTAGTATGAACCTTAGTTAGGATTAACCCTAGGTTTCAAATTAGGATAGAAATTTAGGGTTAGGTGTTTTAGTTGTAGTTAAAAGAAAAAACAGAATTGATTATATAGGTTTCTTGCATTTTTAGTTTAAGCAATTGTTGCTATTTAAATTTTATAGTGCTAGTTAGTTAACTAGAATTAGTACGAAACCTAGGAAAGATTAGTTAAAGCAACCGTTGTTGTTTAATTTTTTTACTTTAAGCAATTGTTGCTATTTAAAAAATAGAATTAATATGAACCATAGTTAAAGCAAAATAATTTAGTTTCAAATTTAGGTAGGCTGAATTTAGTTTCAAATATTGTGAAGAAAAATGACTTCTTTCATTTTTCTTCAAGTTCTATATTTTTCTTCCTTTGTTATGCAAATTTGGAGAGGACATGTGATATGTGGACATGTCATATTTGGAATTTGGACATGTCATATTTGGACATGTGATGTTTTGGACATGTCATATTTGGAAAATGATGATTATGTGCAGGGTAAATGATCTAAGTGGCCTATGTTTCGCCAGAATGTTGATTCATTTCTGTTCCGATGAATTTCAGGCGCTCGATATGTCCACTTTTTAGTGAAGGTCATGCCAAAAATTTCTGTGAATTTTGGCATGACTTGTGCTAGAAAGTAGGCATATCGAGTGCCGAGATTTGCTGGGAAACAGTATTCAGTCAAACATAGATCTCTTTTTATGTCATTTCTCATTTTTTAATAGTTTTAGAAATAAACAGGAGTCTTAGTCATAGGAAACATGTCGAACAACGAAGAAATCGGGCCTTCTAACCAAGATGCAGACGAGATGGATTATGAGGGTGAACAACAGTACCTCGACTTTTTGTCTACTAAGCACAGTCAAGGTTTGCAGGTCGGCCTCGATGATGGTACTGACGCCGACATCGACACCGACGGCGGCACCAAGACCGGTGGGGAAGATACCGGCAGGAAAGGTACCGGTGCCGATGCTGCTACCGAAAAGAAGAAGCAGAGGATACGAAAACCTAACAAACTCGGCATCGGATGACTGGTGATCACAAAGATGGCCCCTGGCAAGTTTGAGCCATTAGAGCCGGAAGAACCTCGCAAGTGCTATGGGAACGAAGTAGGATGCATTCTACGGGAATGGGCGAGCATCAACGACGATGACTTAAGGAGTAAAGAACATTTGAGGCAGTTTCTCCTGACGAAGTTGCACAAGAGATTCAAGTTCCCCGACCAGGATGATAGCATAGAACAACCGTGGGATGATTCGAAGATGAAAAAGATTAACAATCACACCATGGGCCTGTTCAGCAATGATTTGGCCTCCTATAAAGGGAGGGTGAAATGAGCTATTGAGGCTGAGGAACCCCTATCCAAGATTCTAGAGGAAAATCCGACACTTGCGGCAGAGGAGTTCAAAAAGTTCAAGGACACTTGCGCTACTGAGGCAGCCAAGTCTAAGGCTATGAAATTCAAGAGCCTTCAGCAATGGAACATGGGGAAGCATCGCCTCGGAAGTTTTGGCTACCTTGGCAAAAGGCCCATATGGGATAAGGAGGATGCGGAACGTGAAGCCGCGGGTCTCCCAGACCCCTTCGCGAAGTTCACCAATCCCTTGGAGCATAACTTCATCAGGGCCCGCTACAAGTGGGACAAGGAAAAGAAGGTTTTTTACACGGACCAGATCACGAGGAAATTGATTAGAATACTGGTAATTATTCTTTTACCACCTTACATTTAGCTCCTGATCAAGTCGACTACACATTCGTAAACGGTTCACATTCCTTCTGCAGGAGAAGCAACACTAGCTTGCAGTCGAAAGCGCTACTTCGTTGATGAGGCCCAAGTGGGGTACCCCTCTCAACCGGGCCTTGAACGAACTTAAGGGACTCCCTTTGGGCCAGCGGCCGCAATATGGACGTGTGCACGACATCGGGGACGGCACCATGTGGAAGGTGTTTTACAATGAGGGCCTAGATGCCAAGAAGCAGAAAAAGAAGTTTAGTCAGGCGGACATCAATGTGAAGGTGAAGCTTGCGTTCGAGAAAAAAAGCAGCTGAGGACGCGAAAAAAGCAGCCGAGAAGAAAAACGAGTTGCTACAGCAGGTAGTCGATGCTACTGTACATGCCTGCAGTAATGATTTTGCTACTAACTTGATCCCGACTATCATCAACTGGACAAAGGAAAAATCCATACAAGACGGTAGATGATTTCCCCATGCCTAGTTTCGTCGGGAGCAACTTGGTGAACAACACCTGCGCACCGTCACCTGCTCACGCAACCGGGCCTGCTCCCGCACCCACACCCGCTCATAGCAGCCCGTCCTTAGTCTCTGGCGTGCTAGGTGGGTCTTCATCTTTGGCTGAGCTCGACGCCCTCACGGTAATTACATGTCGCACCAACATATATCTAGAATATTCCATTTTTGTTGCCTTTCGGATGTTTTACGCCGCAGACATGTCTTTGCAGGCCGACAAAACCCCGTGCACCGTACTATACTTGATCAAAGGCCAGAAGGTGGACATGGGAAAGGGGGTGATAACAAAGCCCTTGGAACTCACGTTCCACGGCCAGCCGATGCCCAGTGGGCACTTCAGGTTTACCTTGTCGAGTGTGAAATCGAGGCACAAGGATTTGCCTCCTCTAGTACGGCTAGGGGGAGAGGACGACGAGACCCTAGTGCAGATTGGAAGCTGTAAGTGTTGGGTGCTGCTATGCCAAAGAATCTTCTTCCTCTGGAGCCAGCTGAGAGCACACCAATAACCACACATCAACAAGCAGGTATGGACACCACCACCCCGCCTATGCAATTACCAGTGCGTGTAGTGTTGGGTGAGAGCAGCGGGCGACGTGATGAAGGGGGTCCAATAGTGGCTGATGTAATCGCCCCCGTAGAACAAAGAATGGATGATGAGATGGAGGAGGACCCAATGAGGTTCCTCAATACAGGTGCCTATGACGGTGACTTAGATATGATGAGCCAGCCATATGACGACTCGGGCTATCAGCATGCTGGTGAGGATATGGATGATCTGCCCGGGCAGGAACGTCCTAGCAGGGATTGCAAGAAGTCTCTCTTCATGCAATCCTCACAGGACACGCTTGAAGATGCCGCCTCAACACAGGCTCAACTAACCGGGAGTCATATAGTGCTTAGCCCGACAACACTAGGGCAGGGGTTAAGGAAGGGTCTAGAAAGTCAGCCCAAGAAAAAGGAGAGGAAGAGACCAGGAAATATAGGCTCAGCTGCCTACAAACAATCCAGAGCACATAGCAGCCAGACGGCAAATTTTGAGGAGCATGTACCCGTCAAAGGTGCGGCCATGTTCCATGTCACGGGCGAGCCAATGCTACCGCCGAAACCGCTAGAGGCAATATCAGGGGATCTCAGGAGACTGCACGACCATGTGTTGTTGACTGAGAAAAACCTACTAGCCTCAAAGGATCCAGGAAATCCGACAAACGCGGCTCATGTGCCTGAGGGGAAGTGCTACGTCAACACATGGTCTTTGGAGGTGTTCTTCCTATGGTTTGATCATATCTTCGAGATGTTTCTGACAAGGCGGCTCGATTGTACAATCGTCCGCCCTTTTGGGCTACATATGAGCTCTGTCATGAAGAGAGAAGAAGTCTCGCAAATCTGTGTGGCAGATCCATACTACATGCACGAGCCCTTCTTGAGTCTCTGCAACTTTGAGCCTAAAACTGCTAGGGAGTACCTAAAAAACTTCATGGTACAGAATAAGGACTAGGAAATTGTCCTCCTGCCTTATCATCCAAAGTAGTCGGTGTCGAACAACCCTTTCGTACATTTCAATCATTCCTTGTTGCTCATATGGAGAATAATTTGAGGTGTTTTTTCCAGCAGCAACTGGCGCGCCGTCCTTATCGTTCTTTACCCGCGAGTCTCCCATGCCGTGTATTTCGACCCTACCAGAAACTACAAGAAGAAGGACTACACCCACATAATGGATATTTTAGATGATGCTCTTCAAGGCTTCAGCATTAGGGGTGGCCACTTGCAGATCAGGAAACAAAGGACCAAGAAGTTGGGATTCTCACGTAAAACTAACTTCTGTTGCATCCATGTCCCAAAACCAAGCAAGAACGATGGATTCTACCTCCTCCATCTCATGATGGAGTTCAGAACGGATCACCAAAAGCTTCGTATGACAAGAAGAAACAATGATCATATCCACAAGTGGGTAGAATCTCATGGAGAAGCAGATTATAAACTTAGAGATGACTTATTTCGCATCCAGAGGGACCTTATGATGATCATCATGAAAGAAGTCATCGAAGACAAGGGGATGTTCCACCATGGCCCTGTATTGCGAGCTGACGTCCAAACTCGCATAGGCATGCAACATCAGGACCTCACACCATTCAAAAAGCTAGGGTCCATCCTCGATGATATGGATGGATGGAACTTCTAGTGATTTACGATGCCAATGATAATGATATGTGTCGGTTGAACTTGTATAGTTTCTGTAGTGATGAAACTTTGTGATGTCCACGGTCCCTGCTGAACTTGCATAATGCTACTTTGTTAGTTTGGGTACGATGACTTGTGTACCTCTAGTTAATTAGTTTGCATACTATATGTTGCATCTAGTTGTTAACCCTTTATTTTTCGTGTTGCTCAAGTATATTATGTCGCATATGAATGTACATTCTCTTGATGAAGATGCATCTCTAACAGGTACCTAGATTCTTGATGGCGAAGAATCAGTGCCATATCATGTACAAAGGGAAGGTTCTAGGAGTGTACGACGAGTGGCTTGAGTGTCAAGTGCAAGTGGAGGGGGTCTCAGGTGCCAGCCATAAAGGCTTCAAAAGTAGACAAGAAGCAGAAGCTACTTACTTGAGGTTCACTCTAGCGCGGGAGAGGACTCATAACCGCCGCCTCATGGACTTCATAGTTCTGCTCTCACTCATAGTGATAGCTCTTCTCATGTATATCATTGTTTAGATGGATGACGATGTAGTTGCAAGTATTCGAGACTTGTATCGCTATTTTCAAGATGTTGATGAGAGACCACTTTGTGTTGAATGATGATTATGATGATGACATGATTTGATGAGACTATTTGTATGTATATGCTATGATTACATTTGTATGTGTATGATATGCTAGAGATTATTGTATAAAGCCCTAAACAAAATTCAGCAGCACAAAATATGGACCAGAAAAAAAATTCAGAAACTAATAATAGTAGCGCGGGGTATGGCTTTAGCAGCATCGAGGTCTTAGCAGTAGTGCTCTTTGTACTAGGGCACTACATCTATTAGCAGCAGCGCGTGTTGGAGACGAATGCTACTGCTATCCCTAGATAGCAGTAGACCGCGCTACTGCTAACCATTAGCTGTAGCGCCGTATCAGTAGCACGGCCACCCGCGCTACTGCTAAGCATTTAACCCGTGCTACTGCTAGGCTTTTCCCTAGTAGTGCACCGCTGTCTCTCTCGATGATGACGATAAGGAGGGGGAGACCTTGCCACCGCCTCCGGCATGTAGGGCGTCGAGCAGGAGGAGGCGCCGCGGCGGCGGAGGCCGCCGGTCGCCATGGATGCTCTCCGCGACAGGATCGTCGAGAAGGTCAAGGAGAACCGTGTCACGCTGATCATGGGGGACCCAGATGCGGTAACAATTGAGTCGCCTTTCCTTCAACATACTGTCCTTCCTGCCCCGATCGCTCACATTTCGGTGATTCGATTTTTTCGGTGGCATTGGGGTTTGGGCGAGGCTTATCTTGTTTTACAAGAACCAAGGGTTTCTGGCCTGGATTTCCGCAAATTCCATGTTTGCTTCCTACCAATTTGTTTGTTCATCTATTTTTTTGGCCTTTCTTGCATCTACTGTTTATTGGGGTTTTGGTCTATCGTGGGTGGCGGCATTGGGGGTTTGTTGGAGCAGGGGTTTCTGTGAGATTTGGAATTGTGTGTTTGAATTTTGATTGGGTGGCGGAATTGGGGATCTCTGCCTTGTTTTCTCCCTTTTAGTGCTTTTGGAGGGTTAAAGTTTTTAAGGAAGGAAAAGTGATGGATGATGGGGGAAGGGGTTTTGGGAGAGTGGTGGTTGACGGTGTCTTGACTAGGGGGTACTCACCATGTTGTCTCTTGATCAGTTGGATTGGGCCGAGGATCCTCGTGGCCGTTTACTCATGGGCCAGTTTGGACAGCCGATGTATACACGAGGAAGATTCCACAAGATTTGGTGATCAAGACAAGGACTCCTCTTCACCGGCGTATTCCACTAGGACTCTTGTTATCCTAGGCCTATGGTACATTATATAAGACGAGGCCGGGCTAGTCGATAGAGCATCATGACATTACTCATCATGCCTCTAGGGTTTAGACCACAACATATGATCTCGAGGCAGATCAACTCTGTAATCATACACATTGAATACAATCAAAATCAGCATGTAGGGTATTATCTCTTCGAGAGAGCCCGAAGCTGGGTAAAACTCCGTGTCCATGTTACCATCGATCCTAAGACACATAGCTTGGGACCCCCTACCCGAGATCTGGGGGTTTTGACAACGACAATGGTGCTTTCATTGAGAGTTCGCTGTGTGGTCGGCAAAAGGATCAATAGCTCGCCTGCAGATCAACTGCGACGTCGGCGTCTTCGTCACCGCCTCGATTGGTCACCTTGGCTTGACCGAGGACTGTGCCCTACCTCCAATCATCATGTTCGGATGAGGGCCTTCATCAACATCAACTCCGATCTCTATCAAGATCATGGAGAAATCATCCATGGAGCTTGGTGTCTCAACGTCAACATTGCCCTCGGGCGACCGTGCTGTTTTTCCGAACAGCGAACTTGTATCCGCTACCACCACCTCCTCGATCATCGCTTTGATGATTCCTATGGTGAAATTATGCGGAATTGTGTCTACAACAGCACTGTAAAATTTCATCGCGTTCCGATGGAGCGATCTCCGCCGGTCTCCGATATATCGGAGCCCCGTCGAATTTTGACGAGAATCTGGATGATTTTGGAGCATGGTGCCCAGCATCTAGCTCGGGCGTCCTTTGGAAGATCCCACCATTGATCGGCTGTGAAATTCCTATATCTACCACCCCTCAAAATTTGAGCTCGATCCGATCGTCCAAACTCCGGGAACCTTCCGATTGGTGCATCGGTTTTCAGATCTGTGTTCTGCGCGAGAACGAATCTAACCCGAGTTCATCTTTTTTTATGAACGGGATTTCGGACATCCTTTTTGAAGGAAGTTTTGTATGGGGTATTGTGTTTTGTTTCCAAACACATCTCACTAATTTTAAAGACATTTCCAATATGATCTTCACCATCGCGCCGGTGTCAAACCAACCCGACAACGTTGCTCCATGGCTGCCGACCTGCGCTAGACACGTCGTCACTTTGTTGAGCCGAGCTCAACTTCTTCGGATCATCATCTCGGCAAGCCGAACAAGAGTTCGGCATCGCGAAGAATAAATCATCACCAACATCGCCGCCCCACGGATTACACAGAGTGGGCACACCGGCATCGCCGCAAGCCGGCATTGACCACGTCACGAGTTACGACCTGCATCGGCATGGCCGCACCATTGCTTCTTCGAGCCGATGTCCATCACGCCAAACTACTTCAACACCTCGGTTGACATGGCAGCTGTAACATCTCCTTACTGACCTGCTTCGTCACCTCGTCTAGACCGGGGGCTTCGTCATCCCTTCATCAACCTACTCCGGAGACTTCGGCGTCGTCAGTCGACCAACTTCGTCACGCCAAAATCCGGTTCAAAGAAAGTCAGTTTCACTGAAGCTCTCAATATCCGGTTCAAAATCCTAGTTCAAGAAGAATTTATTTTTTTGCAAAAAGTTAAAGGTTGCCGAAGAGGACCTGTTGCCACGATGCGCGGTTCAGACATGGGTATCCTGCCTTATTGGCTTATCATATTATTGATCACTTGGGGGCTTCCTGTTCAAACATAGGTGTATTCACCAAAGAGAACATAGCAATGATACACTCTTGATGCGGCTATCACGCCACGACAAAGCTTGGGAGCTTCACACCCAAGGGGCCAAAGAGAGTCTTGTTGCTACGCACAACTCAAACATAGGCACCCATTGAGCACAGCTCACAAAGTTACTTGGGGGCTCTTTGTGTAAAGTAACAAATAGTTTGAAAGGACCCTTGTAATTGGGTATCGACCCACGGCTTGGAAGCCTGGTGTATTCACCAAGTAAGCCACTCCTATCCAGGTAATCCTGGCATGATCCGCCGAACGTTTGACAAGTTACACTCATAGAGACCCTGAAATTGTCAAAGTTCAAACGACGATTGGTTAGTTGGAGGCCCATCTCAAAAGGCTTTGTCAAATGGTTTAACTCAGCGGCCTGGCAGCCCACGAAAAGCCTCGAATTTGGGCCTGGCAGCCCTCGAAAAGCCTCGACTACACGGTTTTATTTTCCTTTGTCAAGATTTTTCTTTTTTGATAAATTTTATGTTGAACCGGTGTCTATTGATCCGGCATGACTATCAGTCATCAAATTAACCTAGTGTTCTTTAACCCGGCTCGACTTTCAACTACAAGTTGTCAGTGCATAATCACTTATAATTCGGTGTTTATTAACCCGACCTGGCTTTGGACTATAAGTCGCCAGTATATATTCGGATTGCGCCATTGGAATCATGCGCTTATAAATCATTGGGTATATTATTCAAATCCTTAATAGTCAACATGGCTGGATTTTTATTATGGTTATCAATAACCAATATTATGATTGAGGTTTTCAAAGTCGCTTTTAGTGCAAAGGTTATGATTTATCAATGGATATGATTTATTCTACAATGGAGGAAGTAGTCCCGAGTTGCTGCAGGCTTACAACCCGGCACTTGGGGACTACATTATTTAAGTTGAGATTACATCAAATACACAAGTCTCATGTCGCTGCAAGCATGCACCATGACACTTGGGAGCTAATGCATTGTCATTGTTTGCTCACCTCATTGAAGACCCGAGTCATCACATCGTAATGAGCCGGCCCTTGGGGGCTACCAATTGCTCCTGTCAACTATTCAAGGTACAAAGCTTTTTTCCATTATATTGAAGGGTCCACTGCTCAGTTGGTAAAGCACAAGGCTTTTAACCTTGTGGATGTGGATTCAAGCCCCATGATGGGGGTTACATCATATGATGTTATTTTCATTGAAGTATATATAAAGTCCCAGCTCAATATCTTACTGAGCCAGCCCTTGGGGGCTACATGTTGCTGTCTACATGATCATATTTTCAAAGTTCCTGCTCATTATTGCATAATGACCCAGCCCTTGGGGGCTACATTGGTTGAAGTTTTTATGAGCATAAGGCAATTACAAGTCCCAGGTTGCTGCAAGCATGACAAGCCGGCACTTGGGAGCTACATATGTGGAATACTCAATTCTGACTAGTGATTTAGATGAACAACCTGGATTTCTTCAAGATTGTGATATTTATATTGAAGCAAGTCTTAAGCTGTTGCTATGCTACCTTCTTAAGACTTGGGGGCTACAAGTGATAGGCATATAAGAGGTATATTTTCAAGCTGGATGTTAACTACAAGTATGACCCGGTGCTATCAATATTTATAAATCAGTGATCTTGGCAATGATAAACCGGCAAGTTCTACGTCCTTAAACTGGCTGAAGATCAGATGAGTATTTCAAGGACCAATATTTTTATTAAGTCATTGGGAGCTGAGTCAAAGAAGTTATTCTTCACAATATTTCTCTGTGACAAACCAATGTCAGCAAATTGATTATGAAGCTGGCCTATTGACCCGGATTTTCTAGAAGGAAATGACAAGGATTTAAAGATGCTCATGACCAGCTTTACATGGATAAATCCAAATTAAACTTGGGGCTAATGTCGGGTATATACCCCGCGGTATGACCCGACTGGAGTTGTAAACCAGCTGGGACTTGGTAAACCGGCGGATGGTAAACCGACAGAGAGTTAAGACAGATGGATAAGACAGACGGTAAACCAGCGAGTGTTAAACCTGCAGAGTTAAGACAGATGGTAGCACCGGCAGGTGTTAAGTCAATCATAACCCGACAGACAATGTTAAACCGGCAGACCATGTTAAACCGGCAGACAATGTTAAACCGGCAGACAATGTTAAACCGACAGACGTTAAGAAGCCCAGGAAGGGAAGTCAAAATAGTTCAAGTCTTAGTCCGAGATGGACTCTACATGTAACCCGCCCCTTTAACTTAGATAAGGAGGGGCAGGGCTCCCCAAAGAGGGACAAGCAACAAGAAACAATCTCTAGGGCTAGACACAACTAGGAGAGCCGGTTTATGGCGACTCCCTCGTGATGATATAGAGATCTAGCCTCAAACAACATGTAGGGTTGTTACCGGATGATGTTTCCCGGGGCCCGAAGTTGTCTAAACCCTTGTCTTGTGTTGCTTCTCTCGATTCCGCTCAACCCCTCTCAAGCTACCAAATAGATGCATTGGCCCCGCGACTAAGTCCTCACACTAAGGACATCTGACGTGTTAATTCCACGACAAAACCGGTATCAAAAACCCTGGGGTTACTACACTAGTAAAGTACACATCAATAACATGTATATCAAATATACTTTTGTTCACTTTTCCATCCTTCTTATCCGCCAAGTATTCGGGGTAGTTCCGCTTCCAGTGACCATTCCTTTGCAGTAGAAGCACTCACTCTCATGCTTAGGTCTATCTTTGGGCTTCTTCATGGGAGTGGCAACTTGCTTGCCATTCTTCTTGAAGTTCCCTTTATTTCCCTTGCCCTTTTACTTAAAACTAGTGGTCTTGTCAACCATCAACAATTGATGCTTTTTCTTGATTTCTACCTTCGCCGATTTCAGCATCGCGAAGAGCTTGGGAATCGTTTTTGTTATCCCTTGCATATTATAGTTCATCACGAAGTTCTAGTAACTTGGTGATAGTGACTAGAGAACTCTGCCAATCACTATCTTATAAGGAAGGTTAACTACCACTTGATTCAAGTGATTATAGTACTGATGCGTCTCCAACGTATCTATAATTTTTGATTGTTGCATGCTATTATATTACCCCTTTTGGATGTTTATGGGCTTTATTTTACACATTTATATCATTTTTTGGGACTAACCTACTAGCCGGAGGCCTAGCCCGTATTGCTGTTTTTTTTGCCTATTTCAGTATTTCGAAGAAAAGGAATATCAAATGGAGTCCAAACGGAATGAAACCTTCGGGAGCGTGATTTTTTGGAACGAATGTGATCCAGAGGACTTGGAGTGCAAGTCAAGAAGCAGCCGACGCGGCCACGAGAGGGGAGGGCGCTCCCACCCCTACAGGGCGTGCCCCCTGTCTTGTGGGCCCCTCAGGCGGCCACCGACGTACTTCTTCCTCCTATATAAGCCTACGTACACCGAAAACATCCAGGGAGCCAATGAAACACAATTTCCACCGCTGTAACCTTCTGTATCCGCGAGATCCCATCTTGGAGCCTTCGTCGGCGCTCTGCCGGAGGGGGAATCGACCATGGAGGACTTCTACATCAACACCATAGCCCCTTCGATGAGTTGTGAGTAGTTTACCACAAACCTTCGGGTCCATAGTTATTAGCTAGATGGCTTCTTCTTTCCTTTTGGATCTCAATACAATCTTCTCCCCCTCTCTTGTGGAGATCTATTCGATGTAAACTCTTTTTGCGATGTGTTTGTCGAGATCCGATGAATTGTGGGTTTATGATCAAGTTTATCTATGAGAAATATTTGAGTCTCCTCTGAATTCTTTTATGTATGATTGAGTTATCTTTGCAAGTCTCTTCGAATTATCAGTTTGGTTTGGCCTACTAGATTGATCTTTCTTGCCTTGGGAGAAGTTCTTAGCTTTGGGTTCAATCTTGCGGTGTCCTTACCCAGTGATAGAAAGGGTTGCAAGGCACGTATTGTATTGTTGCCATCGAGGATAAAAAGATGGGGTTTATCTCATATTGCTTGATTTTATCCCTCTACATCATGTCATCTTGCTTAATGCGTTAGTCTGTTCTTTACAAACTTAATACTCTAGATGCAGGTAGGAGTCGGTCGATGTGTGGAGTAATAGTAGTAGATGCAGGCAGGAGTCGGTCTACTTGTTGCGGACGTGATGCCTATATACATGATCATGCCTAGATAATCTCATAATTATTCGCTTTTCTATCAATTGCTTGACAGCAATTTGTTCACCCACCGTAATACTTATGCTATCTTGAGAGAAGCCACTAGTGAAACCTATGGCCCCCGGGTCTATCTTTTATCATATAAGTTTCTTTATCACATAAGTTTCTTTATCATATAAGTTTCCAATCTACTTTTATTTGCATCTTTACTTTTTGCATCAACATTATAAAATACCAAAAATATATTTATCTTATCATACTATCTCTATCAGATCTCACTTTCGCAGGTGGCCGTGAAGGGATTGACAACCCCTTTATTGTGTTGGTTGCGAGTTCTTTGTTTGTTTGTGTAGGTGCGTGGGACTTTTGAGGAGCCTCCTACTGGATTGATACCTTGGTTCTCAAAAACTGAGGGAAATACTTACGCTACTATTGCTGCATCATCCTTTCCTCTTCAAGGAAAACCAACGCATGCTCAAGACGTAGCAAGTACTCAGACATTCTGAGCACATGCTCACTAGCTGAGCTATTCTCCTCCATCTTGTAAGCAAAATACTTGTCAGAGGTCTCATACCTCTTAACACAGGCGTGAGTCTGAAATACCAATTTCAGCTCTTGGAACATCTCATATGCTCTGTGGCGTTCAAAACGTTTTTGAAGTCCCGGTTCTAAGTGGGAAAGTATGGCGCACTAAACTATCAAGTAGTCATCATACCGAGCTTGTCAAACATTCATAACGTTTGAATCAGCTCCTGCAATAGGTCTGTCACCTAGCGGTGCATCAAGGACATAATTCTTCTGTGGAGCAATGAGGATAATCCTCAGATCATGGACCCAGTCTGCATCATTGCTACTATCATCTTTCAACTTAGTTTTCTCTAGGAACATATCAAAAATAAAACAAGGGAGCTATGCGCGAGTTATTGATCTACAACATAGATATGCAAATACTATCAAGACTAAGTTCATGATATATTAAAGTTCAATTAATCATATTACTTAAGAACTCCCACTTAGATAGACATCCCTTGAGTCATCTAAATGATCACGTGATCCAAATCAACTAAACCATGTCCGATCATCACGTGATATGGAGTAGTTTTCAATGGTGAACATCTCTATGTTGATCATATCTACTATATGATTCATGCTCGACCTTTCGGTCTCCAGTGTTCCGAGGCCATATCTACATAAGCTAGGCTCGTCAAGTTTAACCCGAGTTTTCCGCACGTGCAAAACTGTCTTGCACCCGTTGTATGTGAACGTAGAGCTTATCACACCCGATCATCATGTGGTGTCTCGGCACGACGAACCGTAGCAACGGTGCATACTCAAGAAGAACAATTATACCTTGAAATTTAGTGAGGGGTCATCTTATAATGCTACTGTCGTACTAAGAAAAATAAGATACATAAAAGATAAACATCACATGCAATCAAAATATGTGACATGATATGGCCATCATCATCTTGGGCCTTTGATCTCCATCTCCAAAGCACCATCATGATCTCCATTGTCATCGGCTTGACACCTTGATCTCCATCGTAGCATCGTTGATGTCTCGCCAACTATTGCTTCTATGACTATCGCTACCGCATAGTGATAAAGAAAAGCAATTACATGGTGATTGCATTTCATACAATAAAGCGACAACCATAAGGCTCCTGCCAGTTGCCGATAACTTTTACAAAACATGATCATCTCATACAACAATTTATATCTCATCACGTCTTGACCATATCACATCACAACATGCCTTGCAAAAACAAGTTAGACGTCATGTACTTTGTTGTTGCAAGTTTTACGTGGCTGCTACGGGCTTCTAGCAAGAACCGTTCTTACCTACGCATCAAAACCACAACGATTTTTCGTCAAGTGTGTTGTTTTAACCTTCCACAAGGACCGGCCATAGTCAAACTCGATTCAACTAAAGTTGGAGAAACAGACACCCGCTAGCCACCTGTGTGCGAAGCACGTCGGTAGAACCAGTCTCATGAACGCGGTCATGTAATGTTGGTTCGGGCCACTTCATCCAACAATATCGCCGAATCAAAGTAAGGCGTTGGTGGTAAGCAGTATGACTATTACCGCCCACAACTCATTGTGTTCTACTCGTGCATATAACATCTACGCATAGACCTGGCTCGGATGCCACTATTGGGGAACGTGCATGCAATTTCAAAATTTTCCTACGCTCACGCAAGATCTATCTAGGAGATGCATAGCAATGAGAGGGGTAGAGTGTGTCAACGTACCCTCGTAGACCGAAAGCGGAAGCATTATGTTAATGCGGTTGATGTAGTCGAACATCTTCGCAATCCAATCGATTAAGTACCGAACGTACGACACCTTTGAGTTCAGCACACATTCAGCTCGATGAGTCGCTCGAACTCTTGATCTAATAGAGGGTCAAGGGAGAGTTCCATCAGCGCGACGACATGGTGATGGTGATGTGATCCGCGCAGGGCTTCACCTAACCACTACGTGAATATGACCGGAGGAGTAAACCATGGAGGGAGATGCCGCACATGGCTTGGAACAATTGTTGTGTCTCCAAGGGGTGCACTGCCCACGTATATAAAGCAGGGAGAGGGAGGAGGCCGGCCCTAGGGGCGCACCATAAGGGGGGAGTCCTACTAGGGCTCGTTAGCCTCCCTCCTATGGCCCATATGGCCCATATCTTTCCCCGGGGGTTCCGGTAACCCCTCCAGTACTCCGGTATGTACCCGATACACTCCGGAACCCTTCCGGTGTCCGAATACAACCTTACAATATATCAATCTTTACCTCTCGACCATTGCGAGACTCCTCGTCATGTCCGTGATCTCATCCGAGACTCTGAACAAACTTCGGTCACCAAAACACATAACTCATAATACAAATCGTCATCGAACATTAAGCGTGCGGACCCTACGGGTTCGAGAACTATGTGGACATGACCGAGACACATCTCCGGTCAATAACCAATAGCAGAACCTAGATGCTCTTATTTGTTCCTCATATTCTACGATCTTTATCGGTCAAACCGCAATATCAACTTACATTATTCCCTTTGTCATCGGTATGTCACTTGCCCAAGATTTGATCGTTGGTATCATCATACCTAGTTCAATATTGTTACTGGCAAGTCTCTTTACTCGTTTCATAATGCATCATCCCATAAATAACTCATTAGTCACATTTCTTGCAAGGCTTATAGTGATGTGCATTATCGAGAGGGCCCAGAGATACCTCTCCAATAATCGGAGTGATAAATCCTAATCTTGATCTATGCCAACCCAACGAACACCTTCGGAGACACCTGTAGAGCATCTTTATGATCACCCAGTTATGTTGTGACGTTTGATAGCACACAAGGTGTTCCTCCGGTATTTGGGAGTTGCATAATCCCATAGTTAGAGGAATATATATAAGTCATGAAGAAAGCAATGGCAATAAAACTTAACAATCATTATGCTAAGCTAACGGATGGGTCTTGTCCATCACATCATTCTCTAATGATGTGATCCCGTTCATCAAATGACAACACATGTCTATGGTCAGTAAACATAACCATCTTTGATCAATGAGCTAGTCAAGTAGAGGCATACTAGGGACACTCTGTTTTGTCTATGTATTCACACATGTACTAAGTTTCCAGCTAATACAATTCTAGCATGAATAATAAAAATTATCATGATATAAGGACATATAAATAACAACTTTATTATTGCCTCTAGGGCTAATTTCCTTCAGACACTTCTGTAGGATTTGTTCCTATTCATGCTCAGGTATACAAGGTATAATAATACCATCTAATCCTTCTCTATAAAGGTGTGGGTCATCCCAAAAGTAATGTCTTGAATCATAGAAAAACTTTTTATTTTGTTGGTATGTGAAACTAGGTGGTATAAATTTAGCAACAATATAATTAGCATAGTCTGTATACCAAGGACTATTACGAGAAGCATTTATGACAGCTAGTTGTTCATCGGGAAAGCTATCATCTATAGGTAGTGGGTCATCAAGAATATTTTCTAACCTAGACAAGTTGTCGGCTACTAGATTCTCAGCTCCTTTCCTATCAATGATATGTAAATCAAATTCTTGTAGCAAAAGAACCCACCTAATGTGTCTAGGTTTAGCATCTTTCTTCTTCATGAGGTACTTAATAGTAGCATGATCAGTGTGAACGATTACTTTAGAATCAACTATGTAAGATCTGAATTTATCACAAGCAAACACAACTGCTAAAAATTCTTTTTTAGTGGTAGCATAATTCCTTTGAGCATTGTCCAGAGTTTTGCTAGCATAATGGATAACATTTAATTTCTTATCAACTCTTTTCCCTAGAACAACACCAACTGCATAATTGGGCATCACACATAATTTCAAAGGGTAGGTTCCAATCAGGTTGTTGAACAATAGGTGCAGAGATTAAGGCTTTCTTAAGTATTTCAAAGGCTTCTACACAATCATCATCAACAACAAATGGAACATCTTTTTGCAAGAGATTAGTAAGAGGCCTAGAAATTTTAGAGAAGTCTGTAATAAATCTCCTATAGAAACCAGCATGGCCAAGGAAACTTCATATACCTTTGATATCTTTAGGACATGGCATTTTCTCAATTGCATCAACTTTAGCTTTATCAACTTCAATACCTATTTCAGAAATTTTATGCCCAAAGACAATACCTTCATTCAGCATAAAGTGGCACTTCTCCCTATTCAAGACAAGATTAGTTTCTTCACATCTCTGCAAAACTCGACCAAGGTTGCTTAAGCAATCATCAAAATAAGTTCCGTAAATGGAAAAATCGTCCATGAAAACGTCAACAATCTTTTCAAAAAGTCACAGAATATAGCAATCATACATCTTTGAAAGGTAGCAGGTGCATTCCATAAACCAAAAGGCATACATCTATAAGCAAAAGTGCCAAAAGGGCATGTAAAAGTAGTTTTTCCTAATCCTCTTGTGACAGAGGTATTTGGGAAAAACCAGAGTATCCATCTCGAAAACAAAAATGTGTATGTTTTGATAGTCTTTCTAGCATTTGATCAATAAATGATAGAGGGTAATGATATTTCCGAGTAGCTTTGTTTAGTTTTCTAAAATCAATTACCATCCTATAACCCGTTATAATTCTTTGTGGGATTAGTTCATTTTTATCATTAAGGACCATAGTAATACCTCCCTTCTTAGTAATATAATGAACAGGACTTACCCATCTACTATCAGCTATCGGATAGATTATACCTACCTCCAGAAGCTTTAATATTTCATTTCTTACCACTTCCTTCATCTTAGGATTTAATCATTGTTGTGATCAACAACTGGCTTACACTACAAAAAAAAGACACATTCGTGACATTTTGGGCCGAACGAAAAAAAATTCTGTCATACATATGACACTTCTATGACGATAATTGTGACAAAACCGGTATCATCATAGATGTGGTGGGCTCCTACTTCTATGACAAAAAATCATGACAGAAAATGGGCTTTTCATCCTGGGCGGGCCGGAGACGCAGCTGCATGACATTCTTTGGGCCGTCCATGGCGGAAAAAACTGTGGTAGAAGCGAGGGGGGGGGGGGAATTCCAGGGAGTTGCCGGTTACGGTGGGAGAGCGATGCGCGTTTCTCTCGTACGTACGCGTGTGTGTGCGAGGTGTTGGCTCTAACTGAAGTCGAGCGAGGCGTTGGGCTCTAACTGAACCCGAACGATTGCACTGCAGGCTACGCGTTACTGAACCCGAGGGATCGATCGATGGCTGTTAACTAAACCCGATGGAGCGATTCCTTCGCTACTGCTGCTAACTGAATACGATCAATTGGATGAATAGTGAGCGTTGCCGGGGGGGTTTGGATGAACAGTGAGCGGTGGCGTTGCCTCTGGATGAACAGGAACCCGTGGTGTGGAGGGCTGGATGAACAGTAGACGGTGGAGGGGTGGCCGTGGAGGGGTGGTTGAACAGTACCCCTTGGTGTGGAGGGCTGGATGAACAGTATACGGTGGAGGGGTGCCCGTGGAGGGGTGGTTGAACAGTAGCCGGTGGAGTAGCGCGCGGTGGAGGCTGGATGAACAGGAGCTCGTGGAGGCTGGAGGAGGTCGACGGTAGCCCGTGGAGGCTGGAGGAGGTCGACGGTGGAGATGAACAGTATCCCGTGGAGTCCCATTTTGCGGTACGCCACACCCCTTCCCCCCCCCCCCCCCCCCCCCCCGTTTCGACCGTAGCGCTCCAACACAAGTCCGTTTTGACCGTTTTGCGGTACGCCACACCCCTCCCGATGAACAGGACCCCTGTTTCGACCTTAGGAGGTCTGTTTCCTCCGTTTTGCGGTACGCCACACCCCTCCCGATCAACAGGACCCCCATTTCGATCGTAGGAGGTCCGTTTCCTCCGTTTTGCGGTACGCCAGGCCCCTCCCGATCAACAGGACCCTGTTTCGAACGTGGCCGGTCGAACACAAGGCCGTTTCCTCTGTTGTGCGGTACGCCAGGCCTCGTTTCCATCGCCTGTTCCGTCCAAGCCCTCCCGATGAACACGACCACGCATTCCGTTCCGACCTAGCCGGTTGGCTCCCACACGTTTTGCTGCCTCCCGATGAACACGACGCATTTCGTTGGCTCCCCATAAACACGACAACGACGTTGTTTCTCCGTTCCGACCCAGCCATATACGTATGCGCGATAGGCGTTAGAGACCCTGCCCGTATGTACGTACGTGGCCGTATTTTCTTTCTTGCACCGTCACCGCTGTAAGTACGTGTA
This sequence comes from Triticum timopheevii, assembly GCA_963921465.1. Taxonomy (NCBI): domain Eukaryota; kingdom Viridiplantae; phylum Streptophyta; class Magnoliopsida; order Poales; family Poaceae; genus Triticum; species Triticum timopheevii. The sequence continues at coordinate 186,537,041 of OY997266.1, read as the reverse complement.
CATGCTACGTGCGTGCCTCTACTACGACACGTGCGCGCCTCTACATCTACGACACGTGCGCGCCTCTACATCGACCAGTATGTACATACACGTTCGCGACCAGAATGACAACGCTATGTATGCTTCGACCAGGTGGGTCCCGACTGTCAGGTACTTCCTTGCGTGCGAAGATGTAGCTGGTGGGTCCCAGTAGTCATGGGGGCGAATCGTTTTTTTGCCCGGATGCACTTCCTTGCGTGCGAAGATGTAGCTGGTGGGTCCCAGCGGTCAGGGGGGCGAATCGTTTTTTTTGTCCGGACGCACTTCCTTGCGTGCAAAGGTGTAGCTGGTAGGTCCCAGCAGTCGGGGGGAAACATTTTTTTTGCGAAATATGGTGGCCCTCCGGTGGGTCCCCGCTGTCAGGTGGAGGAATAATTATTTTGCGCGTAATAAGGAGGCACGTCCTTGCTGCGGCCATGGACCCAGCTGTCAGCCTCTCCATGTACAGTCCACGTCTGATGGAAGCCGTTCCTTGACCACGTTGACCACGCCGCGCCGAGAGCACCAGGGCGGTGGACGATGGCGAGGCCTAGGAGGGGGACGACGCGGAGCCGGGGAAGACGCGGCAGTGGATGCCCATGCGTAGAGGAGTACGAGGGTTCACTGGTTCGCTGCGGTGTGAGGCTGTCGTCGCCGCAGAATAACAGGGGGTGTGGGTGAGTAGACGGATGGCCTGGCCAACGGTGGGAGTAGTAGGGGGCGGTGAGGCCTCCGCCGCATCGCAGCCGGCCACGGGAGGCAGGAGCACGAGGCACGACCGGCGCTGGTTTGGGTGGCTGGGGCGAGAAGACCGGAGGTTGAAGAAGCACTATGACCGTTGAATGGACGTCGTACGGTCACTGGAGCTAGAATCGTGCATATTGACTAAGTTGACAAAGCCCTTCGTCCCCGTCAACTTAGTAGGCCCACAAGTCAGCCTGCCACTATACTGGGTCCCAGCTAACATGGGGAGTATTCATTTTTTTGTGCGTAATAAGGAGGCACTTCCTTGCGTGCGAAGATATAGCTGGTGGGTCCGAGCTGTCAGCGGCGGTAACGTTTTTTTCGCGAAATACTGAGGCCTTTTCGGTGGATCCCTTATGTCAGGTGGACGAATCATTATTTTGCGCGTAATAAGGAGGCATTTCCTTGCGTGCGGCCGTGGACCCAGCTGTCGATCTCTCCACGTACAGTCCACTTCAGATGCATGTCGGTCGTTGACCACGTTGACCAGGCCACGCTGAGAGCACCAGGGTGGTGGACGACGGCGAGGCCTAGGAAGGAATGACACGGAGGCAGGGAAGACTCGGCAGTTGTTTCCCACGCGGAGGGGAGTACGACTGAACAAGGGTTTACTGGTTCGTCTGCCGTTGCCGGAGAATAATAGTAGGTGTGGGTGAGTAGAGGGATGGCTAGGCCAGCGATGGGAGTACGATGGGGCGGTGAGGCCTGCGCGGCAGCACAGCCGGCCGCGGGGAGGAGGTAGTAGGCAGTCCCGCCGGCGCTTGTTTGAGCGGCTGGAGCAGGAAGAGCAGAGATTGAAGAAGCACGACGGCCGTTGGATGGACATCCAACCGTCACTGCTTGTGCGTCAACCTTTTTTTAGGAAAGCCTCAAATCTGTGGAAAACAGCATACAACCCATCTGCCATTATTTCTAATAAATTATAGCCCATTTGATAATTCTTAAGGTTTTTTTGGAGCCCATATTCTTTTTGTTAGCATTAAAGCCCATATTGTGGCCACGATTAAAAAAATTATACGAAATTTTGCATATTTCGGCGTGGTCCGAACTGTTTTTAATCTTGAAATTTTGACTCACATTCAAACTGGTTTTAAAATTAAATGTATATCAATATAAAATCCAAAAAATTCTCCACGCATAAAAATTAATGTAATTTAAAATCTTGAAATGAAAAAAAAGATATTTCAAACTAATTGCCGCTTTGATGTGTTTTAAAAATGTAAAGCCCATTTCTCATTACTGATGGGCCATTTTCTCGGCCAGCCGAATGAAAGCTCTCCTCATCTTGAAAGATTTGCAGCCCAACAGGCCTGACAAAGCGACTTACTTGGCAAATCACAAAAAAACTGGGCTATGGCCATGGACCCAGCTGTCAGCCTCTCCACGTACAGTACTCTTCCGATGGAAGTCGTTCCTTGACCACGTTGACCACGCCGCGCCGAGAGCACCATGGCGGTGGACGACAACGAGGCCTAGGAAGGGGACGACGCGAAGTCGGGGAAGACGCTGCAATGGAAGCCCGCGCGGAGAGGAGTACGAGGGTTCACTGGTTCGGCTGCGGTGTGAGGCTGCCGTCGCCGCAGGGCCTGGAAGTGGTGGGAATAGTAGGGGCGGTGAGGCCTCTGCGGCAGCACAGCCGGCCACGGGAGGCAGGAGCATGAGGCACGACAGGCGCTGCTTTGGGAGGCTGGAGCAAGAAGACCAGAGGTTGAAGAAGCACTACGGCCATTGGATGGACATCGTACGGTCACTGGAGCTAGAATCATTCATATTGACTAATTTGACAAAGCTCTTCATCCCCGTCAACTTAGTAGGCCCACAAGTCAGCCTCCCACCAAGGTTGGTCCCAGCTAGTAGGGGGAATATTCATTTTTTTGTGCGTAATAAGGCGGCACTTCCGGTGGGTCCGAGCTAACAGCGGGGATGGGGGGGGCATTTTTTCGCGAAATACGATGGCCCGTCAGGTGGGTCCCAGCAGTCAGGGGGCAAACATTTTTTTTTTGCAAAATACGGTGGCCCGTCCAGTGGGTCCCTACTGTCAGTTGGAGGAATCATTATTTTCCGCGTAATAAGGAGGCACTTACTTTTTTTTGCGGGCAAATCAGAGAGCTTTATTCAACAAAAGTGTTCCCCGGGCAATCAGCCAGAAGGCTGGTTACCAAAAAACTAGGGGTCTCCTCTAGCCAACATTCGGTCACATTCAATGTGCATGCACGTTTTGCACATAGATGTGCCGGTAAGTTTGCTGACCTTAATACATGTTGAATTAACATCCAACGGTCCAGCTGCTAGAATCATTTGTTGATTAAGTTGACAAAGCCGTGCGTGCACGTCCGCTTAGCAGGCCCACAAGTCAGTCACCAAATCTGACGAGTCCCAGCTGTCAACGGGATGAATAATTTTTTTCGCAAAACAAGGAGGCACTTCCTTCCGTGCGAAGATACAGCCGGTGGGTCCCAGCTGTCAGGTGGAGGAAACATTTTTTCAACTTAATAAGGAGGAACTTTCCTTGCGTGCGACCATGGACCTCGTGGGTCCCAGCTGCCAGACACTCCACGTACAGTCCTCTTCCGATGACTCTCGTTTGTTGACCATGCCGCACCGAACACAGCGAGGCGATGGACGACGGCAAGGCCCCGGACGGGAACGACTCAGAGATGGGAAAACACGGCAGTGGAGTCGCAGATTGAGAGGAGGAGAAGGGTTATAACTGGTTCTGTTGCAATTCATATCAAACTTAGGTTCACAGACACGTTCATATTCATAGCCAACATTCACTATCAACAACTCAAAAGATTCATATATACACAATCTCAGCATACCTATGCATCCAAATGATTGATAGATCACACGACAATATTCATACATAATTCACAAAAAGATTCAGATATACACATGTTCAGTATGTTTATGCATCCAAATGATTGAGATCACAGCCAATATGATCCATGGACGAACTTTAATTACCTAGGCTACAGACTGGTAAATGGTGTTCAATCAGAGGTACTTCTTGCTAAAATTAGTTCTTGTACGAGTAAACTTTCGAGTACATAAGAGGCAGCATAGACAATCTGAACTTTGCTTGTAGGTTTATCCTCAAATAGTGGCCTCGTGCCGACAGAGGTTTGAGCAACTTGGCCACTACTTTCATCCAACTAGTTTATTGGCTCATCTTGGTCCTGTATCTCGCCAAAATTCTACATTGCAGACGAGAAAGGAGGCGGTTGAGAAAATGAACCACCCAAATTTTTTGTGCAGTTCAACTGAAATGGAGCATCCTTGGCATGCAGACTGATTAAGTCCCAGATGAATATACGCGTCAACCAACTTGTCTGGAATCTTTAGACTCCATGCCATATAGTTCACTACCATATGTGCCGATAACCAAAAGGCACAAGTTGGGACCAAAGACTGGACTGCGTTTTTCTGGGCTATGCACCAAGCAATATTTTTGGCGTTCACTCTCCTAATACTTGGAGTTTGACAATCGGTTGACGCCAGTTGATACTCGAATGAATATAGGCACTTCTTGTCAACATCGATGCTTGTCTGAGTGAACTTTGGAGTACATAGCAGCAGCATAAGTACCTGTCCATCTGATCATTTTGTGCAGTTCTATTGAAATCACCCGATGTAATGATTTGCCTGCGAGTTCAGGCTCCAAATTACTCCTTTATGAAATCAGCAAACAGTAGCACAATACTGAATTACCAATACATATGACAGGCACAATAATCAGGATAAAAGACCAGTACCAACCTGTGTGAGGTAGCATATCAATTACTATTTCCTTTGACCGGAAGCCGAGATAAGCCAAGCGACTGACAACAAAGGAAGAAAGCAAGCGGAGATTAGCGACTGACAGGAAAGGACGAAAGTTGTCAAGGCAATGAAGCACCCAAAGTTTTTGTGCAGTTCCACCAAAATCGAGCATCCCTGTTGGCACATATATTGAGAGAGTGAGATTACTGTAATAGTGGGACTAGTTGATGAAACATACACTAACAAATAGAAGCACCCACATTATCTTAATGGGTAAAGTTAGCAACATAGTAGTCTTGCTTAAAGAGAGGTATTAGTTTATTTAATCAGTGCCAATTAGCTCAACTCAACACTCGAAGCATTGCCATTTATCATAGGTTGCAAAACTTAAAGTGCAAAGATAAAGGAGTTTCTCATGACAGTAGCACGATACAAATAGAGATGACAGCAAACTAATATGGATGAAGGCCTTAGGCCCGTACCAACTTGAGAAAAAAAGCTTATTCATGTAGTCCCATAAGAGATGATAAAGCACTCACTGGAATCACACAATAGTATATATTTTTGTGCACTTCAAATGTATGGTTGAAATCACTCTTGTTTACCAGTGTTGAGATTATATCAAAAGATTATCAAGAACTTCCAGCAGAGTTAAAGCACTGGCTGGGATACAGTTCATTGTATTGTCTTGTGTAGTTCCACTAAAATGTATGATTGGCACAACATGATCCCTGTTTGCACAAGTAGGAACAAGGTGAAACCTTCATTAGCTTAGTGAGATAGGATAGGAAGACATTAGCATATTACTCAAACAGTAGCATCAAATTCATGATGGACAATACGCAAAACATTGCCTCATTGAACCAATGGCAATAAATTGACATGCAAAACAATAGCACTATTATGTCATGACACTAATAATATTCCCTCCCTGCTCCACCACATGATTCACCTCCATAGACAAACATTCACACGTACATGATTCAGCATAGGGTCCTACTAAAGATTTGCTTAACTCCAACAGGAAAATTAGGCAGTAATAAATTAGTGGTACTTAAGTGCTCCTAATTAATTAAGTGAGACAGCAGAAGTGGAAGGGCTCCCTGGAGGATCGTCTCACATGTAAGGTAGTCTTTGCCGGAGCCCTTGAATAGCCTCGACTGAGGCCTCTGGCTTCAGCAAGATCGCCTTGGCACTGTTTATTCTTCTTCTTATTCCTCTTCATGCTATGTTTCTCTTTCTCCTCACCAGTTGGTGAAACCAAGTACATGATTGGCCTTCTAATTCAGAATTGGTTTTGTCAGTGAGGGAGTACAAGTGTACTAGTAAAAAACAGCATTATTTTCTCATGGCAGTCGGAAAATAGAGATGAACACATGCATTAAATATCATTCTTACCTAAAGGAAGGTTATGGCGCCAATATGGATGATGAGGATTGGAACACAGATCTCCCTTTCTGCAGTTCCACCAAAATGAACCAACTGTTCCATCTGACATTCCAGTTAAACAGCACAAAAGTCACTTCTTTTAAGAAGAGTTTTGTGTAGTGCACCAAAAGGTCACAACAGCAACTAGGTGAATTGGATATCCCTGTTTGCACAAAAAGGCACAGAGGAAACAGTCAGAGTCTCAAACAATTATAGGCAAAAACATTTGGCTAAACTTGTCAGAGTCTCAAACAATTACAGGCAAAAACAGTGGCATGGCTTCATTTTTACCAGGGACATTATATTAAGAACAGCTAAGGCTACGTTCGGTTCACAGGTTTGGTGCAGGATTTTCGTAGGAACACAATTCCTACCGTATTCTTTCCCTTCCAACCGTTCGGAACACGGGAAAGGTGAATAGTGTTTCATAGGAAAGCTAGTCTGGTAGTACTGATTCCATTGGATTAGAAACATCCACGCGCTGCTCATTTTTTGGGCGGAAGCCCGAGGCAGGCGCTCGCTGCCATGCGTTAGACAGGTTGCTGTGCTGTGTTTGCCGGAATAAAAAAGTCAACCTATGTGTGGTACGTGAGGTGAGGACAAGATTAGTCACTGTGCAGCTGAATAAACAAATAGCATCTCATACTGCCAAGCATGCTACTCTAAAAAACAAATCTGTACATTTCGTAGTCCATCCGAACACATTCTCTTGAGAGTTTCCTCCGGTTCGCTGTTCCATAGTTTTATACCTACATTCCTTTCCTATTCCTCTATTTTCATCAAGACTTATGTTTTCTGCCCCTTTATTCCGACCGGAGCCTAAATATTTGGTATAAGGGCATGGGACAGTGGGTGCACCAGCAGTACAGCACCATGTACGTAAACAGGGGCATAAAGTGGTGATTCATAGTTTGTTGCCCTGAGAAACAAACATCCAAGAAACATACTATCAGGGATGGTCCCATTTTTGTTCACTCTAGCCACCTACTCCTATGTGTGGATAGCAAATCTAGTCCTGGTCATACCACTGTGTACAGCGTTACCCCTATATTTCCCTTTTCTACCAAGAGACCGGTTGGATGACCAGTCCGTACTACTTTCATCCCCTTTCCTTCCTGTTTGTACCAAGTCCGATGTACATACTAAATTCCCCCACCCCCACTTTATTTCGATGACAAGTATTTTCGGACGAAGGGAGTACAAGATTCAACTCCATGAAGTTGCTTTACCTCTAACAATAGAAGAAAAAAAAAGGTGACGTTGGACCATCCGATCGAGAGGGGCTGAGAGGTAGAAAATGATGCACATGCAGCGACGTAGCGAGCTGGGGAAGTAGAGCTAAGGCGGTTTCGAACGAAGATATACCTGATGGTCGTCGGGATGTGGATAGGTGGGCGGCGGGAGGCCGGATCCGCCCACAGGCAACGACGAAGGGATCGGAGGACCTCCCGCACCGGCGCTCGGCCAAAGATAACGGTGCGGCCGGCAGTGGGTCTCCTCCCTCGCTGTCGATGACGGCCTAAATGCTGCCCCTCCTCCCCTTCACCGGCGGAGGGGGATACGTCCGGATCTGTAACCAGCGGTGAGGATAGAAAGCCAGTGTTTTTTGAAGGGAGAAAGATAGGGTTACTACCCCTATCTTGTTTAGATCTAGAGAGGATGAGAGTGTGTGAATAGAGAAGCCCTAGCAAGCAAGCGCGGAGGCTCCGGCCTATATATAAGTAGTGGGGTAGTTTTCCTTTTTCACTACATCAAAACAATCGTTTAAAATTGTGTACTATACTACATGCCAGGTCACGTTTTTTTTAGTTGTTGATTGTCTTTTGAGATAGCTACCCGCTTGTTCCAAGTGGTGTTACGGTGTGCCAGGTCGCACTTTGTATTGTTCAAGTCTGGTAGTACTACAAGTCCCTCCATTAAATGAACAACCACCCCCTCGTAAAAATTGTGAACAAGCCCATGGCTAAAATTAGCAGAAACGTGGGTTGCCCCAACATGCATTATTATTTATATTTTCTACTCCCTCCGTTCCTAAATATAAGTCTTTTTTATTAGCCACACCTAAGACAAGAATTTTTTTATTAGCAGTGAACCCCACATGTCATAGACACAAATTTTTTGGCAAGATTCCCTTAGGTAAGCCAAAGTGTGTCTAACAATTTGAGCAACTCAGGTTAGGCAAGTGTGGCAAGTGTGGGAAAAATAATGTGGCAACATAAGACAAACATAGTCACAATCCAAACAGCCCCGTGATTTTTTGTGACATGCACGAAAATTTGGTTAGTTAAATTTATAGTCAAAATTTGTCAAGGTGCATCAAATCAACACATGCAAGTATCAAAAGGAAAGTCACGGCATGCATGCATGCGTTGTACTCCCTCCGTTTCCAAATATAAGTCTTTTTAGAGATTGCAACAAGTGACTACTCCCTCCGTTCCTAAATGCAAGTCTTTTTAGGGATTCTACTACAAACTACATACGGATGTATATAGACATATTTTAGAGTGTAGATTCACTCATTTTGTTTCGTATGTAGGAGTATTTCATAGTGAAATCTCTAAAAAGACTTATATTTTGGAACGGAGGGAGTACATACGAAGCAGAATATGTCTACTCCTACATACGAAGTAGCCCATTTGAAATGTGTAAAAAGAGTTTTATCGAATGCAGTGCTTTGATGTGTCGCGTCAACTCGTACAAGCCCGAGAAATTTGATTACTACGACGCCCTCTCCCTCGCGGACTGAGCTCCGGTGCCTTAACTGCACCTGCCTTTGGCTGCATGACACGTGGGCCAACCACCTCTTGGGCCCACCTGTCATGGATGCCAAGGCAGGAGCAGTAAGTAGAAGCTTTCGCTGCACGCTATCCCTCCCGCACGAGGTGGACGGACCTGCAGCAGTGGATTCGATACTGTAGAAGTAGGAGTAACTTCATTGTTTGTCTTCTCTAAGAGGCGAAGAGCCAAGTGCAAACCGAACGTGGCAGTTGCGAACGCTCGCGTGGTGCGGTTCCTTGGAGTACTAGCCAGGCTCTTGCATGAGACAAAATTGCTATTGTTTAACAACTAAACTCCATTATCCATTGGTTGATACTCATTCTGCATAGGTCCACGCGCTTAGCACCGTTTCCTCCTGGGGTCACCAATGTTTATTTGCTAACTAATAGCATTCCATGCAATGAACTAGCCATTGCAAGTCATTAAAAGCATGCACACCTCTCATCTCTTATTGGTTGATACGTATGTCAAGAAACAAGAAACAAGGTAGAAGTTAATGCACCGCGCCTAAGTCTTTTGGGACTATTTGGTTTTCGTAAGATGACTTACACACCTAGACGGAGGGAGTAGTATAGACCTGTAAACCGGAAAGGAGTATTTGCCTTTCTAGAGATTTCAACAAGTGACTAGACTTCGGCTCAAAAAAAACAAGTGACTAGACTACACCGTGTGCAATACCCCCTCCCCTCCGGTTTATAGGGCTCAAATCTCAAATCTCATGAACCAAGGCATTTTGCGATTGGAGGAATGTATCCCGTACTTTACAAAACTACCCTAATTAAACTCATGCATTAATTACGTACTTCTCTCGTTTTCCTCTCCGCTTTGGTCGCGGTGCACAATGTTGAGCAGTCCTATATGACTAGCCGCTCTATCTACATGTGGGACATTTCAAAGCATCCGGGCCCGCGTGCCATCCACCAAATCACAGTGAGGTGCTACAGTCGAGACTCACCTGTCACCCCGGTGTGGCCGTCATGACCCGTCATATCACAAAACCCACACTTTTACCAGCAGTGGTAAGGTGGCCTCCAAGTTGGACCGGATGAAGCAACCATCATTTCATTGGAATGCTCGTTCAAGAACTTTCTTCCCTTTCTTGAAGAAAACCTCACTCCAGGCTACTCACTTCTGCCATTTTTCTTCTCTACCGACGAAGGAAAGGTGGGCGAATCAGTTATGCTGCTATATTTTCATTCCAATAATCTTCTTTTTGCGAGGCACCGACCGATTCTCACATCCTATTCTTTTCCCGTTTTCATTGCGATTGTGGTTTCCTTTCAATTGCTTTTTGTTTGTCAGTTCATTGATGGATCCTGGAGCACTAGGCAAAGAGTTGCCGGCAGACAACCCACTGGAGACAGCGATCTCCAGGAAGCGAGCACCGACCAACGAGTTGACCATGTTGGCGGGCCAACCCATGGAGACGAAGAACTCCAAGAAACAAGCACTGGCCAAAGAGTTGAGGACGTTGGCGGACGAACTCCTCAAAGAAAGTTGGAAGAACAGCAAGGGCCCCACAGTGCCTACCCCAGGAGCTCTGATTGCCACCTATGTGAGGCTTAAGACCGAGTTTGAGGAGATAGTCTCCGTTGAGAAGTAGTATTCCCCTGGCAAGGTGATGGCCCCCATCGAGGACGAGGAGATGGCCCCCAGAGGGATGAGATCCCCCAGTGAGCTGCACAAGGTAAAAAATAATGGCTTATTACCATAGTTGTGGTTTTTGATTATTTGCAATGTGCTTGCTTTTTGATTATTTGCAATGTGCTTGCTAATATGTTAGTGTTGTGCAGGTGCCGGTGGTTGTCCTTGATGATTCCGATGTTGTGGCCCGTCCTATTGGAATCGCCCCGGAGATCGATTCCAATGCCGCTGTCCATCCTGTGGACATCGCCCCAAAGATCGATTCCGATGTCGCGGTCAGTCCTGTGGACATCGCCCCAGAAATCGATTCCCATGCCGCTGTCCGTGCTGTGGTCATTGCTCGAGAGATCGATGACAAGAAATAGTTGGTCGCGCTAATCCTTCAGGGTAGTTTGCATTGCCCTGTGTTTAATTACCAGAACGATGCGTGTTATCAAACCATCTTAGGGCTAGTGCACTGTCTTGTGTGGGCGGATCTTGCTACTTTTGTTTGATAGTGAATCATGCGATGAATCATGCGAACCCTCTCCAAGTTATAGAAACAGATGTATCCTCACCAGCTTTTGATGTAATATATGGCATGCTTAGATGTAAGTTTGAACTGTTTATCATATCAGCAGGGCTTGATTGATGATTCTTGGTGTTAGTAGGCTAGCTACTGTGCGAGCTATAGTACTTGCAAAACACTCACCGAAGAGAAACGTTGGGGCTGATGAGCTTGTGGTACCCTTATACTTATCCCTCGTCGATCGACCAATAGCCCTAGCTCCTAAAATTGTAGGCTTAGCGATCGATCAGAAAATAGTCGACATACATTCAGGCCTCATTTGGTTCATAGGGTAGGAATATCGTAGCAAAAGTACAGAGAACGCGCAACACAAAATCATAGCAGTGCAGAGACGTAGTCCCTCCGTTCCAAAATAGATGACCTAGGCGGGCTAGTTTGGCCTAGTGGGTTTTAGTGATATGACGTGGTACAGTGCCGTCCAGTCTTCGCGTGTGGTAGCAGTATTGCGGGTACAGTAAGTTTTCTTGAAGAAGCGGAATTCAATGAAGTCATGATGGTTCCTTCGTCCGAACAACTTACGGTGGGAAAGGTTGGGCCTGCGATACGACCGGGGTAGACCAGGATAATTTTGTGCATGGCAGGTGGACCAGGATGGTCAACATCCCACATGTCAGCGAATGAAAGTATTCTTTCCGATATAGAGGACGAGCAACGAGTATTCATTGTTTATTTTTTATGAAAGCTATTGTCTCCACTGTTACTCCTTGACTTTGTCAATGCCTCTCTCTCCTCCACATAAGAGGGGACTACTTGCTATGCATGCAGCGGGCAGCTGGCGTCTTGAGGGGCCAGGGCGGTGAGAGCGGGCTCCGGAAGCGGTCTGGACTCTAGCATGGCCCACCTCACATTATCACCATATATTTCTTGGAGTCCGTGCACGGCGGGCGGGCGATCTCTTCTCCCTCCCCCGTTTCTCTCTTCTCAGCCGACGCCCGCCGAGCGATTAGATTTCCGCTATCAACGGTTTATTCAACAACGCGTGTCCCCTTTGGTGAGCGGCGTGCGAGCCGGACTGTCGGGGTTGCGACGCGTACGAGTCGTAAGTGTGCCACCTTTTCCTTTAGAACTTGCAAAGCGTAACATTTTCGCATGATCGATCAATAGAAATCCAGAACAAAATGACGAGGGCGGTGCTTTCCCGCTCGTTAGGCAGGCTAGTTCGAGTGATATGACGTGCTACAGTGTCGTCCACTTGCTCCATTTTTATGTAAGAAAGAGTTTACACTCGTACGCGGGAGGAGTGCGAAACACTCCGGATCTGATTTTGATCGAGGGATAGCTGTTCCCTGCCAAATAATGGAAGATTGTTAGCGATTATAGCATGATAGTTAGGGCATCTCCAGCGTTGGCCCACAAATTTACACCGGCATCTGTCCGAGGACACTGATGGATGTCATCCGATGCTGCCTGCATACCTTTCGACAACTATATGAACTAACCGGACGAAATTCGTGCAAACAAAGCAAATTTCAAATTAACCGGATGAAATTCATTACATTTTGAAAACTTTTCCTACAAACTGGACGAAATTCATTACATATTTCGTACAAACCATACTAAACCTACTGTAAACCTAGTCTAAACGATCGCCGGCGCCCGACCACCAAGTCCGGCCATGAACCCGAGAAAGCCGGCCATTTCCTTTGCCTCCTCCTCATCCGCCTCGATAACCTCCTCCTCCGGCCGGAGCACAAGGTTATGAAGATTTCCGCCTCCACGTCACCGTCAAGCGGCTAATCGGCCGTTGATGTTTACCCCACCAAGCTTGGTGTCGACTGAGTGGAATAGCGGTGGCCTTCCCGGGACAAGAGCGGCGGCGACCTACCATGTACTACTCTTCCTCGCTGCCGGCTGCGCCCGCGCACGTGCGCCGGCTTCGTGGTCATGGCGGCGGAGGGCGGCCCGGGGGTGCCGGCGATCTCCTTCGTTTGCTCCTGCGACAGTACATCGAAGAGAGCTTTGGAGCGCGCCCGGAGCGGAGCCGCCGATGTCCCTCGTCTTCTCCTGCGACAGTACGTCCAAGAGAGCTTCGGAGCGCCACGAGGCCATGGTTGAAGTGGTGCCGACAGAAGGAAGGGGCCGGAGGAGAATAAGTGTGGGTCTTTGGCTATGGCTGGGAGCTCGGGCTCAAGTTAATAGCGGGCGAATGGCAATGAGCCGTGGCAGATAGATGGACAACTGGCGCCGGAGTAGGTTCTTCGGACGTGAACGCGGAAGCTGCTTCAGTGACTTAACTGCAGATGCGTTTGGGTGTCTGACATGTGGGCCCAACGGGCGTCTGGCCCGCATGTCAGTGACACACCAATTGCACCTGCAGTTAAGTCCAGTGAATGCGGCATTGACATTCTGGAGAGACGGTGACCATTTCAGGCGCATGCGGACTGTTTGACTGGTCAACCATACAAATACGGAGCTATACGCTGAGCCAGCGACCGTATAATCACCATATCTCGTATACAATGATCGAAGTGAGCTATCAAGACAAGTTCGATGACCGCCAATGCATTTTACTCGGTAATAAATGACCAGGATTGAAGGGGAATCCTAATTTGCTTCGTCTTCTGTCCTTGAGCTCCTGACAAACCAATGCACTATACGATTGTCCGGCCACTCCACCCCGGAGCTCTCACCAAGCGTCGTTCATGCCACTGCACCGCACACTAACCGGTAAGGCAGCGATGGCATCCCGTCGTGCCGAGTTCCTCGCCGCCCACGAACGCAAACAAAATGGTAGGGAAGCGAAGGCATCCCGCCGTGCCGAGTTCAACGCCGCTCGCGACCTCACAACTATGTGGGAGGAATTTGAAGATGCCAAGGCCGAATGGGCGGTAGAGCAAGAGGCGGCCAAAGCCGCACAGAGGGAGCAGAAAAGTCAGAAAGCACTCAAGAAAAGAGAGGCCCGCCGCCACAAGAAAGAAAAGGACGCACGTGCTGCTGCGGAGAGGTCGGCGGAGATCCAAGCACGGTGGGTGTCGCCGACAAAGCCGGGAAGGAGAACGACGGCGTCTAGCCAGCATGTGAGAAGTAGTAGTACTAGTAGTTAGTGTGTGTGTCTGTGTCTGAGTACGAGCATGTACCAATACTACTAGTTACTACTGTAGTTTGTAGAGAAAATTACCAGTACATTAGCCTAGACTAAGTGGAAAAATTCCTATCCTATGCATCAAATGGCATCTATTTCTCTATAGGAATTGAGATGCATGTCATCTCACTTCCTATGATTTTCATATTCCTATCCTATGAACGAAAGGAGGCCTCTGTTGGAGTAAATACTGTAGCTAGCAGTACTGCTGGTACAGTAGTTTTCTTCAAGAAGCGGAATTCAACGAAGTCATGATGGTTCCTTCGTCCGAGCAACTTCAAAGTGGGAAGTGGGTCTGTGATTTGAAGGCTCATTAGTCATTGTTACTGTGGCGCGATGACCTGGGTGACTCTCCCTTGGAGTTCTGCGTGCATGGCAAGTGGACTAGGATGGTCGACGTCCCACATGTTGGCGAACGGAAGTATTCTTTCCAATATTGAGGAGCAAGGAAACCGCGTGGTATAGTATCACTGCTGATTGATTCGTAAAAAAAATAGTATCACTGCCGATTTATAATTACTTTTTATTTCTGATGAATGCTAGTGTTTCAACTCTTACGACGAAGGATGCCAAACACGGCACGTGCTGGATGTCCCACACGTCAGCGAAAGGAGTGGGACATGAACAGCGTGGTAGAGCCCGGCGTAAAAAAACAGTGTGGTAGAGCGTCTCCACTTCTTCCACTTCTGGGTCGGAGACCACACGTAGTAGTACTTAGCTGTATGAACGATACAAAGTGCGACCTGGAGAGAAAGACACGTCTAGTTGGAAGGTCTCGGGGCATACACGTAAACAAATATAAAAGTTAATATGTGCCTCCAACTAATATAGTAGTAGTACTAGAGTACTTAGACACGTACTCCATAACATCACCGTGCATTGCACGTACAACATTTAGTGGTAGTACGTAGTAAGAGACAAATGTCGCCCAAGAGTTCCCTTCTCGACCTACTTTTGGGTGTTTGGTAGAGTGTATGGAGGGTGCATGAGTCCACACTAGTTTAGCACAAATACACTAGAAGCATGCATAAAGAGAGCATGCATGAAGAGGGGTGTTGAGTTGAGCATGCATGAAGAGGGAACAACTATGCTGAGACGAGAACGCAACCAAACACACCCTGTATGCCACACATGTTCATACCATTTGTGCCTTTCTACTTCACTTACTGCACTACATTACTCAGGTTCGTACGTCCACTCCTGGGTACATGTCCATCTTATAGTTCCAGTGCCACGTGTTCTTCATATAGATGGAACGATCGTTGCATAACACGTGCGCCTTGATGCTAGATGTCTCGCGTGTTGGCAAAAGGATGAACAATGCTCACGTAAAGAAATAGAGTGGAAGAACATAGATTCCGCACGGCCGAGAAGGAGCAAGGAACCTCGTGGTGGAGCGTCTGCACTCATAATATTTAATATTATTCAGCGATATAAAATTAACCAATCATCTCCATAGTGGACTGGAAGAGTACGAAACACGGCAGCCCAGTGTAGTTACATCATACACTAGTACATGGCTAACCCACGCTATCACCATATTTCTTGGCTTCCGTGCGACACCTATCTCTAGTAATCCAGCAGCCTGTATCGCTTCTCCCTCCTCGTCTCTATCAAAGTGCGGCGGGCTGGCGTTTCTGCCATCTATTGAGGTCGGTTAACTATCACATGTTAGCGACATGCCAAGAGAATTCTAAAAAAAATTCCTTTCACGTTCCGTTTTCAAAAAGAAAAAAATCCTTTCGCGTACGAATTTGCCTGTATGCTTTGAGCAACTTGCATGTCCTATACTGCTCCTGTTTGATACTCTGACTTAGCTAGAGGTTTGACTAACTCATGACTAACCCTGAAATAACTGTAGCCAAAGAGGTGTTTGGGTGACAGGGTTAGATTGACAATAAATGCACTTCATGGAGAGAGAAAAGTGATTTTTCAGTGGTCCGAATGAGAACTATCTCCAGTTAGCACCTCTTGGGTGGGATAGTTTTTTTTGGTGGGTTCGGTGCAACTTGCTCCAATTTAAACCCTCATGCTTGGATACTTTAGGGCTATTTGAGCCCCAACTAGCTCAAACTAACTCTAACCCATGGATCCAAATAGGGCCCATGGCCAGTCTCAACGCGGAGCAGTCGCGTGCACCGGGAAGCGGCGCTCTCTCGGCCGTCGCGCCACTTCAAAGCCAGCGCCAGTGAGAGGTCGCCTCCGCTCTGGCCGGGCATTAATGCGGCACTGACGCTCCAGGCGACGCTGATCGTTTCACGCAAGAAGCGCACGCTGGCAAGGGAGTATAGGTTTTGAACCGTTTCAGGTGTAGTAGTAATGGTAGTTTGCAAAACTAATCAATTATTGCACTGAGTTTCCTAAGAAATTGTGGTAAAAAACGTTACTCCACAGCCCGCTTCCCTTCTCCTTCCTGCTCGTGATTTACGTGGCCATGTTAATGTGGTTGTGTCAAAAAAATGTCACTTCCTGCTTGTGATTTGCGTTATATAATTACAAGCAAGATTCTCGTGCATTGCACAGAACATCAATATGCATTTTTTTACAAAACACCTGTTGTGATTGACCCATGCAGGAGTAATCCCATGTGTAAAAACTAATGATATCTCGAGAATTTTATCGAAAAACTGGTATCTCGAGAATGTCATCGAAAAAATGAAAGATGAGAGATAAGGCGAGGAGGAGTGGAGCGTGGTGGTGACTGGTGGTCGGAATGGGCGGAGGCATGGGGATGGACGGCGCCGGCAGGCGGCAGCGGCCACCATGCATGCTAGATTGTTCTAGAGACTTATTCCTTTTTTAATTGCTGAGCAATGAGGTTGCGGGAGATAATGATGTGGAGAGAGGTGCGGGTATCTTTTGTAAAATTATCATAGTTTGCTTCCTATCCGTCAGATATAGATCATACGGTTTGTATTACAAGATGGCAGGCACACCATCA
This sequence comes from Triticum timopheevii, assembly GCA_963921465.1. Classification (NCBI taxonomy): domain Eukaryota; kingdom Viridiplantae; phylum Streptophyta; class Magnoliopsida; order Poales; family Poaceae; genus Triticum; species Triticum timopheevii. The sequence goes on along the minus strand of OY997266.1, from coordinate 186,520,076 downwards.
TCGCCAACTCGTTTTTTTATAAGGGTGTACAGATGATAAGTTTGCTGACTACTAAAGTAAAGTGGAATCTGTCCATGTTATGCAAGTAAATAAAGGTGATTGTTTATCATACGGGTAAGGTTGGATGAAGGGTGGTAGGAACAAATGCTCCGCCTAGAGCATGTGTGTGTGAGATGGAGTCTTAGTGTGTGTGTGTGTGAGAGAGAGAGATGGAGTCTTAGTTTGTGTGTGTGAGAGAGAGAGAGAGAGAGATGGAGTCTAAGTGTGTGTAGGGGGGTGCATGTGTGTGTGTGTGTGTTTGTGTGTGTGTGAGAGAGAGAGAGAGATGGAGTCGTAGTGTGTGTGGGGGGGGGGGGTGCGTGTGTGTGTGTGTGTGTGTGTGCGCGCGCGGGGGTGTGTGTGTGTGTGTCCCGAGGTCCTCTGTGGTGGATGTAATTTAAGTGTGCATGGCTTCATCATAGAGAGGTGATGTGTATCGCAGAGGCCACCAACGATGGGGTGCGAGAGAGAAAATGCCCGTAGGAGGGAAGAGAAGGTGCGTGCGTGTGAGAGGAGTCGACATCGAGAGAACGTGTTTGTTCGAGAGACACCACGGAAGACTACTATATATCAATGGTGCATGTAGGCGGGAATTAAACAAAGGGATGGTCTTATCAGTTTCGGGGATATAGGGGAAGAGTGAGAGGCGCGCGGGGCGGGGGGGGGGGGGGGGTAGCCAGAAGGAGATTGTTAAGTGTGAGTGTGTGTTTTGCCCATCCAGGCGGAAGTTATGTGCACAAAAGAGGAGAACGATTCGATGTGGCGTTAGGATTGTGGGTAATTAACTATGTATGGAGACATAGAGACCTTGAACATGCATGTGTGAGAGGTATACATGTATACGTGGGATGTGTGTGTGTGTGCGCGCGCATGATCGAGATAATAGAAAGAAGACATAAGTCCTAAGATCAACGACATGGGAGAGACGGATCGGTATGACAATATGCATGCATGTGAGAATGCAGGGAAGAAGGCCCGACAATTGAGCATGTGTTTTTGTCTTTAAGAGATAGTGGCATGGGCTGGAGCATGCATCTATGGCGAGCAGAGGGGGTGAGGCGCAACGATTGTGCAAAAGAGATCAACCTATAAATGCATATGTATGGATAGACATATATAGTGTGGTTGATAGGAAGCAAGACTCTGTGCGAGAAAGAAATGTTGACGGAGAAACTACAGATAGATACAGAGATGGAGATGCTATCTAGAGAGACATCCGTTAGTTTGGGTGTCGGAGATGACCGTCGGGTGGTTCAAAGGGTGAAGTTATATATGTGTGTGAGAGGGCACTTGACTGCATGCATGTAGAGAGAAACATATGTAGTGTGTGTGATAGGAATAAAGAGTGAGGGCGAGAAAGAAGGTTGATGGAGAAACAGATAAATAGAAAGATAAAGATGCTAGCTAGTGTGCGCTAGAGATAGGAGTCGAGTGGATCAGAAGGCTGGGTTATGTGTGTGGGTGTGAGAGAGATAGAGAGAGGGTGCATGTGAGTCACATACAAAAAAATATCAGAGAGAAATGAGACGGAGTTTTGTGTCTGCGAGACAGAAAGATATTTCACAATGAGAGTGATAGCTAGAGAGACATATGAGGGAACGCAAGATATCTCTAGGGAGAGAGGGTGTGTTTGAGTGACATACAAGAGAACAATGGAGAAATATAAGACCCTGGGAGACAGAGTTTGTGTTTGTGTGTGAGAAAGAGATATTGAAGAGGAAGAGTCGTAGGTTCTCATATCTAAGGAGCGAAAGACATCTATGTATGAGGGGTGTGCGAGTGGCACACATGAGAATAGTTGAGAGAAATGAGACCCTGGGAGACAAAGTTTTGTGTTTGTGTGAGAGAAAGAAATTCCACATGGAGAATCATAGCTAGAGACACATAGCAGGGAGCGAGATATACTTAGAGAGAGAGAGATAGAGTGATGAAGGTCGATGGAGAGAGTACCGTCAGTGTGTTACGAAGATGAAAGATCATTGTCGACATGCAGGTAGCACGAGAGATGCGTGAGAGACGATGAACGCGCTTAGGTCCAGAGAGATAGTCCTACATAAGCATGAGTGATAGCTATATGAGACGAATATCTGGATTAAAGGGGATTCAAATATTTAAACTGGAGATCACGACATCGATAATATCATAATGCAAATTGGTGTATCAAACATGCATATTCATTTGAATTTGGGCACATGTGTAATGTTATATAGTTTATCAGTATTGGTGATCCATAGATTCTTCAATTACAAACAATGCATGGTTTATATGCAATTAGTGTCTAAAAGGGATTACACTATATGTTGCATGTGTGAAACACATTATACATGTTTGAGAAGTTAAAAAAACCCGCATGAAACACACATTAATTCGAGACAGTTAGCGAGGAATACTTACATTGGATTTCAAATAAAGTGGTTTCAAATATTTGAAAATCCAAATTGATGGATAAAACCTTATGAATCCGAGATCATGCCATTTGTAAACCATATTTATGTATAAATGGTGTTGTGCTTTTGAAAGTATATATGTAAAAAAATGATGTATATAGAATGTAATTCCAATTGATAATGGATCCCGCCCGAAAAAAATAGTAGAATACAAACGGGATTCGAATTGAGTTGGCACGGTAAACGTGCACTGTGCAAAATTTGAATGAAGCGGGGAAAGTCGCAGTAACCGCCCGAAACCAAAATCTGCGAGATGGAAATCACTACTGCCTATCCCTGCCGCGCAAAGCCTATCTGCTGGATTTATATAGGTTTCGATAGGGGTAGGTTTGTAATTTCACCCAAACGTGACGTAACCGCCTCTCACCCGGATTCATAAATGGTGGGTGCCAAAACACAGTGTGCCCTCAGCCGAAATCGACTCCCTCCCCGATTCATATTCATACACGGTGGGCGCCAAAAACAAACTCTCGTCGGCAAATATTCGGTGTATGCGAGATTACCGTCCTATCCCCAACCGACTAATGTTGCTGTGATGTAGTAGAAATTTGAAACGGGGGCTAAGTTTGTAAATTTCCTCGCATTTGAGACAGGCGCGCCCTGACTACATGGTTCCCCCCTTCCTCTCTACCTCCCTTTTCCCCATTCGTACTTCGTGGGTGCCAAAACACCCTCTCCACCCCACCCTCCTCCGTCCGCCGCCGTCCGCCACCCCATCCACCGCCGTCCTCCTCCACCATGCCGGAGCTTTTACCCCGACGCCGCCGTCCATTACAAGAGATCGACCTCTCTCATCCACGCCTTCGGACCGGGATCCTTGCATCCAGTCCTCTCGCTTCATCCCCACCGTCGTCCACCTTGCCGGCGCCGCTCCTACGACCGTCTCGTCCACCGCGCCCCGCCGCCAACGTCTACCCTCCTCGATCTGCTTCCACGCCACCGACAGCCATCGCTACCGCAGCACCGTCAAATTCTCACCAGATGTGTACACGGCGCCACACCAGAGGCGGTACTCTTTCGTATCTGCTCAACTTATTTATCGCAGCAAGAAAATAGATCGCCACTGCTTTACTCTGATTTCTTGTCTTGGTTGCGAAGTTGCCTTTGTCCGGTTTGCACCTTCAGATCTGCCATGGCACACTCAACACTATACTCCCAATGCTTATGGTTTTCCCCTTTTATATTCCACACTAGTTAAATCACAGTAGACTAAATTTCAAAATTGGGTCAGTCGATTTTTCAGAGCTCGCCGGAGTTCGCCAGTGCGATCCAACGGGCTCGGGTGGTTGTGGGGCCTCGCCGAACGAAGAAAACTCGACGCGGGTGGGGGGTGGGGGTGGCGGAGGAACACAGGCGGTGGGGGCCGGTGGTCCGGCCGGCGGCCCGTGCGGTGTTCTGTATGGGAAGAATCACAGACAAGGAAGAAGAAGGGTTAGGAGACGTAGGATCTTCATCCAACCGCCTGAAATGGTCGAGAGACAGCTGGGAGTTGCATTCTTAATGCGCTCTAGTTCATCATGTGTGGGCACTGCGCAACCAACATTTTATTATCCAAAATCTGCTTGCTCTTCTTTACCATGTTCGATAGTGCTGGCCTGTACGTGATCGATAGGATTTCAATTACTAGCGGCAATACAACACCGTATTTTCAAGCCAGTTCCACTTTCCCGATTTATATATCGTGGTTATGGTGTACCCCTGTTATGTACACTATGATCTTCCTAGTTGCTGCGTGCTCTTGTTATCATGGTTTGGCAATAAACTATCTATACAGTATATTATGAACCTACCATCTGCCAGCTATCCTTACTTCTGGAGCCTATTTTTTTGTGTACTTGTGCTAGATTATATAAATGCACGCACGATATTACAGCACACATGAGCTCTCTCATCAGAATCCAGTGATAGCACATAAGTGTTTACAGGGGCACCCCTATATTAGAATATCATCTGCATTACAAACATAATCTCACAACTATTTATGTTTTCATGCTTCTCAGATATTATACGCAATTATAGTGAATATCAGAATCTGCGCATCAGAAGAATATTGTGGAACACTGCAATGACTTACAAAATTGGCACCAAGGCATTGAGTGCCATTTTGGAAGCAATGAAACTCATACGCTCCCCACCTGTTGATTCTTGTTCAGAATATCATTCTAATGACTATTCTAACCTCGAGGAGTCAAAGGCAGATGGCCTGTCCTGTTCACCCATCAAGGTGCATGTTCTAATTTGGCAAGGTTTTATTGATTGAGCGTATCTTGCATATGTTGTCTTGCATTTCTTCTACTTTGTTGCACCACCATCTGCTTAGTTTACTCATCATATAACTCGAGATGCTATGCCCATCCATTATCAATACATATTCCATCTGTCGTCATACCATGTTTTTCCACTCAAATGTTGTTCTTGTGCATCAGACATCAAAAAGGAAGAGGGTGATTGCCGAACCTGAAGGAGCACCAGCAAAGTCCTTGAAAAACATGGTGGTGCCTGAGAAATCAGACAGCGCCCCACTTATATTGGCTGTACAACCAGTGACACAAAACATAGGACCGACTCCAGCACACTGTACCCATACTTCACTGGCCACACCACTAGCCCCACCACACAGGACCTGCACTCCAGCAAAAGGTATACCGATTTCATTTGCCATAGCACCAGCCGTACCACAGAAAAATCCCACTCCAGCAAAAAGTACAGCAAGTCCACCGGCCGAAGACCTATCCCAACTGCAGAGATGGCCAATTCCTGCAGATTAGAACCCCATTCCATTTATTCCTAGTTTAAAAGACAATGCTTTCAATGTTGTTAGGGACTACGTGCATATATTCCCGTCATGGGAAGATTATAGTGAAGACAAACACCATTTTCACATCTTCCTGTCCAACTTACGTGTAAGTGCTATTATTCATGGTTATTATTTTCCTGTTTTCTGCTGATCGAACACATCAATGATTTACATTACACTGTTGTAACTAGGTGAGGGTCAATCTGGATAGTCATAACGAGCAAAGCTTGCTTGTGCTTTTCAAGGAAGCATTGTAGCAGTATCGGTGTTACCTGAGGAAATCACACTTTGATGGCAAGTCTATAAACGAATTTCCGGTGAAGTCTCCTGTGCTAAATTTAGAAGACATTGAATGGAAAAACCTTGTTATGCACTGGTCTCGTTCCCAGGATGAGGTACTGTCTATGAAATCACATGACAATTTGAACTTCTACTTTTCCGCATGTGCCTTACGGATCTTTTTTGCAGGAAATCTGCTCGAAGAAGAATTCCGGTTTGAAAAGAACGATAGGATATCGCAAATATGTTGTCCGCTACTTTGCTCTTGTTAGTACCTGTTGTCCTGTATCACTGTACTTGCATCCATACCTGGATCATTATGTGACAGCAGTATGCATGATAGCTTGCTTATCAATTGTTCGCTCCAAATTATCTGATCTGTATGAATGGTTACATTAGTGTAGAATATATCCAATGCCAATGAATTTTTTTAGCACTGCATTGTTCTTGTAAGTACATGCTGTCCTTTATCAGTGTACTTATATTGACAGGTAGTTGTTCATGTACCATCACTCTGCAGCTTATTTTCCTTTGCCATCCATTTTCTACACATCAGATCTATATTTACTCTTACCATAAGGTTGGTACTGAAGAAGTTTAGCTGTGCATTGCTCTTGGTTGTGCCTTTTGCCTGTATCGCTGCACATACATTTATAGCTACTTGGTTATGTAGCATCACTCTTCATCTTATCTTAAATATTCTCCATTTTTTTGTATATTATCACATCTATATTTACTCTTAACAAAATGTAGAATAAAGGCAATGCTTATGAAGAACATTCTGTGCCAAGCTTCTTGAATTGCCCCCCCCCATCAGCATGGACAAGGGCTTTATAGAGCCTGTCTTCACCAGTAATGTAAGTTTTTCCTTCTCAAGCCTCCAAACTTTGTTGTGTATATTTGGTTAGGCATGACTGCAATAGCTGTTTATTTTTGGTGTTTGCATCAAATTGCATGTTTAAAGTTTATTATGTAGTTCATAAACAAAAGTTTGTCCTTCTCAATTTAAGTTTTCAGTTGTACAACCAAGTTCCTTCTTCATACCATGTAAATTAAACTATACAGAGTAAGTGATCTTCTTTTGCACTGCATGTATGCTTCTGTTCTTCATCCGTAATCCAGTGGTGTGGTGAACCTACCCACTACAGCACAATGTCATATTCTGCAATGTCTTAACTATGAACAATGTCATATCATTCTACTATTATTTAAACCGCCTCTTTATTTGCCAATCTGAAATGGGATAAATTGACAGCACACTAACCATTGATACTTATGAGTTCTCGATCTGTAATCCAGTGCTGTCGTGAAGCTGCCAACTCCTTCACAATGTCAATTCCTGCCATGTCTTGACCTGAACAATGCCATATTGTGTTAATGCAATTTTAAACTGTGTCACTTTATTCATCAGTAAGAAATGTGATGAATTGTCAGCACTGATACTTTTATGTGCAAAACCTGTCATCTGTCTGCTTGTTTATCTTTCAGAGTGAGGAAGATATAATTGTTGAACAAGCGCAGTCTCATCATCTTGCTCAGCTGCTTGCGTTGCAGCTCCCCAGCAGGGCTAACCTTTCTTGAACTCTATTGAAGTGCTGTCGGTTTTGTATATTATTTTGTCGGCGTGTTTATTTGCACTCGTGGCGATCTTTGATGCCCAGTGTATGTAATCTACTGTCTGCTTGTGCTTTATTATCATAGTGGCGAACTTTGATGCCCAGTGGATGTAATATGCCGTAATTTCTTTATTGTATAGTCTAGATTTTTTTCTTATTCACGATGCTGCAGTTATTTTACTGTATATATATCCTATCTTCGCAGTAAACTGGCCAAAACCGTAAAATTACGGTACATAATCGGGCCGTCATGCAATCACGATGTATGATCTGCATCATGGGCCCCGTCAAACTGGCCCACTAGTAGATTCGATCCTTTAATAGGCCGAGTAACCCCCGGCCCTCTTTTTGCAAGAAAACTCAATGGGCTTTTAGGAGGCTGAGAAGTAGGCTGGGCCTGAAACGTGCCGAATAGCTCACAGGCCAGCGGCAGCCCGAAATGGACCCCGGCCCATGATTGTGCGAATCAATTCCCGGGCTTTTAACAGGACAAAGTTGTCTCGGTCCTTGTTTGGCCCAATCAGATATTGGCTGCGAGCAGGCCGGATGCAAATCGGGCCGTAGTTAGGCCCAACTATATGACGGGCTTTTAACATGCCGAAATTAATATATGGCCGAAATGTTAAATGTGCCCTTAACAGGCCGAAACTAATATCATGCCGAATTACTAAATGGGCCTTTAGCAAGTGGGCCCAAAAGCATAGCGTCCAGTCAACGGGCCGAATCTGATATGGGCCATAATTGAGCCCAAAGCCTCTTAAAGGGCCGGACCTGATCTGGGCCGTGATTTGGCCCAGAAAGTGGGAGGCTTTTAATGGGCCGGATCTTATATGGGACATTACTAGGCCCGAAACATGGCAGGCCATTAATGGACCAGATCAATTATGGGCCGGCATTTGGCCCAAAACATGGTAGCCAGTTAATGGGTCGGCCTACTAGGGTCCTCAAAATCTTGTGGGCCTACAGCTGGGCCGGCCCATTAATGTTGGCGAAATCTTGTGGGCCTTTAGCTGGGCCGGCCCATTATGATCCGCAAGAATTTTGTGGGCCTTTACCTGGGCCGTCCCATTATGGCACACAAAAATCTTCTGGGCCTTTACCTGGGCCGGCCTATTATGGCCCGTGAAATCTTGTGGGCCTTTAGCTGGGCCATCCCATTATAGTCCACAAAACCTCGTGGGCCTTTAACTAGGCCGGCACATTATGGACCGCCAAATCTTGTGGGCCTTTAGTTGGGCCGGCCCAAACTTGATTGGCCGTGCCACGTGTCGACGTATCATAGGCACCTTCTGTCCAATGAGTGGATGACATCTGTCCCAACGATGAGCCGACACGTGTTTCCTCCAGCCAATGATGATTTTACACATGGAAAATCCCCATTGGTCGGGGCTGTTAATGGGTTATCGGTTCCAAAACCCGACCCGATAGCTTAACGGCATTCCGTTACGGTGGATGCCACGTGTCGGTCACCCTTGTCGAAAGCACTTCTATGACGCGCGATTTATCGTCATGGAAGTGGACACTTCTGTGATGATAGTTTTGGTAATGTCATCGAACACTTCTACGACAGCACAGGTATGACTATCTTGATTCTGTCATAAATTTGTCATGGATGTACATGCATGACAAAAAACGCGACCTACTGTGACAAACACGTATCATCACGGAAGTGTATTTTGTTTGTAGTGTTAGCATCCAGTTCCATATTAATCTTGTGCTGACATAGAGTGGGACTAATGCCCTTAAGATCATCAAGAGTATATCCAATAGCGGCATGGTGCTTCCTCAAAGTTTTCAATAATATCTTTTCTTCATGCTCTCAAAGGTTAGCACTAATAATAACAGGATATATTTTTTTCATTAAGGTAAGTATATTTCAATGTATCGAGAAATTGCTTAAGCTCAAACACGGGTTCACTCTTGGGTGGAAGAGGATCCCTAAGAGTCTCAATAGGCAAACTGTGTTTCAAAATAGGCATTTGTTTAAAGAATATCTTATCTATTTCGTTTATTTCATTCATATGCATATCATTTTCGTGGTCTAGCAAATATTGTTTTAACGGATTAGTACGAGGCACGACAATAGAAGCAAGACCAATAATTTCATCCTTACTAGGTAATTCTTTATCATAAGGTTGTCTACGGAATTTGGAAAAATTAAACTCATGAGACACATCACCAAAATTAACACTAACAATTTCCTTAGTGCAATCAATCTTAGCATTAACCATATTCAGGAAAGATCTACCAAATATAATGGGACAAAAATCATATTGTGGGGAACCAAGAACTAGAAAATCAGTAGGGTGTTTTATTTTCCCACACAAGACTTCAACATCTCTAACAATCCCAAGTGATGTGATAGTATCCCTATTCGTAAGTTTAATAGTAACATCAATGTCTTCTATCTCAGCAGGTGCGATATCATTCATAATTTCTTGATATAAAGTAAATGGGATAGCACTCACACTAGCACCCAAATCACATAACCTATGATAACAATGATCTCCTATTTTAACAGAGACAACATGCATGCCAACAATGGGTTTATTCTTATCTTTATCATCAAGTTTAGCAATTCTAGTAATTTCATCATAGAAATAAATAACATGCCCATCTATATTATCGACCAAGAGATCTTTGACCATAGCAATATTAGGTTCTACTTTAATTTGTTCAGAGGGTGTAGGTGTTCTTATATAAATTTTATTAACCATAGTTGAAACCTTAGCATGTTCCTTTATCCTAACAGGGAAAGGTGGTTTCTCAATATAAGCAGTAGGAATACCTGGGTTAACACTATAAGTAATAATTTCTTTTTCAGCTTTAGTAGGTTCTTCTACTTCTGCTTCAATAGGTGGTGTTGGGGAATGTAGTATTTCAAATTTTCCTACCATCATGCAAGATCTATCTAGGAGAAGCATAGCAACAAGAGGGGAGAGTGTGTCCACGTATCCTCGTAGACCAAAAGCAGAAGCATTATATCAACGCGGTTGATGTAGTCGTGCGTCTTCACGTCCGACCGATCTCAGCACCGAACGTACGGCACCTCCGTGTTCAGCACACGTTCAGCCCGATGACGTCCCTCGTACTCTTGATCCAGTTGAGGCAGAGGGAAAGTTCCGTCAGCACGATGGCGTGGCGACGGTGACTGTCGGTGTCAAAACCGGCTGATCTCGGGTAGGGGGTCCCGAACTGTGCGTCTAGGCGGATGGTAACAGGAGACAAGGGACGCAATGTTTTTACCCAGGTTCGGGCCCTCTCGATGGAGGTAAAACCCTACTCCTGCTTGATTGATATTGATGATATGGGTAGTACAAGAGTAGATCTACCACGAGATCAAGGAGGCTAAACCCTAGAACCTAGCCTATGGTATGATTGTTGTTCGTCCTATGGACTAAAACCCTCCAGTTTATATAGACACCGGAGAGGGCTAGGGTTACACAGAGTCGGTTACAATGGTAGGAGATCTACATATCCGTATTGCCAAGCTTGCCTTCCACGCCAAGGAAAGTCCCCTCCGGACACGGGACGAAGTCTTCAATCTTGTATCTTCATATTCTTGGAGTCCGGCCAATGATGATAGTTCGGCTATCCGGACACCCCCTAGTCTAGGACTCCCTCAGTAGCCCCTGAACCAGGCTTCAATGACGACGAGTCCGGCGTGCATACTGTCTTCGGCATTGCAAGGCGGGTTCCTCCTCCGAATAATTCATAGAAGATCGTGAACACCAGGATAGTGTCCGGCTCTGCAAAATAAATTCCACATACCTCCGTAGAGAGAATAATATTTACACAAGTTCAATCTGTCGACGTATTTCGTGGCGTGACATCACACCACGACCAAGCCTTTACTCGAATCATTTTTATTATTCCACCTCAGCATGTTTAGCGAAGCGGTTTCCTTGGCACGTCTTATCGAAACAGAGATCGTGTCTCCTTATTCCGGGATTCTCATCAATACGGACGTGGGTAACCCAACCGCACCATTGATTGTGGTGCTTGGGAGATAAGCGAGTTTTACCAGGCTGGTGGGGACGCACAGTTTCGTCCGCCCATATATAAGGGGATAAGGATCCACCTTTTCACCTACGCCTTCTTCCTCCTTGGCTTATCCATCTCCGCGCACTCGAGCTCCAGCGCCCAAGTCCGCACATCTCACCTCAACCTTCTCCAACCATGTCCGGAGCGGGAGGCAAGTGGATGGACTCCTCCGTTGCGGAGGGGCACATCAAGAAGCTGCACAGTGCCGGATATTTGTCCAGCGATATCGGGCACCGGCTCCCTGACAAGGGGCATCTCATCCCCACCCCCAGGCCCCATGAGAGGGTGGTATTCCTTCCCCATTTCCTTCGCGGATTGGGCTTCCCACTCCACCCCTTTGTCCGGGGGCTCATGTTCTACTACGGCCTGGATTTCCATGATCTGGCCCCGAATCTCATCCTCAACATCTCGGTGTTTATCGTCGTGTGCGAGGACTTCCTCTACATCCAGCCCCACTTTGGCTTGTGGCTAAAGACCTTCAATGTCAAGCCGAAGGTTGTGAAGGGCAGCCAAGCGGAGTGCGGAGGCGCCATGGTAGGCAAGATGCTCAACGTCACTTGGCTCGAGGGTGCCTTCGTGGAAACCATCAAGGGGTGGCAATCGGGGTGGTTCTACATCACCGAGCCGCGTGACCCTGAATGGGCAGCGGCCCCCGAATTCAGATCTGGCATCCCCATGCGGCTCACTTCCTGGAAAGAGAAGGGCCTGCTATGGGGTAATTCGGAAGAGCTGACCGGACTCCAATCCTGTCTCCAAACCCTGGTGAACAAGAAGCTCAAGCTTGTAATCCAGGTCTTGCTCATCCGCCAGATTCTCCCCTGCCGGGACTTCAACTTGTGGGAGTTCGATCCGGCACAGCACCAGACCTTGAGCGGGCTCTTCAACACTACATACGAAGAGGCCTAGAGGGTGCTGTTCAAGGGCGCCGAGGCTCCCGCATCCGTTACCGAAGATCACGGATTCAGCTCGCAGCGTCCGGCTGGCGAGGTAAGCCATGTTATCCTTTATGGGACACTTGCTTTTCATAGTTTGACTCTATGTGGGATCTAAACTCCCAATACCTTTAACAGGCCTGGCAGGAGACGTCCGGACATGTTAACTGTCCGGCTCCCCTTCCAGAAGACCCAGTGGATGCCCGTCTGACAGGGCTGCTGGTCCCGGCACCTTACGTAGTGCCGAAGAAGAAGGCCACGGGAACCCGGAGGAGTTCCCGGCGTCAGGTGTTATCGGATTCATCGTCCAATGACTCCAAGGCTGACTCCTCCCCCGAGGATGAGGAGGAGAAGAGAGAGGCCTCTCCCCCAGCGGGGGGAGAGAAGAAGAGGAAGGCCTCCCCAACGAGGGAGGCCGAAGGGTCCAAGAAGGGAAGGACCCTTCCCCCGGACTGTTCCGCCAACGTCGGCGACGGCGACGAGGAGTGTCCCTCAAGGGCCAAGCCCCTGGCGAGATCGTAAGTATCCGGACTCCTGAATAACTCATAATTTTTCTTTTTGTCGCATAACATCTTTTAATGCCGCATACAACCCTGTAGTCCGCCCAAGGACGATCTTCCCACTTCGTCGAGCGAGTCCTTGGGTACGTCGGATGTGAATAGCACTTCACTTCCGACCGCCTCCTCCCCCCGTGACGCCGACGACGCCGAGGCGGGATCCCGGAAAGGGAGCCACCAGGAGGAGGAGGCCCCGGAGGTGCCGCAGGGCAACCTCCCAGACTTTGGACCGGATTCTGCACCGGAACCTGCAGTGGTTCCGGAGTCCGGCGGGCGGCCCCTTCGTAAGAAGGGCAAGACTGTGACGCCAGCGGCCTCCGTCCAACTGGAGGTGTCGGATAACTTGCTGGAGGCGCTCAACGGCGCTTCCATCGACGAGGAACACCGCACTGTCATGAGTGCGGTGATTCAGAAGGTTCGGCTCGCCAAAAGCGGGCTGACCGAAGCCTGCAGCAGCCTTCTAACAGGCTTTGAGGTAAGAATTTTAAGATATGTAAAATAGTACCGCATAGACAGTAGCCCATGATGCTCGGTTCGGTGTTCGGAAAGAAAAGTCGGACTGAGCATCTAAAAAGATATATGCAGGAGTCTTAACAAAAATATGTCAATATGGGAATGCGGGCTGCGCTGCTGACCTCTGCCGCACTGACTGCGGAGGTCAATGCCTTGAAGCAGAGCCTCGAGCAGTCCGAGAGCGAGCTCGGCCGTGCCAAGAAGCAGCTCGAGGACCAGGAAGGTGAGTAATACCTTATAAAGTTGTACCTTATAGAAAAGGATTTGGTTGCAAGAGGAATGTGAAGGATAACGTGGGTACTCCAGGGGCTACGAACGAGGTGGCGACCCTGAAGGAGGCGGTGTCTGCGACCAAACGCAATGCGGCCGCGGAACGCACCGAGCGAGAGAAGCAGGAGGCGCGGGTGGCAGAGGTACGGCAAGAGCTCCAGGCTCTCGTGGAAAAACACGAGAGTTTGGAGCGTGACTCGAAGACTCGAGAGTCCGTGCTTGCGTCGGCTCTTGAGAGTGCCAAAGCCGCTAAGGCCGAAGCCCACAAGGCCCTCCAGGAAATCGAGGCATTGAAGAAAATAGCGGCGGGTAAGGCATTCTTCATGCAAAGCAACCATGTAAAAGTGAATTACCTGTTACTTACCCGAATTCGGAGCTCTCCGGGAGCATTCGCAGATCTGCCCCGTAGCGTGTCCGATGCTGCCGCTTTCTACAGAGCCGAGGAGGGGAGCTCGACGGAGAAGGTGTTCTGGTCTCAGTATGCTGAGGCCGGACATCCGGTGCCCCTTAGCGACCAGCTGAAGCAGCTGGTCGAGCTCCACAAGGTGGCCGAACAGGCCATGAAGGGCCTCATAGATCGGCTGTGGCCCAAAGAGGCCATGCCTGGGAGCTACTTCAGCCTGGTGCGGCGGCTGGTGGATGCTTGTCCATGGGTTGAACTCATCAAGCACTCCGCCTGCATTGAAGGTGCCCGTCGGGCCCTTGCCCATGCTAAAGTGCACTGGGGCAGGATGGATGCTGAGAAGCTTGTGACGGACGCGCCACCGCCGGGCAAGGAGTATCGTACGCCCGAGATGTATTATAAGGGTGTCCTGAAGGGTGCCCGCATTATTGCGGGTGAGTGCTCCAAAGATGTAATATTTGAGTAGACTCGCATTTTGTTATCCTGTGCGCTGAAAACTTTGTTCATATGCGCTAAGCAACGCTTGTTAATTTAAAATATTACCTTCTGTGCGGCCGTTTATCAAATCTGAGAGATGGCAAGTCGTCGGCTTCAGCCCCCATGCCACGAGTGTTGGGGTGTTCGGGATAAACTTGAGCGCTCTTGTTCCCATTTTTGGGTCCGTCTAGGGAGGCGCTCAACACAACGAACGAGGCAACCGGACTTATAATGCTTGAACACTCTCACTTAGCCATAGAATTCTATAATTTTAAATTTCGGTGAAGCCCCTAGTGTTCGGAAGGCCAAATTTGGGGCGCTATCCATGCCTGGGCCGGACAAAGCCGGTTCCTCGCTCTAGGCGGCATAAGTCTTTAGGGACTCGAAAAAACCTCTCGAACAGCGACCGGCTCTCGCCCCATCATGACGGTCAGTTTTAGCTTTCTCCACTGAGGTGCTCGCCCAGCTCAACTAGGGCACAATCGCAGTGGTTCTCCCAGCACTACCTTAGCCGATATAACGGAACGTAAGGTACCAAAACATGGGAGCCGGGCAAACCCAACTATTGACCCAAGACATGATTCGGAGCCGACGCATATAATGCTATAAGTTCGGGGTGCCGCACTTGTGAAAGTGTTCGGACTTATCACACCATAATGTGGGGAACTTAAGCCCCTGGTGTATTTAGCCGTACCAAAGTGTACGGATGCGACATGTCATAAATGAACATATGTATAAGAAAGGAATGTGATTATAGGCAAAAAGTGATGCATTGCTTATTCAAAAAATACTGCCATGAATGTAGAACGATACAAATAGTGCGATAAGCAAGGGGTGGAACTATTTAGCATGTCCCCTTCCAGGGGTAGGCTGCGGAATGGTGTATAAAACAGGTATAATGCTCGGAATGGAGACCACCTGGATACTCGTCGTGGCCTTTCTTCTTCCCTGGCTGTTGTATCGTGAGTCCGGCGGGTCTACATCTGGACAGGGCCTCTGGTGAACGAAGTCCTGAGGATAAGAAGAAGAAAAGGAAAGAAAAAGGATGACACACTTGGGAGCCCCTGGTGTGGTTGAGCCGCACTCTGGGCCTGCCATGGTCGTGCCCCTCCCCCTATGCCCATGGTATCTCCAGAGCGTAGTGATGTACGCGAAGTACTGGTCTTGCAATTTTGCGAGGGCAGGGATTGGGGCCGCATTGTTACGCGTGCTCAGAACGTGCCAGGTGGTCTTGTTGTAGGTTACTCCGGGCGCGCTTGGCGGTGTCCAGTCGCTTAACGACCGGACTCGAGAATTGCATTAAGAGTCTGCTCTGCACTTCTGCCGCGAGAGCCGCTGTATGCTCCTCCGTTCGGAGAGAGCGTTCAGTGTTTCCGTTGACCATGATGACTCCTCGAGGGCCTGGCATCTTGAGCTTGAGGTATGCGTAGTGCAGCACCGCATTGAACTTTGCAAACGCGGTTCGTCCGAGCAGTGCATGATAGCCGCTGCGGAACGGAACGATGTCAAAGATTAACTCCTCGCTTCGGAAGTTATCCGGGGATCCGAAGACCACCTCCAGTGTAACTGAGCCTGTACAATTGGCTTCTACACCTGGTATGACGCCTTTGAAGGTCGTCTTTGTTGGTTTAATCCTTGAGGGGTCAATGCCCATCTTGCGCACTGTATCCTGATAAAGCAGGTTCAGGCTGCTGCCGCCGTCCATCAGGACTCTAGTGAGGTGAAACCCATCGACAATTGGGTCTAGGACCAATGCGGTGAATCCGCCATGGCGGATGCTGGTAGGGTGGTCCATTCGATCAAACGTGATCGGGCAGGAGGACCATGGATTGAACTTTAGGGCGACTGGCTCCATCGCGTATACGTCCCTGAGTGCACGCTTCCGCTCTCTTTTGGGTATGTGGGTTGCGTATATCATGTTCAGCGTCCGCACTTGTGGGGGGAAACCCTTCTGTCCTCTATTGTTTGGTGGCCAGGTCTCCTCCTCGTCAGCGCTATGCAGCCCCTTGTCATTGTTTTCGGCAATTAACTTGCCTGCCTGCTTGAATACCCAACAATCCCTGTTGGTGTGATTAGCTGGCTTTTCGGGGGTGCCGTGTATGTAGCACAAGCGGTCGAGTATTCGGTCCAAATTGGACGGACCTGGAGTAGTTCTTTTAAATGGCTTTTTCCGCTGACCAGGTTTGGAGCCTCTGAATCCGGCGTTGACTGTCATATCCTCAGTATTATCGTTGTTAATGTGGCGTTTGTGCTTGTTGTGACGCGACCTGCCATTGCGGTCCTTGGTATCCGGACTGCCAGGATTTTTGTTGAGGTTGTTACTACGGGCTAGCCAGCTGTCCACTCCCGCGCAGAAGCGGGTCATGAGTGATGTGAGGGCTGCCATGGATTTCGGCTTTTCCTGTCCTAGATGCCGGGCAAGCCACTCGTCGCGGATGTTGTGTTTGAAGGCTGCCAGGGCCTCCGCATCCGGAAAATCGACGATTTGATTTTTCTTGGTTAAGAACCGTGTCCAGAATTGTCTAGCCGATTCGTCTGGCTGCTGAATTATGTGGCTTAGGTCATCAGTGTCTGGTGGTCGCACATATGTGCCCTGGAAGTTATCAAGGAATGCGGCTTCCAGGTCCTCCCAACACCCAATTGATTTTGCTGGCAGGCTGTAAAGCCAATGCCGAGCTAGGCCTTTAAGCTTGAGTGGGAGGTATTTGATGGCGTGCAGATCATCACCGCGGGCCATGTGGATATGAAGGAGATAGTCTTCGATCCAGACCGTGGGGTCTGTTGTGCCATCGTAGGATTCAATGTTCATGGGTTTAAACCCTTCGGGGATTTGATGATCCATTACTTCATCTATGAAGCATAGTGGGTGTGCGGCGCCTCTATATTGGGCTATATCACGACGTAGCTCAAGCGAGCTTTGTCTACTGTGTTCGGCCCGGCCAGAGTTACTGTATCCGGCGCGACGTTCATCGTCGCGCATCGTGGGGTGCCCACGCGATCCGTAGATCAATCTTGATTGTCTTGCCTTATCCTCCAATATGTCTCGCAAGTCCGACGCATTCCCCCGTGGCTTTGTACTTTTCGAGCGATGCCGGGGTACGGCTTTAGTGGAAGGCCTAGAGGCCTCTCTGTCGTGGCCACGAGGTGGCCGGTCGGTCGTATTGTGCGCTGGTGATGTAGGTTTATATGCTTCCTCTTCTAACTGGGGCAGAAGCTTGCGTTTAGGGTAGCTTTTGGACGGGCGTTCGAGTTCGTACTCTTCGGCCGCGAGGAATTCGGTCCATCTGTCGACTAGCAAATCTTGATCAGCTCTAAGTTGTTGCTGCTTTTTCTTGAGGCTGCTTGCCGTGGCCATAAGCCTGCGTTTGAAACGCTCTTGTTCGACAGGATCCTCAGGCACGACGAATTCGTCATCGTCGAGGCTTGCCTCATCTCCGGAGGGGGGCATGTAATTATCGTCCTCTACCTCCTTGTCTGCCGCTCTCTCATGAGGGCTGGCTTCTCCATCCTCCTGTGCTGAATCTTGCTGGAGGGGGTTGTCTTCGGCACTGTCCGGGGTGTTATTGTCTCCGATGCCGGAATCTCCATTCTTACTGTGGCGGGATTTAGAGCGGCGCCGCTGACACCGGTGCTTAGGCTGTTTCTTGGAGGGGTCTTCCTCCGTTGTTCCATCGCCATTCCCATCCTTTGGGATGTCCACCATGTATATGTCGTATGACGAGGTGGCTTTCCAGTGCCCCGTAGGCGCTGGTTCTTGGTCGTCTCCGGCATCGTCGTCCATACCGTCGATGTCTTCGGAGTCGAAGTCTAGCATGTCGGTTAGGTCGTCGACAGTGGCTACAAAGTGGGTGGTGGGTGGGCTTTGAATTTCTTCGTCGTCCGCATCCCAACTGTCCTGACCGTAGTCCGGACAGGGCTCTCCTGATAACGAGAGGTACTTTAGCGAATTCAGGATGTCGCCAAAAGGCGAGTGCTGACAGATGCCCGCAGCGGTGAACTCCATGATCGGTGCTCAATCAGATTCGATTGGTAGGGGCGCGGGAGGTTCGGAGTCCGGCGAGGACTCCGGCACCTCAGAGTCACGAGCTTCACAAGGGACAGGATCAGTATTCGGCTCCATCGCCAAAGAGGTAGCAGCCCTCGAGGCGGTGTCTAGCCACCCGTCCTCGATCGGCGCAGTCGGCTCTGAGTTAAGGGTCGGAGCGGACTCTTGTGCGGCCTCCAGGGCACTGTTCGGCAGCAGAGCTAGATCATGCCCATCGTGACAGTGCGGCGCGCTCGGCTGTGGCTCGAATCCGTCGAAGATCAAGTCTCCGCGGATGTCGGCCGTGTAGTTCAAACTTCCAAATCTGACCTGATGGCCAGGGGCGTAGCTTTCGATCTGCTCCAGATGGCCAAGTGAATTGGCCCGCAGTGCAAAGCCGCCGAATACGAAGATCTGTCCGGGGAGAAAAGTCTCACCCTGGACCGTGTCATTGTTGATGATCAAAGGAGCCATCGGGCCTATGAGCGACGACACAGAGGAACTCTCAATGAAAGAACCAATGTCGGTGTCAAAACCGGCGGATCTCGTGTAGGGGGTCCCGAACTGTGCGTCTAGGCGGATGGTAACAGGAGACAAGGGACACGATGTTTTTACCCAGGTTCGGGCCCTCTCGATGGAGGTAAAACCCTACTCCTGCTTGATTGATACTGATGATATGGGTAGTACAAGAGTAGATCTACCACGAGATCAAGGAGGCTAAACCCTAGAATCTAGCCTATGGTATGATTGTTGTTCGTCCTATGGACTAAAACCCTCCAGTTTATATAGACACTGGAGAGGGCTAGGATTACACAGAGTCGGTTACAATGGTAGGAGATCTACATATCCATATTGCCAAGCTTGCCTTCCACGCCAAGGAAAGTCCCCTCCGGACACGGGACGAAGTCTTCAATCTTGTATCATCATAGTCTTGGAGTCCGGCCAATGATGATAGTTCGGCTATCCGGACACCCCCTAGTCCAGGACTCCCTCAGTGACGATGAAGTTACCTGCGCAGGGTTTCGCCTAAACACTATGACGATATGACCGAGGTGGAATATTGTGGAGGGGGGCACCGCACATGGCTGAAGATCAACTTGTGTGCCTATGGGGGGCCCCCTTGATACGTCCATTTTGCATCATGCTTTTATATCAATATTTATTGCATTATGGGCTGTTATTACACATTATATCTCAATACTTATGGCTATTCTATCTTATTTTACAAGGTTTACCATGAAGAGGGGGAATGCCAGCAGCTGGAATTCTGGTTGGAAAAGGAGCAAACATTGGAAACCTATTCTGCACTGCTCCAAAAATCTTGAAACTCCATGAAACTTATTTTTGGAATTAATAAGAATTATTGAGCGGAAGAAACACCTCAGGGGGCCAACACCCTGGCCAGGAGGGTGGGGGGCGCGCCCACCCCTACTGGGCGCGCCCCCTGTCTCCTGGCCCCGCTGGTGGCCCTCTGGTGTCCATCTTCTGCTATATGAAGGCTTTTATCCTGGAAAAAATCGTGGGCAAGCTTACAGGACGAAACTCCGCCGCCACGAGGCGGAACCTTGGCGGAACCAATCTAGAGCTCCGACGGAGCTGTTTTGCCGGGGACACTTCCCTCTGGGAGGGGGAAATCATCACCATCGTCATCACCAACGATCCTCTCATTCGGAGGGGGTCAATCTCCATCAACATCTTCACCAGCACCATCTCCTCTCAAAACCCTAGTTCATCTCTTGTATCCAATCTTGTATCCAAACCACAAATTGGTACCTGTGGGTTGGTAGTAGTGTTGATTACTCCTTGTAGTTGATGCTAATTGGTTTACTTGGTGGAAGATCATATGTTCAGATACTTAATGCATATTATTACCCCTCTGATTATGAACATGAATATGCTTTGTGAGTAGTTACGTTTGTTCCTGAGGACATGGGTGAAGTCTTGCTATTAGTAGTCATGTGAATTTGGTATTCCTTCGATATTTTGATGAGATGTATGTTGTCTTTCCTCTAGTGGTGTTATGTGAATTTCGACTACATGACACTTCACCATTATTTGGGCCTAGAGGAAGGCATTGGGATGTAATAAGTAGACGATGGGTTGCTAGAGTGACAGAAGCTTAAACCCTAGTTTATGCGTTGCTTCGTTAGGGGCTGATTTGGATCCATATGTTTAATGTTGTGGTTAGGTTTACCTTAATACTTCTTTTGTAGTTGTGGATGCTTGCAATAGGGGTTAATCATAAGTGGGATGCTTGTCCAAGTAAGGGCAGTACCAAAGCACCGGTCCACCCACATATGAAATTATCAAAGTACGGAACGCGAATCATATGAGCGTGATGAAAACTAGCTTGACAATAATTCCCATGTGTCCTCGGGAGCTCCTTTCTCATTATAAGAAATTGCTAGGCTTATCCTTTGCTACAAAAAAGATTGGGCCACCTTGTTGTACTTTATTTACTTTATTTACTTGTTACTCGTTACTATTTATCTTATCACAAAACTATCTGCTACCTACAATTTCAGTGCTTGCAGAGAAAACCTTAATGAAAACCGCTTATCATTTCCTTCTGCTCCTCCTTGGGTTCGACACTCTTACTTATCGAAAGGACTACGATAGATCCCCTACACTTTTGGGTCATCACCCCTGCCCCCGTATATAAAGGAGAAAGGGGGAGGCCGGCTGGCCCTCATAGGGTGCGCCCAAGGGGGACATTCCTACTCCAAGTAGGAGTTGGATCCCCCCTTTCCTAGTCCAACTAGGAGAAGAAGGAAGGAGAGGGGAAAGAGAAGGAAGGAGGGGCCGCCACCCCTCCCCCTAGTCCCATTTGGACTAGGCCCATGGGAGGGTGCACGGCCAGCCCTTGGCTACCCCTCTCTCTCTCTCTCCCCTAGGCCCAATAAGGTCCGTTACTTCTCCGGTGGTTCCGATAACCCTTTCGGCACTCGATATTTATCCAATGACCTCCAGAACTCATCCAGTGTCCAAATAACATCGTCCAATATATCATCCTTTATATCTCGACCATTTAGAGACTCCTCGTCATGTCCGTGATCTCATCCGGGACTCTGAACTACCTTCGATACATCAAAAAACATAAACTCATGATACCGATCGTCATCGAACGTTAAGCGTGCGGACCCTACGGGTTCAATAACTATGTAGAAATGAGCGAGACTCATCTCCGGTCAATAACCAATAGCGGAACTTGGATGCTCATATTGGCTCCTAGATATTCTACGAAGATCTTCATCGGTCAAATCGCATAACAACATACGTTGTTCCCTTTGTCATCGGTATGTTACTTGCCCGAGATTTGATCGTCGATATCACCATACCTAGTTCAATCTCGTTACCTACAAGTCTCTTTACTCGTTCCGTAATGCATCATCCCATGACTAACTCATTAGTCACATTGCTTGCAAGGCTTATAGTGATGTGCATTACCTAGAGGGCCCAGAGATACCTATCCAACACTCGGAGTGACAAATCCTAATCTTGATCTATGCCAACTCAACAGACACCATCGGAGACACCTGTAGAGCATCTTTATAATCACCCAGTTACATTGTGACGTTTGATAGCACACTAAGTGTTCTTCCCGTATCCCGGAGTTGCATAATCTCATAGTCATAGGAACATGTATAAGTCATGAAGAAAGCAATAGCAATAAACTAAATAATCATAGTGCTAAGCTAACGGATGGGTCTTGTCCATCTCATCATTCTATAATGATGTGATCCCGTTCATCAAATGGCAACACATGTCTATGGCTAGGAAACTTAACCATCTTTGATTAATGAGCTAGTCAAGTAGAGGCATACTAGGGACACTCTCTTTGTCTATGTATTCACACATGTACTAAGTTTCCGGTTAATACAATTCTAGCATGAATAATAAACATTTATCATGATATAAGGAAATATAAATAACAACTTTATTATTGTCTCTAGGGCATATTTCCTTCAGTCTCCCACTTGCACTAGAGTCAATAATCTAGATTACATAGTAATGATTCTAACACTGATGGAGTCTTGGTGCTGATCATGCTTTGCTCGTGAGAGAGGCTTAGTCAACGGGTCTACAACATTCAGATTCATATGTATCTTGCAAATCTCTATGTCCCCTTCCAGCACTTGATAACAGATGGAATTGAAGTGTCACTTGATGTGCTTGGTTCTCTTGTGAAATCTGGATTCCTTCGCCAACGCAATTGCTCCAGTATTGTCACAAAAGAATTTCATTGGACCCGATGCACTAGGTATGACACCTAGATCGGATATGAACTCCTTCATCCAGACTCCTTCATTTGCTGCTTCCAAAGCAGCTATGTATTCTGCTTCACACGTAGATCCCGCCAAGATGCTCTGCTTAGAACTGCACCAACTGACAGCTCCACTGTTCAATATAAACACGTATCCGGTTTGTGACTTAGAATCATCCAGATCAGTGTCAAAGCTTGCATCGACGTAACCATTTACAATGAGCTCTTGTCACCTCCATAAACGAGAAACATATCCTTAGTCCTTTTCAGGTATTTCAGGATGTTCTTGACTGCTGTCCAGGGATCCACTCCTGGATTACTTTGGTACCTTGCTACTATAATTATAGAAAGGCACACATCAGGTCTGGTACACAACATTGCATACATGATAGAACCTATGGCTGAAGCATAGGGAATGACTTTCATTTTCTCTCTATCTTCTGAAGTGGTCGGGCATTGAGTCTCACTCAACTTCACACCTTGTAACACAGGCAAGAACCCTTTCTTTGACTGGTCCATTTTGAACTTCTTCAAAATCTTATCAAGGTATGTGCTTTGTGAAAGTCCAATTAAGCGTCTTGATCTATCTCTATAGATCTTGATGCCCAATATATAAGCAGCTTCACCGAGGTCTTTCATTGAAAAATTCTTATTCAAGTATCCTTTTATGCTATCCAGAAATACTGTATCATTTCCAATCAACAATATGTCATCCACATATAATATTAGAAATGCTGCAGAGCTCCCACTCACTTTCTTGTAAATACAGGCTTCTCCAAAAGTATGTATAAAACCATAGGCTTTGATCACACTATCAAAACGTTTATTCCAACTCCGAGATGCTTGCACCAGTCCATAAATGGATCGCTGGAGCTTGCACACTTTGTTAGCATCCTTTGGATCGATAAAACCTTCTGGTTGCATCGTATACTACTCTTCTTCCAGAAATCCATTCAGGAATGCAGTTTTGACATCCATTTGCGAAATTTCATAATCATAAAATGCGACAATTGGTAACATGATTCGGACAGACTTAAGCATCGCTACGGGTTAGAAAGTCTCATCGTAGTCAACTCCTTGAACTTGTCAAAAACCTTTCACAACAAGTCGAGCTGTGTAGACAGTAACATTACCATCAGTGTCAGTCCTCTTCTTGAAGATCCATTTATTCTCGATGGCTTGCCGATCATCAGGCAAGTCAACCAAAGTCCACACTTTGTTCTCATACATGGATCCCATCTCAGATTTCATGGCCTCAAGCCATTTTGCGGAATCTGGGCTCATCATCGCTTCCTCATAGTTCGTAGGTTCGTTATGGTCTAGTAACATGACGTCTAGAATAGGATTACCATACCACTCTGGTGCGGATCTTACTCTGGTTGACCTACGAGGTTCAGTAGTAACTTGGTCTGAAGTTTCATGATCATCCTCATTAGCTTGCTCACTAATTGGTGTAGGAATCGCTGGAATTGTTTTCTGTGATGAGCTACTTTCCAATTCGGGAGAAGGTACAATTACCTCAACAAGTTCTACTTTCCTCCCACTCACTTCTTTCGATAGAAACTCCTTCTCTAGAAAGGATCCATTCTTAGCAACGAATATCTTGCCTTCAGATCTGTGATAGAAGGTGTACCCAATAGTCTCCTTTGGGTATCCTATGAAGACACGTTTCTTCGATTTGGGTTCGAGCTTATCAGGTAGAAGCTTTTTCACATAAGCATCGCAGCCCCCAACTTTCAGAAACGACAACTTGGGTTTCTTGCCAAACCACGGTTCATAAGGTGTCGTCTCAACGGATTTAGATGGTGCCCTATTTAATGTGAATCCAGCTGTCTCTAAAGCATAACCCCAAAATGATAGCGGTAAATCAGTAAGAGACATCATAGATCGCACCATATCTAATAAAGTACAGTTACGACGTTCAGACACACCATTACGCTATGGTGTTCCAGGTGGCGTGAGTTGCAAAACTATTCCACATTGTTTCAAATGAAGATCAAACTCATAAATCAAATATTCTCCTCCACGATCAGATCATAGAAACTTTATTTTCTTGTTATGATGATTTTCCACTTCACTCTGATATTCTTTGAACTTTTCAAATGTTTCAGACTTATGTTTCATCAAGTAGATATACCCATATCTGCTCAAATCATCTGTGAAGGTCAGAAAATAACGATACCCGCCGCGAGCATCAACACTCATCGGACCGCATACATCAGTATGTATTATTTCCAACAAGTCTGTTACTCGCTCCATAGTTCCAGAGAACGGAGTCTTAGTCATCTTTCCCATGAGGCATGGTTCACAAGTAGCAAGTGATTCATAATAAGGTGATTCCAAAAGCCCATCAACATGGAGTTTCTTCATGCGCTTTACACCAATATGACCCAAACGGCAGTGCCACAAATAAGTTGCACTATCATTATTGAACTTATATCTTTTGGCTTCAATACTATTAATATGAGTATCACTACTATCAAGATTCAACAAAAATAGACCACTCATCAAGGGTGCATGGCCATAAAAGATATACTCATATAAATAGAATAACCATTATTCTCAGATTTAAATGAATAACCGTCTGGCATCAAACAAGATCCAGACATAATGTTCATGCTTAATGCTGGCACCAAATAACAATTATTCAGGTCTTAAACTAATCCCGAAGGTAGATGTAGAGGTAGCGTGCCGACCGCGATCACATCAACTTTGGAACCATTTCCCACGCGCATCGTCACCTCGTCCTTAGACAATCTTAGCTTAGTTCGTAGCCCCTATTTCGAGTTGCAAATACGAGCAACAAAACCAGTATCAAATACCCAGGCGCTACTGCGAGCATTAGTTAAGTACACATCAATAACATGTATATCAAATATACCTTTCACTTTGCCATTCTTCTTATGCGCTAAATACTTGGGGCAGTTCCGCTTCCAGTGACCAGTCCCTTTGTAGTAGAAGCACTCAGTCTCAGGCTTAGGTCCAGACTTGGGCTTCTTCACTTGAGCAGCAACTTGTTTGCCATTCTTCTTGAAGTTCCCCTTCTTCTCTTTACCCTTTTTCTTGAAACTAGTGGTCTTGTTAACCATCAACACTTGATGCTCCTTCTTGATTTCTACCTCCGTAGCTTTTAGCATTGTGAAGAGCTTGGGAATTGTCTTATCCATCCCTTTCATATTATAGTTCATCACGAAGCTTTTGCAGCTTGGTGGCAGTGATTGAAGAACTCTGTCAATGACACTATCATCAGGAAGATTAACTCCCAGTTGAGTCAAGTGGTTGTGGTACCTAGACATTCTGATTATATGTTCACTGCCAGAACTATTCTCCTCTATCTTGCAGGTATAGAACTTATTGGAGACTTCATATCTCTCAATCCGGGCATTTGCTTGAAATATTAACTTCAACTCCTGGAACATCTCATATGCTCCATGACATTCAAAACGTCGTTGAAGTCCCGGTTCTAAGCCGTAAAGCATGGCACACTAAACTATTGAGTTGTCATCAGCTTTGCTCTGCAGACATTCTTAACGTCATCAGTAGCATCTGCAGCAGGCCTAGCACCTAGCGGTGCTTCCAGGACGTAATTCTTCTGTGCAGCAATGAGGATAATCCTCAACTTACGGACACAGTCCTTGTAGTCGCTACCATCACCTTTCAACTTAGCTTTCTCTAGGAACGCATTAAAATTCAATGGAACAGTAGCACGGGCCATTTATCTACAACAACATAGGCATGCAAAATACTATCAGGTACTAAGTTCATGATAAAATAAAGTTCAATTAATCATATTACTAAAAACTCCCACTTAGATAGACATCCCTCTAATCATCTAAGTGATCACGTGATCCATATCAACTAAACCATGTCCGATCATCACGTGAGATGGAGTAGTTCTCAATGGTGAACATCACTATGGTGATCATATCTACTATATGATTCACGCTCGACCTTTCGGTCTCAGTGTTCCGAGGCCATATCTGCATATGCTAGGCTCGTCAAGTTTAACTCGAGTATTCTACGTGTGCAAAACTAGCTTGCACCTGTTGTATGTGAACGTAGAGCTTATCACACCCAATCATCACGTGGTGTCTCGGCATGATGAACTATAGGAATGGTGCATACTCAAGGAGAACACTTGTACCTTGAAATTTAGTGAGACATCATCTTATAATACTATCGCCGTACTAAGCAAAATAAGATACATAAAGGATAAACATCACATGCAATCAATATAAGTGATATGATATGGCCATCATCATTTTGTACCTTTGATCTCCATCTCCAAAGCACAGTTATGATCACCATTGTCACCGGCTTGACACCTTGGTCTCCATCGAAGCCTCGTTGTCGTCTCGCCAACTATTGCTTCTACGACTATCGCTACCGCTTAGTGATAAAGTAAAGCAATTACATGGCGATTGCATTTCATACAATAAAGCGACAACCATAAGGCTCCTGCCAGTTGCCGATAACTTTTACAAAACATGATCATCTCATACAACAATTTATATATCATCACGTCTTGACCATATCACATCACAGCAAACCCTGCAAAAACAAGTTAGACGTCCTCTACTTTGTAGTTGCAAGTTTTACGTGGCTGCTACGGGCTTAGCAAGAACCGTTCTTACCTATGCATCAAAACAACAACAATTTTTTGTCAAGTGTGTTGTTTTAACCTTCAACAAGGACCAGGCGTAGTCAAACTCGATTCAACTAAAGTTGGAGAAACAGACATCCACTAGCCACCTGTGTGCGAAGCACGTCGGTAGAACCAGTCTCATGAACGCGGTCATGTAATGTCGGTCTGGGCCGCTTCATCCAAAAATACTGCCGAATCAAAGTAAGACGTTGCTGGTAAGCAGTATGGCTATTATCGCCCACAACTCTTCGTGTTCTACTCGTGCATATAACATCTATGCATAGACCTGGCTTGGATGCCACTGTTGGGAAACGCAGTAATTTCAAAAAAAATTCTACGATCACATAAGATCTATCTAGGAGAAGCATAGCAACGAGCGGGGAGAGTGTGTCCACGTACCCCCGTAGACCGAAAGCGGAAGCGTTATATCAACGCGGTTGATGTAGTCGTGCGTCTTCACGATCCGACCGATCTCAGCACTGAACGTACGACACCTCCGTGTTCAGCACATGTTCAGCTCGATGACGTCCCTCATACTCTCGATCTAGTTGAGGCCGAGGGAGAGTTCCGTCAGCATGACGGCGTGGCAACGGTGATGATGGAGTTACCGGTGCAGGGCTTCGCCTAAGCACTACGACGATATGATCGAGGTGGAATACTATGGAGGGGGGCACCGCACACGGCTAAAGATCAACTTGTGTGTCTATGGGGTGCCCCCTGCCCCCGTATATAAAGGAGCAAGGGGGAGGCCGGCCGGCCCTCATAGGGCGCACCCAGGGGCAATCCTACTCCAAGTAGGAGTTGGATCCCCCCTGTCGGTGTCAAAACCGGCGGATCTCTGGTAGGGGGTCCCGAACTGTGCGTTTAGGCGGATGGTAACAGGAGACAAGGGACACGATGTTTTTACCCAGGTTCGGGCCCTCTCGATGGAGGTAAAACCCTACTCCTGCTTGATTGATATTGATGATATGGGTAGTACAAGAGTAGATCTACCACGAGATCAAGGAGGCTAAACCCTAGAAGCTAGCCTATGGTATGATTTTTGTTCGTCCTATGGACTAAAACCCTCCGGTTTATATAGACACCGGAGAGGGCTAGGGTTACACAGAGTCGGTTACAATGGTAGGAGATCTACATATCCGTATTGCCAAGCTTGCCTTCCACGCCAAGGAAAGTCCCATCCGGACACGGGACGAAGTCTTCAATCTTGTATCTTCATAGTCTTGGAGTCCGGCCAATGATGATAGTTCGGCTATCCGGACACCCCCTAGTCCAGGACTCCCTCAGTAGCCCTTGAACCAGGCTTCAATGACGACGAGTCCGGCGCACATATTGTCTTCGGCATTGCAAGGCGGGTTCCTCCTCCGAATAATTCATAGAAGATTGTGAACACCAGGATAGTGTTCGGCTCTGCAAAATAAATTCCACATACCACCGTAGAGAGAATAATATTTACACAAGTTCAATCTGCTGACGTATTTCGTGGTGTGACGTCACACCACGGCCAAGCCTTTACTCGAATCGTTTTATTATTCCACCTCAGCGCGTTTAGCGAAGCAGTTTCCTTGGCACGTGTTGTCGAAGCAGAGATTGTGTCCCCTTATTCCGGGATCCTCATCAATACGGGTGTGGGTAACCCAAACGCACCCGTTGGCTCACCCCCTCCATTGAAGGCAAGTCCCAAACGGTTACGGGGACGGCTCTTGGTATTCAACCCCTTTATAATGAGACCAGGCCTATTCCTTTTCTTCAATATCCAATCGAATCCGCCCCTCTCCTCGAGTTCCAACACCCAACGCTCCGAATTCAAGCGCTCCGGACCTTCGACAATGTCCGGCTCTGACCTACAGGGCCGGTGGATGCCTTCTTCCGTCATGGAGGAAGATGTGCTAAAGCTGAGAGATGCCAGGTATCTAATCGGCGAAACTTCGCACAGGCTGCCCGCCCAAGGGCAAGTCATTCCTACTCCCGAGCCTGGTGAGAGCGTGGTGTTCGTGTCTCACTTCCGTCGGGGCTTAGGCTTCCCGATGGATCCCTTCGTGAGAGGGCTCATGTTTTACTATGGGCTGGAATTCCATGACTTGGATCCGGAGTCCATCCTCCACATCTCATCGGTCATTGTTGTATGTGAAGCCTCCCTCCACACCACTCCTCACTTTGGATTGTGGCTCAAGACCTTCAATATGGAGCCAAAGATGATCGAGGAGCGGCAGGCAGAGTGCGGAGGGGCATTTATAAGCAAGAGAGCTGATGCTCCGTGGCCCGAGGGCCTTTTTCAGAAGGAGCTCGGTTTGTGGCAACAGGAGTGGTTCTACATCACCGCTCTCAGGGGCACCAGATGGGTGGCGCCACCTGCCTTTCGCTCCGGCCCTCCACAACGGCTGGCGTCATGGGTCAACAAAGGGCTTGACTGGGGGCCGTCCAAGGACGTGCCACTATTGCAGGGCCGCATTCGATACCTCCAAGAAAGGAAGATCAATCTGGTCGTAGTGGCGCAGGTTATGCTGATTCGGTGTCGTCTGCCCTGCAAACGTCGCCCCCTCCACCTGTGGGAATTCAATCCGAAGGGACCGTGAGCTCTTCAACACTTCATGTGTGCGACACCTGTGGAGATGTATAAACTGTTCTTCGAATCACAAGAGATGTGTCCGGACTTGACCGAGGATGCCGGCCTAAGCTGCAATCGCCCGTATACTCAAGTAAGTAGTCATGTGCCCGGACATACCGTCCGTTCATTTATCATAGATTTTCCTTTTAACCAACTATCCCTTGAATAGGAGTGGATAGTGAAAGCAAAGCTGATACGGTGTTCGGCCCCCCTCCCTGAGACCACGCCGGATCCCGTGTTAGTCAAGATGTTGGAGGTTGCGCCTTCAGAAGAGGGCGAAGGGGAAAACAGGAAAACTAGCGCCTCCGCTAAAGAGGCTCTCAAGAAAGAGGGATCGAGAATCTCTCCCTCCAGGGGGAGAAGAGGACCGCTTCCGAGGATCCGGAGGCCAAGGCCTTAAAGCGGGGGAAGAAATCTTCACCGGAGGGTCCTGCGCCAGGAGAAGCCCCGGCCGCACTATTTCCACAAGGTAATCAGCCCTCCAGCGAGCCGTAAGTGGAAAAGGGGAGTTTTGTAATAAGGGATATCCCTGTTTTTATTTCTGAGGATAACCGAAGTTCTTACCTTGTAGTTCAGATCTCAGCCCTTCTCAGCAGAGCTCATCTTCGGGGGATCTTTGTCCGGAGATGATGGAGAGCGAGACGCCTCCATCTGCCGCACTGTCAGGCGGGGCAGACGACCCTGTGGTGTTGTCACGGAGAGTCTCCCCGAGTCCGGCAGGGCCGGAGAGTTCGGCACCAACTGGTGTACGGCCGGAGGAGCTGAAGGATCTGCTCGGGCGAGCATCTATCTCAGAAGATCATCGTGCGTTAATGGGTACGGTGATTGAAAGGATTTCATCCGTTGAGAGCGGTTTGCATGAAGCCGTCAGGACTTTACAGACGGGGTTTGAGGTACGCAAGAATGATGTACCTGCTGACAGTTTTGCATATAGAATGCGCCATGTATAGATAGTAGCCTCTGAGACTCGGTACGTTGTCAGAAGTGACGGCGTGCCGAGGATAATAATCTCAGTGTAAAGATGTCGCCGTTCCTATTCAGGGGGCGGAGCGTTCGGTGGCTAGCTGGACTGATAGAGTTGCCGAACTGAAGCGGCAACTGGACGTTGCGGATGCGGACATCGCGCTGGTCAATAAGCGACTTGACGAGTCACAAGGTATGTGGCTTTTCCGCGAACACCTGGTAAGGGAGCTTGACGCCCATGCCTTACTACATGTATGCTTAATGCAGATGGTGCCGCTACTATGGAGGACCTTCGGGCAGAGCTTGCCCGAGCCAAGGAGCAAGCCAGAGAAAGTAATGCGGCCGCCTTGAAGGCGGCCTGTCACGCCCAATATGCGACCCTATCCAAAAGGAACTCGAAGGTCCCACCAAGGATAGACCCGCATATTGGAACGCTTTTGCAAGGTGGATATCATTACATCAACATTACATAATAGATGGGGATACATCCAATACATACAATGCCACACAAATACAACAATACATCATCCATAAGATCAACATCCGACTACGGATGAAACACAAACAGAAGCTCAAACGACATCCACCCTGCTAGCCCAGGCTGCCGACCTAGAACCTATCCCCTGATCGAAGAAGAAGCAGAAGAAGAACTCAACGCAAGCAAGCATCGCTCTCGCTTCAAGATCATCGCATAACCTGTACCTGCAACTATTGTTGTAGTAATCTGTGAGCCACGAGGACTCAGCAATCCCATTACCATGGGTATCAAGACTAGCAAAGCTTAAAGGGAAAGGAAGGGGTAAAGTGGTGAGGTTGCAGCAGCGGCTAAGCAAGTATGGTGGCTAACATACGCAAATGAGAGCGAGAAGAGAAGCAAAGGAACGGTCGTGAAGCTAGCAATGATCAAGAGGTGATCCTGAACTCCTACTTATGTCAGACATAACCCAGAAACCGTGTTCACTTCCCGGACTCCGCCGAAAAGAGACCATCACGGCTACACACGCGGTTGATGCGTTTTAATTCGGATCTGGTGTCAAGTTATCTACAACCGAACATTAACAAATTCCCATCTGCCACATAACCGCGGGCACGGCTCTCGAAAGTTTATACCCTGCAGGGGTGTCCCAACTTAGCCCATGATAAGCTCTCGCGGTCAACGAAGGATATACCTTCTCCCAGGAAGACCCGATCAGTCTCGGAATCCCGGTTTACAAGACATTTCGACAATGGTAAAACAAGACCAGCAAAGCCGCCCGATGCGCCGACATCCCGATAGGAGCTGCACATATCTCGTTCTCAGGGCAACACCGGATAAGCGAAGCGTACAGGTACCGACGAATCCAAGTTGCCAAGGAATGGTCCCGCACAGTGCTCTAGTTTGGACCAACACTTAGACAAGCATTGGCCCGGGGGGCTATAATAAAGATGACCCTTGGGTTAATTACTCCCAAGGGAAAAGTAGGTGGTGGTGAGGCAAATGGTAAAACCAAGGTTGGGCCTTGCTGGAGGAGTTTTATTCAAAGCGAACTGTCAGGGGGGTCCCATAAATCATCCGACCGCGTAAGGAACGCAAAATCCGGGAACATAATACCGGTATGACGGAAACTAGGGCGGCAAGAGTGGAACAAAACACCAGGCATAAGGCCGAGCCTTCCACCCTTTACCAAATATATAGATGCATTAATAATATAAGAGATACTGTGATATCCCAACATAACCCTGTCCACCATGGAGCAATCTTCAACTTCACCTGCAACTAACAACACTATAAGAGGGGCTGAGCAAAGCGGTAACATAGCCAAGCAATGGTTTGCTAGGCGGGTGTCAAAGGTTAGAGGTTCATGGCAATTTGGGAGGCTTGAAGAGCAAAAGATAGGTAACATAGCCTAGCGATAGAACGAAGCAACTAGCATAGCAATGATATTAGTGAGATCCAGGGTAGCGGTCATCTTGCCTAAAATCCCGCTAGGAAGAAGAACGAGTCCATGAAAAAGATGAAGCCACGAAGATGAACCACACGAAGACGAACGCATCCTCACGATCACAACGAAACGGGAACTATCGAGAAGAAGCACACAACATGGTAAACACACCACACATAGACAAGACATGATGCACAACAAGCATGATGCATGACAAAGCTACATGAAGCTACTCATGGCAAGAGATGATGCAAACAAGAACAACGCATCCAGACAAGTTTAAATGAGGCCGGGAACAACATATAACAATTCCGGTAAGTCCTCATATGCAAATTCCCAAATTGGTCCAGATCTGAATAAACCTTATGTTCAAGTTGTTAAACAACAAGTTAAGATGCACCAAGATGATCTACATGAAATTCTAGTCAAGTTACATATAAAGTTCATTAGATTCGGAGCTACGGCCTAGAAGATATGAGCAAAACAAGTTAAACATGGCATTGATGCAAAATGCATGCAAACATCAAGCAAACACACCAAAACAAGGATGCAACATGGTAATATGGAACTACATGCAATCCTAAGCAAGTTTCATATAGAGCACACTCAAAACGGAGCAACGGTGCAACACACACACACTATACAAGTCATAGCAACAATCTGTCCATAACAGCAACTAGGCATCTTACAAGCATCAAACCAACAAACTACAGCACCCCAACATAAGAACAAAAGGCATGAGCATGAAGTACAAGTAAAGCATAACAAAACATGAACACTGAGCTAACTCCAGAAATCACTAGATCATGCTCAAAATGACATGGTAAGATTGCAAACATTAACAGTTTCAGACTTGGCAGAACATAACATCAGGTTGCAATGTTTAGATCTATCAAACGACATGTTACAGGAACTTATCATGGCAAACAAAGGCATGGCATGATACGACTAAATGCATAGAATAAAAGTCCCTTACTGACCATGAGCCAAAAAGGATCAGAAGATAAGATGGCAACCATGTAAACATGGCAAGTTATATTACAGATTCATACATGGCAGGAACAATAATAAGTAGGCATGTTTGTGAGCTTGAACCACTCACCACAGAGCAATACATGGCATAGCAAGGCAACCAACAGTAAGAAGACATGTTTGTGAAGCTATACATGGAAAAAGCAAGGTCATAGGGTGCATGGATCACTAGCAAACAATCATGGAAACATTGAACTTAATGTTAACAGGTTGACCGCAACATTATTTAGCAAGTTTGGAGCAAGATTACAATAAGCTACAGCAAGCTATAAACGCAACCAGGGGCATGAATGGATAGAGCAAGACATGTATAACAAAACATCCTTAGTGAACAATCTCCAGATTATGCATGGAATGACTAGTAGAAGCATGTTTACATAGCAACAAAATATAACAGAATCTGTCAGGAAAACAACAACAGCAAGTACACTACTTAACAAGCTCGATACACTCAGCACACAAATCACAAAAATACATGGATGGCACCCCTGGAAAGATGGCATATCATAGATCAAAACACATGTAGACATCAACCTCATAGGATGCACACATAAAACATGGCAAAAATGACAAATGAGCAAGTTATAACAGTTTCAGCAGATTAACATCAAAATGCACTCTTCCAACAGCATTTCGGGCATCAAGATGAGCTCAAATGAAAATGATGAAATGGAACGAAATGAAGTACTCATCGAGACGAACAATTTGACATTTTACACGCACGAAACGGGGCTACAGATGCAGAGCTATGATGCGTTGAACATGGCATAATTATGCAAAATACAGGGACTTACAGATATTTCGGGAAAGGGGGAAAAATCAACCTTCGTCAGATCTGGGTTGCACGGGTCCCGAGGCGGGCTGGGCTCGCTGGAGTTGGAGGAGAGATGGCCGGAGACGGGCGGTGCGGCGGCCGGAGTGGACGGGGGAGGTCGCCGGGGACGGAGGGGCCGGTCTGGTCCGGCCCGATCCGGCGCGGCGGCGGCGGAGGAGCTCGGGCTCCGGTGGGGCGCGGGAGGCGCCGAGGCGGCGCAGCCACCGGGCGGCGCGGGCACCGGGCGGCGCGGGGAGGCGCTGGCGGCGGGAGGCGGCGGCCGCGCCAGCGAGGTGGCGGCGAGGCGCGCCGGCGGCGGTGCTCGCCGGCGGCAGGCACAAGCGGAGGGCGCGGGGGCGCGCGAGATCGGGCGGTGGCGGACGGGCCTCGCGGGCCCACTGCGGGCTCGCGGGCCGGCGGCGGTGGGCGGCGGTGAACGACACGTGTCGCGCCCAGATTGGTCGGGCGGCGGCGGCGGACGCATCCGGTCCGGGACGGACATGTCCGGTGGCGGCGGGAGGAAGAGGACTAGGGTTTAGACCGAGAATTTCGGGGGAGGCACACATATATATATAGGTAGAGGGAGCTAGGTGAGTCCAAATGAGGAGCGGTTTGCAGCCACGCGATCGTGATCGAACGACCGAGAGCATGGAGGGGAGTTTGCTGGGTTTTGGGCCACTTTGGAAGGGGTGTTGGGCTGCAAACAAAAGAGGCCTCTACGGTTACCCGGTTAACCGTTGGAGTATCAAACGACCTCCAAATGGCACGAAACTTGACAGGCGGTCTACCGGTGCTATACCTAGGCCGTTTGGCAACCCTCGGGCCATTCCGAGAAATTTTAACACCCGCACACGAAAAAAGGCAAAAGGGGAACACCGGAGGACATAGGAGTGCCGGATCGCAAAATGGACAACGGGGAAAAAGCTCGGATGCATGAGACGAACACGTATGCAAAATGAAATGCACATGATGACATGATATGAAATGCAGATGATGACATGGCAAAGTGCAACATGCAAGCACATGACATGGCAACGACGGCGAATAACTGGCGGACACCTGGCGCAACGAATCCGGGGTGTTACACGGCCGAAGAGCTGAAAGCCGAACAGGTTGCTCACTGCCGAAGCAGGGAGGAAATGACCGAAATGGCCGTGAAGCTGAAGGATGCTACCGACCGCTGTGAGTTTCTTGAAAGAGAACGCCGAGCGGAGCGAGAGGACCTGAAAAAGGCCACTGCCGAAGCCAAGGATGGCCGCTCCGCGATGAGGGCTATAAAGGAGGAGCTACGTCAGGCCGGGGATATTGCGGCTGGAAAGCCCTTTCTGCTGCGTAGGAAGTTTATGGACCCGAAGTATGCTCAGTTGGGCCAGTTGTGGGGTGCGGAGGATGCTTATCTGAATTTGGCGGCGAGTGCGGTGGACGCAGTCGTGCATTTCTGAAGCCAAAAGGATCGCGGGATGGAAGAGCTTTTTTGGTCTCAATTCCATAGTCCAGAGCGTCCACTTCCATTAACCGATCGGTTGGCTGAGTGGGCTGAGCTGAACAGGTTGTCCGGGCTTGCCATGAAGGATGTCGTGGCTCATCTGTGGCCGAAAAGGCCCGAGCCAAAGAGTTATTTTGGCTTAGTGCAGCAGTTCCTTCATGTGGTGCCGCATATCAAGGCGATGAAGCGGTCAGCATGCATAGAGGGTGCACGAATGGCTCTCGCCCGTGTCAAAACATACTGGGCAGAGATGGAGGCCACCGACGTTGCATCCCGGGATTCGGACAGAAGCCGATTACCCGCCGAGCACTATTTTGAGGAAGTCCTGCAGGGCGCTCGTTTAATAGTCGCAGTGCTCGAAGAACGTTATGTTCAAATGACATGTATGATTTGTAAAACCATATTTATAATATAAGGGCTTTTTATACTTGTGCGTTTAAGTATTGAAATATCTCCTGTGCGGTCGTTAATGTATATGTATATATAACCTGAAAGATGGCAGTCTTCGGCTTCAGCCCCCACGCACATGGTGCGGGGGTGTTTGCAAAAAAGCGCATTTTCACAATTAATCCAATGTCTTGGTCCCGTGAAGGACGTGATAGCATAGCAAACTAGGCAACCGAACTATAATGCTTTATCACTTTCACTTAGCCATAGGAGTTCGATGGTGGGGCTACTATATAGCCCCTAGGGGCACCGTGCTCTCCGAACTCGAGGCGCGTGTGTGCCTGACCGGGAAACGATCCTTCGTCAAAGCGGAGGAATTCCAAACATTCCGGTAGTCGATCGAGTGGTTGACCAGTCTCTCGCTATATCATGACAGCTAGTTTTCGGCTTTCTCTACTGAGGTGCTCACCCGGCCGAACCGGGGCACAATCGCAGTAGTTCTCCTGGTGTCGCGTTAGCCGATAGAACGGAACGTAAGGCAGCAAAACACAGGAGCCGGGCAAACCCAACATTTGACCAAAGACATGATTCGGAGCTGATGCATATAAGGCCTAACTCGAGACGCCGAACACTCCCTAAGGTATTCGGTCTTTATGATGACGGGCAGAACAATGCCCTAAGCCCCTAGTGTCCAAGTACGCGCGAAAACTTCTGACGTGGCCGATGCCAAAACGCCAGCCTCCTCCTCGGTTGTGGTAAGAAACCGAGGGATGTGTATCAACAAGAGACAGTAAAAAAGGTTTACGCAGGGTCTTAATCTGAAAAGAATCCTTGTAACGGGTCCCTGCTGCACGTCTGCGCCTGTGTCTCTGTTGTGCTGTATCCTGGACGGGTGTAGCACGTTGTTCATCTGTAAAAAGAGAGGACCTTAGTTTGGAAAAATATCTTGCGAAAAATGTATTTAAAATAGAGTATTATTTAAAAAATGAATAAAATTGAGCTTTATTGGCTCTCATTGTTCATGTGTGCGGCACCTTGTAA
Source organism: Triticum timopheevii (assembly GCA_963921465.1). Taxonomy (NCBI): domain Eukaryota; kingdom Viridiplantae; phylum Streptophyta; class Magnoliopsida; order Poales; family Poaceae; genus Triticum; species Triticum timopheevii. The sequence continues at coordinate 186,482,516 of OY997266.1, read as the reverse complement.
AGGGGTACGCGGCTAGTAAGCCCCTTGTTTATTTATACCGGACTCGCCTAATCGTGTCCGGGGTCTGAATGACCTGTTTTAGGAGCTTTGATCAGCAAAGCCGGATTAGTGTGTGGCTGTCAAGGCAGTCTCACGTTCTTCCGCGGTCGAGGAACACTCGAAGTTTCCCTTTAATGACATGATACCGCGTGGACCGGGCATTTTAAGTGTAAGAGACGCGTAATACGGTATTGCGTTAAAGCGATCGAAAGCTTTGTGTCCCAATAGTGCTTGGTGGCTACTTTTAAATGGGGCAATATGGAAGATTAGCTTTTCGCGACGGAAGTTGTCGGATGAACCAAACACGACTTCTAGTAGCAAGGAGCCCGTACAATTGGCATAAGGGCCTGGCGTTACTCCTTTAAAGGAAGTGTTGCTATGGCAAATTTTGGTAGGGTCTATCCCCATTCTGCGGATTGTATCCTGGTATAGCAGGTTTATATCGCTGCCGCCATCCATTAGGACTTGTGTAAATTGTAGTTCGTCAATTATAGGATCCAATATCAAAGAAGTCCATCCTGCGTTTCGAATACTTCTGGAGTAATCCTGATGGTCGAAAGTAATTGGTTTTGATATCCATTTTCGGGACTCCGCTAGGGTGGACCGTGCGGCGCGTACGTTAGTAGGTGCCGCCCTATTTTTCCTTGTTATCACTTGAAGTGAATTCACTGTTTTGACTTCTTGTGGGAAATCCTTTTGTTTTCCGGCGCTCTGCTTGTGGGGTTCGTCATCGTCCTCGCTTGGTGTGTCGAGCCCCTTGTGTTCGGCGTTAAGTCGGCCGGACTACTTGAAGACCCAACAATCTCTGTGGGTATGGTTTGCAGGCTTCCCGAGGGTACTGTGGATTTGACATATCCTGTCCAAGATTTTGTTTAGGTTGGATAGCTTGTCACTGTTGTCCTTAAGAGGCAGTGTTTTGCTTTTCGGCCGAGAGCTTTTGAACCCGGCGTTGACTGTCGTGCTCTTTGGGCCATTTTCCTTAGTCTGGCGCTGGTCTTTTCTGCGTCGTGGTTTCCCATTTCCATCCCTGACCTCGGATGTACTCGGGTCGCTGGTGTTGCATCTTGCCAGCCAGCTATCTTCTCCCGCGCAAAAGCGGGTCATGAGGCTTGTTAGCGCGGCCATTGTCCTTGGCTTTTCCTGGCCGAGGTGTCTGGCGAGCCATTCGTCTCGGACGTTATGTTTGAAGGCTGCTAAGGCTTTGGCGTCCGGACAGTCGACTATTTGGTTCTTTTTGGTGAGGAACCTGTTCCAGAATTTGCAGGCTGACTCTCCGGGCTGTTGAGTTATGTGACTTAAATCGTCTGCATCCGGAGGGCGGACATAAGTCCGCTGAAAATTTTCCCAAAACGCATCCTCGAGCTCTTCCCAACTTCCAATGGTTTTTTCTGGGAGGCTTTTGAGCCAATGCCGGGCTGGACCTTTGAGCTTGAGGGGTAGGTATTTTATGGCATGGATATCATCTCCTCTAGCCATATGTATGTGTAGGATGTAATCCTCAATCCAGACTCCGGGGTCTGTTGTTCCGTCGTATGCCTCTATGTTCACGGGCTTGAATCCCGCTGGAAATTCATGATCCGGTACCTCATCGGTGAAACATAGGGGGTGTGCGGCGCCCTTGTATTTAGGTGTACCATTATTTTCGAACACTCGACGTGTTGTGTTGCTCCCTGGAGCCTTCTTTATTGGCCCATAGATGGACCTGACCGGGCCATCTTTTTGGCGGGGATCCTTATGTGTATCGTGTGCCGACTTGTGTGCGGTGCCGCTTGTCGCTCTTTGCTTGTCATGTGGTCGTTTATTCGACCGGGCGGCCTCTTTGTTTTTTGATTGTGGGGGCTCCACGGCCTCCTCGTCGAATTTGGGCAACAGCTTGCGCTTCGGGTAGCTCTTTGCTTGGTGACTATCGACGTATTTGTCTGCGGTCTTGAGTACTTTGCTCCATCTCATTCTGAATACGTCTTCCGCTGTTTTGAGCTTCCGCTTCTGCTTCTTCAAACTTCTTGCAGTGGCGACGAGACTTTTGTGGAGGTTCTTATGCTCTGGTGATGTGTCCGGCGTGAGATCATCTGGACTGTTGTTTTCGCCGGGGATGGGTTGATCATCCAATTCATCCTGTTCGGACGGTTGCTTGGTGGCATGTTCGTCGTCCACTGGTTCGCCCTGCTCTACGGCTGGGTCTGTATGGGTGCTATTGTTATCGAGGCGGGACTTCGGGCGGCGCTTGCGTCGCCGTTTTGGCTGTTTTCGGGGGAATTATCCTTCGCCGCGTCCCGTTGTTCCTCGTTATCGCTTCCTTTTGGTGTATCCACCATGTATACATCATGAGTTGAGGTGCCTTTCCAGTGTCCCATATGCGCTGGTTCTTGGTCGTTTCCGGCATCGTCATCCATACCGTCGATGTCTTCGGAGTTGAAGTCTAGCATGTCGGTTAGGTCGTCGACAATGGCTACAAAGTGGGTGGTGGGTAGGCTTTGAATTTCTTCGTCGTCCGCATCCCAACCGTCCTGACCGTAGTACGGCCAGGGCTCTCCTGATAACGAGAGATACTTTAGCGAATTCAGGATGTCGCCAAAAGCCGAGTGCTGAAAGATGTCCGCAATGGTGAACTCCATGATCGGAGCCCAATCGGATTCGATTGGTAGGGGCGCGGGAGGTTCAGAGTCCGGCGAGAAATCCGGCACCTCAGAGTCGCGAGCTTCACAAGGGACAGGGTCGGTATTCGGCTCCATCGTCATAGAGGTGGCAGCCCCCGAGGCGGTGTCTAGCCACCCGTCCTCGATCGGCGCAGTCGGCTCCGAGTTAAGGGTCGGAGCGGACTCTTGTGCGGCCTCCAGGGCACTGTCCGGCAGCAGAGCTAAATCATGCCCATCGAGACAGTGCGGCGCGCTCGGCTGTGGCTCGAATCCGTCGAAGATCAAGTCTCCGCGGATGTCGGCCGTATAGTTCAAACTTCTGAATCAAACCTGATGGCCAGGGGCGTAGCTTTCGATCTGCTCCAGATGGCCAAGCGAATTGGCCCGCTGTGCAAAGCCGCCGAATACGAAGATCTGTCCGGGGAGAAAAGTCTCACCCTAGACCGTGTCGTTGTTGATGATCGAAGGAGCCATCGGGCCTATGAGTGGCGACACAGAGGAACTCTCAATGAAAGCACCAATGTCGGTGTCAAAACCGGCGGATCTCGGGTACGGGGTCCCGAACTGAGCGTCTAGGCGGATCGTAACAGGAGACAAGGGACACGATATTTTTACCCAGGTTTGGGCCCTCTCGATGGAGGTAAAACCCTACTCCTGCTTGATTGATATTGATGATATGGGTAGTACAAGAGTAGATCTACCACGAGATCAAGGAGGCTAAACCCTAGAAGCTAGCCTATGGTATGATTGTTGTTCGTCCTATGGACTAAAACCCTCCGGTTTATATAGACACCGGAGAGGGCTAGGGTTACACAGAGTCGGTTACAATGGTAGGAGATCTACATATCCGTATTGCCAAGCTTGCCTTCCACGCCAAGGAAAGTCCCATCCGGACACGGGACGAAGTCTTCAATCTTGTATCTTCATAGTCTTGGAGTCCGGCCAATGATGATAGTTCGGCTATCCGGACACCCCCTAGTCCAGGACTCCCTCACCCCCTTTCCTAGTCCAACTAAGAGAAGAAGGAAGGAGAGGGGAAAGAGAAGGAAGGAGGGGAAGCTGCCCCTCCCCCTAATCCAATTCGGACTAGGCCCATGGGAGGGCGCGCGGCCAGCCCTTGGCTGCCGCTCTCTCTTTCCCTTAGGCCCAATAAGGCCCATTACTTCTCCGGTGGTTCCGATGACCCTTCCGGTACTCCAGTATTTATCCGATGACCTCCGGAACTCATCCGGTGTCCGAATAACATCGTCCAATATATCATTCTTTATGTCTCGACCATTTCGAGACTCCTCGTCATGTCTGTGATCTCGTTCGGGACTCCGAACTACCTTCGGTACATCAAAACACATAAACTCATGATACCGATCGTCATCGACCGTTAAGCGTGCGGACCCTATGGGTTCGATAACTATGTAGACATGACCGAGACTCATCTCCGGTCAATAACCAATAGCGGAACCTGGATGCTCATATTGGCTCCTACATATTCTATGAAGATCTTTATCGGTCAAACCGCATAACAACATACATTGTTCCCATTGTCATCGGTATGTTACTTGCCCGAGATCCGATCGTCGGTATCACCATACCTAGTTCAATCTCGTTACCGACAAGTCTCTTTACTCGTTCCGTAATGCATCATCCCATGACTAACTCATTAGTCACATTGCTTGCAAGGCTTATAGTGATGTGCATTACCGAGAGGGCCCAGAGATACCTATCCAACACTCGGAGTGACAAATCCTAATCTTGATCTTTGCCAACTCAACAGACACCATCGGAGACACCTGTAGAGCATCTTTATAATCACCCAGTTAAGTTGTGACATTTGATAGCACACTAAGTGGTCTTCCGGTATTCGGGAGTTGCATAATCTCATAGTCATAGGAACATGTATAAGTCATGAAGAAAGCAATAGCAATAAACTAAACGATCATAGTGTTAAGCTAACGGATGGGTCTTGTCTATCACATCATTCTCTTATGATGTGATCCCATTCATCAAACGACAACACATGTCTATGGCTAGGAAAGTTAACCATCTTTGATTAACGAGCTAGTCAAGTAGAGGCATACTAGGGACACTCTGTTTGTCTATGTAGTCACACATGTACTAAGTTTCCGGTTAATACAATTCTAGCATGAATAATAAACATTTATCATGATATAAGGAAATATAAATAACAACTTTAGTATTGCCTCTAGGGCATATTTGCTTCAGGTGGATGGTATTTAAACCACTTCTCCTTGGGGAGATTGACAGGAGTAGCAAATGATTCAAGTCCATATTTAGTGCTACAGTTATGAAAAGCATTAGTATCCATAAAAGTTTTAACACAATCAAACTCAAGCTTTATACCTGACTCTTTACCTTCATTGAGTTCCCAATCTGTAGAGTTGCGTTTAATTCTACCAAAATATCCCATATTAATTCAATAGTCTTCTTCATAAAATAACCCGTACAAGTAGTATCGAGCATGGATTGATCATTACGAGAAAGCCAAACATAAAAATTTTGTATAATAATTTCTCTTGGGAGCTCATGATTTGGGTATGAATACAACATTGACTTAAGCCTCCCCCAAGCTTGAGCGATACTTTCTCCTTCACGAGGCCAAAAACTATATATATAATTCTGATCACGATGAACCAAATGCATAAGATAAAACTTCTGATGAAATTTCAATTTCAATCGGTTCCAGTCCCATGTTCCAATATCATCACATAGCCTATACCATGTCAATGCTCCCCCCCCCCACAGATAAAGGTAAAACCTTCTTCTTAACTTCATCTCTAGGTAAACCTGCAAGCTTAAACAATCCACAAATTTCATCCACATATATTAGGTGCATATCAGGATGCTTCGTTCCATCTCCTGCATAAGGATTAGCTAGCAGTTTCTCTATCTTACCCAGAGGAATTTCATAATAAATATTTTCAGTAGGTGAAGTAGTTTGAGGGACAACTCTCTGTTCTTCCGGTCGAGGTGAAGATACCCCGAACAAACCCATCAAAGGATGATTTTCCATGGTGACAAGTAACAGTAAATTTCAGCACGTAATATAAATGTTTCCTTACCAAATTCCACTCACCAAAGGTGCTTCACTCCCCGACAACGGCGCCAGAAAAGAGTCTTGATGACCCACAAGTATAGGGGATCAATCAAAGTACTTTTAATAAGTAAGAGTGTCGAACCCAACGAGGAGCAGAAGGAAATGACAGGCGGTTTTCAGCAAGGTATTCTCTGCAAGCATTAAAATTATCAGTAACAAATAGTATGGTAGTAGGATAATTTGTAATGAGTAACAAGTGTAACAAAGGTGCAGCAAGGTGGCCCAATCCTTTTTATAGCAAAGGACAAGCCTGGATGAACTCTTATATAAAGCAAAGCGCTCCTTCACCGGCGAAATCGCTCCGCTGGAGCCCTAGATTGCTTCTGCCCAGGTTCCGCCTCGAGACGGTGGCATTTCACCCCGAAAGCCTTCTCTTTATTTTATTTTTCTAGGTCAAAATGCTCCATATAGCAGAAGATGGGCACCGAAGGCTGGCCATGGGGCCCACTAGCTGAGGGGTGCGCCCTGGGGGGTAGGGCGTGCCCCCAGGCTTATGGCCACCTGGTGGGTCCCCTCCTGGTATTTCTTTGCCCAATATTTTTTATATATTCAAAAATAATTCTCTGTAAAGTTTCAGGACATTTTGATTTGTGCAGAATAGGGATCTTAGATTTTCTCCTTTCCGGTCTAGAATTCCACCTGCCGATATTCTCCCTCTTCATGTAAATTTTGCAAAATAAGAGAGAAAATGGAATTGTGTAGAATAGGGATCTCAGATTTGCTCCTTTCCAGTCCAGATTCCAGCTGTCGGTATTCTCCCTCCTCATGTAAATCTTGCAAAATAAGAGAGAAAATGCATGAGGATTGCATCATAATGTGTAATAACAACCCATAATGCAATCAATATCAACATAAAAACATGATGCAAGATGGACGTATCAGTGAGCAGCGGCGAAGGTCAGCTTTTATTGCGACGAGGGGGCGGGAGCTGTGTGGATGCGTGGCGAGAAAGGACCGGATGCGCGGAGGGAAAGGGCAGGGGCGCATGGTGGGTGGCTCGCCATCACCGCGCCATCCTTCATCAATGGAAGGCTGACCAGTGGCAGCCAAGGCGAGGCGATGAGGACGACGAAGCCTAGTCGCTGGCGTGGCGGGCCCACGGGGGTAGGAATCTGGCGTGGGTTGTTTTCGCGCCATTTTGCTTTTCCCCGATGCCCCCGGTCGCCCCTCAGTGCGCTAGGTTTGGCCTGGGCCCGCCTGCGCCAATTTCGGCCCAAACCGGCGAAATTTGGGCTCCTGGGGAGCGACTAGGCGCTTTTTTGCATCGACGATAAGAGCATCTCCAGCCGCGCCCCCAACAGGGCCCCCCAAGGCCATTTTTTAGCACTGGCGCCCAAAAATCGGCCCAGTCGCGCCCCCAGGATCTTGTTTATCGCTGATTTGGGCCTAAATAATAGTCGGCAAACCCGAGCCCAACCCAAGCCCTCGGGGGTCACCTAGGGGCGCCGGCCGAAGCGAAAAGGCGTGTGGGTCCGCTCTGTCAGAGGGAGAAAGACCTTGTCCCACCGATCACCCCGCTTTTCCCCCTCCGTTTCCCTCCATCTCCCCCACCTCCTGCCTTCTCCCGCCATTCTCCTCCCTCTCCCCTCCATCTGGCCGCCATGCCGCCGAAGAAGTACATGTCCCCTCGCGCCGCTACTGATGCCAACGCCACCCAACCCAAGTAGAGGAGGCAGAGGGCGCTGCCGTCCAAACCCCCGGGCATGTCAAACATCGACTGGAAGGCGGAGGTTCAGCGCTGGGAGGCTGTAACCACCAACCGGCGGAACAGGCTCAACGCCAAGAGGGCCCGGGACAGGGCGGTAGCAGCGACTGTCGTGGCGGAGCAGGCGGATCGCGTGGCGAAACAGGTAGAGGCGTCTCGCGCAGGGATGATGAATCCGCCCGGCAGCCACGGCCCGCATGCTCCCTGGAGCCAGCAGAGCGTCGGGTCGCCGGGTGGCTTCTCGACATCTCCACACCCCTGGGGCTGCGCGCCCTCGCCTGGCTACACCGACGGTGACACGCATGGCGGGTTCAACCCCAACATCACCTTTCCACATGGCCACCCCACCCGGCGCACACCCTCACCCGCGTTCGCCGGCGTCCAGTACCCCTCGTCATCGGGCTCTTCTCACAATCCTCGTCATCGCATCTCGGCAACCCTGACGTGACGGAGGCCGACATGGAAGACATCATCACGAACGGCTCGGCCAGTACCACCGCCTCCCCCAGTTTCAATGCCCAAGAATATACAATGGACCTCAATGGCGACATGGACGACGAGCTCGACTATGGCAAGGAGGAGCCAAAGGAGGAGGAGGAGGAGGAGGAGGAGGAGGAGGAGGAGCCGGCGCCTGCTCCGATGGGGAGAGGGAAAAATAAGAAGCGTGCGGCCAGGACCGGCGAGCCACGCGTCAAGTGGACATCCAAAGAAGACAAGTGCCTCACTGAAGCATGGAAGATTGTCTGTCTCGACCCTATCACCGGCACGATCCAGAGCACCGGGAGCGCGTCAAGTCAGAGTTCGATGAGCACAAACTGGTCGACCCGTACTTCGTCGGTGTCCACATGTAGCGCGGCTCGAAGGCCATGGCAAACCATTGGGGACTCATCCAAACAGCGTGCAACAAATGGCTTGGGATCATCAGGAGATCGCGGCTTGCCCGGAGAGCGGCGCAAAGATCGAGGGTCAGGTATGCTGCCGGTCTCTCGGTCATTTTTCGCCGTGTGTGTCGCCGACACTTGTTCCTCGGTGCAGATGGTCCGGATGTTCGCCATGTTTCGGCAGGACAACGGCACCGACCAAGATTTCAAGTACCTCCACGTGTTCTCCCGGATCGAGAAGTGCAAAAAGTGGGCGGAAGTCCGGCGCACCCTCGCCAAGGCCAAGGAGACGTACAAGCCGAATACGCCGACGCCGAGCGCGGCCGACGGGTGCCACACAGCAACAAACAGGCCAAGTCGGCAAAGGACGCCGTGCCGGCTACCGCGCATCTGCAAGAGTCCATCGAGCATTGCATTGCCAAGACCCGGGCCGCCCAGAGGGAAGAGAAAACCGAGGCGCGATGGTCAGTGTTGATGACGAACAGCACCGTCAAGCTCGGCCTGCTCCGGACCAATGTCACCGTGAAGAAGAGGAACACTGGCCTGGCTTTCCTGATGGGGGGCGTACATGGCGACGATGGAGGAGCAGGTCAAGGCATGGTATCAGGCGGAGCATGGCCTCATCCTGAACCAGATGACGTCGACGGTGGTGCCAACTCCCACTCCGACCCCAATGCCGCCACCAAGCCCGAGCGACACCTCCGCGATGCCAAGCACAGAAGCCTCGCCGACGCGGACCAGCCCGCACACACCGATTCCCGCCAGTTTGCCGCCGATGGACGGCTCCGATTGATGAATTTCCTACGCGTCCTTCCTTTTGAACGCCGAACTTTTGTGTTATTTTATCGCCGAATTGTGGCATGGTGATCACCGGACTTGTGGCGCTGATCGTCGGACTTGTGGCGTTTTTTGGGTAGCGGGAAATGGGAAGTTTGAATTTAAACGTCTTGGGGCGCCCCTGGGGGCGTGACTGGGGCCTAAATCGCCCCTAGGGACTAAAAAGCGTCGGGAGATGGTTCGAAATAGCGTCGGCCGCTGCGCTGGGGGGGGGGGGGGGCGAACGAGTGGAGATGCTCTACGAAAGGTGCCTTGGGGGGCTGTTGGGGGTGGGGTGGGGGTGTTGATAAACCTGCATTGGGGTTTATTTCAAGAAAGAACTAGGGTTTTGTGTAAAATGGCATGACCAGAGGTAGAAGCACTAATTCTTTTATTAATAGGTATAAATTACTAAATTAATAGGTACAAATATAGAGGCATAGATATAGCTTAGTGGATTGATATTATATTTTGGACACCGATATCCACCACACATGTGGCATCTAGGGGGTGTGCTGCATGCCCCGTGCGGCATAGGCAAAGCCCCGCCCACACAACGGCGTCCGGGCGCACCTATCCATAGCCCGTACGTCTGGTGTGTGGCGCGATCGCCCACACGTCCGGGTGAGCGACCCCGCTGCCCGCACAACCTCTCTCGCCCCGAGTCCCTGTACGCCTTCGAACCAAATTGCCAGCGTCCATCATCATCTCCAACCTCTAGATCGCCCAATCTTCCCGTACCTCCATCGTCTTCCTTCTCTAGTTGCCATGGCAACCAGACCTGATCTCTAGCGCCCCCCCCTCCCGATCGACGGAAAACACGACAGCGAGCTAACAGGTCAGTCTCCGATCTCCTCCTCCTTCCCCTCCTTCCCCTGTCCCCAATAATTGCACTTCTAGATTGCCCACGAAGATGGCGACTAGATCCGCACTGTCATGGCAAACACAACACAGATTTGTGTCGCGTGGATCTACAACTAACATCAATTATGGCCGTTCATCCCTTTGCCCTCCAACGTACACACCATGTTATATCCTAGATCTGATCTAAGCTTTTAGGTTGGGGTTGCTACCAGTAGGTGCTCCAGAAGGATGTGTAGGATTCACTAAAATCAGGGAAGAAAGGGGCAATTTGGGCGGTTCATAAGGAGGGAAAAAATTAGTTGCCACCTAACTTTGTTGTTAGTTGCCATCATGTTATGTGGTTACTTGCCATCATATTATGTTGGTTGTTGCCATCAGTTCAACATCAGTTCAGCATGATAGTTGTAAAATGTTTTCCTACTTGCCATGATGTATTGGTTGTTTATACAAGAAATGTGATAAGATTGTCATATTTCCTTTTATGTGGAAGCAGCAAAATGCAATTTGAACAGTCATGCATTCTTGTTCATGCAGTGACTGAAAACACAGTGGGAGAAAGCAGAAAAAATGAATCATGATGACGGGACTAATCCTTGGTTTTCTCAAAGGCCGCAAGCACCCCCTTGGGATGCAGTAGAGTACAATCAACTCATTTTCGCACGACTGTTTGCTGCCACTACTAGAGTAGTACACAACATAGGTACGATGCATGATCAAAAAAAGGATAGTTGACATATTTGTGGGTATGAAAATGGCATTCTACTTATGTGCTATAATGTCCTTGTTCGCAGGTTCTTATGACACAACCACACAGACAGGGATACCATGGCAAGTTGCAACACAGGGGGCTATCGCTAATAGATGTACGGCAGACCAACTTCTAGTAGAAAATGTGGCAAATCAAGGTAACGCATAAAAAATAGCATACTGATGTGGTCAAAAAAACTTTCAAGGATGGCAAGACTTACGAGTTTTTTGAAAAAAACGCAGGACCATCGTGCAGCACGTGGCAACATGCGGTAACCGGGTACCTGCCATCAACGTCATACGCAGGTGAGTCGTATGAAGTGATCTTGTCGACACTGCATCCGAAAAAGGAACCTAGGTGACATTGGTGTTTACAGGTGTGACGAGAAAATTGAAAAAAAGGATGACATTGGCGTTTGTTGCTGATAGAAGCAGAAAAAATGATGGAAAGTGCATCTTCCAAGTCTGGTCACCTATAGTTGCCACATGTGGACAAACTGCATGTGTCAGATTGAATGTATGACTGACAGTGGCCGTACGTATTGCACGTAGTTGCCATGTCTTAAACAACCACATTTGTCGTGTCTGGACAATTGTAGTTGCCATGAGTAAAAAACTGTGATTGCCATGTGTGAACAACTCTAGTTGCCAAGTGTGAACAACTACAGTTGCCATGTTTGAACCACTACATATGCCATGTTATAGAAACTACGGTTGCCATGCATTGACCAACTGCTCATGATCGTAGGTTGTTATGGTGGAACCACATCAGCAAATGTATCATGGCAAGCTTCACCTTTACAGGCCATCGGTGGTAAAGATAGAGCACACCAAATTGGAGTGACACACCAGCTTCGATTAGCACATGTAGCACAACAAGGTAAAATATGCGAACCAACAAAAATAGTGCATTTGCTTTTGTGGAAAAGCATTGGCGAAAGTGGATTTGTCACGGTGATGGCGGCAAACTACGAATGTCACAAAGTGCATACGTCCATTAGTCGTCTATGATCATCTGGATTTGTCAATTACTGTCTGCGTGTGTATGCCATTTTTGATTAACTGCATTTGCCTTATGGCTCATATCTAGAATGCAAGTTTTGATGTTAAAGATGTTGGTTGCCATGACTTGGCAACCGCATCTGCCATGTTTGGCCAACTGTAGCTACCATGGCCGAAAAACTGTAGTTGCCATGCATGGCCAGAAGAAGATGCTTAAGGCTTGTTGTATGAATGATATCATGCCAAATCAGATGCAGCATCTATATTTCATTACGATAAATATGCCATTCAAGCAATACTTCTTACACACATACCTATTTTTTTTGCAAGAGCTTCAACTACAATCAACAGCGGTGCGGTAACATCTACTGCGGGAACCTCATAGCACACGAAAGGGGCGTTCCTCGAGCAAGTCACCAATGCTGCCACAAACAATGCAGAATCAGTGTCAGAACTGGCAATCGTTGCGGCAATGATGACAAGCACGCCTGTGCACACCAGCACAAGCAACACTCAAGCAGATGAAACAGCCGCCAATACTGAAGTGAATGATGAAACTGATGACAAAGCGCAAGGGGAAGAAGAAGATGGACATTCAGAAATCATGATATCTCAACCCCCATATGTTGGGCAGAGATTTGGTTCGTCTGAGGATGCCAAGGAATACTACCAGATATATGCGATGTTCCATGGATTTGCGGTGAACACAGAATACCATAGGAAAATAAAAAAACTAACCAGTACAGCAAAGGTGAGATAAGGTGCTACAAGGCACGAAGGAACAAGAAGGGTAAAGGTGTTGTGCCTGTCATGCCAGAACGAAAGAGAGGCATCATTCTTAAGACGGAATGCCCTGTCCTATTGAAGCTAAATGCAAATGGAGCATGGCAGGTGGTCACCGAATATTTTGCAGAACACAACCACGACCTCATAAAGAAGTTTGACCTAGTAAAATTTCTGAGCGTGCACAGAGGATTTGGTCCCCTCGAGAAGAAATTCATAAAGTTGCTACATGATTGTAACGTTGGTCCATCAAGAATGGTCCAAATATTGTCCCTGATCCACAACGGAGATGGTAGTCTGAGTAGCATGCCCTACATACCAGTAGATGTCAAAAACCTAAAGGCAAAGTACCGTAGAGAGAGCAGGTTGGCTGACATAGAAGACACAATAGCCTACTTCAAAGAGAAAGCAAAAGCACATATTGATTTCTTCTACAGGATAAGATCAGACGATGAGGACCGTGTCATAAACATGTATTGGGTGAATGGTGCTGCAAGAAGAGCCTACAAACATTTTCGTGATTGCATGTTCAACGCGACATATCTCACGAATATGTACAAGATGCCCTGCACTCCATTCATAGGAATAAATAACCACAATCAGTCCTTGCAGTTTGGTTGCAGACTCGTTCGGAACGGAGATACATATGGTTACACTTGGCTATTCAAAACCTTCTTGGAGTGCATGGATGGACTTGCTCCGATGAACATAATAACAGACCAGGATTTTAGCATGCGTGCAAGCATAGAGGAGGTCTTTCCGTTGGCCGTGAACAGGGACTGCAGGTGGCATATTATTAAGAAGGCTGAGGAGACGCTGGGATCATTCTTTGCTGACCGTCCAGAGCTACACAAGGCATTTGAGTTGTGCGTGGACCACAGCTTGACGGTGGAGGAGTTCAAACGGAGCTGGACGGCTATGATTGAAACATACCAAGTCCAAGACAACGAGACACTTACTAGCCCGTGGGAGAAGTGAATGTACTGGGTGCGGGTCTACTTCATGTAGTGCTTCTTTCCATTTCTGCAGACTACGCAACACAGCGAGGGGTTCAATGCTGTTTTGAAATGGTACATGAGCCCTGGCAACTCATTGTTGTAGTTTGCCAAGCAATATACAGCTTTACAACAGAAAATATTGGGATCTGAGCTACAGCAAGAAGCAAACACCACACTCAAGCAGCCTAAATTGCTAACATATTTACCGATGGAGAGGCAGATGAGCAAGATATACACCAACAAGATATTTAACAAGTAAGTGGATGATCTTACAGTCTTATTTGCCACGTATGGCGCGACACATTCAACATTGAAAAATGCTAATAAATAAATAAAAATGCCTGCCATATTTGTTGGTTTTGAAGATAGTAGTTGCCATGTAGAATGCAATGTAGTTGCCATCTTTTGACATGCTGGCTGACTGAAAAAAAGCCCATGATTACATTAGATGTAGAAACTGTAGTTGCCATGTGAAATAACTGTAGTTACCATGTGAAATGAACTGTAGTTGCCATGTGAAATGAATTGTAGTTGCCATGTGAAATAAACTACATTTGCCATGTGAAATGTTATGTAGTTGACATGTTAAATATTATGTAGTTGCCATGTGGAAACAAACAATGCAAAAAAATATGTGAAAAAGGCTTTCCATGTCATCGTTGATTTCAATACGTTTGCTATGTTGTGACCTACCTCAATAGATGGTGCTAAAAAATCATATAAGAATTTAACAAGCACAAAACATGCAGATTCCAGGAAGAAATAAAGCGTGCCAGCATGTACATGGCTTACCAGGTTGACGAACATACCTTCAAGGTGTGTACTCTCATAGGAATGTTCGATTCAGAACCTGAAGACCCGGACAAGGGAAGAAACTACTTTGTGAAGGCCTCAATAAACGAAGGTGAATACTATTGCCAATGCTACAAATTCAAACGGGACGAGATTGTGTGTTGTCACATACTCAAAATAATGGACATGCATGCGGTCACGCGATTACCCCGCCATTTCATACGACGGCGATGGACATGGGACGTTGACGATGCGTTGGGGCCACAAACATCAAATGCAGTTTTGGTTGTGCCTGTTGACAGACCAGAGGCAACCCTGGACTCCGTGAGGCACGTTGTATTGACCAAGAACTATGTTGAACTAATAGATGAAGCATGCAAGAGTGATGAGACACCAAGAGTGGCAGAAAAGCACAGGAAGGCCCTGAAAAGAGAGCTTGATGCAATAAAAAGAGGAAGGGTGAAGAAGCCTTACACAAGTTCCCCCGCACCTCAAGTGTGCCTTCGTCCATGGGTCCGTCCTCTGAAAACTCGGAGGTAGGGTCTGGAACAGCAAGCACGCAATCTCAGGTCAGGAACCCGCCCCATTCCATCACAAAAGGGCGTCCAAAAGAGGTGAGATACAAATCGGGGTTGGAAATTCAAGCAAAGCACAAGAAAGCAAAGAAAGGGATAGCCAATCCGTAAGCAACTGTGGAGGATTATAACTTGGGTGTTGGTGACATACACGCCACCACTATATACTACAACTACGAGGGATGCAGTCATAACATAGCACACGGACTTAGTTTCAAAAGAACAGGGTGATACCTTACATTCCTCAGCCACAGAATGTAAGGTAGGCATGTGTATGTAGCATAATGTGATCACTTGTACTTCTTGTTGGCGGATTTTACAGCTCCCTCTATGAACTCTTGTGGTGAAGCCCGCGAGTTGAAATCTTCATTCATCAACCAGTTCCATATATATATATATATATATATATATATATATATATATATATATATATATATATATATATATATATATATATATATATATATATATTCAGAGCTCGACGACCATTGCAGCTGTGATCAAGGTTGGCAAAAGCGGTAGGCGTAAGCGAGGCGGTTGGCCTTCGCCTTGTGCCTAGGCGGTGCCTAAGCGCCCTAGGCGCGTCCTAGGCGGTAATATAGTTTTTACTCATAGTGTATTTATGATTATTATATGGGTGTTAATATTAGTTTAGGGCATATAAATGAGTTAATTACTATCTAATACCATTGGAATATAACCCGTTTGGCATATCTGTGCAGTATGTGGCATGATTTCTTGGTTGGGTAGGCAATTCCTTGCTTGTCGTGCCTAGACCTCCATTTATGCCCTAGGCGAGGCGTTTGGCTATTGCCTAGCGCCTAGGCGTGCCTAAGCGCCTCCTAGGCACTGCCTTTTCCAACAGAGGCTGTGATCACAGGGACTGAGGGAGTCCTGGACTAGGGGGTGTCCGGATAGCCGAACTATCATCATTGGCCGGACTCCAAGACTATGAAGATAGAAGATTGAAGACTTCGTCCCGTGTCCGGATGGGACTTTCCTTGGCGTGGAAGGCAAGCTTGGCAATACAGATATGTAGATCTCCTACCATTGTAGCCGACTCTGTGTAACCCTAGCCCTCTCCGGTGTCTATATAAACCGGAGGGTTTTAGTCCGTAGGACGAACAACAATCATACCATAGGCTAGCTTCTAGGGTTTAGCCTCCTTGACCTCGTGGTAGATCTACTCTTGTACTACCCATATCATCAATATCAATCAAGCAGGAGTAGGGTTTTACCTCCATCGAGAGGGCCCAAACCTGGGTAAAAACATCATGTCCCTTGTCTCCTGTTACCATCAGCCTAGACGCACAGTTCGGGACCCCCTACCCGGGATCCGCCGGTTTTGACACCGACATTGGTGCTTTCGTTGAGAGTTCCTCTGTGCCGTTGCAATCAGGAAGGATGCCTCTTCCCGTCTTTAAAGACGGTACCATTGCCAAGGGAGCTTTGGCCACCGGCCAAACTATCCGGCTAGGTGGTTTTCTTATGACCGCCTGTTCGGCCGCCGCTCCGACAATGACCTCTCAGGTCATCAAAAGCGATCTTCACGTCAACTCGGAATTCGCCGAGCAGCTAGATCCGATGGATCTCTCCTCTGTAAACGAGCTCTTGGATCGCATCGCCGCCCTGGGAGTCGCTACATACTACGATCAGATTGGGCTTAAAACCGATCTGAGAGAGATCAACTCTCCCCAGGGTACCCACCATGTTGTTGTGGTAGAGGAACAGCACGGCGACTCTTCTTCTATATTAAAGACCAGTTATGTCCGGATTCCTGATCCCTCCATGCCGGATTCCCGCGGAGGGACGGACGTCAATCAAGTACTGAACCTAAAGTCAGGCAGCGGACTAGATTCGTTGGACAACATCCAGCAATCCAAGCTTCCAAATTCGGAAACTTTTCGGCCCTTGAGCCTCCGATTGGGCGGGGTCCCGAATTTAATTCCACCCGCCCACCCAAACACAAGCGATCTATCTCAAATCCGGCAAGAGCCCGCTGAAACAGTACATCATTACTGGGCCAGATTCCTCCTGGTTATGGACAGGATAAAGGACTGCCGTGAGGAAAGCGCAATCTCAATTTTCTGCAACAATTGCATGAACAAGGGAATCATGAACGCCATAAGTCATCGTGAAATTACACGCTTCGCCGACCTGGCGTCCATAGTACGAAAGTACTGTGCGATGGAGAGTACCTGGAAAACCGAAACCAAGTTTTGGGACAATCCGGCTCCGAACACAACCCTAGTCCGAAATAAAAGGGTGCATCATGCTCAGGCACCTGGGACAAAAACCAAAAAGCAAAAAACCCATAAAGGGCATGGAACCGTACTAGAGGGATGGCTCAGCGGACCCTGTAAAATCCATAGTACAGAGGGCGCCACTCCAACACATAGCCTTCGAGCATGTTGGATACTGCGGCAGGTGGCAAAAAGTGGCGAAGAGCTTCTAGCCCCAGAAAACCATCCCAACAGTACCAGTACGGTATTAACAGTCTTCGAGACTTACGCATCAAATAATATGTGAAAACGAACACTCCGCAGCCTCGCTGAAGTCTACCAAGTAGCAACAATAGATCCATGGAGCGACACGGCTATCACCTTCAATGCCAGCGACGAACCTAAATTCCGAACAGCCCGAGCACCAGCCGCATTGGTCCTCAGTCCAATAGTGGACGGCTTTCGTCTTACTAAGGTACTCATGGATGGCGGCAGCGGATTAAATCTCATCTATGAGGAAACCCTTCGAAAAATGGAAATAGACTAGAGCCGCATTGAGCGAAGCAGCACAACCTTTAGAGGAATAATCCCTAGTCGGGAAGCACGCTGCACAGGAAAAATTACACTGGATGTGGTGTTCGGCTCACCGGACAATTACAGGTCCGAGGAGGTCACGTTCCAAGTGGCCCCGTTCAGCAGCGGATATCACGCTTTATTAGGGCGAGAAGCATTCACAATTTTTCAAGCTATACCCCATTACGGGTACATGAAGCTTAAAATGCCCGGGCCCAATGGAATCATCACTCTTGTCAGTGATCCGTACATAGCACTCCACGCCGAAAATAAGACAGCCGCACTAGCCCTAGAGGCACTATCCGAAGCCCTAGCGGCAGAGGAACTCACTGCCTGCGCTCCACGGTGAACAGGGACGATCTGATACTCGATAAAAGATCCAAGTCCACCTCTTTTAAGCCAGCGGACGAAATAGTCAAATTCCAAGTCCATCCAACAGACCCCACAAAGATGGCCTCCATCGGGGCACAATTAAACCCTGATGTAGACACCGCACTACGAGAATTCCTTCGGGAAAATTGGGACATCTTTGCCTGGCACCCTTCAGACATGCCTGGAATCCCACGCAGGTTGGCAGAACATAGCCTAAATATCCTAAAAGGATTCAAGCCAGTCAAACAGGCTCTTCGGCGATTTTCTGAACCCAAAAGACAGGCAATGGGAGAGGAGCTAGCCAAACTATTAGAAGCCGGATTCATCAGAGACATAAAACATCCGGACTGGCTAGCAAACCTGGTAATGGTACCAAAAAAGGAAATCCTGGTGCCTGTGTGTCCATTTTAAGGACCTTAACAAGGCTTGTCCAAAGGATCCTTTCCCCCTTCCCCGCATCGATCAAATCATCGATGCTACCGCAGGGCACGATTCATTGTGCTTCCTCGACGCATACTCCGGCTACCATCAAATCAAGATGGCGGAGACAGACCAAGCCGCAACGGCATTCATTACTCCATACGGACCATTCTGCTTCAATACAATGCCCTTCGGGCTCAAAAATGCCGGCGCAACATATCAGCGCATGATTCAGACATGTCTGGCAACCCAGATCGGCAAAACAGTGGAGGCATATGTAGATGATGTGGTCGTCAAGACCAAACACGTCGAAACTCTAGTAGACGATTTGAGGCTCACATTCGACAACCTCCGAGCATATGAAATTAAGCTCAACCCGGAAAAATACGTTTTCGGCGTACCAGCCGGAAAGCTCTTGGGCTTCATTGTATCCGGTAGAGGAATTGAAGCAAACCCAGCCAAGATCCGAGCTCTGTCACAGTTGTATATCCCAAAAGACCTCAAACAAATACAAAAATTGACTGGATGCATGGCGGCTCTAAGCCGCTTCATCTCCCGCTTGGGAGAAAAGGCATTGCCCCTTTATCGCCTCCTCCGGCGCACCGAACACTTCGAATGGACGGATGCTGCCACGGCCGGACTCGAAGAAATAAAGGACATATTGGCAACAAATCCGGTCCTGGCCGCGCCCAACTTGGGCGAACCAATGTTATTATATATTGTGGCAACACATCAAGTTGTAAGCGCGGTGCTCGTCATCGAACAAGAAAAAGAAGGACACAAATTCCCTCTTCAAAAACCAGTGTACTACGTATCCACTGTCTTAACTCCATGCAAGTCCCGGTATCCACATTATCAAAAGATAGCGTACGCGGTGTTCATGGCATCCCGGAAGCTACGACACTACTTTCAAGAGTGTTCGATAACAGTAGCCTCTGAAGTACCTCTCAACGACATTATAAACAACCGCGACGCGACAGGCAGGATTGCAAAATGGGCCATCGAGCTCCTACCATTCGACATAACCTACAAACCACGGCGAGCTATAAAGTCGCAAGTTTTGGCCGACTTCATCACTAAATGGACCGAAGCCGAACTCCCTAAAGAGTACGGCGCATACTCCAATTGGATCATGCACTTTGACGGCTCCAAAATGTTGGCCGGCTTGGGGGCTGGCGTCGTCTTGACGTCCCCAACCGGAGACACAGTCCAATACGTACTTTAGATAATGTACACGGACTCCAACAATGCAGCCGAATACGACGCCCTTCTACATGGTCTCCGGATGGCAATCTCCATGGGCATTCAACGCCTCGAGGTCCGTGGGGATTCAAACCTAGCAATATCCCAAGTAAATGGAGACTTTGACGCCAAGGATCCGAAAATGGCAGCCTACCGTAACTTCGTCTTAAAAATGTCAGCTCAGTTCGAAGGACTCGAATTCCACCATGTAGCCCGGGATAATAACCAGGCGGCCAACGTGTTGGCACGCATCGGCGCAAAGCGCGACGCTGTCCCTCCAAACATCTTCCTGGAGCGGCTTTTTAAGCCATCTGTATTATGGGAAGAGGAGTCCGGAAACAACAACCCGGAACCAACCGCACCGCCCAACACCGAACATTCTGACACAATCGGTGGCTCAGCCAACGACACCTTCAGCCCACGAAATAATGGCAGTCATTGCCCCGTGGACGGAACCATTCCTAGCCTAATTAATTAGGCAGGAACTTCCTGAAGACCAAAACGAGGCCCGCTGCATAGTACGGTGATCTAAAGCCTACAAGGTCCATGAGGGAGAGCTTTATAAGAAAAGCACAAACGGAGTCCTTCAAAGGTGCATCTCCGAAGAGGAAGGGCGAAATCTTCTGGCTGAAATTCACGCCGGACTCGGCGGGCACCACGCCGCAGCCCTGGCCCTTGTAGGCAAGGCCTTCCGTACAGGATTTTATTGACCGACGGCCCGGGCAGATGCTCAGGACTTAGTCCAACGATGCGTCGGTTGCCAGCTCTTTGCTAATCAAAGCCATATGCCACCCACCGCCCTCAAAACTATACCCATCACCTGGCCGTTCGCGGTCTGGGGGCTTGACATGGTTGGACCCCTTAAAGGGGGAACCCACAAGCAAAAATACATATTGGTCATGGTGGACAAATTCACCAAATGGATAGAGGCCAAGCCAGTTAAAACGGCCGAATCCGGACTTGTGATAGACTTCATATCTGGGGTAGTACACCGTTATGGCGTCCCCCATAGCATCATCACTGATAACGGCACGAACTTCACGGCCGACGAGGTTAAACTCTGGTGCAAAAATATGGGCATCAAGCTCGACTACGCTTCAGTCTATCACCCTCAAACTAACGGTCAAGTCAAACGAGCAAATGGTCTAATCATGAGCGGCATCAAACCCAGGTTAGTGCGGTCCCTCACGGAATTTAACATGCACTGGGTAGAGGAGCTCGACTCCGTACTCTGGGGGCTGCGGACCACGCCAAATCGCACTACCGGATTCACACTATTTTTTATGGTATACGGCGCAGAGGCAGTTTTGCCCTGCGATATAATTCATGACTCACCTCGCGTGCACATGTACGAAGAAAGAGAAGCCGAGCTGGATCGGCAGGACAGTTTGGACGCCTTAGAAGAGGAGCGCGACGTGGCAAAAGCTCGTTCCGCATTCTATCAACAGCAGGCTCGAAGATATCAAAGCAGAGAAGTACGGGCCAAAACTTACAATGTTGGTGAACTAGTTCTACGCCTGCCGGACAAGAAAAAGGACAAACTCAAGCCCAAATGGGAAGGTCCCTTCATCATCGACCAAGTCCTGACCGGCGGCGCATACCGTCTGCGAAACACATCGGACAACCGACTCGAGCCGAACCCATGGAACGCAGCCCGTCTCCGAAGATTCTACGCCTAGCGCCGGACTCAGAGTTCATCTCCTTCCTCCGTCCACATTTTATACTTTAGCTGTCTTTTGTTTCTCTCTTTCTCCCTCCTTTTTCCGTAAAGCCTTTGAGGGCTGATCTGCGCATTGTTCGCACACACTTGACGTGCTGCTCGCACTCATTATACCTGGGGGCTTATGTAACAGAAGCTTATTTATACGGGCTTCACGCCCAACACATGTGTCAAACTTCCGCATGTACCTTTTATTCACCATTATATGCATCGATATGACTTAAGTTTTGGCCAAGCTGGGTTTCCTGGCTCCTGTGCTTACCCCTACGTTCTCGATTGTTCGGCTAGGAGGTAAAGGGAGCACCTCTGCGATTGTTACTGCCGGGTCAGCCAGATGTGTTTCTCAGACTGGGTGAAGCCGAAAGCTAGCGTTCTTAAGGGAATATTTGGTCGGTGACTTGAAAGATGATTTCTTACTTATTTATTTATCTACCCCCAGATGCTTTTCTGCTCTTTTCGCAGTCCGGACATGCACTTTAGGGCATGCCTCCCAGGGAAAGGAACCCCTAACGGAACTATTCTCCCTGGAAGATGTTTCTTACTAACCATGTAGTATAACATAACTAGTTAGGCACTTGTCTGATAAAGCACTAATGACCCCTACGCCTGGTGTCCATGCATGCCCCGGTTTTTACATAACCATGAGGGTATTCGGACACACTCCGGGCTGTTTGGTCCCAAGGTTGAAGCGAAAAGGTCCGCAAAGAGAAACGATCTACAATCCGGCTAGAAGGCATTTTACATGTCATTATTAAATTACATCGTCAAATTGACTGATTGTACTCCTCTTCAATCCCATCTAATAGGCTGTCTAGTTTACAGTCCCTTTGGGAATACTTTGCGGCCAACTCTACTTGGCCGTACATTAAGCTCACAGGGATCTCCTTCCCATCAGGCCCCACGGGTCTGACCTCGGCCATGTGGTTTGGATCAGCCTTCGTGTACCGCGTCTTCACCATCGCCCAGGCCTCCCTGGCGCCTTGATGGCAGGCCGATATCTTCCACAGACGGAAGCACTGCCGTGCTCCCTGAAGCTTCTCCGCAAGCCCTCCAAGACCCTCGGGTAGGGAGACGGACGGCCATAAGGCCTGGGCGACGCCGCTCATCACCTGCCGAACACGTTCGTGCAGCTGCAGCAGCTCGGGAAGTTGGTCACCCGTTGAACCGGGCATTTCCTCCACAGGACGACCTGTGAGCACACCTACAGACACAATTCCGTCAATCGACTTCCTCGCCGAACTCTTCTTTTCAAAAGAGTTTGCTCAAGCACTTACTGTAAATGCCGCGACGAAGCCGCCGATTCTCCTTCACGGAGTCAGACAGCTGGGCCCGAACATCTTTTAGTTCTTCGCCCAGCTGGGTGTTGGCATCTTGGAGTTTGTTCCTCTCTTGCTGCACCCTCATAAGCACCTTCTCGCCGGCCTTCAGCTGGCGCAGTAGCTGTTGCTTGTCCGGATCTAGTCTGGCACCATCTGCAATATTATTGTCAGACTTATACACGCGCCGCACTTCACAAACTACTTATCTTTTCGAAGTATGTATTACCAGAGGGGGTCTCTGTAGCTCCCCCCGCGGCGGCTAGTGCGGCCTCAAGTCGGGCCTTGCACTCTTGAAGCTCCTGGGACAGGTGGGTATTCTTCTCTGTAAGATCCTGCATAACAAATGATCCTTAAATCAGTTATTCTAACTATTTTAAGTCTCGGGGGCTATTTTTGCACCAGAGTTTAACCTCGTCGGCCGTGAAGTTCGTGCCGTTATCAGTGATGATGCTATGGGGGACGCCATAACGGTGTACTACCCCAGATATGAAGTCTATCACCCTCAAACTAACGGTCAAGTCAAACGAGCAAATGGTCTAATCATGAGCGGCATCAAACCCAGGTTAGTGCGGTCCCTCACGGAATTTAACATGCACTGGGTAGAGGAGCTCGACTCCGTACTCTGGGGGCTGCGGACCACGCCAAATCGCACTACCGGATTTACACTATTTTTTATGGTATACGGCGCAGAGGCAGTTTTGCCCTGCGATATAATTCATGACTCACCTCGCGTGCACATGTACGAAGAAAGAGAAGCCGAGCTGGATCGGCAGGACAGTTTGGACGCCTTAGAAGAGGAGCGCGACGTGGCAAAAGCTCGTTCCGCATTCTATCAACAGCAGGCTCGAAGATATCAAAGCAGAGAAGTACGGGCCAAAACTTACAATGTTGGTGAACTAGTTCTACGCCTGCCGGACAAGAAAAAGGACAAACTCAAGCCCAAATGGGAAGGTCCCTTCATCATCGACCAAGTCCTGACCGGCGGCGCATACCGTCTGCGAAACACATCGGACAACCGACTCGAGCCGAACCCATGGAACGCAGCCCGTCTCCGAAGATTCTACGCCTAGCGCCGGACTCAGAGTTCATCTCCTTCCTCCGTCCACATTTTATACTTTAGCTGTCTTTTGTTTCTCTCTTTCTCCCTCCTTTTTCCGTAAAGCCTTTGAGGGCTGATCTGCGCATTGTTCGCACACACTTGACGTGCTGCTCGCACTCATTATACCTGGGGGCTTATGTAACAGAAGCTTATTTATACGGGCTTCACGCCCAACACATGTGTCACACTTCCGCATGTACCTTTTATTCACCATTATATGCATCGATATGACTTAAGTTTTGGCCAAGCTGGGTTTCCTGGCTCCTGTGCTTACCCCTACGTTCTCGATTGTTCGGCTAGGAGGTAAAGGGAGCACCTCTGCGATTGTTACTGCCGGGTCAGCCGGATGTGTTTCTCAGACTGGGTGAAGCCGAAAGCTAGCGTTCTTAAGGGAATATTTGGTCGGTGACTTGAAAGATGATTTCTTACTTATTTATTTATCTACCCCCAGATGCTTTTCTGCTCTTTTCGCAGTCCGGACATGCACTTTAGGGCATGCCTCCCAGGGAAAGGAACCCCTAACGGAACTATTCTCCCTGGAAGATGTTTCTTACTAACCATGTAGTATAACATAACTAGTTAGGCACTTGTCTGATAAAGCACTAATGACCCCTACGCCTGGTGTCCATGCATGCCCCGGTTTTTACATAACCATGAGGGTATTCGGACACACTCCGGGCTGTTTGGTCCCGAGGTTGAAGCGAAAAGGTCCGCAAAGAGAAACGATCTACAATCCGGCTAGAAGGCATTTTACATGTCATTATTAAATTACATCGTCAAATTGACTGATTGTACTCCTCTTCAATCCCATCTAATAGGCTGTCTAGTTTACAGTCCCTTTGGGAATACTTTGCGGCCAACTCTACTTGGCCGTACATTAAGCTCACAGGGATCTCCTTCCCATCAGGCCCCACGGGTCTGACCTCGGCCATGTGGTTTGGATCAGCCTTCGTGTACCGCGTCTTCACCATCGCCCAGGCCTCCCTGGCGCCTTGATGGCAGGCCGATATCTTCCACAGACGGAAGCACTGCCGTGCTCCCTGAAGCTTCTCCGCAAGCCCTCCAAGACCCTCGGGTAGGGAGACGGACGGCCATAAGGCCTGGGTGACGCCGCTCATCACCTGCCGAACACGTTCGTGCAGCTGCAGCAGCTCGGGAAGTTGGTCACCCATTGAACCGGGCATTTCCTCCACAGGACGACCTGTGAGCACACCTACAGACACAATTCCGTCAATCGACTTCCTCGCCGAACTCTTCTTTTCAAAAGAGTTTGCTCAAGCACTTACTGTAAATGCCGCGACGAAGCCGCCGATTCTCCTTCACGGAGTCAGACAGCTGGGCCCGAACATCTTTTAGTTCTTCGCCCAGCTGGGTGTTGGCATCTTGGAGTTTGTTCCTCTCTTGCTGCACCCTCATAAGCACCTTCTCGCCGGCCTTCAGCTGGCGCAGTAGCTGTTGCTTGTCCGGATCTAGTCTGGCACCATCTGCAATATTATTGTCAGACTTATACACGCGCCGCACTTCACAAACTACTTATCTTTTCGAAGTATGTATTACCAGAGGGGGTCTCTGTAGCTCCCCCCGCGGCGGCTAGTGCGGCCTCAAGTTGGGCCTTGCACTCTTGAAGCTCCTGGGACAGGTGGGTATTCTTCTCTGTAAGATCCTGCATAACAAATGATCCTTAAATCAGTTATTCTAACTATTTTAAGTCTCGGGGGCTATTTTTGCACCAGAGTTTAACCTCGTCGGCCGTGAAGTTCGTGCCGTTATCAGTGATGATGCTATGGGGGACGCCATAACGGTGTACTACCCCAGATATGAAGTCTATCACCCTCAAACTAACGGTCAAGTCAAACGAGCAAATGGTCTAATCATGAGCGGCATCAAACCCAGGTTAGTGCGGTCCCTCACGGAATTTAACATGCACTGGGTAGAGGAGCTCGACTCCGTACTCTGGGGGCTGCGGACCACGCCAAATCGCACTACCGGATTTACACTATTTTTTATGGTATACGGCGCAGAGGCAGTTTTGCCCTGCGATATAATTCATGACTCACCTCGCGTGCACATGTACGAAGAAAGAGAAGCCGAGCTGGATCGGCAGGACAGTTTGGACGCCTTAGAAGAGGAGCGCGACGTGGCAAAAGCTCGTTCCGCATTCTATCAACAGCAGGCTCGAAGATATCAAAGCAGAGAAGTACGGGCCAAAACTTACAATGTTGGTGAACTAGTTCTACGCCTGCCGGACAAGAAAAAGGACAAACTCAAGCCCAAATGGGAAGGTCCCTTCATCATCGACCAAGTCCTGACCGGCGGCGCATACCGTCTGCGAAACACATCGGACAACCGACTCGAGCCGAACCCATGGAACGCAGCCCGTCTCCGAAGATTCTACGCCTAGCGCCGGACTCAGAGTTCATCTCCTTCCTCCGTCCACATTTTATACTTTAGCTGTCTTTTGTTTCTCTCTTTCTCCCTCCTTTTTCCGTAAAGCCTTTGAGGGCTGATCTGCGCATTGTTCGCACACACTTGACGTGCTGCTCGCACTCATTATACCTGGGGGCTTATGTAACAGAAGCTTATTTATACGGGCTTCACGCCCAACACATGTGTCACACTTCCGCATGTACCTTTTATTCACCATTATATGCATCGATATGACTTAAGTTTTGGCCAAGCTGGGTTTCCTGGCTCCTGTGCTTACCCCTACGTTCTCGATTGTTCGGCTAGGAGGTAAAGGGAGCACCTCTGCGATTGTTACTGCCGGGTCAGCCGGATGTGTTTCTCAGACTGGGTGAAGCCGAAAGCTAGCGTTCTTAAGGGAATATTTGGTCGGTGACTTGAAAGATGATTTCTTACTTATTTATTTATCTACCCCCAGATGCTTTTCTGCTCTTTTCGCAGTCCGGACATGCACTTTAGGGCATGCCTCCCAGGGAAAGGAACCCCTAACGGAACTATTCTCCCTGGAAGATGTTTCTTACTAACCATGTAGTATAACATAACTAGTTAGGCACTTGTCTGATAAAGCACTAATGACCCCTACGCCTGGTGTCCATGCATGCCCCGGTTTTTACATAACCATGAGGGTATTCGGACACACTCCGGGCTGTTTGGTCCCGAGGTTGAAGCGAAAAGGTCCGCAAAGAGAAACGATCTACAATCCGGCTAGAAGGCATTTTACATGTCATTATTAAATTACATCGTCAAATTGACTGATTGTACTCCTCTTCAATCCCATCTAATAGGCTGTCTAGTTTACAGTCCCTTTGGGAATACTTTGCGGCCAACTCTACTTGGCCGTACATTAAGCTCACAGGGATCTCCTTCCCATCAGGCCCCACGGGTCTGACCTCGGCCATGTGGTTTGGATCAGCCTTCGTGTACCGCGTCTTCACCATCGCCCAGGCCTCCCTGGCGCCTTGATGGCAGGCCGATATCTTCCACAGACGGAAGCACTGCCGTGCTCCCTGAAGCTTCTCCGCAAGCCCTCCAAGACCCTCGGGTAGGGAGACGGACGGCCATAAGGCCTGGGTGACGCCGCTCATCACCTGCCGAACACGTTCGTGCAGCTGCAGCAGCTCGGGAAGTTGGTCACCCATTGAACCGGGCATTTCCTCCACAGGACGACCTGTGAGCACACCTACAGACACAATTCCGTCAATCGACTTCCTCGCCGAACTCTTCTTTTCAAAAGAGTTTGCTCAAGCACTTACTGTAAATGCCGCGACGAAGCCGCCGATTCTCCTTCACGGAGTCAGACAGCTGGGCCCGAACATCTTTTAGTTCTTCGCCCAGCTGGGTGTTGGCATCTTGGAGTTTGTTCCTCTCTTGCTGCACCCTCATAAGCACCTTCTCGCCGGCCTTCAGCTGGCGCAGTAGCTGTTGCTTGTCCGGATCTAGTCTGGCACCATCTGCAATATTATTGTCAGACTTATACACGCGCCGCACTTCACAAACTACTTATCTTTTCGAAGTATGTATTACCAGAGGGGGTCTCTGTAGCTCCCCCCGCGGCGGCTAGTGCGGCCTCAAGTTGGGCCTTGCACTCTTGAAGCTCCTGGGACAGGTGGGTATTCTTCTCTGTAAGATCCTGCATAACAAATGATCCTTAAATCAGTTATTCTAACTATTTTAAGTCTCGGGGGCTACTGGCATATATAACTATCAAAATTCCTCACCTGTATGTCTTTCACATACTACTCCGTGGCTCTGGTTAGACCATCTCGAGCAGCACGGAGGTGCGCGTCTCTCGCATTAAAGGCATTCAACGCCTCTGGGGAGAAACACGCGTCACGAAGAACTATCCGGCGGCGCCTACGATTCATGGCGCTCTCCACCTTAGACCTGGTGGCGGACAGCCTGTCGGCATCCTCCGTTGGAGGAGCATCCGGCTCACGCCTTGTGTTCTCCTCCCCCTCCGGACCAGGCGTTGGAGCCTGGCTGGCGGAGGCTTGATTGGCAACCTCTCCGGACACAGTCCGGCGAGCGCTCTTTCTCCTGGAAAAATCATGAGCGTTAATACACCTCCCAGGAACCTTTCCTTTAAACACGGTGGTGCGTCATACCGTTGCAGTGACGTTTCGATTCGCGCCGCACTCCTCTTCCGCCTGCTGGACCGAACTGACCCTTGTTGGTCAGCCACCGCGGGTTCGGCTTCCCGCCTTAAAGGCACCTCCTGCGGAGCACCGTTGGTATACGGTGGTCAGAAATAAGCATGGATGAGTAATGATGTCAGGACTCCGGTTACAGTTACCTGGGAAGCCAGAGATAAATCGGGGTAGTCGGCCGTAATGGCGACCGAAGCATTGTCCATGCTAAGTTGGTGGAACACCCCATCGATCAGCTCCACCTCTATGTCCGGATCCTCTTCGGAGGCCGGATCAAGGGATCGTCCTGGATCCTCGGGCTGTGGAGTCAGGCTGTGTATGCCCTCTACGTCCCGGCGCAGTTCCTGCGCCGAAATCACCAAGTGAAACACTTAACTTTGGGAATATGGATCGGATAGATAAACGTCCGCTTACCCAGCTTCGAGGGTTGTTCATGGAGAATCCATTCAATGGACTCGCACGGAGGAAGTCCTCCTTCTCCCCCTTGTACAAGCCGGACAGGATCTTCACCAGATCGGCAACCGATCCCGACCCCTTGCGGCCTTGACGGGTGGCGTCATCCTCCTCGTTGAAATCCCACATGGGGTGGCCCCTATATTGGAGCGGCTGCACCCCTCGCATGATGCACGTGGCCATGACTCCAATCATGGTCAATCCGGAATGAGCCAGTAACCTTATCCGGCCCATCAGATATTGGACGTCCCTATCATTCTCCCGTTGAGGGCTCCGCGGGCGCCAACTCAGGCGTTTCTTCAGAGGAGCGTTGCTGAACTCCGGGAGGCCGATCTG
Source organism: Triticum timopheevii (assembly GCA_963921465.1). NCBI lineage: Eukaryota > Viridiplantae > Streptophyta > Magnoliopsida > Poales > Poaceae > Triticum > Triticum timopheevii. The sequence goes on along the minus strand of OY997266.1, from coordinate 186,453,200 downwards.
AACTGGGTCCGACAGTGGGGCGTCTTCCATATAAAACCATTCCGAAGGCCAGTCTTCGGACGCCTTCTTCGGGGTTCCGGATAGATATCCGGTCCCGGCGATGCGCCATATTTCGGCTCCGCCCACTTGATATATCGACCCCTCGTGAGAACGGGGTACGAGGCAAAACAATCTCTTCCACAACGCAAAATGGGCCTCGATGCCCAAGAACAGCTCGCAAAGGGCTACAAAGCCCGCGATGTGCAAGATGGAGGCAGGTGTAAGGTGGTGAAGCTGGAGCCCATAGAACTCCAGGAGCCCCGGGAAAAACGGATGTATGGGAAATCCGAGTCCCCTTATTAGATAAGGGATGAAGCATACCTGCTCTCCTTTGGAGGGATTGGGGACGCTCTCCGCCTGTTTTCCACCCTTGTAGGTGGCCAGTCCGGCTCGAACCAGAACCATGAAGGCTGGGGGAAGGTATCCCTCTGTTTGGAGCGTCACTAGCTTGCTATGCGGGACTGAACATCTCCTCCAATCTCCTGGCTGAGGGCTGGGAGCGCGAGAGGAGGAGCCGCGTTGGCTGTCCATGATGGAGTGGATTTTTGTCAGATGCGCTTCAATGAGTGCTCGCGGAAGGAGGATGGTGTGATTCGGATCTAGATCCTCGCCTCTCTTATAGGCAGCTTATTCGCGCAGCTGGGGGTAAAACATAAAAATACCCTGGCTTTTCACATTCACACGACACGTGGGAGAGGGCCATTATTGGACGTGGAAGCCAAGGAGCGCAACATTTATAAGGAAGCCGGACACTATTCGGCAAGCACATGGAATTTGGAGGAGAACCCGCCTTGCAAAGCCGAAGACAATATATGAGCCGGACTCATCGTCATTGAAGCCTGGTTCGGGGGCTACTGAGGGAGTCCTGGACTAGGGGTGTCCGGATAGCCGAACTATCATCATTGGCTGGACTCCAAGACTATGAAGATACAAGATTGAAGACTTCGTCCCGTGTCCGGATGGGACTTTCCTTGGCGTGGAAGGCAAGCTTGGCAATACAGATATGTAGATCTCCTACCATTGTAACTGACTCTGTGTAACCCTAGCCCTCTCCGGTGTCTATATAAACCGGAGGGTTTTAGTCCATAGGACGAACAACAATCATACCATAGGCTAGCTTCTAGGGTTTAGCCTCCTTGATCTCCTGGTAGATCTACTCTTGTACTACCCATATCATCAATATCAATCAAGCAGGAGTAGGGTTTTACCTCCATCGAGAGGGCCCGAACCAGGGTAAAAACATCGTGTCCCTTGTCTCCTGTTACCATCCGCCTAGACGCACAGTTCGGGACCCCCTACCCGAGATCCACCGGTTTTGACACCGACAGGGACCCATCGACCTTCCCACTTTGCAAGGTATTCCAACATGTAAAAACCGCGGTCATGCCTAGAACAAAAACAAATAGGTGAACTCATGCCAACGGAAAATATGATAAACTTTGACGAAGAGGTGAACAGGTTTAAAATTGAGGTGGAGAACTGTAGGATCAAAAGTATGTCTAGAGGGGGGGTGATTAGACTACTTGACCAAAATAAAAAACTTGCCTTTTCCCAATTTTAGTTCTTGGCAGATTTTAGCAACTTAGCACAAGTCAACCAATCAACCTACACATGCAATTCTAAGAGTATAGCAGCGGAATGTACAGCAATTGCATATGAAGGTAAAGGGGAGGAGTTTGAGAAGGCAAACGCAATTGGAGACATGGATGTTCTTGTCATGGTTCCGATAGGTGGTGCTATTGTACATCCACGTTGATGGAGACTTCAACCCACAAAGGGTAAGGGCTGCGCGAGTCCACGGAGGGCTCCACCCACGAAGGGTCCACGAAAAAGCAACCTTGTCTATCCTACCATGGTCGTCGCCCACGAAGGACTTGCCTCACTAGGGGTAGATCTTCACGAAGTAGGCGATCTCCTTGCCCTTACAAACTCCTTGGTTCAACTCCACAATCTTGTCGGAGGCTCCTGATACCCACAAGTATAGGGGATCGCAACAGCTTTCGAGGGTACAGTATTCAACCCAAATTTATTGATTCGACACAAGGGGAACCCAAGAATATTATTGAGTATTAGCAGTTGAGTTGTCAATTCAACCACACCTGGATAACTTAGTATCTGCAGCAAAGTGTTTAGTAGCAAAAGTGGTATAATAGTAATAGTAGCGGTAGCATAAGTAAAGATAAATGTTTTTGGGTTTTTGTAGTAGTTGTAACAGTAGCAACGGAAAAGTAAATAAGCGAAGAACAATATGTGAAAAGCTTGTAGGCAATGGATTAGTGATGGATAATTATGCTGGATGCGATTCCTCATGCAATAGTTATAACCTAGGGTGATATAGAACTAGCTCGAATTCATCAATGTAATGTAGGCATGTATTCCGTAAATAGTCATACGTGCTTATGGAAAAGAACTTGCATGACATCTTTTGTCCTACCCTCCCGTTGCAGCAGGGTCCTTACGGAAACTAAGGGATATTAAGGCCTCCTTTTAATAGAGAACCGGAACAAAGCATTAGCACATAGTGAATACATGAACTCCTCAAACTACGGTCATCACCGAGAAGTATCCCGATTATTGTCACTTCGGGGTTGTCGGATCATAACACATAATAGGTGACTATAGACTTGCAAGATAGGATCAAGAACACACATATATTCATGAAAACATAATAGGTTCAGATCAGAAATCATGGCACTCGGGCCCTAGTGACAAGCATTAAGCATAGCAAAGTCATAGCAACATCAATCTCAGAACAAAGTGGATACTAGGGATCAAACCCTAACAAAGCTAACTTGATTACATGGTAAATCTCATCCAACCCATCACCGTCTTGCAAGCCTACGAAGGAATTACTCACGCACGGCGGTGAGCATCATGAAATTGGTGATGGAGGATGGTTGGTGATGACGACGGCGACGAATCCCCCTCTCCGGAGCCCCGAATGGACTCCAGATCAGCCCTCCCGAGAGAGATTAGGGCTTGGCGGCGGCTCTGTGTCGTGAAATGCGATGAAACTTTCTCTCTGATTTTTTCTCCCCGAGACGGTATATATGGAGTTGGAGTTGAGGTCGGAGGAGCTCCAGGGGGCCCACGAGATAGGAGGGCGCGCCCTAGGGGGGCGCACCCCCTGTCTTGTGGACAGCCTGTGGGCCCCCTAGCCTTGATTCTTTCGCCAAAAATTCTTATTCATTCTAAAAAGTGCCTCCGTGGATTTCCAAGACATTCCGAGAACTTTTCTTTTCGACACATAAAACAACATCATGGCAGTTCTGCTGAAAACAGCGTCAGTCCGGGTTAGTTTCATTCAAATCATGCAACTTAGAGTCCAAAACAAGGGCAAAAGTGTTTGGAAAAGTAGATATGTTGGAGACGTATCAACTCCCCCAAGCTAAAACCTTTGCATGTCCTCAAGCGATTCAGTTGATAAACTGAAAGTGATAAAGAAAAACTTTTACATACTCTGTTTGCTCTTGTTGTTGTGAACATGAAAAGCCAACATTCAAGTTTCAGCAAATATTATGAACTAACCATACTAACAATAACACATAGGTCACACAATTACTCATATCAATAGCATAATCAGCTGGCGAGCCATAATAATAAAACTCGGATGACAACACTTTCTCAAAATAATCATAACATGATATAACAAAATGGTATCTCGCTAGCCCTTTCTGAGACCGCAAAACATAAATGCAAAGCACCTTTAAAGATCAAGGACTGGCTAAACATTGTAATTCATGGTAAAAGAGATCCAGTCAAGTTATACCCAATATAAACCAATAATAATGAATGCAAATGACAGTGTGCTCTCCAGCGGGTGCTTTTAATAAGAAGGGTGATGACTCAACATAAAAGGAAATAGATAGGCCCTTCGCAGAGGGAAGCAGGGATTTGTATAGGTGCCAGAGCTCAATTTTAAAATAGAGATTGAATAACATTTTGAGCGGCATACTTTTGCTGTCAACGCAACAACTATGAGATGGTTGTATCTTCCATACTACATGCATTATAGGCAGTTTTCAAACAGAATGGTAAAGGTTTTATACGCCCCCAACCACCAACAAGCATCAATCCATGGCTTGCTTGAAACAACGGGTGCCTCCAACATACAACAGCCTTGGGGGAGTTTTGTTTAATTATTTTGATTTGCTTTGATCTTTTTGGATCATGGGACTGGGCATCCCGGTTACCGGCCCTTTCTCGTGAATGAGGAGCGGAGTCCACTCCTCTTGAGAATAACCCACCTAGCATGGAAGATATAGGCAGCCCTAGTTGAAACATGAGCTGCTCAAGCATACAAAACAGAATTTCATTTGAAGGTTTGGAGTTTGGCACATACAAATTTACTTGGAACGGTAGGTAAATACTGCATATAGGAAGGTATAGTGGACTCATATGGAACAACTTTGGGGTTTAAGGAGTTTGGATGCACAAGCAGTATTCCCGCTTAGTATAGGTAAAGGCTAGCAAAAGACTAGGAAGCGACCAACTGAGAGAGCGACAATAGTCGTAAACATGCATTAAAATTAATTCACACTGAGTACAAGCATGAGTAGGATATAATCCACCATGAACATGAATATCATGAAGGCTATGTTGATTTGATTCAACTACATGCGTGAACATGTGCCAAGTCTAGTCACTTAATACATTCAAAGGAGGATACCATCCCATCATACCACATCATAATCATTCTAATAGCATGTTGGCACGCAAGGTAAACCATTATAACTCAAAGCTAATCAAGCATGGCACAAGCAACTATAATCTCCAAATGTCATTGCAAATATGTTTACTTCATAATAGCTAACTCAGGAACGATGAATCATCATATTTACAAAAACAAGAGAGGTCGAGTTCATACCAGCTTTTCTCATCCCAATAAGTCCATCATATATCGTCATTATTGCCTTTCACTTGCATGATCGAACGATGTGTATAATAATAAGAGTGCATGTGCATTGGACTAAGCTGGAATCTGCAAGCATTCAACTCAAGAGAGAAGACAAGTAATATGGGCTCTAAGTTAAATAAACAATCATGCATATAAGAGCCACTAAGCAATTTCAATATAGTCTTCTCGACCCCCAAAAGAAGGAAAAGAAAATAAAACTATTTACACGGGAAAGCTCCCAACAAGTAAAAGAGGAACAAGAAATCTTTTTGGGTTTTCATTTTAATTTCTACTACAGGCAAGGAAATTAAACTAACTATTTTTTTTAGTTTTTCTAAAGGTTTATCAAACACACAAGAAGAAAACTAGAAAAAGAAATTTAAACTAGCATGGATAATACAATGAAAGAGTGTGAGCACCGACGACTAGTGTGTGAACATGAATGTAAAGTCGGTGAGAAATACGTACTCCCCCAAGCTTAGGATTTTGGCCTAAGTTAGTCTAATACCAATGACCGCCTGGCTGATATCCATAAGAATAGCTGGGGTAGTACTGAGATGAAGAAGCGACCATCTCCTAAGCAACAGCGTGTTGGCGAGCTGCCTCCATTCCCCACTCATATTCAGTTGCTTCTTCCTTGGTGACAACATATCTTCCTTTTGTCTGATAATCAAAAAGGTAGGGAGCAGGAAGAGTAACAGGGACGACGTTGTGTCTGTTATAGGTTAGTCGATAATGGAGGAATTGTTCATTCCTCTCAAGAAAATGATGATCAAACATAGCTTCTTTATCCAAATAAACAGGAGGTACAAGCATATCCCCCTCTCGTGGAGCTATATTAAGAAAATTAGCCACACGGGTTGCATAAATTCCTCCAAAGACATCTCCCTTTTTATTATTATTATGCAACCTACGTGCAACTATTGCCCCCAAGTTATAACCTCTATAACCTGACACAACACTCTTGAGGACACAAAGATCAGGGGCACACATGTGACATACTTCGTCCTTATTGTTAATGCATCTACCAATAAAGAGAGAAAAGTAATGTATAGCAGGAAAATGGATGCTCCCTATGGTACCTTGTGTTACGTCCCTAGATTCTCCCACGGTAATACTAGCAAGAAAATCTCTAACTTCGGATTTGGGAGGATTATTAATATTACCCCACTGCGGGAGTTTGCAAGCAGTTGTGAAATCCTCTAAATCCATGGTATAAGATGTATCATAAATATCAAACATAACACTAGGAGAATTACGCGAAGAAATATATTCGAACCTCCGCACAAAGGAATCAGTCAATTGATAATATTGAGGACACTTATCTTGTAAGAAGTCCTCAAGCTCAGCATTACGCACATACGCATCAAATTCCCCTTTGAAGCCTGCTTCGACCATAAAATCATCGGATGGCCACTCACAAGCCTGTACATTTGCATCCCTTGGCAAATTAACATCTTGTTCATGTATAGCAATTCTTGGCCCTTTCTTTGCCGAGGAACCACCTTGGTACATTCTTCTAAGCATATTTCTTTTTCTGAAATTTTTTGAAATTTTAGTAACTTCAAAATAAAAGTGAATAAAACTAAACAAGATCGATAGCAACTACTCCTGCAAGTGCCTAGAGCCTATATCATGCATTAGAATTGCTAGGGACCTAAAAAATTTAGCATGCAAGCTCAAGAACATGGTCACCTATGCAGAAAAAATTTGCAATGAATAAAGCACTAGAACAAAAACTAATTGGACCAATGGAGGAGTCACATACCAAGCAACAATCTCCCAAAGCAGTTTTGTGAATGGAGCTTTGAGCTAAGAGATCGAAAATCGTAGCAAAATGAGCTAGAACTCGGGCTTGAGCTGGATGGGGATTTTTTTGGGTAGAAGATGAAGTGTGTGGGTGCTGGTATAAGTGGAGGGGAGCCACCACGGACCCACGAGACAGGGGGCACGCCCTCCTCTCTCGTGGCCTGGTGCTTGCACCTCCTGCAGTGTTTTCAGTGCCTAAAATCCTCAAATATTTCAGAAAAAATCATACTAAATTTGCAGGGCATTTGGAGCACTTTTATTTTCGGACTATTTTTTAATGCACGGATAATTCAGAAAACAGTCGGATAATGCTATTTTTTCTTTATTTATTCTAAATAACAAAAAGTAAAAGAAGGGTACAGAAGGTTGTGCCTTCTAGTTTCATCCATCTCGTGATCATCAAAATGAACCCACTAACAAGGTTGATCAAGTCTTGTTAACAAACTCATTCTGAATAACACGGAACCAAAGAAATTTCGAATAACACTAAGTTACCTCAACGGGGATATGAAAATCCCCAAAAATAAGAATATCATACTTTTTCTTGATAGTAGGGAGAGGAAATTCAAAACCTCCAAAAATGATAGTTGGAACTTTTTCAATAGAATTGATGCTATGAACTTGAGATTGTTTCCTCGGAAAGTGTACCGTATGCTCATTACCATTAACACGAAAAGTGACGTTGCCTTTGTTGCAATCAATAACAGCCCCTGCAGTATTAAGAAAAGTTCTACCAAGGATAATAGACATACTATCATCCTCGGGAATATCAAGAATAACAAAGTCCGTTAAGATAGTGACATTTGCCACCACAACAAGCACATCCTCACAAATACCGACAGGTATAGCAGTTGATTTATCAGCCATTTGCAAAGATATTTCAGTAGGTGTCAACTTATTCAATTCAAGTCTACGATATAAAGAGAGAGGCATAACACTAACACCGGCTAAGATCACATAAAGCAGTTCTAACATAATTTCTTTTAATAGAGCATGGTATAGTTGGTACACCCGGATCTCCAAGTTTCTTTGGTATTCCACCCTTAAAAGTGTAATTAGCAAGCATGGTGGAAATTTCAGCTTCCGGTATCTTTCTTTTATTTGTGATGATATCCTTCATATACTTAGCATAAGGATTTACTTTAAGCATATCAGTTAAGCGCATACGTAAGAAAGTAGGTCTAATCATTTCAGCAAAGCGCTCAAAATCCTCATCATCCTTTGACTTGGATGGTTTAGGAGGAAAGGGCATGGGTTTCTAAACCCATGGTTCTCTTTCTTTACTGTGCTTCCTAGCAACAAAATCTCTCTTATCATACCGTTGATTCTTTGATTGTGGGTTAACAAGATCAACAGCAGGTTCAATTTCTACATAATTGTCTTTGCTAGGTTGAGCATCAACATGAACATTATCATTAACATTATCACTAGGTTCATGTTCATCACCTGATTGTGTTTCAGCATCAGAAATAGAAATATCATTGGGATTCTCAGGTGTGTCTATAGTAGGTTCACTAGAAGCATGCAAAGTCCTATCATTTTTCTTTTTCTTCTTTTTAGAAGAACTAGGTGCCTCTAAATTATTTCTCTGAGAATCTTGCTCGATTCTCTTAGGGTGGCCTTCAGGATACAAAGGTTCTTGAGTCATTCTACCGGTTCTAGTAGCCACTCTAACAGCAAAGTCATTTTTATTATTTAATTCATCAAGCAAATCATTTTGAGCTTTAAGTACTTGCTCATCTTGAGTAGCAACCATAGAAGCATATTTGCTAACGCGGTGAAGTTCATCTTTAACTCTAGCTAGATTATCACCTACGCGTCCTATCTCGAAAGCATTATTCTTTAACTCTACCAACATAAGCATTATAACTTTCTTGCCTAGCCATAAAGTCATCAAATTCATCTAAGCATGGGCTATGAAATTTAGTAGAGGGTACTTCAACTTTATCATATCTATAGAGAGGATTTACCTTTACTACCTGTGACGGGTTATCAAGACAATGTGGTTCTTCAGGCGGTAAATTAAGACCATGTATTTCTTCAATAGGAGGTAAATTCTTAACATCTTCAGCTTTAATACCTTTTTCTTTCATTGATTTCTTTGCCTCTTGCATATCTTCAGGACTGAGAAATAAAACACCTCTCTTCTTCGGAGTGGGTTTAGGAATAGGCTCAGGAGTTGGCTCAATTGGTTCGGGAATTACTTCAGGAACTGGCTCAGGAAGAGTTCAATTATTTTCATTAGTCAACATATTATTCAATAGTATTTCAGCTTCGTCGACTGTTCTTTCCCTAAAAACACAACCAGCACAACTATCCAAGTAGTCCTTGGAAGCATCGGTTAGTCCATTATAAAAGATATCAAGTATTTCATTTTTCTTAAGAGGATGATCAGGCAAAGCATTAAGTAACCGAAGAAGCCTCCCCCAAGCTTGTGGGAGACTCTCTTCTTTGATTTGCACAAAATTATATATTTCCCGCAAGGCAGCTTGTTTCTTATGAGCAGGGAAATATTTAGCAGAGAAGTAATAAATCATATCCTGGGGACTACGCACACAACCAGGAGCAAGAGAATTGTACCAAGTCTTAGCATAACCCTTTAATGAGAACCGAAATATCTTAAGGATATATAAATAGCGAGACTTCTCATCATTAGTAAACAGGGTAGCTATATCATTCAACTTGGTAAGATGTGCCACAACAGTTTCAGATTCAAGGCCATAAAAAGGATCAGATTCAACTAAAGTAATAATATCAGGATCAACAGAGAATTCATAATCCTTATCAGTAACACAAATAGGTGAAGTAGCAAAAGCAGGATTAGGTTTCATTCTAGCATTAAGAGACTGCTGTTTCCATTTAGCTAATAATTTCTTAAGATCATTTCTATCATTGCAAGCAAGAATTTCCATAGCAGTTGTTTCATGCATAACATAACCCTTAGGAACAACAGGTAATACATAATCATTGGGGGGACCTTCATCATCACTATCATCAGTAATAGGATCTTCAGTAATTTCATTCCCCCTAAATCTAGCAAGTTGTTCATCAAGAAATTCACCTAATGGAAAAGTAGCATCACGCACAGAAGTAGTTTCATCATGCATAGCAGAAGTGGCATCATCAATAACATGCGACATATCAAAATTCATAGCAGTAGCAGGTTTAGGTGTCGCAAGCCTACTGATAACAGAAGGAGAATATAGTGCAAGGCTAGATGGCAGTTCCTTACCTCCCCTCGTAGTTGAGGGCAAAATAGTAGTTCGATCATCTTTCAAGTATTCATAGTGATCAACAGATATAAATCCCAAGTGATTCAAAGAATAGAGCTATGCTCCCCGGCAACGGCGCCAGAAATTAGTCTTGATAACCCACAAGTATAGGGGATCGCAACAGCTTTCGAGGGTAGAGTATTCAACCCAAATTTATTGATTCGACACAAGGGAGCCAAACAATATTCTTGAGTATTAGCAGTTGAGTTGTCAATTCAACCACACCTGGATAACTTAGTATCTGCAGCAAAGTGTTTAGTAGCAAAAGTGGTATAATAGTAATAGTAGCGGTAGCAAAAGTAAAGATAAATGTTTTTGGGTTTTTGTAGTAGTTGTAACAGTAGCAACGGAAAAGTAAATAAGTGAAGAACAATATGTGAAAAGCTCGTAGGCAATGGATCAGTGATGGATAATTATGCCGGATGCAATTCCTCATGCAATAGTTATAACATAGGGTGATATAGAACTAGCTCCAGTTCATTAATGTAATGTAGGCATGTATTCCATAAATAGTCATACGTGCTTATGGAAAAGAACTTGCATGACATCTTTTGTCCTACCCTCCCGTTGCAGCAGGGTCCTTACGGAAACTAAGGGATATTAAGGCCTCCTTTTAATAGAGAACTAGAACAAAGCATTAGCACATAGTGAATACATGAACTCCTCAAACTACGGTCATCACCAAGAAGTATCCGGGTTATTGTCACTTCGGGGTTGTCGGATCATAACACATAATAGGTGACTATAGACTTGCAAGATAGGATCAAGAACACACATATATTCATGAAAACATAATAGGTTCAGATCTGAAATCATGGCACTCGGGCCCTAGTGACAAGCATTAAGCATAGCAAAGTCATAGCAACATCAATCTCAGAACATAGTGGATACTAGAGATCAAACTCTAACAAAACTAACTTGATTACATGGTAGATCTCATCCAACCCATCACCGTCCAGCAAGCCTACGATGGAATTACTCACGCACGGCGGTGACCATCATGAAATTGGTGATGGAGGATGGTTGGTGATGACGACGGCGATGAATCCCCCTCTCCGGAGCCCCGAACGGACTCCAGATCAGCCCTCCCGAGAAAGATTAGGCTTGGCGGCGGCTCCGTGTCGTGAAACGCGATGAAACTTTCTCTCTGTTTTTTTTCTCCCCGAGACGGTATATATGGAGTTGGAGTTGAGGTCAGAGGAGCTCCAGGGGGCCCACGAGATAGGAGGGCGCGCCCTAGGGGGGGCGCGCCCCCCTGTCTCGTGGACAGCCCGTGGACCCCTGGCCTTGATTCTTTCGCCAAAAATTCTTATTAATTCTGAAAAGTGCCTCCGTGGATTTCCAGGACATTCCAAGAAATTTTCTTTTCTACACATAAAACAACATCATGGCAGTTCTGCTGAAAACAGCGTCAGTCCAGGCTAGTTTCATTCAAATCATGCAAGTTAGAGTCCAAAACAAGGGCAAAAGTGTTTGGAAAGGTAGATACGTTGGAGATGTATCAGCTCCCAAGTGACACCTAGCCAATCTAGGAGACACCACTCTCCAAGAAGTAACAAATGGTGTGTTGATGATGAACTCCTTGCTCTTGTGCTTCAAATGATAGTCTCCCCAACACTCAACTCTCTCACACAGGATTTGGATTTGGTGAAAAGAAGATTTGAGTGGAAAGCAACTTGGGGAAGGCTAGAGATCAAGATTCATATGGTAGGAATGGAATATCTTGACCTCAACACAAGTGTAGGTGGTTCTCTCTCAGAAAATGTATGTTGGAAGTGTAGGCATGTTCTGATGGCTCTCTCTACAAATGATGAGTCGGTGGAGGGGTATATATAGCCTCCACACAAAATCTAACCGTTACACACAACTTACCAATCTTGGTGGGACCGAATCGTCAAACTCGGTCGTACCGATTTAGCAAATAATGTGACCGTTAGGATTTTCGGTGGGACCGATATGGTTAGGGTTAGGGCATAACGTAATCTCGGTGAGACCGATTACTCAAACTCGGTGGGACCGATTTTGGTAATAAGCTAACCAGAGAGTTGGTCAGGCAAACTCGGTGGGACCGATTCGCTCATCTTGACTGGACCAAAACGTTACGAAAGGGAAACAGAGAGTTTGCATTGCAATCTCGGTGGGACCGATCGCTCATCTCGGTTTGACCAAAACGTTACGAAGGGAAACAGAGAGATTACAATCCCATCTCGATGAGACTGAGATCCCTATCGGTGAGACCGATTTGACTAGGGTTTGTGGCAGTGGCTATGACATCTAAACTCGGTGGCGCCGGATAGAAAGAATCTGTAGGGCCGAGTTGGACTTTTGGTTTGGGTCATATGTGGATATGAGAAAGTAGTTGAGGGCTTTTGGAGCATATCACTAAGCATTTTGAGCAAGAGCCTCATTAAGCAACACCTCATCCCTCCTTGATAGTATTGGCTTTTCCTATAGACTCAATGTGATCTTGGATCACTAAAATAGAAAATGTAGAGTCTTGTGCTTTGAGCTTGAGCCAATCTTTTTGTCCTTAGCATTTTCAGGGATCCACTTTCCTCATCTATGCCATGCCAATCATTGAGCTTTCCTGAAATATTTATCTTGAAATAGCATTATCTCAATGAGCTATATGTTGTTAGGAATTACCAAAACCACCCAGGGATAGTTGCACTTTCAATCTCCCCCTTTTTGGTAATTGATGATAACATATAGATCAAAACTTCAACAAATAATAATAAGATTGAAAGACATTGTCGCTTTGAGAAGTATGTGATAAGTAAGAGCTCCCCCTACATTTGTGCACTATTGGAAATTTGCTTTGGACTGCAAATGCACAATGAGTTAGGATCATGAGTCACTCTTCCATGTCACATACATCTTGGTGGAGCGCTCAAAATGATAATAATTAAACACATGCAGTCATCACCAAGCAAAGTGAATGATCATATGAGGATATAAGAGATAATATCATCCAACAAGCATTAATGTAGCATAGCACATGATCAAACACATGATCATCCAAGTATCTCACAAAAGGCATAAAGTATCAAGCACACACAGAATAAAAGGTTCAACCACCAAAACAAGAGAGATTAAAAGCAACACTCTCTCTCGAAGCCTATGATCTATACATTTTGCTCCCCCTTTGGCAACAAGTTACCAAAAAGTTCACAAAAATGCATAGTGCTAAACGACTCTCAGGCTTGGTCTTCATGAGGTGGTGTAGAGATGACTCCAAGGATGAAAGCATCAGTTGATGTAGCTGGAGCTAGTGGAGTGGGTGCTGGAGCTGGAGGCACTAAAGCTGTAGCTGGTGCAGATGATGTAGCTCTGGTGTCTGGAATAGGCACTGCAGTAGATCTCTGTCCTCTGGGTACTCTAGCAAAAGCATCTGTGGTAGACTTGCCCTTCTTCCCCTCCACATCCTCCATAAGTTGATCAACTGCAGTTTGGATCTCAGTAACTTTGACATTAAGAGCATAAAACTTTTGCTCTATGATTCTCTCCAAGCTCTCCTGGTTTTGAGTCAGAGTGGCCAAGCCCTTCTCAATCCTCAAGGCGGAGGCAAGCAAGTAGCCAAGCTGGTCTTGCTTGCTCTTCAGGAAAATCTGAGATGCCTCTTCAGCAGTTGACATCTTTGCAGCTTTCTCTGCCCTTGCTTTCTCTCTCTTTTCTTGCGCTTGCACAGATGATGGATCCTCCTCATTCATCTCAACTGTGTTGTCTTCAAATTCAGGGTATAGGGGTAGATGCTCCTTATTCAAAAGATATGTGTCTGTGCCCATCTTTGAGTTGATGAGCTCCTGAATGTGTGGAGCATACCCACAACTCCTCTTTTGATCAGCAGCAGTCCTTTTGATTGTTTCCACAATCAGGCTCGTGACTTTGAACTTTTGAGGTATGTCAAACAAGTGCAGCAAGTTAATAGCATGACCTCTGATCATCTTGTGATCACCTGATTTTGGCAGCAATGTGTGCCTAAGGATCCAATTGATTGTAGGCAAACCAGACAACAGGTAGTGTACAGATCCAAGCTTGTGTGTTTCCAAAGCTTTATCTAGGATCTCTCTATACATGTGAGCCATAGTGTTGTGGTCTTTCTTCTTCTCTGCATACACATCCAGGTCATCTTCAGATTCCTATAGGGCATTGATCAGCACAGCCTATTCCTGAACTATGGATTGGTACCTAGTACCCTCAGACATCTAGACTATCTTCCCATCTGGGTAGAAGTGAGCTGTGGATTAAAACTACATAATGAGCTCATCATTCCACTTGGTGAGCTTCTGGGAAACAAAGTCATCAACTCCACAAGCCTTGAAGCTATCATAAACTCCTGGGAAGTGAGCTTCATTTTTCTTTATGTAATCCCAGTTGATCCATCTCATGTCACATACAATGGGCTTCTTGTCAAGCAAAATAGTCTCATAGAAATCCTGTTGCTCCTTTGTGTGGAATATATAGTCAACTGCTATCCTTCTCCTCACAGCATAAGGATCTGATTGTCTCCACAATCTCAGTCCAGCATCCTTTCTGATGTGCATGTCTTCTGCAACTGGATGAGCATCATTATGATTAGGAATCTTGGGCTTCAACTTTCTCAAAACAAAAGAATCTTCATCTTCTTCAGCAGCTTCAGGAACTGGGGCCTTGTTCTTCTTAGATGCAGGTATGCTTCTGGTGTTCCTCTCGAGTTTAGGCTTGGGTGCAGGTGCAGCAGCCTTGGGAGCAGACTTGGGCTTAGATGGAGCAGCCCCTGACTTGGTAGCATCTCCCATTAGCTTATGAGCTTTAGGAGCTGGTGCAGCATCCTCTTCCTCTTCTTCCATCACTGAGGGCTTCCCAACTACTCTGGCCATGGTCTTCTTGACCCTTTCTTTCCTTTTCTTCTCAGCCACAACTGGTTCTTTGGGTTCAGATTCCAAAGTTACTTGAGTAGAGGCTCTGGCCTTAGACACTGGAACTCTTCTTGCAGGAGCCTTGGTCTTCATTCCAGGCTTTGTGGTAGCAGCTGTGCCATACTCCTTTTTCACCACCTTCTTCTTTGAGGTGGCCTCATCCTCAACAGCCACATAGTCCTCATCTTCAGAATCTGAGGTTTTCTTCTTCCTTGCCCTGGTTGCTGTCTTGGGCAAATTGCTGGGTGTGCTCCTGCTACCCTCATCATAACTGCTAGAGGGACTAGTGCCCTCACTCATATGAACTTGCTCCTCAGACTTGTTCTGACTGTCACTCTGATCTGACATGATGCAAACTCTCACAGCAGACCCTGTGAATAGATGTAGATGAGGTAGAGTAGATGAGCATCACAAAGCACAGAGGTTTTTGCAAAAAAATGAGTCAAAAACTTAGTTTTAGTTTTCCACAGAAAGCATTTTGGAGCTACCGATTTGTAAACTCGGTGATACCGAAATAGCTTTTGGAACCTAAACTAGTGAACTCGGTCAGACCGAGTCACAGTTTGGTGGCACCGGGACTGCTAGGGTTTCACAAAGAATCAATCTCGGTCACACCAATTTGCAATTCTTGGTCAGACCAAGAATCACATGTGCAATGGCCTGAGCCAAATCGGTGAGACCGATTTCTACAACTCGGTCGGTCCGAGATGAATTCGGCGGAAACCTAACCCTAAATTTTCAATCCAAGACTAATCTACGGAGTAGTTTTGCTGGATAGGAAGATTTCAAACATGGCAAGATTCATGGCAATGCAATGTGCTAGGAATCGGAGTTAAGAATAGCACAAAGTTCAAATCCATACCCTAAAGCGGTGATGGACTTGCTACGGCGGCAACGGCGAAGCAGAATCCCGTTGACAGCGGCGGAGACCAGCGGCGGGAGGTCGCTGGCGACAAGGAGGATGATCCGGAGACCCGAAGAGGCAGAGCAGGCTATGCGCGGGCGAAGGGTTTCGGAAGATTTTCCAATATTTGACCCGAGAGTATATGTAGCATGACCCTATCGGTGTGACCGAGTGGAACAACTCGGTGGCACCGAGATGCATTATTGCAAGCAGTTACTACAACTCGGTGTGACCGAAAAGTTCTAATCGGTTGCACCAAGATTGAAAACCTAGATCAACTTAGTGATCTCGGTATGACCGAACGGTTGAATCAGTCAGACCGAAACGCACAAAGAGGTTTTGGAAGTTTAAGTCTATGACGAATCGGGGGCTCCGAGTGCTCCTCACACAGAGTGGTTCGAATCTAACTTGATCAAACTTTGTGATATAGCATGAATAGAGTTTGAGACAAGAAAAGCATAGATAGCTAGAGAACGTTCTTAGGCATTCTTGTCCATCCACTTGGCAAAAGGAAAGAAACCAAACAATCAAAGCTACAAGTGGATGTCCTCGAATGAGAAAATTATGCAACCAACATGCTCACACAACAAAATGGAAAATGAAATATGTGACAAAGCATCTGCACACAATTCTAGAATCTATCAAGCAATTGGCGATGACTAGGCCATCTATATATGAGTATATTGACTTAGGAGTCAAATGAGAACATTTGATCATAGGCCATACTCATCGTTTAAGCACAAGTGGTTACCACTTTTACATAAAGCATTGTTGTGTTCACACCATTAGAGTTGCTTTAGCTCAATTCTTAGAGTAAAGCCCCCCCTAGATGTGAGATCCCCCCTAAGAGGGATGAACTAACCTTGGGTTTTGTCGAAGATGACTTCATGTAGGTGTTGAAGATGTGGATGCTCAATGTTGATGTAGATTATTTGGAGCAATCCTTTGGAGTGAGTTGCGCTTTCAATACCTACACGGGTTAGTCCCACAAGGAACAAACAAGGATATCCATAGACATAGAGTGATGCACACACACACAAGATGATGTCTATGAAAGCATTAGGTTACCTTGTCCTTTGTCTTACCAACAAGAGGGTTTGTGACTCCTTGAACTAGTGCAAGATGTGGAAGTTGATTGCACTTGTCCTTGCCAAAATGATATGAGTGAAGTATGTTGGAGGAGTCACCCTCAAGAACTCTCTAGTTCTTCTTCTTTGGAATCCACATCATCTTGATGGGAATCCTTGGAGTTGTAGTTGTACTCGATGAAGTAGAACTTGATGTAGTCTTGGGAACCCACTTGACCAAGGCCTTAGGAGCTTCTTCAAATGCATCAATCTCCTCTTGAAGCTTGTCCTTGCCTTTGTGCTTGTGGTCTTGTGGTGGAAGATCATCTTGAGCTTGTGTTCCTTTGAAAGAAGTAGGATCATACTTCTCTTGTTGAGGAACAAACTTTGTCTTGGGGTATTGATCTTCTTCCCACTCAACTCCATTGGCATTGAACTTTCGTTCAAAACCAACACCTTGGTTCTTCCGGTGCCTTCCTTGCTTGCGTACAATTTCCTCGAATTGCTTACTCCCGGCAAGGCTCTTGTAAACACCTTTCTCTATAATTCCCTTCAGTATGCTATTTTCTTGCTCAAGTGTAACTTGGCTAAGAGATTCGTTAGTGGAATCAAGAGAACTACTAGAAGCAACAACATTGGATTTAGCATGATTATTGTTACTACTAGAGGAAGAATCTTTCTTGTTCTTGTTACTAAACTTGACTTGAGGCATGTAAGTAGATAAGAGTAAAGGCTTGGCAATGTAAGAAGAACTTTTCTTGCGAAGATCATCATTGATTGCCTTTAAAAACTCATGTTCTTGCTCAAGGTTGAGCTTTTCAAAGAGTAACTTCTCATGAGTCCTTAAAAGTTCTCAATGATCTCCTAAGATAGTTTCATGAGCTAACTTAAGAGTGTTTAGTTCTGTAGTTAGGAGCTCAATCTTCTCCTTATCATTGTCATTCGTTTTATCTTGATTAGCATGATTATTTGACGTTTCATCATAGTATTCATCACTAGAGTTGTCAACAAGTAAATCATCATCAACTAACAAGTCATCTTCATCATTATTGAAATCAACATACTCGGGGTGTGTTACCTTTGGGCCTTTAGCCATGAAGCATGTTCCAAGTCCTTCAATTGGTGAATCAAATATGTCGTAGGAGTTGGTTGACACAAGTGCTAGACCGGCAACACCTTCATCTTGGGTATATTCGGAGTCGGAGTGATAGCTTCTCTTGGAGTGATTGTCGGACTCGGAGCGGGATACTCATTCACCAACATGAGCTTGATGTCTTCATTTTGTGTAGCTCCTTGATGACTTGTCCTTCCTTTCCGAATCCTTGCTTCTCCGGGATGTTCTTCGCTCATAACGATCATCTCTACTCCTTCTTTCTCTTGATTGTGATTCTTCTCTTCTACTTATTCCTTTTGGAGAGTCTTCTATTCTTTTGTAGGGTGTCGTACACTCATTGGAATAGTGTCCGGGTCTTCCACAATTGTAGCAGTTACGCTCAGGACTAGAAGATCTTTTGTCATTGTAGGACCTTGACTTGGAACTTCTTTCCTTGCTCCTACTCTTGTAGAACTTGTTGAAGTTCTTCACCATTAGGCTCAATTCTTCATTGAAGGTTTGTTTCTCACTTGATGATGTGGGAGCTTCACATGAGGCTTTGTAAGCACCACTTGACTTGTTGTGGAGCTCCTCCTTATCCTTGAGTGACATCTCATGAGCAACAATTCTTCCAATGACTTCCGTTGGCTTGAGATCTTTGTAATTGGGCATCATTTGGATCAATGTGCACACGGTATCATATTTTCCATCCAAAGCTCTTAGGATCTTCTTGATGATGAATTTGTCGGTCATCTCTTCACTTCCTAAGCCGGCAATCTCATTTGTGATAAGAGCAAGCCTAGAGTACATTTCAGCAACACCTTCACCATCCTTCATTTTGAACTTGTCAAGTTGACTTTGAAGCACATCCAATGTGGATTCCTTGACGGAGTCAGTACCTTCATGCATATCAATCAAGGTATCCCAAATTTCCTTTGCATTCTCAAGACGGCTGATCTTGTTGAATTCTTCGGGGCACAATCTGTTGAAGAGCATATCACAAGCTTGAGCATTGTATTGCAGCATCTTCAACTCTTCCGCGGTAGCTTCACGGTTTGATTCTCTCCCATCAAATAATTCACCTTGCAAGCCAATAGACACAATAGCCCAAACGGCGGGGTTATGTCCAAGAATATGCATTTTCATCTTATGCTTCCAACTAGCAAAATTAGTACCATCAAAGTAAGGACCTCTACGGTGGTAATTGCCCTCGCTAGACGCCATACTCTCCTAGGTTGTGAAACCAAGGCTATGACCACCAAAAGCTATGGAAATCCAAGCAAATGGAGACCAAAGCTCTAATACCACTTGTAGGATCGAAAGTATGTCTAGAGGGGTGGTGATTAGACTGCTTGACCAAAATAAAAACTTGCCTTTCCCCAATTTTAGTTCTTGGCAGATTTTAGCAACTTAGCACAAGTCAAGCAATAAACCTACACATGCAATTCTAAGAGTATAGTAGCAGAATGTAAAGCAATTGCATATGAAGGTAAAGGGGAGGAGTTTGAGAAGGCAAACGCAATTGGAGACACGGATGTTTTTGTCGTGGTTCCGATAGGTTGTGCTATCGTACATCCACGTTGATGGAGACTTCAAACCAAGAAGGGTAATGGCTGCACGAGTCCACGGAGGGCTCCACCCACGAAGGGTCCACGAAGAAGCAACCTTGTCTATCCCACCATGGCCGTCGCCCATGAAGGACTTGCCTCACTAGGGGTAGATATTCACGAAGTAGGCGATCTCCTTGCCCTTACAAACTCCTTGGTTCAACTCTACAATCTTGTCGGAGGCTCCCAAGTGACACCTACCCAATCTAGGAGACACCACTCTCCAAGAAGTAACAAATGGTGTGTTGATGATGAACTCCTTGCTCTTGTGCTTCAAATGATAGTCTCCCCAACACTCAACTCTCTCTCACGGGATTTGGATTCGGTGAAAAGAAGATTTGAGTGGAAAGCAACTTGGGGAAGACTAGAGATCAAGATTCATATGCTAGGAATGGAATATCTTGACCTCAACACAAGTGTAGGTGGTTCTCTCCCAGAAAATGTATGTTGGAAGTGTAGGCATGTTTTGATGGCTCTCTCTACAAATGAAGAGTGGGTGGAGGGGTATATATAGCCTCCACACAAAATCTAACCGTTACACACAACTTACCAATCTCGGTGGGACCGAATCGTTAAACTCGGTCGGACCGATTTAGCAAATAATGTGACCGTTAGGATTTTTGGTGGGACCGATATGGTTAGGGTTAGGGCATAACGTAACCTCGGTGAGACCGATTACTCAAACTCGGTGGGACCGATTTTGGTAATAATCTAACCAGAGAGTTGGTCAGGCAAACTCGGTGGGACCGATTCGCTCATCTCAGCTGGACCGAAACGTTACGAAAGGGAAACAAAGAGTTCGCATTGCAATCTCGGTGGGACCGATCACTCATCTCGGTTTGACCGAAACGTTACAAAGGGAAATAGAGAGATTACAATCCCATCTCGGTGAGACCGAGATCCCTATCGGTGAGACCGATTTGACTAGGGTTTGTGGCAGTGGCTATGACATCTGAACTAAGTGGCGTCAGATAGAAAGAATCGGTAGGGCCGAGTTGGACTTTTGGTTTGGGTCATATGTGGATATAAGAAAGTAGTTGAGGGCTTTTGTAGCATATCACTAAGCATTTTGAGCAAGAGCCTCATTAAGCAACACCTCATCCCTCCTTGATAGTATTGGCTTTTCCTATAGACTCAATGTGATCTTGGATCACTAAAATAGAAAATGTAGAGTCTTGTGCTTTGCCTTGAGCCAATCTTTTTGTCCATAGCATTTTGAGGGATCCAATTTTCTCATCCATGCCATGCCAACCATTGAGCTTTCCTGAAATATTTATCTTGAAATAGCATTAGCTCAATGAGCTATATGTTGTTAGGAATTACCAAAACCACCCAGGGATAGTTGCACTTTCAAGAACACATGAAAAAGATAGTAATTACCCATTTCCTTGCTTCTCAGTCTGACATACTCGATTGGAAAATGAATGATCTGGACCTTTGAGTTTTCGTAATGGCGGTTCCATGTCTCTTTCAGGTTGTTAATGAAGAATTTAGCATGTGAAGTAAGGTCTTCGCAATCTCCTGAACGGATTGAATCAAGCACCTCAAATCGTTGGTTCTTCAGGTCAAGGCAAATCGCATAGTGGTGACCACACTTGTCTGGGTTGTTTGGTGCAAGTTCCTGGAACATGGGGAACATGACCTGCAAGTAAAAAAGATGAAAGAAAAAATAGAGTTCACATCAAAACAGAATGATGTAGTTGGAAAAAATGATATTTAAAAATATTGCCAGGTGCAGTAAGAGATATATGGAAAAGGAAGCATCAAGTGGCCAAGTGCATGCATGGAAAAAGGTTTGGTTGCCATGTGTAGTTATAAGAAGTTGCCATCCATGGATACACTAAATTGCCCAATATTTTAAGTGGAGTTGCCACATAAGTTGCATTAAAAAGTTCAAACTTATTTTACATGGCAGTTGTTGCCACATGAAACGTCTGTCACGAACAATATGTAACCCACATATGAAGTATAACTACTGACAAAACATACCATGGAAAAAAATATGTACAACGAGAAGAAACACTCACATATTTCTTTAGTGTGAGCTTGAAATCACCATGCGCGGCAAAATGCTTCCTCATGATTTTATGGTGGAAGTCACCATCCCATATTTTGCGGGTCATGCTGTACTGCATGATCGTCCTGTCGGGACAAATGTCCACATGCCTGTTGACGAAGTCAATTCCACACACAACTACATTCTTCGACATTTTACCAGTAGGCCTCACAGACTCGGCAAGATCACCCAGGTCAATGTATGTCGCATCACATTGTATGATTTTGGTTCTGTCCAAACATGAGTTGTATGAAAATGATATAACATGGAAGAATCATGTCTACTAAAAAAACATGAACAATGCATGGCTAAAAGGGCAAAAAAAATCGGAGAAAAACAAGTAAGGGGTTATGTGGTGTGGACATTAAGCTTTCAGCTCCTTCATGTGCTTGTTGTTCGACCTCGTATTTCCGAAACGCTTGACAATATCGTATATTTGGGCCTGCTCCTTTGTAGCCTTAACATCAGGCTCAAAGTCATCCACTGGTGGTGCGTGAACTACCCTAGTCTGCCTCACAGATCCAGGGGTTGCACTCCTAACAGTATCCTCGGATACTGCCTCAGCAGGCATGTCAGAACTTGTTTGGCCCTTTATTTCGTGAGGAACTGATGTTTAATGCTTCCTGCTCAATCCTACGGTAAGCTTCTTCAAGTGACGGCGAAATCTCCTCAGGGGTGGCTGGAATAATAAGACAAGTGGGATAAGAAACTTGGGCACAGCAAGTTATTGTGCAAAAAATGTTCAAACTGTGAAGCGTATATACTAGTAAGATAGTATCAATGTCAGAAATGTTAATTTGTGAACAAGGTTTGCCATGGGGAAAAGTGCAGTGTAGTTGCCATGCGCGGTGCACTTCAGTTGCCATGAGGCAACAACTATAGTTGCCATGCACAGTGCACTTCAGTTGCCATGAGGCAACAACTGCAGTTGCCAGGTGCAGTGCACTTCAGCTGCCATGAGGCAACAAACTGCAGTTGCCATGCGCAGTCCATTTCAGTTGCCATGAGGCAACAACTACAGTTGCCATATGTCGACAACTACAGTAGCCATGTGCCAGCAAGTACAGTTGTCATGTACAATACAGTTAAGTTGGCATGTGGCAGCAACTATAGTTGCCATGTGCAACTAACTACAGTCGCCATGCGACAACATCTACAGAAAACAACGGTTGTAATCTCGTAAATAAAAAATCAGTTGCCACATATATATGAACAACAACCGCCAAATTAGGAAACCTGGAAATGACAACTACATGTTCATCCCACGAGATTTGCCATCACAAATCAGAAACCAAAAAAGCTTGTGACAAAATGTCAGACAAAAACGATAGAAACAAAAATGATAAAGACAAAAAATTATACCTTGCACTATAGGCTCTGCAAACTTCAGAGCCTTCCTGCCATCAACCATTGGCTGCGCCATCATTGGGACCGTGCCTTCCTGGAAAGCAAAGGCAACAAGCACAAGATCATGCACTGGTTCATCCTGAGTGTGATCGATGCCAAGACTAAAGCTCGGTGGGGTGAAAGCCATGGGGTGCCTCTCCTGCCTACCAGCCGGATTGCGAACAAATTGTTTGGCAAAATCTAGGGGTGACAGATCAACAAACATGTCTGCCTCGTCTGCTGCAGGATCATCAGGCTTATTAGTATGCGGGGCACGATGTCAGCGGTCTCAATCACAACTTTCTTGCCTATCTTCCTGTTTGGGCTGCAGGGGACGCTGATGTTGACAGGAAGCTTAGAAGTGCGCAGATTTAAGCTAGTGGTCTCCACAACGGTAAAAGACGCAGTCTACTCCAAACATCCACCTCCTTTAGTGGTGCACGGCTTACCACCTGCATCTGTTGTATTCCGGACTTCCGTCTTCGCCACAACATTGCTTTTGGCAGAATGTGGGAACAGTGTGGAGCAGGCACATAACCCGAGTCACCTTTGCTACTCTTAGCTACCTATGGTTCATTGGATAACTGTGCAAGATGCTTGCGTGGGCTATGCCGCCTAGGTGGTAGGCCAGCTCGCACAAGGGTTGCAGTAGCTGCGATGAGTCTCATCTGTGGATGGCCTATCATTCTGAAATGTGGCCGCAGCCCCTTCTTTTGTGGACACAGAAGTGCCACCAGCCACATGCTTGGAATCCGTATCAGATGAGCGGGAATATTCCTTGTTTAGGTTGAGCTTGGGAGTGTCCACTTCAACACTTGTTGATCAGGTGACATTGGTCACAACAGCATCTCGCATTGCCACCAGGGTGGGCAATATCTCAGCAGTCCTAGCAGATACTGACTCGTCAGTCCCAGATGTACGGATGCCTGCTATTGTAGTGTGCACATCTGCAACCAGCGGAGATGGGCGGCCACTTGCATCAGAGCTAGTGGGAACAATGGACGGTGCAGCAGCAGATTTGTTGACTGGCGGCTCATGAATATCTGCATTACCACTTGTCGACAACTTGGAGTGAATGCGTTCAAGTGGGTCTTTGGTAGTGCGTTTGTTCAAGCGTGCAGTAGTCTTCTTCACCCTGCAAACAAAAATGTGTCAAATGATGAGACAACCATTCTTGAAACCGCATGAAGAGTACAAAAAGGTGAGCGCCAGCAACAAAAAATTTGCCATGGTAGTCGTCATAAAATGAAAAATGTGTGATAAGCCAGAACTGCCATTTGAAACCAGGTATGGATGAACACACATGAAATGGAAGCGGTTGGAGATAGTGGATGCTACCAGTTGCCATATGAGTGAACAAGATTTGCCATGTGGTCTAGTAAGAAGTTGACATGGCAGAAGAAGGAAGAGTTGCCATGTAGCAGATTTAGATCATAAAAACAGTAGTTGCCATGTTGGATAGATAGAAGCAGCCATGTGGCAAGTTAGACAGTTACCATGAGAGGCAGACACTAGTTGCCACAAAAATGGGTCAAGTAAAAAGTGGTATAGGATTTGGAATGCATCAAACAAAAATTAGCATCGGGACAAAATTAGCATTACGACAATAAATAACTTGTCAAACCTCTTGGTTGTCTTCCTCAAGTCTTCCAGCATGACAGGATCCCCGGTGTTGGACGTCAATGTGCGAGGAGTCAACCCACTAGAAGTGGTGGCACCAGCAGTGGGAGCCCCCTTGTTCAACTGGGCAAAAACACGAGTTGGCGTGGGTGCTTGTTTCTGCTTAACTGATTGTCCACCAGCTGTCGCCTCACTGCACGTAGAAAGATGGCAAAAAGAGACCAAAAAAAGGCAAAAAAAATAACCAAGTGTGAGACACAAAAACCATGGCACACTTAGCAAACTAAAAAAAAAGGTTGTGCTGTTAAAAAATGAAGGACAAACAAAACGCTAAATAAACGTCGGACCTCCTCCTAGCAGCTACGGGATCGGTCCTACACCTCTTGCCAGCAAAGCCTTGGCCATCATCCTCTGGAGCCCTGTCCCTCTTTGAGAGTGGAACCCTCGTGTCTCTCGCAGTAGTTGGATCAATGCCTCCCGCCGGTGGAGAAACTTTCGGTGCAGCCTTGTCGTTCTTACCCCCTGCATGAACTTCGTGATGTTCCTCATCGTCAGTGTCGTGTGGCACATTCTCCATGTCATCGTCACCGTCCTTGTCAAGACCAGAATCCACTCCACCAAAACCATCCCCATCTAGCTCATCTTGCGTGTCAGGGAGCTCCTGAGAGCTGTTGTAGTCATACCGGCCATGGCAACCAGTTGGTCGATGTGTCCGTTCTACAACAAATGATGTGAACTGCCTCGCAACCGCGTCGCTATTAGAACCATTAAGTGTTGTCCAATCTCGACCAACTTCCCAAGCAAGTTGGTCATGCCGGAAGCAAATTGACCGACTAGGTGCTCAACAGGTACCCTCGCCTGATCAGAAAGCAAAAAGTGACAATAACCAAACATATTAGAGTCACGTGCATAAGAAAAACTAGATGATTCCCCGTGCGTTGCTACGGAGACATCAATTTACAACTTCCTGTAAATATTCAGTTTCACATGGAAAATTGAATCATTGAAGTCTGCAATTTACTTATTTCAAGGCAGTTTCATGTGGACATATAAATGAAGGTACAATGAGAGGCATGACAAATAGTTCAACTCAGCTAGTTACCCTGATGGGTAGATTGATCTAAAAGCCAATGCAATTTGTATCTACTATGTTTTCAGAGCTGGTTTTCAATTGAAGCTGAAAGTCCTTTGTTACACGGCTTTAAGGCTGGACCATGAAAACTGAACCAATGCACCCGAAGGCGTTAACATCATAGGGGAAAGAAGAAAACCTACACCAAACAAAAGGAGTCAGGTCAGAGCTCTATAAAAAGAGTATAATTAGAAAGAAAACACCAGTTAGTTCCTAATAAGAAAACTACAGTGGAGTCTGAACTTTAAAATCTAAATCCATGAAGAATATATAGAAAAAAAATTAGGGACCTGATTCCCCGCGGGGCATTGCTGTAGGTAAAACAGTTGTTATCCAAGTATGCAAAGCTTGTATGAATATGCATAGCAAAGAAATGTGATTGTACTATTCAATACCAGAAATCTAGAGATTCTATAATATTTTGCTATAGTTGAAGATTCCAAGCAAAAAATGTCCTGAAGAGGGCTAATCTGATAGCAAGCATCCAAGTTATCATGGCAAGAGCCTGAAGGAAACAAAGCTAACTGTAACAATTGGGAGAACACATTTAATTTATTTTAACTGATGCTACCAAAGAATTATATCCTTGCAAATGCCACTGATTTATTGCAAAAGGCAAAAAATGACCAGCCAAGCCCCTCCTAACCTCGTGGCACCGATCCAGGGAAAGATGTAAAAGAGCAACATCTAAAAATGAGAGGGATGTAGGATGTAGGAAAGGAAGATCCTCCATAAAAAAAACTGACAACTATCCAAGTCTCAAAAGGATGATGGTTTGATTAATAAGCAAACATAGAGCCGCAGCTAGCCATGCTCCAATATCTAGAGGCTTCGGTGCAAAGCAAAGTACTATTATAGAAGCAGGATAGAATACTCCAAGCTCTGAAAAAAAACAGTAACAATTATATAGTGAGGTGGACAAACTATGCTCCCAAAATCTGAAAGCATTACGATTACATAGTGAGAGGCAAAGGTTATTACTCCTTAAAACTTGTCGATTGAGCGATTTAAAGCTGTTGACCTGCCCGGCGAAAAGGCAAAGGTGTCTCTAACAGGGAGTCCGGCCGTTGTCCGCCTCCGCGCCTTCCCATTGGATCCGAATGACCGACAATTGTATTCGTATCTCACTGATGAAAGCAAGGAAGATGGAGACCGGGGGAAGTCGCCTTCGCTGATCAAGCCCGACTCCTCGCCGCTCTTTGACGCCGACGGCGGCCGAGGAGCAGAGCAACGGCACGCAGAGTCATCATAGGTTAGACTTTCATCGACGATCTGCGATTCTGGGTGGCCAGCGACAGAACGACGCCCGGTACAGAGACGTTGGAGTACTTTGAGATCTGCAATTTGGAAGAGGTCCAACTCGAGTTGTTGCTGGCTCGGTCTAGACTCTAGACAGAGGAAAAGGAGAGTAAAATTTGCCGCTTGGCTGGCTTCTTGGTGGCATAGCTAGGAGAGGTAGCTTCACTGGTTGAGGAAAAGTACGCACTAAAAATCTCAAAAACATAACAAAGGAATCATTGATGTTCAGAACAAAAAGGAATCACTGGATTCAAGATCCGAACCTGTAGGTTCTACCCGTACAACATGTGGATGTGCCGCAGTGGAATCAACACACCACCAGGTGTAAGTGGTGCGCAGCCAGAGGGTAACCGGGCGTCCCAGCGACGGTGGATGCGGTGTGATGATCTGCTCCTGTACGGGAACAAAATCGGACAAATGAGGATCGAGATTGAGATTGAGATCGAAATTGAGAGATAACCTAGATAGAAGGTCGCCTCGTTTATCCGTCATCACGCGCGAGGAAGACGGACAGCGAGAATCCCTAGCGGCGGAGGAAGCACCTAGTTGTGGCCAGTTGAAGTAGACGCGTGCGATGAAAAGGAGTTGGGTAGCCGCCTAGTGGGAAGGAAACGACGGGTTCCAGGATGGTAGTGCCCCCTCATTACAAACTGATGTGGCTCTCCACAGCTGAAACTGCAGTGACGTGGCTTAAAGAAATAACAGCAAAATAGTTAGTGGGTGAAAAAAATGCTGATGTGGCAGATTGCTTAGGTGGATAGGCTGCATGTCAAGAGAAATCATGTAGTGGGGATGAACTATTTAGGATATATAGATAAGGCAAAACAAACTGTAAAGAGATATCAAATGCAAGCAAAAATAATTTCAAAAAACAAATAAACATCCTTGATTACCTCAGCAGGGCAAGATGGAGCTGAATGCACATCCATCCACTTGCCAAAGTTTTGTGGCCCACCAAACACACTGTAGTCTATAGCATGCTTGGCTATCAGCTGAAAATAGCAAAAACAACTCAGATGTCAAAAAAAATTAGAAGCAGTGACTACAATCATGGATTGCAAAAGGAAAAAGGGGTTTTGACGGGGAACGGTGGAGTTGCCGTATGGAGACAAACATGGTTGCCATGTGTAGGCAACCACAGTTGCCAAGTTAGTTATGACTTGTTAGCCATAAACGGAAGCAGTTAGGTGGAGGAATGGAATGCACAAACAAAATTGACCGCAAAAAAATGGAGTATCAATGCCAATTAAAATGTTGTGCATTTCCCACGCATAACCAAACGTATTTGCCATGTTGTATACGCTATAGATTTCCCTCTTTGAAAAGAAAACATATATGAGCAACTAGTATGGGTCGGGTTTTAGGTTTTTTCATATTATTTCCAACAAGGAAATTCAAGAATGTCGTGCAAGAAAGAAGGCAGAACTAACCTACAATTTCCCATAACTTGTATCAGATATCGTATCTACGGCAAGCACAACCTGGACAGCATCATTAGTCCAGGCAGAGACAACAAACTTATGTGGAGGTGTAAGTGCATCTAATGCCACCCCTAGTTGGTTTTGGAGTATTGACGACAAACTTGGTTGAGGGACTAATGTGTTTGTGAGAATTGCAGGATAACACAAGTAGTAGTCCCATATTGATTCGGTTTACCTACCAGAGATGACCCCTAAAAATGTGTGAAGACATTGAAGACAATGGTGGTCTGTGAAGACATTCACATTTAAGACTATGACAGGAGAAGACATCGCGTGAAGACTATGGAGTGCGAAGACATATTTGTTCTGTAGTTTCCTTTTCTTCTTTGTTGAGTCATAGGAACCACCGTACTGTTAAGTGGGGTCCAAGTGAACAAAGTCAGAGTGACTGATGTGATGCTCAACCAAATCCTATGTCTTCGAGCGAAGACAATGAGAGCAAATCTTATCCAGAGCTGGATGAGTCAGCTTTACTTGTAGCCCAAGTCAAGCTGCCGCGTGTATTCGAAATCTGACTGTTAGACACGTGTCAGTTCCATAGTGACCCAGGGTCATTTTGGATAAATCAGGTTGGGTTGCCTCCTGGCTATAAATAGCCCACCCCCTACACCATAAATTGGTGGCTGCTTAGAGTTAGTGCACGGCTTTTGTCGTTTGAGAGCAACCCACCTCTGAACCCTTTGAGAGAGAATCCTTGCAAGGACAAAGCCCAAAACACCCAGAGCCAAAGAGTGTTAGGCATCATTGAAGTCTTTCTATCTGCGTGATCTGAAGACTTATTACACTTGAGGACTGTGAATCCTCCAGCCGGTTAGGCGTCGCGTTCTGAGCATTCAAGAGTCATTTTGGATTGCCGGTGAACAAAGTCTGTGAAGGTTTGGAAGTCTCCCTTGAATACTTACCAGAGTGATAGGGCGAGGACTAAGTGTTCTTAGCTCAAGGGCAATAAGGTGAAGACGTGGTCTTCTGAGTTGAATCTCGGCCTCCCTAACCAGACGTACAGTTGTCACAGCAACTGGAACTGGTCCAACAAATCCCTTGTCCTCTCCGAGCAACTGGTTCTATCCTACCTCTCTAACCTTACTTACAGTTTGTCTTTGTGAAGTCTTTGTCTACTTGCCTTATCTGTTTGACTTCACTGTGTGAAGACTGTTGTCTGATTGGCTTCATACTATCTTTCATCCTGATCCTATCTACCTAGCTTCTCATAGTCTTCATGCTTTCACTTCATTGCTTACTTGACTATGGCTTGTCTAGTGTAGTCTACCTTCCGCTGCATATCAATAGGGTCATTTCTATCGTTTGTCTTCGAACACCCATGTTTTGAAGACTTTCATAAAAATCGCCTATTCACCCCCCCCCCCTCTAGTCGAATGCTAGCACTTTCAGTTGGTATCAGAGCAAGGTGCTCCCTTGTTCTGTGTGATTCGGTTTAACCACCTAGAGTTTAGCTATGTCGACTGCAGGGATAATCAAAGTCTCCGCTGCGTGCTCTGTCTTTGATGGCACTGATTACCCCTACTAGAAGAAGATGTGCATGCATCTTGAATCCATTGATGTCGATCTCTAGTATGTCGTCAAGAACGGTGTTTCCAAGACTGGTGAAGGTTTCACTCCTGCTGATGTCAAGAAGTTTGTGCAACTGGAACCAACTGCCAAGAACATCATCTGTGGTCATCTGACCAAGGGGCAGTATGGTCGTGTGAGTGCTCTGGAAACTTCAATGCTGGTCTGGGACTAGCTCTCCAAGGTCAATAAAGGCGTCTCAACACAGAGAGATTCAAGGATTAGTGTTCTTCGCAATCTCTTCAATCGCTTCAAGAGAAATGACAATGAGAATGTCCAGCTCACATTTGATTTCCTCACTTACATCACCAATGAGCTTCATGCACTCAGCGCCACTGAGATCACCAAGCATGAAATCGTCAAGACACTACTGAGATCTCTCGACAACTCATTTCACACCCTGGCCCTGATTATTCAAGAGCGCCCTGACTTCAAGACTCTCGGTCCGTCTGACATACTTGAGAGGCTCAATACACATGAGTTCCAGCTATCTGAGAAAAGAGATATCTATGGTCCCAACTATGGCTGAACTCACGCTTTGAAGGCAAAGGTCGTCTCCTCGTCTGAAGAAGAATCTGACTACAGTTCTGGTGATCCTGAAGACATTGGAAAGGAACTTGCTATGCTCGTGAAGAAGTTCCAGAAGTTCACCAAGAAGAAAGACTTCAGAAAGTCTTCAAGATCCAGCTCAAGGAATGTTGAAGCTTCCTCTCATGATCACAAGAAGAGAACCTATCACAAGTGCAAGAAACCTGGTCACTACATCTTTGAGTGTCCATGGTGGGACAACGAGACAAAGAAGAAGAAGAAGAAGAAGAAGAAGAAGAGCAAGGACTATGATTCTGATGACAAGAAGAAGAAGAAATCCTCAAAGTCTTCTTCCAAGTCTTCATCGAAGTCTTCTTCACACAAGAAGAGCTCATCTGGCAAGGCTCGTGCTTTTGTTGGCAAGGAGATGGATTCAGAGGAGGAATCCGCATCTGAGGAAGCAGAGGTGGAGTCCGAGGAGGAATCTGATTCTAGAGTGGCAAGCCTGGCTCTAGCTTCTGCATACGTCACCAAGTCCATCTTCGACACTGAAGACAATGGCCTTGTCACCAACGCTGATGCGAAGGATGAGGATGACTCTGCCCCCACCTACTGCTTCATGGCACGTGGTGCCAAGGTAAACTCACGCGATGCTTACTTTCAAACATCAAGTGAAGATGACTATGAATGTGAATCTAAACCTAGCTACAAAACACTTGCTAAAATTGCAACTGAACAATAGAATGCCATGGAACATATTCAAAAACTGTTAGACAAAAGCGATGACCTGTTGGACGCGGGAATGACCTGATCTCAGTCCTTAATTGAAGACATAAAAAATCTTCATGTTAAGTATGAGGAACTTGAAAGTCGTCATGAATCGCTCTCAGCCTCTCATGAAAAGCTTTCCTATGATTATCTTCAAAGGAAGCAGGAACTTGAGAAATTGAGATCGGCTCATGAAGATCTTCAAAAGGAAATCGAGTCGCTCCACGCTCAATAAATCAGTTCCGCTCAGGAAGGATTTGAACCACCATGTCTAAAATGTATTGAGCGTGATAATGTTGTCTCTGTTGCTAAATGTTCAACTGCTACTACTGTTGCAATATTTTCAACTGCTGATGTGGTAACTAACCCCTCATCTGAGGATACCACTACTATTGCTGATGAGAATGCCAGGTTGAAGTCATAACTTGAGACAGGAATGTACAAAAGTCTCAAAGGGCATCAGACACTATGTGATGTCCTTAAAAAGCAGATACTGAACCAAAACCCTAGGAAAGAGGGTGTTGGGTTCGAGAGGAAAATGAATGTTGATGGTTCTTACTGGATGCCTGAGCAGTACCCCAAAACCACATGGGTTGCTGCTAAGGGACCTTCAGTAGATCCATCTACCTTATCTGGCTTCACTAGTGCTAGCCCAATTATCATTGATGAATCCTTTGATGCAAACTATAAACTGTTGAGGAATCAAAATGATGAAGTGTTTGCCAGGTATATTGGTACTAACTGCAGGAACGGACCACCTCTTAAGAAGATCTGGGTACCTAAAAGGTGTCTTGAAAGTCTTCCCATGAATGTCATTATGACACCACCTAGGAAGAAGACAAACCCCAGACCAAAGGCTTCATATGGTCCAAAGGCTTCATACAGACAGAAGACTCACCTGAGTCACCCTAACGCCAATGTTTTGCAGGGAAATCATACCCAGACCTTTGAATATGAGCGTTTTTCATCAAACCGCTATGTTCATAAGTCTAAGAACTTTTCTGCTTATTCATATGAGTATTATTCTCCTCCCGCAAGGCTATTTGCTAGGGCTTCAAAGCCGAAGTTCTCAGATGTTGCACTTAGACTCATTGCTTCTAAGCCACCCCTGAAAATGTGGGTGGTTAAGAAAATTAACTCTCTTTTCCAGGGTAAGGTCTCCAGCCGGAAATCAAAGGCATTTGATGCTTATGTTGGGGACCTTAAACATCTTGTTGGGCGCAAGATAAAATGCCCAAATGGACTCACTATGTATTTCATCCCGGGATTCCTTGACACTCATCCTATCTATCCTAACCAAGATCCGAACTTCTATGTTCCACTTGTTCGTCAAATGTTTATGCTTCACAACTCTCTTGGTGAAGCCTATCCCCCAAACTGTATTGTAGGCTATGACACCTCATGCTTCAGAATGTATTATGGATAGTGGCTGCACCAACCACATGGCCGGTGATCGAAGTCTTTCGATGGATTCAACTCTTCGGTCGTCTGATAAGAGTCATATCACATTTGCTGACACTAGTAAAAGTAAGGTATTGGGTCTTGGTAGAGTTGCAATCTCAAAGGATCAGCACATGGATAAAGTGATGCTTGTTGAATCCCTTGGTTTCAACTTAATGTCTGTATCAATGCTATGTGATTTGAATATGATTGTGATATTTGGTAAATATCATTGCCTTGTCCTTATGGAATCTAACAAATCTCTAGTCTTTGAAGGGTATCGAAAAGATGATCTATATATGGTAGATTTCTCAGCAGGACCACAGCTAGCTACATGCCTTCTAGCAAAAGCTTCAGAGTGTTGGCTTTGGCATCGGAGGCTAGGACATGCAGGCATGAGGAACTTGTACACTCTTGCGAAGAAGAAGCATGTCGTGGGAACCGAAAGCGTTAAGTTGAAGAAAGACCACCTGTGTGGTGCCTGTGAAGCTGGGAAGATGACGAGGGCCAAGCATCCCTCGAAGACAATCATGATGACATCTCAACCCTTCGAGCTTATTCACATGGACTTATTTGGCCCTACTCATTACTCTACTCTTACTACAACTGCTTGTCTCTATGGTTTTGTTATTGTTGATGATTACTCAAGATATAGCTGGGTGCATATAATTCTCTATAAGAATGAACTACAGGATGTCTTCAGGCGCTTCGCCAATCGTGCCATGACGAACTACAGTGTCAAGATGAAGCACATCAGAAGTGACAACGGCACAGAATTCAAGAACACCAGCCTCGACACTTACCTTGATACACTTGGCATCACTCATGAGTTTTCTGCTCCATACACACCGCAGCAGAATGGCATCGTGGAGTGCAAGAACAGAACCCTCATCGAGATGGCTCGGACGATGCTAGATGAGTACAAGACTCCAAGAAAGTTTTGGCCTGAAGCCATTGATACTGCATGCCACATCATCAACCAAGTTTATCTTCACAAGCTTCTCAAGAAGACATCATATGAGCTGCTAACTGGTAAGAAGCCAAACGTCAGTTACTTTAGAGTATTTGGTGCTAGGTGCTGGATCAAGGATCCACATCACACTTCAAAATTTGCGTCGAAAGCACATGAAGGTTTTATGCTTGGTTACGGAAAGGACTCGCACTCCTACAGAGTTTTCAACATCTTTCACTATAAAGTGGTTGAAACTGTGGATGTGCGGTTCGATGAGACTAACGGCTCACAAAGAGAGAACCTGCCAAATGTGCTAGATGAAGTTCCTCCTAGTGAATCTATCAAGCTCATGGGTACTGGAGAGATCATACCTTCCGAACCTCAGGTTGAAGATGAACTCATCATTGCACCAAGTCAACCTAACGACAATGCTCAGCCTGAAGTCAATGCTGAAGCTGAAGACAATGATCTGCAAGGGCAAAATCTTCGTCCAGTACATCCCCATGTTGCAAATGAAGTACAGATTGAGAAGATCATTGACAGCATCAATGCACCTGGTCCATTCACTCGCTCAAGAGCAACACAACTAGCAAATTTCTGTGGGCACTTTGCATTTGTCTCAGTATCTGAACCCGAGAAAGTTGATGAAGCCTTCGTGGAACCTGAATGGATTCAAGCCATGCAAGAAGATCTTCATCAGTTCGAGCTGAACAGTGTTTGGGAACTAGTCAAGCGTCCTGATCCTCGCAAGCATAATATCATTGGCACCAAATGGATCTATTGCAACAAACAAGATGAACGTGGTCAAGTTGTCAGAAACAAGGCTCGTTTGGTTGCTCAAGGTTACACTCAAGTTGAAGGGATTGACTTTGATGAAACATTTGCTCCTGTGGCAAGACTTGAAGCCATTCACATTCTGCTTGCATATGCCAACCATCACAATATCGTTCTGTACCAAATGGACGTGAAGAGCACCTTTCTCAATGGCAAGATTGAAGAAGAAGTATATGTTGCACAACCACTTGGCTTTGAAGATCCAAAACATCCTGATATGGTGTACAAGCTCAACAAGGCACTGTATGGCCTCAAACAAGCTCCTTGCGCTTGGTATGACATGCTCAAAGACTCATTGAAGAGCAAAGGCTTCAAACCTGGTTCACTAGATCCAACACTCTTCACGAAGTCATACGACGGTGAACTGTTTGTGTGCCACATCTATGTGGATGATATTATCTTTGGCTGCACTGGCAAGAGATACAACGATGAGTTTGGGCACATGATGCAAGAGCAATATCAGATGTCAATGATGGGTGAGCTGAAGTTCTTCCTTGGTCTTCAAATCCGTCAGTAGAGAAACGACATCTTCATATCTCAGGAGAAATACCTCAAAGACTGTCTGAAGAAGTTTGGAATGCAAGACTGTAAAGGATGCACGACGCCAATGCCAACCAAAAGTCATCTAGGTCATGACGACAATGGTAAAGAGTTCGATCAAAAGGTATACCGCTCCATGATTGGTTCCTTACTTTACGTATGTGCATCTAGGCCGGATATAATGCTAAGCGTTTGCATGTGTGCCCGATTCCAAGCAGCACCAAAGGAGTCGCATCACCTAGCGGTGAAGCGAATTCTTCGATATTTGGCTTACACCCCAATGATAGGATTATGGTATCCAAAGGGCTCAACGTTTGATCTGATTGGGTATTCTGATGTTGATTATGCTGGTGACAAGGTTGATCGCAAGTCCACCTCAGGAACATGTCACTTTCTCGGTCGATCACTTGTCTGTTGGTCTTCAAAGAAGCAGAACTATGTGTCACTCTCCACTACTGAATCTGAATACATTGCTGCTAGATCATGTTGTGCTCAACTTCTATGGATGAAGCAAACTCTCAAGTACTATGGCATCAACACGAAGAATGTGCCACTCTTCTATGACAATGAAAGCGCCATCAAGCTTTCCAAGAATCCAGTTCACCACTCAAAGACAAAGCACATTCAGATACGTCATCACTTTCTCAGAGATCATGTCAACAAGGAAGACACTAATATCATTCACGTCAACACTGAAGAGCAATTGGCTGATATTTTCACTAAGCCCTTGGATGAGAAAAGGTTTTGCAAGTTGCGGTGTGAGCTAAATATCTTAGAATCCTCGAATGTCCTGTGAATGGACACACATCCTAACGCTTATGCATGTTGACGACTTAGATGTGCAACAAACGAAGTAACATATATCTTCAATTAATGAAGACTTACCTTCTGAGTGTGAATACATTAATGTGGAATTTGACTTCAGAGCGCCATGATAATTGTGCGCCGTGTCTGGGTCTAATACTTCCTATACGGTGGGTAACGCCACCACCAAATTCTTATTGAAGTGTTTCTCTTGGCGTTACAATTGCAAATTCTTCGCTTTTGGATTGTCTTCAACATTAATTTATCTTCATGATTTATCTTCACTATGTTGATTTGGTTCATATACATATATATACATTTGTGTTCTATACTATACAGCATTCACTTATAGCTATGTTTTCATTTTTGAATCTTTTGATCTAAGTGAATGCGATCGGACCCTAACATGTTCTATGCTTCTACCTCAACTCTATCCGTCCAAATCATATGCATTCTATTGAAACATGTCGATTGTCTTCTCTGAGTCCTTGTCAGCAGATGACAATCTGACAAACATTTAATTTGTTTTTAATGTTGCATCCTTATTGCTTGAAAAACGGAGAAGCCGGAACGACCACCTGACAATCCAGGCATGCGTGGGAACATGGAACAACTTCCAATGTGTTGCATGTTTGCCACGTGTCTCTCAGATGTGAACCGCCAGGGGTACCTGAGTAATTGTGCTGTGTTATCCCTTTCCTTATAAATACACATCACATCGCGGTCAAAAATCCTTCTTCCACCTCCACACCTCGCTCAAACCCTAGCGCCACCACTAGCTCTTGACGACGCCGGCGATGAAGCGCTTAGCTGCCGTGACCTCACCGACGCCGTCCTCACGCCGGCCGCGGACCTCGTCTTCTCCACCGCTGCCGTAGGTGTCTTCCGTCGGCGAGTTAGGGCATGGGAGATTGAACTGCTCTGCCTCCAACTCCATTCTGTCTAGTAGTTCTTTGTGTGGTAATTAAAGCTTACTTTTACTGCCTTTTTGATCTGATAGATTCACCATTCTCTACCAAAAGTGGTTCTTATGCTTCCAAAGTTGAATCTATCATGTTCTACATCTCATATTCTGCCTAGTATATTCACTTATGCTTCGCTACAAGTTAGATTCCTCACTTGTACCTATTCTTGGACTCGTACAAATCTGGAACCAACTCTCAACATATAAGTGAATGATTTCACGTTATGAGGTCAATATCTTCAAACTGATTTATCTTCAAAATCTTCTGACAATGCATATGACATCTTCCCCTTCCCTCGCACCTCTAATGTTGTCACAGGTACATGTCCGTGGGAGAATCCCTTGGTTCTCATAGTCTGCATTCATTTGCAGAATTCTTACAGAGTCACATCAATTCTCCTGAAGCCAGTTCCTGTCTAACCAGCCGTCGGAAGCCTTTGCAAGTTCTAAAGCCTTTCAGGTTAAGCTTCATGGCAATAGAAAAGTCAGCTAGAAAGGGCGGCAGACAGCACCGTGGGATTACATCCAAAGATTTGCCACCAGATCTACATGAAATGTACAAGACAAACCCTAAAGAAACCTATGGTGAACACAAAACTCGAATCCAATGGATTTGAAGATATTGGGCTGAGGAATGGTTTAAGTACAGATTTGTCACTACTGAGTATGCTGAGAAGAATGCCATCAAGCAACCCTGGGGAGATATATTATACAAAAATCTTCAACCCCAGTCCCTGGCTGAAGCTATTGATCAAGGCTTCTATTCGTGCATGGTTCGCGGACCACAACCAGAGAATGCTAACCCATCTTCTCTGCTATGGTGTCGTGAAGATGACCTGTTCAAGCGCAACTTAAAGTTTGCCAAGGATTCTATTGTGAAGAACAAGAAAGCATTTGGACTCGACTTCAACCCCGGTCCATCTGCTCCTAGGGCTGATGGCACCCGTGAAGCTAATGAAAACAGAATCGGCCCCTTCTACAACCTCGAAGGCCTCATCACTCACATTGCAGTTCAAGGGGCTGTTGTGGATCACTCAGATGATGACGCAGATTCTGATGAAGCCCCAGCTCCTCCTCAGCCACAGAAGCAGAAGAAAACAAAGGTTTCAAAACCCTCTGCTGCACCAAAAGCTTCACATGTGAAGCCATTGGCAACTGCTCCTCCTGCTTCTAGTATGCAATCTGAAGACCTCTCTCGCGTCTCCAAGAAGACCGAGAAGTCTATGCAAAAGAAGAAGCCCATTTTGAGTTATGGTCAAGCACTGACCCCAGCTGCCGTTTTGAGGAACGAGAATGAAGCCATTGATCTATCCGGTGACGATGATCTTGGTGAGGATGCTCTTGAGCTGCTGATAAAGAGCAAACAAGAGGCAGAAATCTTCAACGATTTGCCCCTCTTTGATGTGGACATCCTCAATAACTTCATTGATGAGTGGTTTGCCAATCTGGATCTCAGTATTGATGATCTTCAACTTCCCATTGGCATCAGTGTCGCTTTCCATGGTGCCATTGCAAATGAGCTAGCTCTAGCTCAGAAGATAGTTGAGCTGAAGAACAAGATTGACTATGAAAAGGCTCAATTCAAGAAGCACATGGCCATGCTCAATGTCACTGATGTTCAGAACTTCAAGAAGCTGTTGCATGATCTCAAGGAAGCGTTTCACAAGAAATGTGAAGAAGCAGAAGGTTCAAGAGAGCGGATGAAACACCTTGCTGCCAAATGTGTTCAGGCTCACAATGAAGCTGAAAAGCACAAGGCTCTTGGTTGTCCAGGCATCAACCCCAAGATGGCTGCCAAAAAGACGAAGCCAACTGTGGCCCAAGCTGAAGCATCTGGTCAGGAAGCACCTCGCATTGTCTTCCCTGCCAGCATGATAGGCTCGAAGTCTAAGGTCCTCGTAGTTGCTTTAGAACTTAAGAAGACAAGGGCAGCCGAGGCTGAAGCCAGAAAACGCAAGATCAAGAATGTCTCTGATGATGCTCCACTGACCAAGAAGCGGAAGACAAAGTCTTCGAAGAAGAATCAGGCTGCTCCTTCAGAGCCCCTACTTGTCGAGCCCCTCTCAGTTGCTCATCCTGCATCCCCCCACCAAGAGCGTCAGCTAGTACTTCACGAGCCTGCTTTCACAGAGGCTCCTGAAGCTGAAGAAGTTCCAGCTGTTGACCCCACCGCAGCTGAAGACATTGGTCCCCAAGACAATGTAGAAGATGATGTAGTTCTTCCTCAGATCGAGCACCAAAAGGTATCATCGCCTGTTCTCACGGACAGTGAAATCATCAGCATTGGTCGTCCCTTGACGCCAATCGCTCAGGATGCATCGTGGGCTGATCGCCCCCAACTAGAAACTCCAAGTCAAGGTTCACCAAGTACTCCCCCACCTCAAGTCACCAATCTGGTGCTTGATGATGATGACTATGTGGTCCATTCAACTCCCACTCCAAGAGTGACGCCTGCATTCCGTAGGCTTCGCAAAGGACCAAGGCCACAAGTTGCTATGTTGAGCGTTCCAGCAGGAGAAGTGCAACCCAACTCAGTAGCACATCAAGTGTTTCCTGAAGCCACTCCTACTGTGAATGTCTCTGAGTCTGAAGCCAAAGCTGCTGAAGACATACCGGCTGCATCAGCCAATGAAAATCAAGAACCTCATGAAGAAGAAGAGCGTGTTGTCACACACCCCACAAATCAAGAAATTGTTCTCGAGGAGAATGTGGTTGTGCCCGACCCTCCAGCTACTCAAGTGGAGGTTGAAAATACTGAGGCGGCCACCAACAACACTACTGAAGCCAATGACATTGTCATGGCTGAAGCTAATGTGGCGCCTACAGTGAATATGGTGCCTGAAGCCAATGATGCACCTGCAACCAATGTGTAGTCTGAAGCCCTTGTCAATGCCACTGCTCTTGTACCGCCTCCAAGGCCTCACACTGTTTGATGGCCGATTCTGGTTCCTCCGCCTGCTCCCGGACCTCAATTTGATTATCATGTGGAGCACAGGCCTCAGGTCTAGAAGCCAAAACCGAGGCTGCCAAGGTTTCCAGGTACTACGTCTTCGCCGGGACCGTTCAATGTAAATGGCTTCATTGAACACAACACCTTCTTTGATAGTGCCAAGAACCCATATTCAAGGCCAAGAATTTCATCTGATCGGTTCTGGAGCTATCAGCAGCGCAGTTATTATTCATGTGTCTTATACAATCAAGGGCACATTTTTCCTCATATGCGTCTAGACTGCGAAGCCATTGTTGGACTACCCTGCTTGGAAGAAGCCCTAGACTGCTTCAGAGATGCTGGCCTTCTACAGTTTGTGACTCACAAGGAAAATTGGAATGAAGAGCTTCTGCTACAATTCTATGTTACACTTCACATTTGCGGCTACAACAGGGATACTAAAACTTGGGTCCTTGAGTGGATGACAGGCAATGTCCATCATGAAGCCAAAGCTCTTGATATGATTGAGCTTACTGTCCTGCCCACTCCAGGTGAACTTTATGAACCTGGTTGTCAGCTTCACCACAATGCTTTAGAGAGCATATTCCAGAAGCCTGAGCCCAACATGAGCCAAATGATGAGTATGATGAAGCCACTACCACAAGATGCTGAATATCCAAAGGAATTATTTGTCGAATACCTAGAGTATCTGCCCCGCACCATCTATCACATTATCAGGCGAACTCTATGGCCCATCAAAGGACATTCTTCTGCAGCAAAGCTTGAAGGATCAATGAAGACATTGGTCTTCTATATTCTCAATGGCATCAGCTTCAATGCTCAGGATTTCTTCATTGACAACTTGCTGCGTCTGGCTCAGATATATTTGGTCTGAAGTTTTATGCTCAATGGATAATGCGCCTTATCAAGCTTCACTCTGCTGTCAACTATCAGCCCTCTGTGTGCAACCATCTCATATTCCTGCCAGAGGTTGATATGTCTGTTGAAGCCATTTTCCAAGAGCCTGCCAAGGAGCCTATTTATCTTCACAATGTCGATCGACAAAGTTTCACTCAACATGTTGAAGGAGTTCATGCTGCAACTCGTGTTTATCCTTTGGCTGGAAATACTCGTGCACCTCATCGTGCCCATACTGAAGCCACTGAAAGCACTATTGCTCAAAGTCCTCGGAAGAGATCTCGTGTGCTCAATGACCGAGAGCTTCTCGTGGCCTTGCATCAGAAACAGGATAAGCATCATTTCTGGCTCAAGCGACAAATGCAGAGTATCTTGATGGATGTTAATCACATTCGCAATCTAGCCACCAAGAATGCATTTGTCACTCATGAAACCTGTCGGCGGTCGTGGAAGAGTCTGACATTACTCAGTTCTGAAGATGATCTTCAGCAAGATGGCTTCACAGAGAGATTCAAATTTGATTCCACTCCTCCCAGGAATGCTGTCTTGCGTCGGACTCCTTCACTCGAAGACTCTGAGTACTCCTCCTTAGCAACAACTGTCAATGCTAGAGTCATCAATGATGAAGATGATGCTACTTCACCAACTACCACTTCGGCGCATATCGACACTGCACCAGGCCCTTCTGCACCACCAAACTCTAACTAGGACCCTGCTCCTCCATCTGCTCCGTCTGGGAACGAATAGATGCTCTATGTATTCAAACCTTTTTGGTCATTACTGACAAAAGGGGGAGAAGCCTATGAGTTGATAGTCTTCAAGCGGGTCCTTATGGGTGGCTGCATTACTTTTGCCAAGTTTTACAACTCTCGTCTTTTGATACATTTGGTTCTCTAAGTTGTAACACCTAAACTTGATGGTCGTCTGCTACTTTATCTGCTATTCTGTGATGCGATGATAAATCCCGTATGAAGTCATTCTGCAGACGTCCATTTCTCATTATGCATTTCATTATCTTTGTTATTTCTTATATGCATAATGCGTTGTCTTCACACCTTGATGATGGCCTCCACAAAGCAAAACCTGCCATGTGCATTTGCATTCAAAAGCAAATCTTTTATATGCACATCTTCAGGGGGAGCCCCGTCTTATGTATGAAGACAATACTCACAACACTAAAACTTTCACATACTTTTATCCCCGTTGAAAACTTCAACCAGTTTGTCATCAATCACCAAAAAGGGGGAGATTGTAAGTGCATCTAGTGCCACTCCTATTTGGTTTTGGAGTATTGACGACAAACTTGGTTGAGGGACTAATGTGTTTGTGAGAATTGCAGGATAACACAGGTAGTAGTCCCATATTGATTCGGTTTACCTACCAGAGATGACCCCTAAAAATGTGTGAAGACATTGAAGACAATGGTGGTCTGTGAAGACATTCACATTGAAGACTATGATAGGAGAAGACATCGCGTGAAGACTATGGAGTGCGAAGACATAGTTGTTTCATAGTTTCCTTTTCTTCTTTGTTGAGTCATAGGAACCACCGTACTATTAAGTGGGGTCCAAGTGAACAAAGTCAGAGTGACTGATGTGATGCTCAACCAAATCCTATGTCTTCGAGCGAAGACAATGAGAGCAAATCTTATCCAAAGCTGGATGAGTCAGCTTTACTTGTAGCCAGGGTCAAGCTGTCGCGTGTGATCGAAATCTGACCGTTAGACACGTGTCAGTTCCTTATTGACCCAGGGTAATTTTGGACAAATCAGGTCGGGTTGCCTCCTGGTTATAAATAGCCCACCCCCTAAACCATAAATTGGTGGCTGCTTAGAGTTAGTGCACGGCTTTTGTCGTTTGAGAGCAACCCACCTCCAAACCCTTTGAGAGAGAATCCTTGCAAGGACAAAGCCCAAAACACCCAGAGCCAAAGAGTGTTAGGCATCACTGAAGTCTTTCTGTCCGCGTGATCTGAAGACTTATTACACTTGAGGACTGTGAATCCTCCAGCTGGTTAGGCGACGCGTTCTGAGCATACAAGAGTCATTGTGGATTGCCGGTGAACGAAGTCTGTGAAGGTTTGGAAGTCTCCCTTGAAGACTTACCAGAGTGATTGGGCGAGGACTAAGTGTTCTTATCTCAAGGGGAATAATGTGAAGACATGTCTTCTGAGTTGAATCTCAGCCTCCCTAACCAGATGTACAGCTGTCACAGCAACTGGAACTGGTCCAACAAATCCCTTGTCCTCTCCGAGCAACTGGTTCTATCCTACCTCTCTCACCTTACTTACAGTTTGTCTTCGTGAAGTCTTTGCCTACTTGCCTTATCTGTTTGACTTCACTATGTGAAGACTGTTGTCTGTTTGACTTCATACTATCTTCCATCCTGATCCAATCTACCTAGCTGCTTATAGTCTTCGTGCTTTCACTTCATTGCTTACTTGACTATGGCTTGTCTAGTGTAGTCTACCTTTCACTGCATATCAATAGGGTCATTTCTATCGTTTGTCTTTGAAACACCCATGTTTTGAAGACTTTCATAAAAATGGCCTATTCACCTCCCCCCCTCTAGTCGAATACTAGCACTTTCAG
The DNA here is from genome assembly GCA_963921465.1 of Triticum timopheevii. Taxonomy (NCBI): domain Eukaryota; kingdom Viridiplantae; phylum Streptophyta; class Magnoliopsida; order Poales; family Poaceae; genus Triticum; species Triticum timopheevii. Next base: position 186,409,807 of record OY997266.1, on the reverse strand, counting down.
GAGGCGGCGGACCTCCTATCTCAGTAAAGTCGACGGTGGACAAATCAAGACGATCGACGTACATGAGCTGGTTTACACAACAAAAGGAGCAAGTAAGTCAGAATGTGACAATGATCGGTGTTGTGCAAGAAAAGAAAACATGGTAAAATGCGGGACAAAAGAAAAGGAAAATGACTATGGTTTAAACGTCATTGGCAACTCAGTCTCCCCTGAGTGACGAGCTCAGAAAAAAGAAGAAATAACAAACATTTGCCATGGGCGTGAGCTTGTGTTTTCCATGTATCACTAATTAAAACGAAAAGGGGACAAATGAGTATAGGAAGTGACCACTATGTGTGTTATAGAAAAATACAATTGCCTTGTAGGCACCAACTATAGTTGCCATGGATCAAACAAACTTCACTTTGACATGTAAAAGTCACAGAAAAATGAAAACAAAGGGTTGCCATGCACGATCGCCTACGGTTTCCACCAAAAAATAAAAACAAAAAAACAGTTTAAAGCTCTGTCAAAACTATGGGTTGTCGGATTATGGCCAAACATAGATACCAAAAATGCCTGGTGGATGAGGGAGTCCTGGATTAGCGGGTCCTCGGACAACCGAACTATATACTTTGGCCGGACTGTTGGACTATGAAGATACAAGATTGAAGACTTCGTCTCGTGTCCGGGTGGGACTCTCCTTTGCGTGGAAGGCAATCTTGGTGATTCAGATATGTAGATCTCCTTCTTTGTAACCAACTCTATGTAACCCTAGCCCCCTCCAGTGTCTATATAAACCGGAGGGTTTAGTCCGTAGGACAAGAACAATCATAATCATAGGCTAGCTTCTAGGGTTTAGCCTCTGCGATCTCGTGGTAGGTCAACTCTTGTAATAATCATATCATCAAGATCAATCAAGCAGGAAGTAGGGTATTACCTCCATAGAGAGGGCCCGAACCTGGATAAACATTGTGTCCCCCGCCTCCTGTTACCATTAGCCTTAGACGCACAGTTCGGGACCCCCTACCCGAGATCCGCCGGTTTTGACACCGACATTGGTGCTTTCATTGAGAGTTCCACTGTGCCATCACGATAAGGGTTAATGGCTCCTTCGACCATCTACAACGATGCGATCCAGGGTGAGGTTTTCCTCCCCGGACAGATCTTCGTATTCGGCGGCTTCGTACTGCGGGCCAACTTGCTTGGCCATCTGGAGCAGATCGATAGCTACGCCCCTGGCCGTTAGGTCAGGTTTGGAAGCTTTAACTATACAGCCGACATCCATGGAGATTTGATCTTCGATGGATTCAAGCCCATGGCAGGTGCACCGAACAGTCACGATGAGCATGACTTAGATCGGCCATCGGACGGCGTTCAGGAGATCACACTTGCGGTTGCCCCGGCTCTTAATCCAGAGCAGATCGTGCCATCCAAGGACGGGTGGATAGACCCCGCCACGGAGGCCGCACACTCATCGGCGCTAGAGCAGAACACAGTCTTCACCTCCAAAGAGATATGTGTCATCGGACCCTCGGACTCGTCTCCGGCCATAGGTTCCGAACCGCGTGCGTCCATGTCTATCGAATCTGATTGGGCACCGATCATGGAGTTTACCTCCGCGGATATCTTTCAGCACTCGCCCTTGGGTGACGTGCTAAATTCATTAAGGTCTCTCTCTGTCAGGGGACTCTTGACCGAACTACGTCCGGCTTGAGTGGGAAGCGGACGATGAAGAAATTCGTTCCCCACCCACCACCCACTTAATAGCCACTGTCGATGACTTAACCGACATGCTTGACTTCGACTTCAAAGACATCGACGGTATGGACGACGATGCAGGAGAAGAACATGAACCACCGCCCACAGGGCGCTGGATATATATATATATGGTGGACACGCCCAAAGAAGGTGATGGCGATGAGGCAACGGAGGATAATCCCCTTGAGAAGCAATCTAAGCACCGGCATCATAGGAGCCGCTCTAAGCCCCGCCATAGCAAAAATAGCGATACCGGCACAAGAGATGATAGCAATCCGGATGGTGCTAAGGACGAAAACAATCCCGCCCATCCAGGCTTCGAGCAGGCCAAACAGGAGGATGGGCAAGCTAGCCCTCAGGAATAGGCAATGGATGGAGAATCAAAGGATGACAATTACATGCCCCTCTCCAAAGACGAGGTGAGCCTCGACGACGAAGAATTCATCGTGCCTGAGGATCCCGTCGAGTAGGAGCGCTTCAAGCGCCGGCTTATAGCCATTGCAAAAAGCCTGAAGAAAAAGCAGCAGCAGCTTCAAGCTGATCAAGATTTGCTAACTGATAGATGGACCAAGGTCATGGCTGCCAAGGAATATGGACTCGAGCGCCCAACCAAAAGTTACCCAAAGCGCAGGTTGCTACCTCAACTCGAGGAGGACGCATTAAAGACCACACTATCAGCACATGATGCGGCTGACCGGCCACCTCGTGGCCGAGACAAAGCGGCGTATCAGCCCGAACACCAGCCCGCACCCCGTCGCCAATCAAACAAAAACACTAAGGCCCGGGGATACACGCAGGACCTGCGAGACATATTGGAAAGCAAAGCCGGACAGTCAAGATCGATCTACGGATCACGAGGGCGCACCCCAACGCGTGACGATGACTGTCACACCGGATATACTAAAAACAAATCCGGCCGGGCAGAATACAGCAGACCAGACTCATTTGAACTGCGTCGTGATGTAGCCCGGCATAGAGGCACCGCACACCCCCTATGCTTCACTAATGAAGTAATGGATCATGAATTCCCAGAAGGGTTTAAACCCATGAACATTGAATCATATGATGGTACAACAGACCCCGCGATATGGATTGAAGATTTCCTCCTCCACATTCACATGGCCCGCGGTGATGATCTACATGCCATCAAGTACCTCCCACTAAAACTCAAAGGACCGGCTCGGCATTGGCTGAATAGCCTGCCGGTAAACTCCATTGGAAGTTGGGAGAACTTGGAAGATGCATTCCATGACAACTTCTAGGGCACTTATGTGCGACCACCGGACGCTGATGACTTAAGTCACATAACCCAACAGTCGGAGAGTCAGCCAGGAAATTCTGGACTCAGTTCCTAACTAAAAAGAACCAAATTGTCGACTGTCCGGATGCCGAAGCCTTAGCGACCTTTAAGCATAACATCCGCGACGAATGGCTCGCCCGACACCTCGGCCAAGAGAAGCCGAAGTCCATGGCAGCCCTCACGACACTCATGACCTGCTTTTGTGCGGGCGAGGACAGCTGGCTGGCTCGTAGCAACAACACATCAAGAAAACCTGGCAATTCAGATGCCATAGATAGCAATGGCAAGCCACGACGCAACAGACACAAGCGTCACAACAATGGCGACAACGACGAAGACACGGCAGTCAATGCCGGATTCAGTGGCTCTAAGTCCGTTCAACGGAAAAAGCCATTCAAAAGAAGCAATCCGGGCCCGTCCAGTCTGGACCGCATACTCGATCACTCGTGTCAAATTCATGGCACCCCCGATAAACCAGCCAACCACACCAACAGAGAATGCTGGGTGTTCAAATAGGCCGGCAAGTTGAATGCCGAAAACAAGGAAAAGGGGCTGCATAGCGACGATGATGACGAGGAGCCCCAGCCGCCGAACACAGGAGGACAGAAGAAATTTCCTCCCCAAGTGAAAACGGTGAACATGATATACGCAACCCATATTCCCAAGCGGGGACGGAAGCGTGCACTAAGGGACCTCTACGCGATGGAGCCAGTCGCCCCAAAGTTCAACCCATGGTCTTCTTGTCCGATCACTTTCGATTGCAGGGACCATCCTACCAGTATCCGTCATGGTGGTTCTACCGCATTGGTCCTTGACCCCATCATTGACGGATTCCACCTCACACGAGTCCTTATGGACGGTGGCAGCAGCCTGAACCTGCTCTATCAGGATACGGTGCGCAAAATGGGCATCCACCCCTCAAGGATCAAACCCACAAAAACCACCTTTAAAGGTGCCATACCAGGTGTAGAAGCCTGTTGCACGGGCTCAATCACACTGGAAGTGGTCTTCGGATCTCCGGACAACTTCCGAAGCGAGGAGTTAATCTTCGATATCGTCCCCTTCCGCAAAGGCTATCTGATACGTCTCCAACGTATCTATAATTTTTTATTGTTCCATGCTATTATATTACCCCTTTTGGATGTTTATGGGCTTTATTTTACACATTTATATCAGTTTTGGGACTAACCTACTAACCGGAGGCCCAGCCCATATTGTTGTTTTTTTTGCCTATTTCAGTATTTCGAAGAAAAGGAATATCAAACGGAGTCCAAATGGAATGAAACCTTCGAGAGCGTGATTTTTGGAACGAACGTGATCCAGAGGACTTGGATTGCAAGTCAAGAAGCAGCCAAGGCTCCCACGAGAAAGGAGGGCGCCCTCCCCCCTATAGGGCGCGCCCCCTGTCTCGTGGGCCCCTCGGGCTGCCACTGACGTACTTCTTCCTCCTATATAAGCCTACGTACCCCGAAAACATCCAGGGGGCAGACGAAACACAATTTCCACCACCGTAACCTTTTGTATCTGCGAGATCTCATCTTGGAGCCTTCGTCGGCACTCTGTGGAGGGGGAATTGACCACGGAGGGCTTCTACATCAACATCATTGCCCCTCCAATGAGTTGTGAGTAGTTTACCACAGACCTACGGGTCCATAGTTATTAGCTAGATGGCTTCTTCTCTCTTTTTGGATCTCAATACAATGTTCTCCCCCTCTCTTGTGGAGATCTATTCCATGTAAACTCTTTTTGTGGTGTGTTTGTCGAGATCCGATGAATTGTGGGTTTATGATCAAGTTTATCTATGAATAATATTTGAACCTTCTCTGAATTCTTTTATGTGTGATTGAGTTATCTTTGCAAGTCTCTTCGAATTATCAGTTTGGTTTGGCCTACTAGATTGATCTTTCTTGCCATGGGAGAAGTGCTTAGCTTTGGGTTCAATCTTGTGGTGTCCTTACCCAGTGACAGAAAGGGTTGCAAGGCACGTATTGTATTGTTGCCATCGAGGATAACAAGATGGGGTTTATATCATATTGCTTGAGTTTATCCCTCTACATCATGTCATCTTGCTTAATGCGTTACTCTGTTCTTATGAACTTAATACTCTAGATGGAGGCAGGAGTCGGTCGATGTGTGGAGTAATAGTAGTAGATGCAGGCAGGAGTCGGTCTACTTATTGTGGACGTGATGCCTATATACATGATCATGCCTAGATAATCTCATAACTATTCGCTTTTCTATCAATTGCTTGACAGTAATTTGTTCACCCACCGTAATACCTATGCTATCTTGAGAGAAGCCACTAGTGAAACCTATGGCCTCCGGGTCCATCTCATATCATATTTGCTTCCAATCTACTTTTATTTGCATATTTACTTTTTGCATCTATATTATAAAATACCAAAAATATATTTATCTTATCTTACTATCTTAATTAGATCTCACTTTCGCAAGTGGCTGTGAAGGGATTGACAACCCCTTTATTGCGTTGGTTGCGAGTTCTCAGTTTGTTTGCGTAGGTGCGTGGGACTTTTGAGGAGCCTCCTACTGGATTGATACCTTGGTTCTCAAAAACTGAGGGAAATACTTATGCTACTATTGCTGCATCACCCTCTCCTTTTTGAGGAAAACCAATGCAAGCTCAAGACGTAGCAAGAAGGATTTCTGGCGCCGTTGCTGGGGAGGTGTTCGCTCAAGTAAAGACATACCAAGTACCCATCACAAACTCATCTCCCTCGCATTTACATTATTTGCCATTTGCCTCTCTTTTTCCTCTCCCCCACTTCACCCTTGCCGTTTTATTCGCCCTCTCTTTCCCAATCTCCTCCTCTCTCTTTCGCTTGCCTTTTTCTGCTTGCTTGTGTGCCTGTTTGTCCTTATGGCTTCGCCTAAGGGTCCTGACCACCTTCTCAGAAGGATGGAAAAGATTGAATCAAATATTAGAAGCTTTATGGATTTGCAATTTGAGCATAATAATTTCTTTAGAAAAGAGCTTAAGGAACAAAAAGGTTTTTTGGGGTTTATGAACAAAGAGCTTGATGTTATGAATAAAGAATTTTATGGTGTTAATGCTCAAATTACCCGGCTCGAAAATGCTATAGCCAAAATTTCTAACAAGCAAGCCACCTTAGTCAATAAGATGGCCGCTAAACCAGAAAAGTTAGATGAAAATAATGATGAAGATCTTAAAGTTATTGATGCGTCTCCTGTTAGATCTATGTTTTGCAATATGAATTTTGATGATTATGGGACTGATTATGAATCAACTTTGCCTAGAAGGCGTCCCAAGAATTCGGAGTTTTTAGATCTTGATGCTAAATTTGGTAAAAGTGGGATTGGAGAAGCCACAACTTCAAATAACATTGAACCAACTATCTCGGATTTCAAGGAATTTGATTATGATAATTGTTCTTTAGAAGGTTGTATTTCCTTGTTGCAATCCGTTGTTAATTCTCCTCATGCTTATAGTCAAAATAAAGCTTTTACCAAACATATTGTTGATGCCTTGATGTAATCTTATGATAAAAAACTTAATTTGGAAGTTTCTATACCTAGAAAACTTAATGATGAGTGGGAACCTACTATAAAGATTAGAATTAAAGATCATGAGTGTTTTTCTTTGTGTGATTTGGGTGCTAGTGTTTCCACGATTTCGAAAACTTTATGTGATATTCTAGGTTTCCATGATCTTGATGATTGCTCTTTAAATTTGCACCTTGCGGATTCCACCATTAAAAAGCCAATGGGAAGGATCAATGATGTTCTTATTATTGAAAATAGAAATTTGGTGCCCGTGGATTTTATCGTTCTTGATATAGATTGCAATCTTTCTTGCCCTGTTATTCTTGGTAGACCTTTCCTTAGAACGATTGGCGCGATTATTGATATGAAGGAAGGAAATATTAGATTCCAATTTCCATTAAAGAAAGGCATGGAGCACTTTCCAAGAAAGAAAGCCAAATTACCTTATGAATCTATCATGCGGGCTACTTATGAATTTAGTGCCAAAGATGGCACCCGTTGGATCTATCCTCGCTTTTTATGCCTAGCTAGGGGCGTTAAACGATAGCGCTAGTTGGGAGGCAACCCAATCTTCTTTATATTTTTTGTTTTTGCTCCAGTTTAGTAATAAATCTTGCATCTACCTTATGTTTACATGTGTTTTTATCTTTTATTTAGTGTTTGTGCCAACTAGAACCTATAGGGTAACCTATGATGATAGTTGATTTGATTCTGCTGAAAAACAGAAACTTTGCACACACGAATATAATTTTGTTAAATCACAGGAACGTGCTTTTGCGTTGATCCTTTTTGCTGCTGATCAATAAACAAATTGTCCACGACTTCCTATTTTGGTAGGATTTTTAAAGTTCCAGAAGTTTGCGTTAGCTACAGATTGCTACAGACTGTTCTGTTTTTGACAAATTCTGTTTTTCGTGTGTTGTTTGCTTATTTTGATGCATCTATGGCCAATAAAATAGTTTATAAACCATAGGGAAGTTGGAATATGAAAATGCGTTATATCGACTAGAGGGGGGTGAATAGGCGATTTTTTAGAATTCTTCACTGAGGAATTTGCTGGTGAGGAAATTCCTTAGCGAAGAACTACTTGCAGCAGAATATGTACTCAGGAGTAAACATAACAGGATACACACATAGTAAGCATGATGAAATGAAGACTAAAACAGAGTACGGAAAGCGTAAACACAGGATAGCAAGATGAAGACAAACAGACTGAAGAAATTGAACTGAGGAATTTGTGAAAGTCTTCAGTCAAAGTCTTCAAGCACAGATATGAACAACATTCAAACAGTAATGAGGAAATGAATGAGTTGAGGAAATAGAACCAGTCAGTTGGTGAAGACAATGATTTGGTAAACCAGTTCCAACTGCTGTCTCAGTTGTACGTCTGGTTGGAGCGGCTGAGTATTTAAACTCGAGGACACACAGTCCCGGACACCCAGTCTCTGAGCCGCAACTCAGGACACCCAGTCCTCACCGTATTCTCCTTGAACTAAGACCACACAGGTCTCGTCCAATCACTCGTGGTAAGTCTTCAGGTGACTTCCAAACCTTCACAGACTTGGTCACTCGGCGATCCACAATTCCTCTTGGATGCTCTAGACCTTGACGCCTAACCGTCTGGAAGAAGCACAGTCTTCAAAGGTAACACGCGTCGGATCCACGCAGGATCAATTTCTTCAGTGATGCTCAATCACTTTGGCTTTGTGGGGGTTTGGTTTTGGGATTTTCCTCACTTGATGATTTTCGCTCAAAGTCCTCGGAGGATGGGTTGCTCTCAAATGACAAGTGTCAAGTTCTCTCGGAGCAGCCAACCAGCTAGTGGTTGTAGGGGGCGGCTATTTATAGCCTAGGGAGCAGCCCGACATGATAAGACATAAATGCCCTTCAATGATATGACCGTTAGGTGGATAAGATATTTTGGGACAGCCGGCGCGCAGCACAGCAACGGTCGGAAATTTGACTCTCAAATTCCTCAGGGCTATCATGTTCCTCACTGTGTAGGCAATTCGCACTGGCGAATTCCTAACTCCTCAGTCAGAGCAAAGTCCTCAGTGACCAGAAGAACTGCGTCTCTGTCACTGAAGAATTTGACTGAACTGTATGAGATTTCCAATGGCTTCACTCGAAGGGATTGGTAGGTGGAAATTTTTCCTTAGTATTTCCTCGACCCCCTTTAACAGTATGGTGTTTCCTATGACTCAAGAAAGAGAAAATGAAACTACGGAAACAAAAGTCTTCACGCTTCATATTCCTCGAATGAATATCAAGTCTTCAAGGTTACACCATTTTCTTCACTTTCAAAGTCTTCAGAAAGTCTTCGGAATATCAAAGTCTTCAGTTGAAGAACTTCATTTTTAGGGGTCGACTTTCTCTGTAAATATCAAACTCCTCATAGACTTATAGACCTGTGTACACTTACAAACGCATTAGTTACTTAACCTATAAGTCTTCAATACACCAAAATCACTAAGGGGCACTAGATGCACTTACAGAATACAGTAGGTTTAACACCAAAATAAATAAATAATGAGTTCATTACAGTATCTTATGTGGTGGTTTTGTTTTCTTTCACTAACGGAGCTTATAAGATTTCCTGTTGAGTTTTGTGTTGTGAAGTTTTCAAGTTTTGGGTAAAGCTTTTATTGACTATGGAATAAGGAGTGGCAAGAGCCTAAGCTTGGGGATGCCCAAGGAACCCCAAGATATTCAAGGATAGCCAAAAGCCTAAGCTTGGGGATGCCCCGGGAAGGCATCCCCTCTTTCGTCTCCGTTCATTGGTAACTTTACTTGGAGCTATATTTTTATTTGCCACATGATATGTGTTTTGCTTGGAGCATCGTGTATCATATTAGTCTTTGCTTTTTAGTTTACCACAATCATCCTTGCTGTACACACCTTTTGGGAGAAGCCTATTTGATTAGAATTTGCTAGAATACTCTATGTGCTTCACTTATATCTTTTGAGCTTGATAGTTTTTGCTCTAGTGCTTCACTTATATTTTTTAGAGCACGGTGGTGTCTTAATTTTGAAGAAATTAATACTCTCTCATGCTTCACTTATATCTTTTTGAGAGTCTTTTAGAACAGCATGGTATTGGCTATGGTTTTAAAGTTGGTCCTAAAATGATGAGCATCCAAGTTGGGTATAATAAAAACTATCATAGAAAGTGAATTGGATGCTATGATCAATTTGATGCTTGATAATTGTTTCGAGACATGGAGGTAGTGATATTAAAGTCATGCTAGTTGGGTGATTATGGATTTAAAGAATGCTTGTGTTGAAGTTTGTGATTCCCGTAGCATGCACATATGGTGAACCGCTTTGTGATGAAGTTGGAGCACAATTTTATTTATTGATTGTCTTCCTTATGAGTGGCGGTCGGGGACGAGCGATGGTCTTTTCCTACCAATCTATCCCCCTAGGAGCATGCGCGTAGTACTTTGGTTTTTGATGACTTCTAGGATTTTGCAACAAGTATATGAGTTCTTTTGACTAATGTTGAGTCCATGGATTATACGCACCCTTTCACCCTTCCATCATTGCTAGCCTCTTTTATGCCGTGCAACTTTCACCGGTACCATACACCCACCATTTATATTCCTCAAAACAGCCACCATACCTACCTATTATGGCATTTCCATAGCCATTCTGAGATATATTGCCATGCAACTTCCCACTGTTCCGTTCATATGACACGCATTACTTTTGTCATATTGCTTTTTGCATGATCATGTAGTTGACATCGTATTTGTGGCTATGCCACCTTCATAATTTTCATACATGTCGCTCTTGATTCATTGCATATCCTGGTACACCGCCGGAGGCATTCATATAGAGTCATATCTTGTTCTAGCTTTGAGTTATAAATCCATAAAAGTGTGATGATCTTCATTATTAGAGCATTGTCCTAGTGAGAAAAGGATGATGAAGACTATGATTCCCCCACAAGTAGGGATGAGACTTCGGACTTTACAAAAAGGAAAAAAAGAGAAAAAAAGAAAAAAAAGAGTAAGGCCAAAAAGAAAAAGAAAAAAAGGGGGCCAAAGAAAAAAAAGAGAGAAAAAGAGAGAAGGGACAATGCTACTATCTCTTTTTCCACACTTGTGCTTCAAAATAGCACCATGATCTTCATGATAGAGAGTCTCATATGTTGTCACTTTCATATACTAGTGGTCATTTTTCATTATAGAACTTGGCTTGTATATTCCAATGATGGGCTTCCTCAAAGTGCCCTAGGTCTTTGTGAGCAAGCAAGTTGGATGCACACCCACTTAGTTTCTTTTGTTGAGCTTTCATATATTTATAGCTCTAGTGCATTCGTTGCATGGCAATCCCTACTCACTCACATTGATATCTATTAATGGGCATCTCCATAGCCCGTTGATACACCTAGTTGATGTGAGACTATCTTCCCCTTTTTGTCTTCTCCACAACCACCATTCTATTCCACATATAGTGCTATGTCCATGGCTCACGCTCATGTATTGCGTGAAAGTTGAAAAAGTTTGAGATTATTAAAGTATGAAACAATTTCTTGGCTTGTCATCGGGGTTGTGCATGATTAAATACTTTGTGTGATGAAGATAGAGCAACAGCCAGACTATATGATTTTGTAGGGATAACTTTCTTTGGCCATGTTATTTTGAGAAGACATGATTACTTTGATTAGTATGCTTGAAGTTTCACCATTTTCATGTTAATATGAACTTTTATTTTGTATCATTCGGATCTGAACATTCATGCCACAATAAAGAAAATTACATTGAGAACTATGCTAGGTAACATTCCACATCAAAACTTCTCTTTTTATCATTTACCTACTCGAGGACGAGCAGGAATTAAGCTTGGGGATGCTTGATACGTCTCCAACGTATCTATAATTTTTGATTGTTCCATGCTATTATATTACCCCTTTTGGATGTTTATGGGCTTTATTTTACACATTTATATCATTTTTGGGACTAACCTACTAACTGGAGGCCCAGCCCATATTGCTGTTTTTTTGCCTATTTCAGTATTTCGAAGAAAAGGAATATCAAACGGAGTCCAAACAGAATGAAACCTTCGGGAGCGTGATTTTTGGAACGAACGTGATCCAGAGGACTTGAAGTGCAAGTCAAGAAGCAGCCGATGCTCCCACGAGATAGGAGGGCGCCCCCCCCCCTATAGGTGCACGCCCCCCTGTCTCGTGGGCCCCTCGGGCAGCCACCGACGTACTTCTTCCTCCTATATAAGCCTACGTACCCCGAAAACATCCAGGGGCAGACAAAACACAATTTCCACCACCGTAACCTTCTGTATCCGCGAGATCTCATCTTGGAGCCTTCGCCGGCACTCTGCCAGAGGGGGAATCGACCACGGAGGGCTTCTACATCAACATCCTTGCCCCTCCGATGAGTTGTGAGTAGTTTACCACAGACCTACGGGTCCATAGTTATTATCTAGATGGCTTCTTCTCTCTTTTTGGATCTCAATACAATGTTCTCCCCCTCTCTTGTGGAGATCTATTCCATGTAAACTCTTTTTGTGGTGTGTTTGTCGAGATCCGATGAATTGTGGGTTTATGATCAAGTTTATCTATGAATAATATTTGAATCTTCTCTGAATTCTTTTATGTGTGATTGAGTTATCTTTGCAAGTCTCTTCGAATTATCAGTTTGGTTTGGCCTACTAGATTGATCTTTCTTGCCATGGGAGAAGTGCTTAGCTTTGGGTTCAATCTTGTGGTGTCCTTACCCAGTGACAGAAAGGGTTGCAAGGCACGTATTGTATTGTTGCCATCGAGGATAACAAGATGGGGTTTATATCATATTGCTTGAGTTTATCCCTCTACATCATGTCATCTTGCTTAATGCGTTACTCTGTTCTTATGAACTTAATACTCTAGATGCAGGCAGGAGTCGGTCGATGTGTGGAGTAATAGTAGTAGATGGAGGCAGGAGTTGGTCTACTTGTTGCGGACGTGATGCCTATATACATGATCATGCCTAGATAATCTCATAACTATTCGCTTTTCTATCAATTGCTTGACAGTAATTTGTTCACCCACCATAATACCTATGCTATCTTGAGAGAAGCCACTAGTGAAACCTATGGCCTCCGGGTCCATCTCATATCATATTTGCTTCCAATCTACTTTTATTTGCATATTTACTTTTTGCATCTATATTATAAAATACAAAAAATATATTTATCTTATCTTACTATCTTTATTAGATCTCACTTTTGCAAGTGGCCGTGAAGGGATTGACAACCCCTTTATTGTGTTGGTTGCGAGTTCTCAGTTTGTTTGTGTGGGTGCGTGGGACTTTTGAGGAGCCTCCTACTGGATTGATACCTTGGTTCTCAAAAACTGAGGGAAATACTTACGCTACTATTGCTGCATCACCCTCTCATCTTCGAGGAAAACCAACGCAAGCTCAAGACGTAGCACTATCACGCACTGCTCGGACGAACCGCATTTGCCAGATTCAATGCGGTACCGCATTATGCATACATCAAGCTCAAAATGTCAGGACCTCGGGGGGTTATAACAGTTAATGGAAACACAGAGCGCTCGCTCCGTACGGAGGAGCATACTGCGGCCCTCGCAGCAGAAGTACAAAGCAGCCTTCTTAGGCAGATCGCCAACTCGGCAATAAAGCCCCCGGACACCGTCAAGCAAGTCTGGAGTACCCTGCAACAGGATCGTCCGGCACGTCCAGAGCTCGCCTAGCAATTCTGTCTCCGTCCTGGTCCCAGTCAAGCAGCGAATTTTGTGCCACGCGTACATAATTACGCACTCAAAATACCATGGGCATAGGTGGAGGCACGGCTATGACATGGTCCACAATGCAGCTCAACCGCCCTAGGATCCGTATATCTTCACACTTTTCTTTTCAGGTCCCTATTTTCGGGAGGCTCTTCCGATAGTCCGACTATCGGACCCATAACGGGATGGAAACACCAAGGAGACATTAAGCTTTGGCGTACAAGGGAATCCCCAGGTGGTCTCTGATATCGATCGCTATACATGTTTTACATACACACATGCAGCTCGCTCTTGGTTAAGGACATGTCAAATAGTCCTATTTTGCTTATCGCACCACCTGTACACATACACCTTGACGTATTATTCAAATAACAATGGAAAATAATGTACAGTGTTAGCTTACTATTACATTTCTTTATCCTTTTCCTTTACTGCTTATTTATTACAAATTGCACCCATACATTTTGGTACGTCCAGCTCGCCAGGGGCTTCGGTGTACCCCATAAAACGGCAAGAAAAGTCCGAACACTTTTGACAGTGCGGCACCCCGAACTTATAACATTATATGCATCAGCTCTGAATCATGTCTTGGGTCAATAGTTGGGTTTGCCCGGCTCCCATGTTTTGGTGCTTTACGTTCCGCTATATCGGCTAAGGTAGCACAGGGAGAACTACAGGGAGAAAGCCGAAAACTGACTGTCATAATGCGGCGAGAGCTGGTTGCTGTTCGAGAGGTCTCAAATCCTTAAAGATTTTTTTCGCTTCGGGCGAGGAATCAGCCTTGTCCGATTTAGGCGTGTATAGAGCCCCAAGTTCGGCCTTCCGAATACTAGGGGCTTCGCCAAAATTTAAAATTGTAGACTTCTATGGCTAAGTGAGAGTGATAAAGCCGTATAGTCAATTGCCTTGTTCGCTGCGCTAAACACCTCCTTAAAGGACCAAACATTTGGATAAAGAGTGTTTAGATTTATCCCGAACACCCCAGTATTAGTTACATGGGGGCAGAAGCCGACGACTGGCCAACTCTCAGATTTTATAAACGGCCTCACAGAAGGTAATATTTTAAATCAACAAGCGTTATATAACGCACATGAACTCGTTTTCATATTACAGGATCACATGAGTACATTCATTCAAATATTACATCCTTAGCACATTCCTCCGCCACAAGGCGGGCACCCTTCAAGACACTGTCATAATACTTTTTGGGGTGGCGATGCTCCTTGCCCTCTGGCGGTCCCTCCGTCACCAGCTTCTCGGCATCCATCTTCGCCTAGTGCACTTCCGCACGGGCAAAGGCCCTGCGCACCTTCAATGCAGATTGACCGCTTTATGACTTCAAGCCACTTTACCAGGCCGAAGTAGCTACTGGGCAGGGGCTCGCCAGGCCACATCCGGACTATGAGATCCTTCATGGCCAGTTCGACCGCCTTGTGAAGTTTGACTAGTTGCTTCAGCTGGTCGCTCAAGGGCATCGGATGTTCGGTCCCAGTATATTAAGACCAGAACAACTTCTCCGTCGAGCTCCCTTCTTCGGCCCGGTAGAACTCCGCGGCATCCGATATGCTGCGCGGAAGATCTGTGAATGCTCCTGGAGAGCTCTGAATTCAGGTAAGTAAAAGGAAAGTCTCCTTCACATGCTTGCTTTGCATAATGAATGCCTTACCCGCCGCTATCTTCTTGACTGCCTAAAACTCTTGGAGGGCCTTTTGGGCTTCGGCCTTGGCATCTTGTGCGCTCTGGAGGACCTTCGCAAGCTCGGACTCCTGCGTCTTAGAGTCATGCTCCAAGGACTCGTATTTCTCGACGAAATCCTGGAGCTCTTGCTGGACCTCGCCGACTCGGGCCTCTTGCTTCTCGCGCTCGATGCGCTCCTTGGCCACTTTGTCTTCGGCCTCGGACAGCGCCTTCTTCAGGGCCGCCATGTAGCGACCCGACCTCAGATGGTCAAGTCTCTGTGCTCAGGTGTCATCCCTGGATCAGTAATGCTGACACCACACAGTACTTCGAAGGATTTATAACAGAGTAGCAATCACACACTTATTACATCATTTGTTCAGAAGAGGACTTATTACAATAATCATGGCTTAAGGCCATCTAATAACGATAACAGCGGAAGACTTGGAAGATAAGTGAGTCCATCAACTCCAACGGCATCACTGAGTATAGAACCACGACCTAAAAGCACCTTACTCGTTGTCTGAAAAGTCTGCAACATGAAAGTTGCAGCCCGAAAACGGGTCAGCACATGGAATATGCTGGCAAAGTAACACATAGAGAATAATGAATGGTAAGCCTATACTACATGCATATATGGCTGGTGGTAAGCTCTATGGTTACAGTTTTTGCATAAAGCCAGTTTTTCCCTACTGCAAAGGAATAAATTTGTTTAACTATCATGGTGGTTGTTAAACATTGAGAATGGTTGACAGCATCCTCAATCCCAATTAAAAAGTACTCATTAACAAACCCATCAGTATTATATTAGAGTAACATGTTGAGATTCAAATGATATTTCAAGTACTAGATACTCAAGATGTCCATAACCAGGGACACGCTAATCATGATTAGTTTGTACACTCTGCAGAGGTTTGCGCACTTTTCCCCACAAGACTCGATCGCCTCCGTTTGGTTTCTCGCACTACATGGTGTTTGAGAAACGGATGACCGAGACATAGTCTTTCAGAAGCGCTAGCACCTTACGATGGGTAGACCGGTACACCTACATCCCCTACATCTGCTAGTCCACCACTATAAGAGTTCGCACAACTTAGTCAACTATGCCAGAGCCCCTAATGGCTTGTGGCTGCACACGTAAGTTACTGGTATGAATTATCTTATGATCCCTTTGAGCCTGGGTGGCGGTCCATAGGAAAATCACATGGTACCCCCGGGATTTCCAAAAAAAACAGGCAAGTCCTGGTAACTCCAGGTGCCTCAATCCACCCAGATGTGTATTTAAGTTGCCACCTTAGATAAACCATTAATTAACAATCTCACATCTGTCATGGATATTCACTCACCCAATCCACGTCTACTAACATAGCATGGCATAATAAGCAAACGCAGAAGTAACTCCCAAAGGTTTCATAAGTAAAACAGGTAATAGGTACTACCTCATCTACTTCCCATCCCACAATTTAATTAGATCCTACTCATGCAATGTTTGAGGATTTGATCTAATGCATAAAAACTGGGTAGTAGAAAAAAGGTATGATCAAGTGTTACTTGCCTTGCTGATGATCCGCGAAACCTAGAGATTCGAAGTAACAAGCGGCGCACTCCAGGTGATCTATCGCAGACAAACAACAAGCATACAATAAGTACTCATCTAATGCACGGGTAAATCTCGAATAAAGGATCTAACCAGAGAGTTCAACTTAAGAACCCTGGTTGCAAAAGAAATCAAATCGAATAAAGCAACGAAAGTCAAACGGCGAGAGAAAACAACTCGGTTCTAGCAATTTGAAACTAAGTCAAATTTTACAGTAGCAAAACTTGGTTTAAGTTGGTTAGTCGGAACGGCGGTTTCGAGACGAAACTCCAGGCGCTTGAATCACCTGATTCCGATAAACGAGCGAGAAGATAAACTAGAAAGAAGATCGGATCTGAAATCGCTATCAGAAAAATAGCGGAATAAATCCGATTAACAAACCGGTGATCACGTTCGTTAAGACGAACGGTCCGGCGAACGCTCGCTAAACAACAAAACCGGAAATAAAACCGATGAGAAAAACCGATCTAGGGTTTCGGAAAGAAAACCGAAACGAAAAACCGATCTAGCAAACCAGAACGGTTTACGAGAAAAACCGAACCAAGGGGAAAAAGGTGACGCGGCGCGGGGCTAGTACCTCGAAGAGGCGAGAGGCTCCTGCGGCGGCACCGTTGGGTGGCGGCGGCAGCACTTGGCGGCGGCGGTGGCAAGCGGCGGTGGCAAGCGGCGGCGGCGGCGTGGGTGAGGGGCGGTGACGGCGGCGTTGGGCGGCGGCGGCGGCGTTGCTGCTGCGCTGCTGCTTCTGCGGGGGAGGAGGGGTTTTGGTTTGATGTGCTAGAGGGGGGGTGCTTGGGTATTTATATTGGGGAGGGGAGGGTTTTGCTTGGAGGAGGGATCAAGGAATAAGAGTAGGAATAGGAATCCTAGAAACAAAAATGGAATAACGAAGTGGGGTCCAAATCCTACTAGGATTTGCAAAAGAAAAAGGAAACAGAGGCGCTGGCTCCCTGGCGCGGCGCGCACGCGCGTGCGGCCTGGCGCGGCGGCTGGCTTGGCCGGCTGGGCCTTTGGCCCAGTCGCGCTGCGGCATTTTTTTATTTTTTAAAACGGTTTCTTGCGCGGAAAAACACAGAAAAGAAAATCTACCGGACTCCAAAAATTACAAAGTAAATTTTCCCCGACTCCTAAAAATGAGTCGAACAAAATGAACTTTTACTCGGGGCCAAAAATGCAATTTTTGAAAACACGCATTTTTCCCTAAGGCAATTAAACTCCGAGAAAAATCCAAAATTTGATTTATTTATTAAATCCTCATTTTTCCTAAATTTTGGGAAAGTCATATTATTCCCTCTCTTATTTTTGATATTGGAAAAATATTTGAAGATAAAATAAATAAATCCAAATGATCCTCTTTTCAAAATTTGAAAGAACTCAAATACGAAAATTTCGAAACCTCCAACTCTCTCCGAGGGTCCTTGAGTTGCGTGAAATTTCTAGGATCAACAAAATGCAAGAAAATATGATATGCATGATGATCTTATGTATAACATTCCAAATTGAAAATTTGGGATGTTACAAACCTACCCCCCTTAAGATGAATCTCGCCCTCGAGATTCGGGTTGGCTAGAAAATAGGTGAGGGTGGTCCTTGAGCAAATCTTCTTCTCTCTCCCAAGTGGCTTCATCCTCCGTGTGGTGGCTCCACTGAACCTTGCAAAACTTGATAATCTTGCTGCGAGTAACTCTACTGGCATATTCGAGAATCTTGACTGGTTTCTCCTCATATGTCAAATCATCCTTCAACTGAATTGCTTCAAGTGGCACTGTATCTCTTAGCGGTACCTCTGCCATCTCGGCGTGACATTTCTTCAACTGAGAAACATGGAATACGTCATGAACTCCTGACAGTCCTTCTGGTAATTCCAACTTATAAGCGACTTCTCCCATGCGTTGCAAGATCTTACATGGTCCAACGAAACGTGGTGCTAATTTTCCTTTAGCTCTAAAATGCTTAACTCCTCGAAGTGGGGATACTCTAAGATAAACTCTGTCTCCAACTTCATATTCTATCGCCTTGCGTTTTGAATCCGCGTAGCTCTTCTGTCTGGACTGGGCTACCTTGAGCCTATCGCGAATCAACTTAACTTTTTGTTCAGACTCCTTAATCAAATCTGGCCCAAACAACTGACGGTCTCCAACTTCATCCCATGACAACGGTGTCCTGCACCTCCTTCCGTATAAAGCTTTGAAAGGTGCCATCTTCAAGCTGGTTTGGTAACTGTTGTTATAAGAAAACTCCGCATACGGCAAATTATCGTCCCAACTAGATCCATAATCTAGTGCACAAGCTCTTAGCATATCCTCCAAAATCTGATTGACTCTCTCAGTCTGTCCATCTGTCTGTGGGTGAAAAGTTGTACTGAACTCCAGCCTGGTTCCTAATGTTTCGTGCAACTGATTCCAAAACTTTGAGGTAAATTGGGTTCCTCTATCTGATACGATACTCCTCGGAACTCCGTGCAAACACACAATTCTGGTCATGTATATCTTTGCCAACTTAGCACTGCTATAGGTAGTCTTAACTGGAATGAAATGAGCTACCTTCGTCAAGCGATCGACTATAACCCAAATCGAGTCATAGCCTGAACGAGTCCTTGGCAATCCCGTGATGAAATCCATGCCTAGTTTATCCCACTTCCATTCGGGTATCGGCAATGGTTGCAACAATCCTGCTGGCTTCTGATGTTCTGCCTTCACTCTCTGACACACATCACAAACTGCTACATACTCCGCGATATCCTTCTTTATTCTGGTCCACCAGAACGTTTCCTTCAAATCCAAATACATCTTGGTATTTCCTGGGTGAATCGAATAGGGTGAACCATGTGCCTCTTACAGAATTAACTTCCTGATCTCTGGGTCATTTGGCACATAAACACGGTCCTCAAACCATAGGGTATCGTGCTCATCCTCATGAAATCCCTTTGCTTTTCCTTCACTCAATTTCTTCTTTATATCCGCAATCTCCTTGTCATTTTTCTGAGCTTCTCTGATTTTATCCATCAAGGTAGACTGAATCTCCAATGCTACTACATAGCCTCTCGGAACTATTTCCAAACATAGCTCACGAAGATCTTTTGCTAATTCCTTAGGTATTTCTCCAGTCAATGGCGTATTGACATGGCTCTTGCAGCTCAATGTGTCAGCTACTACATTAGCCATTCCCGGATGGTAATGCAATCTCATATCATAACCCTTGATGAGTTCCAACCATCTCCTTTGTCTAAGGTTTAACTCCTTTTGCGTGAAAATGTACTTCAAACTCTTGTGATCCGTGTACACCTCACAATGATTTCCAATGAGGAAATGTCTCCATGTCTTCAATGCATGCACTACGGCTGCTAATTCCAAATCATGTGTGGCATAATTTAATTCATGAGGTTTCAGTTGTCGTGAAGCATACGAAACAACTCTTCCTTCCTGCATAAGCACTGCTCCAAGTCCTCGACGTGAAGCGTTGCAATACACCTCATAATCATTGGTCTGATCTGGCAAAATTAACACTGGTGAGGTAACCAATCTTTTCTTCAACTCCTGAAAACTTGCCTCACAATCCTTAGTCCATATGAAATTGGTATCCTTTTTCAGCAACTCCGTCATAGGCTTTGCAATCTTTGAGAAATTCTCAATGAATCTCCGGTAGTATCCTGCGAGTCCAAGAAAACTCCGGATCTCTCCAACTGTCGTTGGTGCTTCCCATTTGGTTACAGTCTCAACCTTTGTGGGGTCAACTGCTATACCTTCTCCGGATATAACATGTCCAAGAAATCCAACTTCCTTTAGCCAAAATTCACATTTGCTGAACTTGGCATATAACTGGTGTTCCCTCCGCTTCTCCAATACCAATCGCAAATGTTCCTTATGTTCCTCTTCATTCTTCGAGTAAACCAAAATATCATCAATGAACACCACGACGAACTTATCCAAAAACTCCATAAACACTTTGTTCATCAGGTTCATGAAATAGGCAGGTGCGTTAGTCAGTCCAAATGACATAACGGTATACTCATACAGTCCATATCTTGTGGTAAATGATGTCTTAGGTATGTCCTGCTCTCGAATCTTCAACTGATGGTACCCTGATCGCAAATCGATCTTGGAAAACACTTTAGCTCCTTGCAAACGATCAAATAGATCATTTATCATTGGTAGTGGATACTTGTTCTTGATTGTTACTGCATTCAATCCACGGTAATCAACAACCATCCTTAACGATCCGTCCTTCTTATCTACTAAAAGTACGGGTAATCCCCAAGGCGAAGAACTTGGGCGTATATACCCTTTATCCAATAGCTCCTTAATCTGCTTCTTGATTTCCGCCAAATCCTGTGCGGGCATCCTGTATGGTCGCTTCGATATTGGGCCTGTACCTGGCAAAAGCTCAATCAAAAACTCAATGTCTCTATCTGGTGGCATTCCTGGCAATTCTTCAGGGAATACATCAGGATAATCCTTCACTACTGGCACCTCTTCCTGCACAACTCCTGATAAGCAATTTACTTGATTCCTATTTGGTCCATGTCGTGACACATACCTGATCCTTCTTCCTTCTGGTGTCGTGAGCAAAATCGTCTTACTTGCGCAATCGATGTTTCCTCCATACATTGATAGCCAATCCATACCTAGAATCACATCCAATCCTTGGGATTCCAGAATGATCAAATCCGTCGGGAACACATGTCTTCCTATACTCAATGGTACTTGAAAACATCCTTGTCTGGCCGTGTACTCTGCTCCTGGTGAACTTACTAGCATAGGGGTTTTAAGAATCTGAGTAGGCAGACTATACTTTTCTACAAATCCCCTTGATATGTATGAATGCGATGCACCAGTATCAAAAAGAACAAGTGCAGTAAATGACTTAACCAAAAACTTACCGATTACTGCATCGGGCTGAGCTTCAACCTCCTCCACATCAATGTGGTTCACCTGTCCCCTGTTGAAAGGGTTTGGCTTCTTTCCAGAGCTTCCATTTCCACCTTGGCCTTTGGGACAATCACTTGCATAATGTCCGGTCTTGGAACACTTGTAACAGGTGACATGGCTCAGGTCTTTCTTGGCTGGGGTTGATGGTGTGGTCCGGTTCTGGCCGTTGCTTCCTCCATTCCCATTACCATTCTTGTGGCCATTATGGTTGTGCGAACTACCTCCTCCATGGGTATGCTGAAACTGAACTCCCTGTTTAGGGGTATAGCGGGGCTTCTGCTGGGCTCCAGAGTTATACTTCCCCTGTGCATACTTCCTCTTGCGATTCTCAATCTGCTGTTGTTTTCCTTCAATCATGAGGGCACGGTCTACCAACTCCTGGTAGTTATTGAATCTGCTACCATCAACTGCATGCTTAACTCATCATTCAGTTCTTCCAGAAACTTCTCCTGCTTAGCTGCATCTGTAGCAACGTCATCTGGGGCATAACGTGCTAACTTACTAAAATCATCCACATACTGGCCAACAGTCCTTCCTCCTTGGTGTAAGTTGCGAAACTCACGCTTCTTCATGGCCATAGCTCCTGCTGAAACATGGGCAGTGCGGAAAGCTTGCTGAAACTGATCCCATGTGACAGTGTCTACTGGGTAAGTGGCTGTGAAATTCTCCCACCATGCTGCTGCGGGTCCGTCAAGCTGATGTGCAGCAAACTTCAACTTCTCACCATTTGTGCATCTTGCAGTGGTCAACTCCCTCCCTATCTTGCGGAGCCAATCATCTGCTACAATCGGCTCGGTGCTACTAGAATACACCGGCGGATTCAGTCTAAGGAAACGAGTCAAGTGATCCGCAGGTGGTGGTGGTGGTGGGTTGTTGTTGTTATTGCCTTGGTTCTGCACCAATGTCTGAATCAAAGTATTCTGCTGCTGAATCAACTGAGTGATCTCTAGCTGGAAAACAAACTCGGGGTCGCGTCTCGGAGGCATCTGAGGGGTTTAGAAAAGACGAGAAATTAAGAATAGAATGAGGTCTAAGGAGAAAACACTACCCAAATGCTCATGAGACAAATGCACACAAAATCACTTCATTCATTCAAACAAAAGGGCATACAACGGTCTAACTATCGCCAAAAGTGCTTGTACTATAATGTTTACATGGAGGGAATACTACTAATATATGGTGGTCATCTATTAATTTGAACCGGTGGAAGACTCCATGATGTCTGCTCCAGCTTCGTCTTCAAAGTCGGGTTCACTTGGATCCGAGTTGGTGTCGTCGATGATGATGTAGTTGCTTGGACAATCGACGTACTTGTCTTCATTCTTGAGCTCTAACTTCTTCTTGAGTTCTGAAATCTCATACTTAAGATCGCTGTTGTGCCTTGCTACGGCTACGATGTCGTCCATGTATTCCTTGCGTTTAGACTTTAGCTCTCCTTCAAGTTCGATGATCCTTCCCTTCGCATTCTTCAACTCTATCATATCATTGCACATCTGGTTCTCCTGGCGTCGAATGTGCTGGTTTAACTCCTAGATGAACGCTGCAATGGATCTATCCTTCTTGGTGCTGACTATCTCCCAATCTTCATTCCGGCGTCCGCAAATCTGGTAGATAGTGTCCTTGAGGTCTTCTTGATAAACTTCTCCAATGCGTCCCATGGTGATATGAGCTGCCATGCTCTTTCCCAGACTCCAGGTTGCTGCACTGAAAACACTATCTATGGGCTTGGTGATTGGCGCGAATGTCCTTCCCGGAACGTGAGCTTGAATCTTCCAGCGCTCCTCTTCAGGCAGAGTGGCGTTGAAAGTCCCGGTGAAGCTTGGTAGTCCAATGTTCAGGTACTTAGCGACTTCTTTCAAGTGAGATTGAAAAGGTGTGCCTCCATCCGGTTGAGCGTACTTGATCTTTGCGTCCGTCATCCTAAAAGAGTAGAAAAGATGAGGAGTTAGAAAATGAGAAGAGAATAGTGATCTATGGCTTTAACTTAGTGGTCGTGTCCTACAGTCAGCGTGTGCTCTGATACCATCTTTGTAGCGACCCGACCTCAGATGGTCAAGTCTCTGTGCTCAGGTGTCATCCCTGGATCAGTAATGCTGACACCACACAGTACTTCGAAGGATTTATAACAGAGTAGCAATCACACACTTATTACATCGTTTGTCTAGAAGAGGACTTATTACAATAATCATGGCTTAAGGCCATCTAATAACGATAACAGCGGAAGACTTGGAAGATAAGTGAGTCCATCAACTCCAACGGCATCACTGAGTATAGAACCACGACCTAAAAGCACCTTACTTGTCGTCTAAAAAGTCTGCAACATGAAAGTTGCAGCCCGAAAACGGGTCAGCACATGGAATATGCTGGCAAAGTAACACATAGAGAATAATGAATGGTAAGCCTATACTACATGCATATATGACTGGTGGTAAGCTCTATGGTTACAGTTTTTGCATAAAGCCAGTTTTTCCCTACTGCAAAGGAATAAATTTGTTTAACTATCATGGTGGTTGTTAAACATTGAGAATGGTTGACAGCATCCTTAATCCCAATTAAAAAGTACTCATTAACAAACCCATCAGTATTATATTAGAGTAACATGTTGAGATTCAAATGATATTTCAAGTATTAGATACTCAAGATGTCCATAACCGGGGACACGGCTAATCATGATTAGTTTGTACACTCTGCAGAGGTTTGCGCACTTTTCCCCACAACACTCGATCGCCTCCGTTTGGTTTCTCGCACTACATGGTGTTTGAGAAACGGATGACCGAGACATAGTCTTTCAGAAGCGCTAGCACCTTACGATGGGTAGACCGGTACACCTACATCCCCTACATCTGCTAGTCCACCACTATAAGAGTTCGCACAACTTAGTCAACTATGCCAGAGCCCATAATGGCTTGTGGCTGCACACGTAAGTTACTAGTATGAATTATCTTATGATCCCTTTGAGCCTGGGTGGCGGTCCATAGGAAAATCACACGGTACCCCCGGGATTTCCAAAAAAACAGGCAAGTCCTGGTAACTCCAGGTGCCTCAATCCACCCAGATGTGTATTTAAGTTGCCACCTTAGATAAACCATTACTTAACAATCTCACATCTGTCATGGATATTCACTCACCCAATCCACGTCTACTAGCATAGCATGGCATAATAAGCAAACGCAGAAGTAACTCCCAAAGGTTTCATAAGTAAAACAGGTAATAGGTACTACCTCATCTACTTCCCATCCCACAATTTAATTAGATCCTACTCATGCAATGTTTGAGGATTTGATCTAATGCATAAAAACTGGGTAGTAGAAAAAAGGTATGATCAAGTGTTACTTGCCTTGCTGATGATCCGCGAAACCTAGAGATTCGAAGTAACAAGCGGCACACTCCGGGTGATCTATCGCAGACAAACAACAAGCATACAATAAGTACTCATCTAATGCACGGGTAAATCTCGAATAAAGGATCTAACCAGAGAGTTCAACTTAAGAACCCTGGTTGCAAAAGAAATCAAATCGAATAAAGCAACGAATGTCAAACGGCGAGAGAAAACAACTCAGTTCTAGCAATTTGAAACTAAGTCAAATTTTACAGTAGCAAAACTTGGTTTAAGTTGGTTAGTCGGAACAGCGGTTTCGAGACGAAACTCCAGGCGCTGGAATCACCTGATTCCGATAAACGAGCGAGAAGATAAACTAGAAAGAAGATCGGATTTGAAATCGCTATAAGAAAAATAGCGGAATAAATCCGATTAAAAGAGAACGACGAATGGTTAAACGAATGGACGTTCGTTAACCGAGGCAAACCGGTGATCACGTTCGTTAAGACGAATGGTCCAGCGAACGCTCGCTAAACAACAAAACCGGAAATAAAACCGACGAGAAAAACCGATCTAGGGTTTCAGAAAGAAAATCGAAACGAAAAACCGATGTAGCAAACCGGAACGGTTTACAAGAAAAACCGAACCGAGGGGAAAAAGGTGACGCGGCGCGGGGCTAGTACCTCGAAGAGGCGAGGGGCTCCGACGACGGCGGCATTGGGCGGCGGCGGCGGCACTTGGCGGCGGCGGTGGCAAGCGGCGGCGGCGGCGTGGGTGAGGGGCGGCGGCGGCGGCGTTGGGCGGCGGCGGCGGCGTTGCTGCTGCGCTGCTGCTGCTGCGGGGGAGGAGGGGTTTTGGTTTGATGTGCTAGAGGGGGGGTGCTTGGGTATTTATATTAGGGAGGGGAGGGTTTTGCTTGGAGGAGGGATCAAGGAATAAGAGTAGGAATAGGAATCCTAAAAACAAAAACGGAATAACGAAACGGGGTCCAAATCCTACTAGGATTTGCAAAAGAAAAAGGAAACAGGGGCGCTGGCTCCCTGGCGCGGCGGCGCGGCGCGCGCGCGCGTGCGGCCTGGCGCGGCAGCTGGCGCGGCCGGCTGGGCCTTTGGCCCAGTCGCGCTGCGGCATTTTTTTTTAAACGGTTTCGCGCGTGGAAAAACACAGAAAAGAAAATCTACCGGACTCAAAAAATTACAAAGTAATTTTTTCCCGACTCCTAAAAATGAGTCGAACAAAATGGACTTTTACTCGGGGCCAAAAATGCAATTTTTGAAAACACGCATTTTTCCCTAAGGCAATTAAACTCCGAGAAAAATCCAAAATTTGATTTATTTATTAAATCCTCAGTTTTCCTAAATTTTGGGAAAGTAATATTATTCCCTCTCTAATTTTTGATATTGGAAAAATATTTGAAGATAAAATAAATAAATCCAAATGATCCTCTTTTCAAAATTTGAAAGAACTCAAATACGAAAATTTCGAAACCTCCAACTCTCTCTGAGGGTCCTTGAGTTGCGTGAAATTTCTAGGATCAACAAAATGCAAGAAAATATGATATGCATGATGATCTTATGTATAACATTCCAAATTGAAAATTTGGGATGTTACACGCCACTTCGGTCATGGCCCCTATTAAAGTTCATGATGATTCTATGATCTAAATTAATTTTTTCCTTTATCAATATACAGACGGGGTATCACTTACCTTTGTTCTCTTCAAGCTGCCTCTTAGTGAGGCCGAGCTCTTCTCGGACTGCTCCAGGTCCCGCTTCAGTATGGAGACCTCCGCAGTATGAGCGGCAGCAGCCATCAGCGACGTCTGCTTATTCACATAGACATATTCTGATTAGACTCCTGTGGACATTATTTGATCCTCTATTCGGCCTTTCTTTCCGAACACCAAACAGAGCATCAGGGGCTACTGCCTATACTGTGATATTTTCTCATAATTTGATTACTTACCTCAAAGCCTGTTAGGAGGCTGGCGCAGGCTTCGGTCAATCCGCTTTTGGCGGACCGAACCTTCTCGATCACCGCACTGATGATGGTGCGGTGCTCTTCGTCAATGGAAGCACCGCGAAGCGCTTCCAGAAGTTGTCCGATGCCTCTGGATGGACAGAGGTCATCAGCACAGACGGCTCGCCCCCCTTAGTGAGGGGCTGCCTGCTTGAATACGGAACCACTGGAGGTTCCGGCGCAGTATCCGATAGGGAGCCAAACTTGCTGTGGCCCCCGTCATCAGAATCCATGGGGGTTCCCCCCCCCCCCCCATGTGCCCGACGTCTGGGATTTCACCTTGGGGCATCTCCAGAACTGTCTCCCCTTGGTCCGGTATCCTCTAAGACAACACCTCGGTGTTGTCTGCGGGCCGGGGGGAGGTGGCTGTCGGGAGTGAATCGTTCTTCATCACCGACTGGCATAAAGACCCATTCGAAGAGAATACGTTGATGTGGACTTTGGACGGACTGCACGATCATGTTTGACATGATAAGAAGCAATAAAACAAAACATACCAAAAGTATTATAGTATCCGGATACTTACGACTTTTCTAGAGGCTTGTCCCTGGGCAACCACTCCTTGTCGCTGTAGGCGGCTGTTGTGGAGTGGTCCGGAGGGAGGGTCTTTCCCTTCTTGGACCCTTCCCCCCCCCCCCCCAGAGGGGGCGTCCTTCCTTTTCTCCCCCCCTCCCAGTTGGAGGGGGAAGACTTTCCTCTTCCTCCTCCTCGTTTTCGTTGGAGGAGCGCGCCTCATTGTCTTCGGACGATGAGTCCGATACAACCTTGCACCGGAGACCTTTCCTAGTCCCCACGGCCTTTTTCTTGGCCTTCTTCTCCGGCACCTCATAGGGCACCGGAAACGGCATCTTCGTCAAGATGGGCGATGTTGGATCTTCGGGTAACGGAGCCGGACAGTCAATCCGCTCCGCTAACGCTACCCAGTCCTGTTAAATCGGCATGGAGACTCAGATTTCTCCCGCGAACACGTCAGGGAAAGGCCCATCTTGGAAAATATAAAAACTTACCGAATTAGAGGGGCGCTTTGCGCCAAGTCCATGATCCTCGGTTGTGGGCGGAGGAACCTCGGAGGCCTTGAACAACACCTTCCAGACATCTTCGTGCGTCGTATTGAAGAGCTCTCGCAGCGTCTGGTGTTCAGCCGGGTCGAACTCCCACATATTGAAAGTCCGTCCTTGACACGGAAGGATTCGGCGGAAAAGCATGACCTGGACCACGTTGACGAGCTTGATTTTCTTGCTTATCATATTTTTGATACAGGTCTGGAGTTCGGTCAGCTCCATCGATGAACCCCAGGCTAAGCCCTTCTCTTTCCAGGAGGTGAGTCGCATGGGGATGCCAGATCAAAATTTGGGGGCCGCCGCCCAGTTGGCGTCGCGCGGCTCGGTGATATAGAACCACCTCGATTGCCACCCCTTCATGATCTCCACATAGGAGCCTTCGAGCCAGGTGATGTTGGGCATCTTGCCCACCATGGCGCCTCCGCACTCCGCTTGCTGGCTGACCACCACCTTCGGCTTCACGTTGAAGGTCTTCAGCCATAGGCCGAAGTGGGGCTTGATGCGGAGGAAGGCCTCGCACACAACGATAAACGCCGAGATGTTGAGGATGAAATTGGGGGCCAGATCATGGAAGTCCAGCCCGTAGTAGAACATGAGCCCACGAACAAATGGGTGGAGGGGGAATCCCAGTCCGCGGACGAAGTGAGCCAGGAATACAACCCTCTCGTGGGATTCCGGAGTAGGGACGATCTGCCCTGCATCCGGAAGCCGGTGCGCTATGTTTGCGGCCAGGTATCCGGCTTCCCGGAGCTTCGTAATGTCCTCCTCAGTAATGGAGGAGACCATCCACTTGCCTCCCATTCCGGACATGACATGTTTGGAATGGCTTTACGGAGAAGGTGAGAACTTGGGCGCTGGAGCTCGAGCATGCGAGAATGGATGGGCAGGGGAAGAAGAAGGCGTGGGTGAAAAAGAGGAATCCTTATCGCTTTATAAAGGCGGTAGAAACTGTGCGCCTCCCCACTTGCCTCGTAAAATCGCTTATTCCCCAAGCACCGCGATTGATGGCGCGGTTGGGTTACCCACACCCGTATTGATGAGAACCCCGTGATAAGGGGACACGATCTCTGCTTCGACAAGACGTGCCAAGGAAACCGCCTCGCAATATGTGCAGTAGCTGGTTGAGAAAAACAGTTCGAATAATGACCAGGCCGTGGCGTGATGTCATGCTATGAAAAGTTGTCAGCAGGTTAGATTTGTGGAATATTGTGCTCTCTACGGTAGTATGTGGAATTTTTTTTGCAGAGCCGGACACGATCTTTGTGTTCAAAATCTTCTATGGAGTATTCGGAGAAGGAACCTACCTTGCAATGCCGAAGACAATCTGCGCGCCGGACTTGTCGTCATTGAAGCCTGGTTCAGGGGCTACTGAGGGAGTCCTGATTAGGGGGTCCGTGGATAGCCGGACTATATACTTTGACCGGACTGTTGGACTATGAAGATACAAGATTGAAGACTTCGTCCCGTGTCCGGGTGGGACTCTCCTTTGCGTGGAAGGCAAGCTTGGTGATTCGGATATGCAGATCTCCTTCTTTGTAACTGACTCTGTGTAACCCTAGCCCCCTCCAGTGTCTATATAAACCGGAGGGTTTAGTCTGTATGACAAGAACAATCATAATCATAGGCTAGCTTCTAGGGTTTAGCCTCTACGATCTCATTGTAGATCAACTCTTGTAATACTCATATCATCAAGATTAATCAAGTAGGAAGTAGGGTATTACCTCCATCGAGAGGGCCCGAACCTGGGTAAACATTGTGTCCCCCGCCTCCTGTTACCATTAGCCTTAGACGCACAGTTCGGGACCCCCTATCCGAGATCCGCCGGTTTTGACACCTAAAGTGGACACTTTTGAACAGCTGCAATGTTGATTTAGGACGGAATGAACCGTGGTAAGAGCATTTGCATAAGAGTAGTGAAAAAATACCATTAGGTGCAAGCGACAGCCCTTTTAGTACATCTTATTTGAGAATGCATCATGCAAGAAGTCAGCAATGAATTTACACCAATTCATGTTTTTAACATCTTTCAGCTTCGCCTGCACAACACAATCAGGACAAAAAGATATCGCATCGGCATTCAATAAAAACATCAAAACTGACAGTAACTAGCTTCTGCATGACATCAAAAACAAAAGATTGTAGGGAGAAATAAATAGAGAGAGAGCATTCACCAGGATAGGGAAGCACTTGTTGCTTGGGCGAAGAGATGTGGTAGGCGCAAAGACAGCTGAGATCAAGTACATGAGCAGCTTCATCTTAAATACCTCGCCATGGGTTGTGATGCCCTCCAGCAAAGTTGCCAGCACAGTCGTATTAGGCATGGATGCCATTACAGGAAACAAATGGGCGAACAAAGCTTCCTCAATCTTATTATTCACCTCATACGGGACTTTGATTTCTCCACGAGGCACACCCAAAGTGCAGAACACAGATTCCTCATCCAAAGGCAGTCTTCCACGTCCCGGAATCACGAATTCCCTAGACGCAGGCTCATATATCTCACCGAGCCAGTCGCATACAGGGTTTACTAGGTTCGTGCATCGAACATCCATCAGAGCCTGCATCCCCATCTCACCGACAGCTCCCTTCTGCTCATCAGTAAATCCCACGGTTAATATAGTCAGGCGTTCGTTTCTTCTTCTACATAACACAAAAAAGGATCATTTGTTGCCATGTTCAATGTAGTAAAATTTAGTTCTAACAGAATAATAAAAACTCAGTATCAAATTAAAACATAGGGGATAGAGTGACCTCATCACCATCTTTTGTACGACCGGTCGCATGATTCCGTGGCAGTAACTCCATGAAGTTGTCATCATCATCATCATGATGGTCACCGCGAGCCATTGTGCTACGGTAAGAACAAAAACACGTTAGTGCAAAACGAAAATAGAGCCGACAGATGCGGAAAGAGATGCACGAAGTAACGATTCACTGGATATCATCGATAACAAAAATGAAAACTGCTATGTTTACCACGAAGTTTTAGCATGTGGAAGGAGGTAATTGCCATGGGCTGAACATGCACAAATAGGCAAAAAAAACATTAGAAAAACAAGTGCAAACATGACAACTGGATATGTGTGTGCTTCTTAAGAAAGCAGTTGGCATGTAGTAGAATCAAGTCACCATGTTGGCACTAAACAGTGTGGCAACTGAGGAAGTACAGTGGAATACCCAGCTACTATTGTCCATCATGTAATGTGGCAACTAACACATCGGCTTAATTAAAGTACAGGTCACATCTACTAGGTTCAAGTTGCCATGTTAACAAACAAAAGATGTGGCAACTAAGGCAGTTCAAATAGACCAGACAACTGCCAGTCTACAACATATAATGTGGCAACTCACACCTTGGCCTCGTAAAAGAATGAGTTTCCATATAATGCAATCAAATATGTTGTGCTATCACAAAGCAGCATGGCAACGGAGTGAGTACATGGTACAGACAAACTGCCATTACTCTATATATGACATGGCAACTGTCATAGTTTATTCACAAAAATTAGTTGTCACTTGGAAGGATAGTTGTAGGTAAACAAATGCAATGAAATTGCCGTGACTCCCGTTATCCCACACTTAAATATGCACCTACCTAGATATAGGTATCATACACAACTATCACTCCCTGAGTTGGATCTCATAAAACTGACATTATCCTACATATGACATGGCAACTGACATAGTTGATTCACAAAATTAGTTGCCATCAATGAGGATAGTTGTGGATAAAAACAAGTGTGTTGAAATTGCCATGACTCCCATTATCCTACACATTGAAATGCACCTAACTAGATCTTGGGTTCATACAGAACTATCATACCCTCAATTCAACAACAACATCGCCCTAAAACAGTGATGACCATAGCCTTCGAGACAAATCAGAACTAACAATTAGAAATCGCTCACACAGGGAAATGCGGGCATCTGATCCCTCGTACATACATAGGTGGTTGCCGACCGGGCGAGCCTCACCGGCTTGACTACCACCGCGGCGGCGACGAAACTGCGCAATGCCGCCCTAAATGGCACAC
Organism: Triticum timopheevii; assembly: GCA_963921465.1. Taxonomy (NCBI): domain Eukaryota; kingdom Viridiplantae; phylum Streptophyta; class Magnoliopsida; order Poales; family Poaceae; genus Triticum; species Triticum timopheevii. The sequence continues at coordinate 186,377,859 of OY997266.1, read as the reverse complement.
ACGCGACTCCCCCGCCGACGGGGACACCGGACCACCGTGAATCTGCTTGAATCTCGAGATGGCTCGAGAGGAATGTGACCAGGGAGGAAGGGGGACAGATTGCGTAGGGAGAAATGTGACCAGCTTCGATAGCCTTACCTTCTCACTGCGGCTGCTCCAACGACGACGCTCTGGTCCGGTGAACACCAGCAACGGCCGCGAATGTCGTCGACTCTTCTGTCGCCGCTGCCTCCTCCTCTGGTCTTCTCCTCCAATCGAATGGAACTGTTGTGGATGGTGGGTTTGGGAGTAATGAAACCGCAGCACCGTTGAGGTGGGAGAATGGTGAGTCGTGGGAGACGCAAAGAGAAGTCGTGCGCGGCATGCGGGCGCGACGACAGTTCCACCGCATGCCCCGACTCGCAACCGGTGTCGTATGAGGGAGAAACGGCGTGCGGGCGAATTAACAACACACCACACACCGGCCTTGTCCTACGTGGCACACAAAATCTGCCTTTGTGTATCAAGATTCGTGTAAAATTGAATCAACGGCGATCCAGGCGTGTAGGCGAGTTGGAGTAGTGCCACACGTATGGGCGTTAGTGTTTCTGTATATTTTAGAGAAACGACCGAATCAAAGGGGACTCAAAATCATATTCTCATCGTGTTTAGGTCTACGATAGAGTGGGCGGTTTTATCTCTTTTTTTCCGGAAACAACAAAGAAATACAGGCCCCCGTTCCCAAATGTCCATGAAAAAAAAAACATGTGAAGCGGCCATCAAACATCCCTGCTTGGAAACGCCACTGACGGCGCTGAACCCGTGCGTGAGATTTGGTGCTTTTACTTTTCTCATTTATCCTTTTGCCAACGATGAGGCCGGTCATAATAGAAGTAGTAGGTAGTATCACACGTGCTAATTAGGCATTTTGGCTAAGATGACATGCAATTAAATGAGAAAAGAGAAGGTTGAGTATATAATACCATATCATATTAAATGATGTATTAGTGTAATACTGCCTTCGTTCTTAAATATAAGTATTTTTTAGAAATTCCAACAAGTGAATGTATACTTTAAAATATGTCTTTTTTTGTGGGGATACTCTAAAATATGTCTACATACATTCTTATGTTGTAGTCCATTTAAAATGTCTAAAGAGACTTATATTTAAAAATGAAGACAGTATGTATTATGCATGACAATAAATAAGGTCAATATGAGTATCATACACTTGACCAGCCTAATGCTTCCTTCCATAAAAAAACAAAACCAAGATAAAGTCCTTCAAGTGAGGCGTCGATTCGATTTATATAACAAGATCAACACGTGATAGGGAGCTAGCTCTCTCAACTCGGTCGTCCCAACTAAACTTGTTTACATCACCTACTACAAGAGAAATTATAATGGTGATCATACATAGTTAAGAACAATTGTGCCGGAGCTGAACCAACATACTACAACCAGGCGAGAGGTGGACATCACTTGGATTCTCCTATCGAATCACACACGTATTTTAACTACTGTACTACACTAGCCCTCTGCCCCTGCCCCTGCTACAGCCGCAGGCCTTTGTAGACCGGCAACTGACATTGCATGCAGCATGGACGACACCGGACTCGTCCAACTGTCTTTTGGGTTCAGCGGTTGAGGGAGTCCTGGACTAGGGGGGGTCCGGACAGCCGGACTATCATTGTCCGCCGGACTCCAAGACTACGAAGATACAAGATTGAAGACTCCGTCCCGTGTCCGGATGGGACTTTCCTTGGCGTGGAAGGCAAGCTTGGCAATACGGATATGTAGATCTCTTACCATTGTAACCGACTCTGTGTAACCCTAGCCTCCTCCGGTGTCTATATAAACCGAAGGGCTTTAGTCCGTAGGACAACATACATTATAACAATCATACCATAAGCTAGCTTCTAGGGTTTAGCCTCCTTGATCTCGTGGTAGATCCACTCTTTTAATACCCATATCATCAATATTAATCAAGCAGGACGTAGGGTTTTACCTCCATCGAGAGGGCCCGAACCTGGGTAAAAACATCGTGTCCCTCGTCTCTTGTTACCATCCGCCTAGACGCACAGTTCGGGACCCCCTACCCGAGATCCGCCGATTTTGACACCGACATTGGTGCTTTCATTGAGAGTTCCTCTGTGTCGTCACCGATAAGCTTGATGGCATCTTCAACCAACAACGCTGTCCAGGGTGAGACTTTTCTCCCCGGACAGATCTTCGTATTCGGCGGCTTCGCCCTGCGGGCCAATTCACTTGGCCATCTGGAGCAGATCGAAAGCTACGCCCCTGGCCGTCAGGTCAGATTTGGAAGCTTAAACTTCACGGCTGATGTCGGCGGAGACTTGATCTTCGACGGACTCGAGCCACAGCCGAGCGCGCCGCACTGTGACGACGGGCATGATCTAGCTCTGCCACCGAACAGTGCCTTGGTGGCCGCACACGGGTCCGCTTCGGCCATTAGCCCGGAGCCGATCGCCCAGATCGAGGGCCGGTGGATAGACGCCGCCCTGGGGGCTTCAACATCCACGGCGATGGAGTCGAACACTAATTTTGTCCCCTGCGAAACTCGTGATTCCGAGGCGCCGGACTCCTCGCTGGACTCCGAACCTCCCGCGCCCCTACCAATCGATCCGGATTGGGCGCCGGTTATGGAATTCACCGCCGCGGACATCTTCCAATACTCGCCTTTTGGCGATATCCTGAATTCATTAAGGCACCTCTCGTTATCGGGAGAGTCCTGGCCGGACTGTGGCCAGGATGGTTGGGGTACGGACGACGAAGAAATTCAGAGCCCACCCACCACCCACTTTGTAGCCACTGTCGACGATCTAACCGACATGCTAGACTACGACTCCAAAGACATCGACGCCATGGACGACGATGCCGAAGACGAACAGGAACCAGTGCCTACAGGGAACTGGAAGACCACCTCGTCATATGACATATACATGGTGGACACCCCCAAAGACGGGGACGGCAAAGAAACAGCGGAGGCAGACTCTCTAAAGAAGTAGCCCAAACGCCGGCGTCAGCGGCGCCGCTCTAAATCTCGCCACAACAAGAATGGAGATTCCGGCACAGGAGATAATAACACTCCAGAGAGTGCCGAAGACAATCCCCTCCAGCAAGACTCAGCGCAGGAGGATGCAGAAGCAAGCCCACATGAGGGGGCGGCAGACGAAGAGGTTGAGGATCATAACTATATGCCTCCCTCCGAAGACGAAGCAAGCCTCAACGATGACGAATTCGTCGTACCCGAGGATCCCGTCGAACAAGAGCACTTCAAGCGCAGGCTTATTGCCACAGCAAACAGCCTAAAGAAAAAGCAGCAGCAGCTTCAAGCTGATCAGGACCTGCTGGCCGATCGATGGACCGAGGTCCTCGCGGCCGAAGAGTATAAACTCGAACGTCCCTCCAAAAGTTACCCAAGACGCAAGCTGCTCCCCCGATTAGAGGAGGAAGCATACGTACCTCCATCACCAGTGCACGATATGGCTGACCGACCACCCCGTGGTCGTGACAGAGAGGCATCCAGGCCCCCAGCCAAGTCCATACCCCGGCATCGCTCCAAAAGTACGAAGCCAAGAGGGAATGCGCCGGACTTGCGAGACATATTGGAGGACAAAGCAAGGCAATCCAGATCCATCTATGGATCACGTGGGCGCCCTACGACCCACTACGAATACCGTCGTGCCGGATACAATAACCCCGGCCGGGCCGAACACAGCAGACAGCGCTCTCTCGAGCTGCGTCGCGATATCGCTCAATACAGGGGCGCCGCACACCCGCTATGCTTCACTGACGAAGTAATGGATCATCAGATTCCCGAAGGGTTCAAACCCGTAAACATCGAATCTTACGATGGCACAACAGACCCCGCGGTCTGGATCGAAGACTATCTTCTCCACATCCATATGGCCCGCGGCGATGATCTCCACGCCATCAAGTACCTCCCACTCAAGCTTAAAGGACCAGCTCGGCATTGGCTTAACAGCCTGCCCGCAGAGTCAATTGGGTGCTGGGAAGACCTGGAGGCCACATTCCTTGATAACTTCCAAGGCACATATCTGCGACCACCAGACGCCGATGACCTAAGCCACATCATTCAGCAGCCAGATGAATCGGCCAGACAATTCTGGACACGGTTCTTGACGAAGAAAAATCAAATCGTCGATTGTCCGGATGCAGAGGCCCTTGCAGCCTTCAAACATAACATCTGGGACGAATGGCTAGCCCGGCACCTGGGGCAGGAAAAGCCAAAATCCATGGCAGCCCTCACATCGTTAATGACCCCCTTTTGTGCGGGAGAGGACAGCTGGCTAGCCCGCAGCAACAATCTCCGTAAAAATTCTGGCAGTCCGGACACTAAGGACAACAACGGCAGGTCACGTCGAAACAAAAACAAGCGCCGCATTAACGGCGACAATAAGGAGGATACGGCAGTCAATGCCGGATTCCGAGGCTCTAAACCCGGTCAGCGGAAGAAGCCATTTAAAAGAACCACTCCGGGTCCGTCCAATCTGGACCGAATACTCGACCGCTTATGCCAGATACATGGCACCTCTGAAAAGCCAGCTAACCACACCAATAGAGATTGCTGGGTGTTCAAGCAGGCCGGCAAGTTAATTGCCGAAAACAATGACAAGGGGCTAAATAGCGACGACGAGGAAGAGACCCGACCGCCGAACAACAGAGGACAGAAGGGTTTTCCCCCGCAAGTGCGGACGGTGAATATGATATACGCGACCCACATACCCAAGAGGGAGAGGAAACGCGCACTACGGGACGTCTATGCGATGGAGCCAGTCGCCCCAAAGTTTAACCCATGGTCCTCTTGTCCGATCACTTTTGATCGAAGAGACCATCCGACCAGCATACGCCATGGCGGATTCGCCGCATTGGTTTTAGACCCAATCATCGATGGGTTCCACCTCACGAGAGTCCTGATGGACGGCGGTAGCAGCCTGAACCTGCTTTATCAGGATACAGTGTGCAAAATGGGCATAGACCCATCAAGGATTAAACCTACAAAGACAACCTTTAAAGGTGTCATACCAGGAGTGGAAGCCAACTGTACAGGCTCAGTCACACTGGAAGTGGTCTTCGGATCCCAGGATAATTTCCGGAGCGAAGAGTTAATCTTCGACATAGTCCCGTTTCGCAGCGGCTATCACGCTCTGCTCGGACGAACTGCGTTTGCCAAATTCAACGCGGTGCCGCACTATGCATACCTAAAGCTCAAGATGCCAGGCCCTCGTGGAGTCATCACGGTCAATGGGAATACGGAACGCTCCCTCCGAACGGAGGAACATACAGCGGCTCTCGCGGCAGAAGTACAGAGCAGCCTTCTAAGGCAATTCTCGAGTCCGGCCGTTAAACGGTCGGATACAGCAAAGCGCGCCCGGAGCAATGCCAACCAAGACCACCTGGCGCGATCAGAGCACGCATAGCAATGCGGCCCCAACCCTCGCCCGCGTATGATCGCAAGAATAACACTCCGCGTACATCATTACGCTTTGGAGATACCATGGGCACAGGGGAGGGGGCACGATCGGAACGGACCCAGAGTGCGGTTCGACCACACCGGGGGCTCGCAAATGTGCCTCTCTTTTTTTATTATTTTTCTTCTTCTTTGTACACAGGACTCTGTTAACCAGAAGCCCTGTCCGGCGGCGAACCTGCCGAACTCATGATGCAACAGTCAGGGACTAAAGAAGGCCGCGACGAACACTCAGGTGGTCTCAATTACGAGCATTAAATTTGATTATATACACCAAATCTGCAGCTCATCCCTGGAGGGGGACATGTTTATTTAGTCCATATCCCTTGCTTACCGCACTATTTGTATCAGTCCGCTCTACTAGCAGACTTTTCTTTCATAAATAATGCAGCACCTTTATGATCGCAATTGCATTACCTTTTATATATATATATATGCTCATTATATGACATCTGGCACCCGTATATTTTGGTACGGCATAATACACCGGGGGCTTATGTTCCCCACTCTATGGTGTGATAAGTCCGAACACTTTCACAAGTGCGGCACCCCGAACTTATAGCATTATATGAATCGGCTCCGAATCATATCTTGGGTCAATAGTTGGGTTTGCCCGGCTCCCATGTTTTGGTGCCTTACGTTCCGTTCCGTCGGCTAAGGTGGCACTAGGAGAACCACTGCGATTGCGCCCCGGTTGAGTCGGGCAAGCGCCTCAGTGGAGAAAGCTAAAACTGACTGGCATGATAAGGCGAGAGACTGGTCGCTGTTCGCGAGGTTTTTTCGGGTCCTTAAAGACTCACGCCGCTTCGAGCGAAGTTCCGGACAATGTCCGAAGAAGGCGTGGATAGCGCCCCGGATTCGGTCTTCTGAATACCAGGGGCTTCGCCGAAATTTAAAATTATAGAATTCTATGGCTAAGCGAGAGTGTTCAAGCATTATAAGTCCGGTTGCCTTATTCGTTGTGTTGAGCGCCTCCCTCGATGGACCCAACAATGGGAACAAGAGTGCTCATGTTTATCCCGAATACCCCAGCACTCGCGGCTTGGGGGCTGAAGCCAACGACTTGCCATCTCTCAGATTTTATAAACGGCCGCACAGAAGGTAATATTTTAAATTAAACAAGTGTTGCTCATGGCGCATATAAACGAAGTTTTCAGCGCACAGGATAAATACATAGCGAGTTCACTCAAAGATTACATTTCGAGAGCACTCATCTGCAATATCGCAGGCTCCCTTCAGGACAATTTTATAATACTTCTCCGGCATACGATACTCCCTGCCCGGTGGCGGTGGATCCGTGAGAAGCTTCTCCGCATCCAACTTGCCCCAGTGCACCTTTGTGCGGGCAAGGGCCCGACGAGCGCCTTCAATACAGGCGGAGCGCTTGATGACCTCCACCCAGGGGCATCCATCCACAAGCCGCCGCACAAGGCCAAAGTAGCTCCCAGGCATGGCCTGTCCGGGCCACAGCCGGACTATGAAGCCCTTCATGGCCTCCTCAGCTACCTTGTGGAGTTCGACCAGCTGCTTCAGCTGGTCGCTTGGGGGCACCGGATGGCCGGCCTCAGCATACTGAGACCAGAAGACCTTCTCCGTCGAGCTCCCCTCCTCGCCACGATAGAATGCGGCGGCATCAGACGCACTACGCGGCAGATCTGCAAACGCCCCTGGAGAGCTCCGAATGCGGGTAAGTGTCAGGTAGTTCACATTAACATGCCTGCTTTGCATGAAAAACGCCTTACCCGCCGCTATCTTCTTTATGTCCTCAACCTCCTGAAGGGCCTTACGGGCCTCGGCCTTGGCGGACTTGGCACTTTCGAGAGCCGAGGCAAGCTCGGACTCTCGAGTCTTGGAGTCACGCTCCAAACTCTCATGTTTTTCCATGAGAGCCTGGAGCTCTTGCCGAACTTCCGCCACCCGTGCCTCTTGCTTTTCTCGCTCAGCCCGTTCCGCGGTCGCACTGTGTTCGGCCGCGGACACAGCATCCTTCAGGGCTGCCACCTCATTAGTGGCCCCTGCAATACACATATTATCCTTGTTAATTTTATTGCAACCGAAATCCTTTTCTGTAAGATACCTATTCAAAGTGGTGTTACTCACCTTCTTTTTGCTCGAGCTGCTTCTTCGCATGGCCGAGCTCTTGCTCGGACCGCTCGAGATCCTGCTTTAACTTATCGACCTCCGCCGTTAATGCGGCAGAGGCCAGCAGCGCAGCCTGCACACCCATATTGACATATTTTTAGCAACCCTGCGCATATCTTGTTAGATCCTCAGTCCGGCTTTTCTTTCCGAACACCGAACTGAGCATCAGGGGCTACTGTCTATGCGGTATTACATTACATAATTTTAACTTCTTACCTCAAAGCCTGTTAAAAGGCTGCTGCAGGCTTCGGTCAGCCCGCTTTTGGCGAGCTGAACCTTTTGAATCACCGCACTCATGATAGTGCGGTGTTCTTCCTCGATGGAAGCGCCTTTAAGCGCCTCCAGCAAGTTATCCGGCACCTCCGGTTGGACGGAGGCCGTCGGCGTCACGGTCTTGCCCTTCTTTCGAAGGGGCCGTTTGCCGGACTCTGGAACCACTGCGGGTTCCGATGTAGAGTCCGGCGCAAAGTCCGGGAGGCTGCCTGACGGCGCCTCCGGAACCTCCTCCTGATGGGTCGCCTCGGGGGGGTAGTGGCGGTCGGAAGTGAGTCCACATCCGACGGGGCCAATGACCCGCTTGATGAAGCGGGGAGATCGTCATCAGCCGGACTACGGACAGAATACGGCGTTAGAAGGACACTACGTGACATAAAAGATATTGCATATCAAGGATCCGGATACTTACGATCTCGCCGGATGCCTGGCCCTTGGAGGCCACTCATCCTCGCCAACGCTGGTGTTGGCGAAACTGTCCGGGGGGATAGTTCTCCCCCTCTTGGACCCTTCGGCCTCCCCGATTGGGGAAGCCTTCCTCTTCTTCTCTCCCTCCTCCGGGAGGGAATACTCCTCCTCCTCGTCTTCAGGGGAGGAGTCCTCGTCGTCGTCAGACGCCTGATTGCGGGAACTCTTTCGAGTCCCCGCGGCCACCTTCTTGGCCTTCTTCTCCGGCACCACGTGCGGTGCCGGAACTAGCAGCCCTGCTAAGCGGGCGTCCACTGGGTCCTCTGGCATGGGAGCCGGGCTGATAAGCAGCTTGGCCTTCTCCATCCATTCCTGTCAAAGGAAGAGGCAGAATGAAACCTCACTAGAGTCAATTTAATTATCACAAGTATCCCGTAATGGGGTTGAATCACTTACCTCGTCAGTTGGATACTGCGAGCTGAATCCGCGGTCTTCGGTCGCGGACGCAGGGGCTTCGGCGCCCTTGAACAGCACCCTCCAGGCGCCTTCGTATGTTGTATCGAAGAGCCCGCTTAGCGCCTGGTGCTATTCCGGATTGAACTCCCACAAATTGAATGCCCGTTCTTGGCATGGGAGGATCCGCCGGATGAGCATGACTTGGACCACGTCGACGAGCCTGAGCCTATTGCTCACCATCTTCTTGATGCATGCTCGGAGTCCCGTCACCTCCACCAGATTGCCCCACTGCAAGCCCTTCTCTTTCCAGGAGGTGAGCTGCGTGGGGAGGCCAGATCTAAACTCGGGGGCCGCCGCCCATGTGGGTTTGCGCGGCTCGGTGATGTAGAACCACCCCGATTGCCACCCCTTGACGGAGTCCACAAAGGTCCCTTCGAGCCAATGGACGTTGGGCAATTTTCCCAACATGGCGCCTCCGCATTCCGCTTGCGTGCCCTTCACAACCTTCGGCTTGATGTTGAAGGTCTTGAGCCACAGGCCGAAGTGGGGCCGGATGCAGAGGAAGGCCTCGCACACGACGATAAACGCCGAGATGTTGAGGATGAAGTTCGGCGCCAGATCGTGGAAATCCAGGCCGTAGTAAAACATGAGCCCCCGGACAAATGGATGGAGCGGAAAGCCCAGTCCGCGAAGGAAGTGGGGGAGGAAGATGACCCTCTCATGAGGCCCGGGGGTAGGGATGAGCTGCCCCTCGTCAGGCAGCCGATGCGCGATATCACCGGAAAGGTATCCGGCGCTGCGCAGCTTGGTGATGTCCTCCTCCTTAACGGTGGAGGCCAACCATTTGCCTCCCACTCCGGACATATTCGGAGAAGGTCGAGGCGAGATGCGCGAGCTTGGGCGTTGGAGCTTGAGTTCGCGGAGATGGATAAGCAAAGGAGGAAGAAGGCGTAGGTGAGAAGGTGAATCCTTATCCCTTATATATAGGCGGACAAAACTATGCGTCCCCCACCGACCTGGTAAAACTCGCTTATCTCCCAAGCGCCACCATCAATGGCGCGGTTGGGTTACCCACGCACGTATTGAGGAGAATCCCGGAATAAGGGGAACACGATCTCTGCTTCGACAAGACGTGCCAAGGGAACCGCTTCGCTAAATGTGCTGAGGTGGTATGGTAAAAAATGATTCAAACAAAGGCTTGGTAGCGGTGTGATGTCCCGCCGCATAATACGTCAGCATATTGAACTAAGTGTACATTTTATTCTCTCTACGGTGGAGTGTGGAATTTATTTTGCAGAGCAGGACACTATCCTGGTGTTCATGATCTTCTCTGGATTATTCAAGGGAGGAACCCGCCTTGCAATGCCGAACATTATGCGCGCCAGACTAATCGTCATTGAAGCCTGGTTCAGGGGCTACTGAGGGAGTCCTGGACTAGGGGGTGTCCGGACAGCCGGACTATCATTGTCTGCCGGACTCCAAGACTACGAAGATACAAGATTGAAGACTCCGTCCCGTGTCCGGATGGGACTTTCCTTGGCGTGGAAGGCAAGCTTGGCAATACGGATATGTAGATCTCCTATCATTGTAACCGACTCTGTGTAACCCTAGCCTTCTCCGGTGTCTATATAAACCGGAGGGCTTTAGTCCGTAGGACAACATACATTACAACAATCATACCATAGGCTAGCTTCTAGGGTTTAGCCTCCTTGATCTCTGGTAGATCCACTCTTGTAATACCCATATCATCAATATTAATCAAGCAGGACGTAGGGTTTTACCTCCATCGAGAGGGCCCGAACCTGGGTAAAAACATCGTGTCCCTCGTCTCTTGTTACCATCCGCCTAGACGCACAGTTCGGGACCCCCTACCCGAGATCCGCCGGTTTTGACACCGACAGCGGTCAAGGCATGTCTGGTTGCTACATCTTCTTTTCTGGTGGCAACTTGCCAAAGACTTGAGTTGTGACCACTGTTGCTCTAGCGGTCTAGCCTCTACGCATCGTGTATGTTATCTATTCAAACACGGTAATGAATATCAAACGTATTTTTTGTTTTTTGGACGCATTCCACCTTCTTCATGTATCCGGTATATTGTCAAGATATATACATTTACCTTCACATCATGCTGAGGTGGTTTCTTCGAGATCGATCGTGACCTCATTATTGGACTAGTTACGTCGCGGGCTTTGACAACACCGATATTCACAATTAGGTACGGTGCTTTGGCTCTCGGGAGTATTTTGCTCTTGTATAAATAATAAATTAAAAAACTCTGTTTTTCTAGATGTTCATGTTAGCGTCTGAAGTGTGTTTGAGAATTTTCAGATGAAATAGAATAGCAATGTAATGTTTTCTCCATTAAGAAAACGCCAAATATCAATGTTCAACCTTTTTTTTCTTCGCACATGTTGAAATGTTTATGTTTCCTCCCTAAAAGTTTATTGATGAAATTTAATATGTAAATGTCTAAAAGTTTTTGCATTTTCCCCACATTAAAAAAACTTTTTTGGCGCTCGGGAGCAAATGCTCCCTAGAGCCGAACCGATTTTTCGTATCATGAGTGCATAATTTTGGAGTTAGGGGTACAACTACCCTTGGCAAAATATGACCACCTATAAGTCCACAGACATGATTCAATCACCCCTCATTTGTTTGCCATTGAAACCACTCTTCATTTTCACACTACTCCATGCAATGTCCATTATATCTAGGTAATCATAATACATGAAGCAAACTACACAAATCCCACTTAGCGTCGGAGATATCAATGATCCCATTACCCAAGCCACCAGCCTTGTGCTCATTGGCGGCGGGGCTATGCTCTGAGGCCTCCTCCTCCTCATCGTCCTCGTCCGTGAAGAGAAGCTCCCGCTCCATGTCGGCAAGGTGGATAACGCGACAGTTCTCTACTACCTTCTGTTCGGACTGGATCAAGTCCAGATTATCGGCTATGAGTTTGCAATCGGCGACGAGCGCCGCGTAGGAGGCATTGCCCGCTTGCTCGACCTCCTCACCGCACCTCCGCCCATAAATCATCGGGCTCAACCTCCATGGCCTCCTCCTCGTCCTTCGGCACCTCGACCTCTCACTGTGCACGTGCCTCGTCCTTCTCTGCACGCTGAGCAGCGCGGTTTGCCTTCGTCGTGTGGTGTGCCTCCGTGGCACGACGTTCCCGACCCTAGGATGTTAGCATACTGTAGTAGGTTATCTTCTCTTGAACCAAGTCAGAGCAAAAAGGGGAAAGAGATGGGGGATCCGGTGGCAGCACAGACGCGAGGAAAAGAAAGAAAATGTGAGCGACTAGGGTTTGCCCCCAGTTTGGTTAAATAGTCGGGTTCTTGGCTCATCAGATGGCGCGCCAGAGTGGCACCATGAATGCGATCACCAAACCAAGTGACCTTCCGGACGGATCGAATGTTTTTCATGCGGGTCTCGCCCGTCGGTCCGAAGTGGTGACGCGTCCGACAAATCCCCCTATCCGCCCTACATATGGGTTGGGTATAAAGGGTGACGCACATCCCGAACATATATGAGCTTGGTTTGCGGGTCTTGGTAGGGCTGAAAAAAACATAAATGAATATTTAATGGTGCGTTTGGTTGCAAAGGTGGGCATGGATGGGTTGGGATCGTCCAAAAAATATACGTGTTTGGTTATAAATCACTTAATGGTTCGAGTCAAAAAAAAGAATATGCCTCGGAGATGCTGAACCGTTTCACAACCAAATTGGTCGAATCAAATGACCATCTTTTGCATGCATGACCATGTAAGCACGACTGATGGTCCTGTCCTAAATAATTAGCTCATCTATTATATTGAGCCAAACACATGATTGGATGGGCTGAACCGGAATCTTGGGCAGGAGATGCGGAACAGTTGCAACTGTTGTTTTCCGATAATCCACGGTTGAATACAGGGTGTTCACCGGTCACTCAGTCAACAGAAGCTGACCCCCGTGTCCCACTTGACAGTGTCCTTCTCGTGCTCGCCAGCTGTGGAAAATATCGCCATAGGTCAACAGAGGGACAAAATTACTGTTCTGCCCTTTAGCCAAAGTAAATCCCGATTTGACCTCGGTTCAAAAAAAAATTCGTTTCTGACCTTTTTCGGTGACGCCAAGGTCCCTGGCGTCTGGGTTACGAAGCAGACGCCAGGGGCCCTGGCGTCTGGCCCCTGGCCCGCACTGCCCGCCTGCCCGTTGACCTGCTGACGTGGCAAAGGGGCCAGACGCCAGGGACCCTGGCGTCTGGCCCCGGTAAGTGGATAACCGCGCGGGCCAGCCCACCCATCCCCATCTTTCTCCTGGCGGCGCACGACGAACAGAGGGCTCTGTTCTTCGCCCCTTCTCTCCCTCCCACCACCACCCCCCTTGATCTACTCCATCAACCCCTCAAACTCACAGATCGGACCCCCCCCCCAAGCTTCTTTGAGGTATTCTCCCCCATTCCCTCCAATTTTTTTTTGTTTTCCCCTCTTTGGTTGGATGCATTATTCAACACTAGGTGATGTTAGATGAGTAGATGGTTTCTTATTTTTAGGAAATTTTGTGTAGTTGATAGATGATTAGGTATGTAGTAGATGATGTGTAGTTGAACATGTAGGTAAAATCAATTCGGTTTTGTGTATATGTTGTCCATAGGAATTTTTTTTTGAATTAAGAGGGGTGATGAATATATGATTTGTGTATGTAAAATAGACTTTGGCATACTATATTTGGTTTGATAGATGATGTGTGTATGTGTAGATAATCCTATTGTTGGCATACTATTGTTGGCAAAAAAATTTATGCAAAAGAGATGATGAAATTTTCTTATTGTGTGTGACATGATTTGTTCAATAGAATGGCGGATGATGATAATGAAATATATTTGATGGTGAAATTTGGTACTCTAGATGATATGTGTGCATATGTAGAAGAAAGAAATGATGTGGTTATGTTTGAGAAGAATGGTGTTTTCATATGGAATAAACTTGGAGAAGGAAATTGTTTGATATTGTTCATGTATTCATAGATGTTTGTGAATTTTTTGTAGGATGGCGGATGGTGATGGACCTTGGTATGACGGATTAATCGATGAGTGGGATAAGGAGCATCGTGCTCGTGCCATTGAAAATGGACAGGTAAGAAGCAAGACTGGGTCAATTTTCGTTGTTTCTCATTTGTGTTCTTGTATTGATTATTAAAACATCACTTTATTTGCAGGTTGTAGTTGCTATGCGCGTGAGGGGTCATTCCGCTGATGACTTTGATTATGACCCGCGGTATGAGCCTTACATTCGGAGATTGGGTCTTCTCCCATTCGTGTTGCAGTTTAAGCGACGCGCTCCGCCGGTGAACCACGCGGCGCTGACCGCACTTGTGGATTGTTGGAGGCCGGAGACTCACTCCTTCCACCTTCCATGTGAGGAGATGACGATGACCCTACAGGACATGGCTATGATAAGCGGCCTTCCTATCAATGGACAAGCTGTTACCGGTCGTGTCAGCGTGGGTAATTGGCGAGAACGGACTGCCGATTTAATTGGCGTTCAGCCCGAGGGCCCTCAGGAAGGCAAGGCCGATACCGCGAAAGTGAGGCATTCTTGGCTAAAACTGGTCAGAGGAAACACCAACCCGTGCCCTCAGGATGCCAATGACGTGGTTGTGCAGCAGTACGCGCGGGCCTATCTTTGGTATGTACTAACCAAGGTAGTCTTCTCAGATGCAACCGGGAACTCAGCCCTCTGGATGTTCTTGGAGCCACTTAATAACTGGGATACCCAGTATAGCTGGGGTTCGGCCGCACTAGCATACTTGTATCGTCAGGTAAGAGATATTTGCAACCAATTATTTTGCATTTGTCATGCGCCTCCATATCTAACATGTTTGTTTGATTGCAGCTTGACTTGGCGTGTCGGAGGAAGGGAGGTACATCCTCATTGTCTGGGTTTGTTTGGAGCCTATCCGTGTGGATGTGGGAGCGGATCCCGGTTGGACGGCCCGATTTGAAGAACCCCCTCATGGCAAACCCACGGGGTAATCATGACGGGTTGCATGATGATGATCCATATCGGCGCCCTACGCTTGCTTACTATTGGGAACAAGTGACAGTGTACACAGGAAGCTCGCATGTGCGATACAAGTGCTATATGAACGAGCTGGACACCTTGACTGCTGAGCAGGTTATGAGAAGTTCGATGAGATAAAATTTAGTCAAGAATGAAACTTATGTATGTAGCTAACAATGCATCTCTTTGTTTTGCAGGTACATTGGTTGCCTTATGTGGAAGATCGTGACTTTGATCTTAATGAGATGTGCACGCGTGATAGCCATCTTTGGCGGGCGAGGTGCCCAATGATATGCTTCTTCGCAGTCGAGTGGCACTTTGTAGACCGTGTGGCAAGACAATTTGGAAAAAGACAAGGTATTCCAATTGAGGAGAGCAAGGAGGAAATGCTATCTCTGCATCGGTAAGCAAGCATGCCTTGAGTATGTAGTAGAGCATTGAATAAGTCAATGTTTGCTAATGCTTTGTCCCGTGCATCATTTGTAGGTTCGATCGAAGGAACAATCAGGATATATCGGATTGGGCAAACAAACACCGTGCGTGGATAGAAATTTGGAATCAAAGAGACACGTTAGTGCAATCAGAGAATAGACCTCACAATCAGTCAGCATATCAGAAGTATCAAGTGTGGTATGCGGATCGTTACCGGTTAAAGCTGAAGCCAGGTTGGACTCACGAGGAGTGGTCGGAGTTGGTGTCTGAAGACCCGGAGACTGCAGAAGGTTATCATACCTTCAACATGGCTGTGAGAGACACCAGAGGGGCTCATGTTGACTACACACCGGTGCATGACGAAATGGTAGTCTGTTTGACCTATTCTAACATACTTGCATCATGTTGTCTTCTTTCAAATACATAAGTTTGGTGTGTTCATGAATTGCAGGGCAGAGAGTTGCTTCTGTGCGTCAACGATGCCAATGTTGCACTGAGTCATCCACCTGGTGGTGCATTATCTGAGAGGACTCTTAGGAGCACGATGGAGGTTAGTCGCAATATATTATAAAAGTTTTTTTCGCGGATTAGTTATTTGCATCTCATATCATAGCATCTTTTGTGTTGTCGCAGAAGTTCAAGAAGCGGTTCCATAAGATGGCGGCTATGCTTTCTTGCCATGGTGCTCAGTCCAGTGACGTGTATGCACCAGGTAGCCGCGCCTCCAGAGCTAATAAACGGCGTTATGTCCAGAACGAAGAGGACATAGAGGAGGAGGTCAATGAAGAGGAGCCAGCACATCAAGAGGAGCCAACACATCATGATGAGCATGAGTATGATGCAACACATCAAGAGGATCATGAGTATGATGTTGATGCTCCACAACCATCACAGGTTACACAACCGACACAAGGCAATGCCCGCTCTAAAAAAGGCAAAGCAATAGCTAAGACACCGGGCCAGAAAGGTAGAAAGAAGATATGGAACACTCAATTCCATAGTCCGGAGTATCCTCATCAATTTATGCCTGCGGGAATGCAAAGATATAAGTCCAACATTGATGCAGAGGCGGAGGAGGCTAGAGAAGAGGAGGAGCATGAGGCTAGCGAAGAGGAGGAGCATACACTTGCAGAACTTGCAAAGAGAGGAAGGAAGAAGTGAGCTTGTTGTAGTTTGTTTCAATGAGCTTGTTCTAGTTTGTTTCCATGAACTTGTTGTCGTTTCTTTCCATGAACTTGTTGCCGTTCGAATTAAGTTGCACCGGATTCGTGAAGTTGCTATGAATGTTTGACATGAATGAATGATGTGATTTATGGTAATTGTTGTTTCCTGTGATTTAGTCATTTAAATGAATGTTTATATGAATGTTTGACATGAATGATGAAATCTGTATTTAGTCATTTATATGCACAGGGAGCCAGACGCCAGGATCCTTGGCGTCTGGCTGTATGTTAGGGGACCAGACGCCAGGGTCCTTGGCGTCTGGATGTATGTCAGGGGACCAAACGCCAGGGTGTCCTTGGCGTCTGGCAGTCTACTGACACCAGAAACAGGGTAAAGCAGGGGAGCCAGACGCCAGGGTCTTTGGCGTCTGGTCCTGGTGCAGAGTCTTTTCATACCACATGTAGTTTCGAATAACATACATACATAAGCATTGCATGGTCTTTTCATACCACTATAGTTGACAAATGACAAACTTAGTTCATGACCACGATGGTCTACGATACAATGTCTCGAATGACATAGCAAATTACAAACATTGTTCAAATTACACAAATAGTCTCGAATGAGAAGTTCATCACATACAATGTCTA
Source organism: Triticum timopheevii (assembly GCA_963921465.1). Lineage (NCBI taxonomy): Eukaryota > Viridiplantae > Streptophyta > Magnoliopsida > Poales > Poaceae > Triticum > Triticum timopheevii. Next base: position 186,360,791 of record OY997266.1, on the reverse strand, counting down.
GAATGACATAACTAGTTCATGACCACGATGGTTGAAACGACATGAACATCACATATAACTCGGTTTCCTGTAGCAATGCAAGTCAACAACCCTTTTCCATTTCCATTCTTCCAGCATTTCTTGAATCTTGTCATCATCAGTTATGTCAACCAATTTTCTTTCCCCGGGGCCATCTGACTTCCTCCTGCTGACGTAGTACACAAAATCCTCTTCCTTCAACCCTTGCTTCAACATGAATTTAGTCTTCAACCAATCAAAAGTTAGGTCCACTTGACTAACTTCCACAATACATGGAGACAAGCCATGCACATGAACAACAGGGCTAAGCACCCACTGAGTTTCGTTAGCCATCTACAACACACAAATCTCTTAGTATCTAACCTATGATACATTAAACCACGAGGAAAACAAACTAGGGTTTTCACAAAGGTATGATAAATTAAACCAACCAAAAAATGGGGGTGGAGTTGATTTACCTTGTAGTCTCGAAATACTGAAGATCCAACGGTGAAACCGGACCGATTTGTGAGAGATCTGAGGGGGGGGTTAGGGTGCTGGACGAGGGAGTCACGTTGGCAGGGCTAGAGGTGAGAGTGGGTGGATATGAGTGAAATGAGAGGGGTAGAGGTGGAGATGAATGGATGAGAGGGGTAGAGGTGGGCCCAAAATCTTATCCACTCGAATCTTATCCATCAGACAAGAATGCATTCTGGACACCAGACGCCAGGGACCTTGGCGTCTGGGTGTCCATCAGACACACCAGACGGCCTGTCTGGTCACCTGCGTGAGCAAAGCAAGCCAAACGCCAGGGTTCCTGGCGTCTGGGTGTGGGAGGCAGACTCCACGCACCCTGGCGTCTAGGTGTCCATCAGACACACCAGACGGCCTGTCTGGTCACCTGCGTGAGCAAAGCAAGCCAGACGCCAGGGACCCTGGCGTCTGGGTGTGGGAGGCAGACGCCACGCACCCTAGCGTCTGGGTGTCCATCAGACACACCAGACGGCCTGTCTGGTCATCTGCGTGAGCAAAGCAAGCCAGACGCCAGGGACCCTGGCGTCTGGGTGTGGGCCTGGTGTTTTTGCACAAAGCTTGTTAAAGTTTTTGCTTAGCAACAATTAGCAAACACTGTTAAATATGAACAAAGCATGCTACTGTCAACCAAAAATATGAACAGAGCATACTAACTAGTCTCGAATGACGAACATAGTTTGCACATAATCTCAAACAGTCTCGAATGACAGAAATAGTTCATGACCACACAAGGTCTCTAATAATAAGTTCATACATTAAACAAAGTCTCGACAGTTCATCATCGACGCCGGTGCCTTTCCATTTGTCTACTGAGTAGTACGGGGCCACTTTCCCTTCTTGTCATGTGCCTCGTCCTCCTCTCGTGCATCGCGAGCCCTTGCAAGTTTTCTTACCCTCTCTTCTTGACGAGCCGCCTTCTCTTTGCGTGCCCTCTCTTGCTCACGCTTCTTGCGCTCACGAGCCTCCTTCTCACGACGCTCCCGCTCCAATCCCCGTGCATAGGACTCCTCGAATCGGCGCTGCCTCCGTAACCAATCTGCACGTTGGTCCTCTTGGACATCTTTTGGTACCTCGTGATCTATCCAAGTGAAGTACTTGCAAAGTGGAGGAGGGGACTACATATAAACCATGATTTTGTTAGACATATGAGTGACAACTTGTTGATGTTTTTTATATGTACACCTAACATACCGGTGGTATGTCATATGCGTTAGTTGGCCTTCGACGATCATGTGCATAGTTGGGACACACGAAAAACCTTCTACCTTCTGTCCATGACTTGTTGCGGTCAGTGGACACCTTCAGCTTGCAAACATCACCACACCAACATGGTGGTGTGGGCACATCCTTCTCCTTCTCCTTGTCCAAACTGGCCTCCAACCACGTCTTCGGCATGTCCTCTTGGTCCGCGCACGGCGGCCTCGTCCTGGAACCGGATGAAGCCATGCCTACAAAAAGAACAATTGTTAGCACAAGACATAAAGAGAGCAAATGCATAAATACAGTAAATGAATAAATGCTAGGAATTGTATGAACAAATAATATACCATTATTATTAGATCAACCATCTGGATTAAGCAAATAACCGAAGGCCGATCCATTATCAACCATTCCTCTACGACCACCTCTAGCACTTGTGCTTCCTCTTCGACGACCACCACCTCTAGCACTTGTGCCTGCTCGACCACCACCTCTAGCACTTGTGCTAGCTCGACCACCACCTCTAGCACTTGTGCTCCCTCTACGAACACTAGCACCTCTAGCACTTGTGCTCCCTCTACGACCACCACTACCACCTCTGACACTCGTGCTTCCTCGACCACCACCACCGTCACCTCTTCCACCTCTTTCACCATCGGTGCCGCCTCCACGACTTGTTTTTCTTTTTTTGGTTTTCTTATTTTTGCATGTCCGCTCATTGTGTCCCCCTTCACCGCACACCCCACAGTTGACAATGTCAGGAGCCTCCATGAAATGACCGCTACCAAATTGTTTCATGCCAGTGTATCCAGCCAGGTCATCCATATCACCCCTGAACCTCTTAGTTCTCCTTCTACCCTTCGTCTCCACCTTCAGAAGAGGGTCTGGCCTAATATGAGGGCCATGGTACTCAGGCCACTGTGATTGGTCCAAGAAAGGGTGAAATCTTGGCGCCCATGTCAACCTAGTAGCTTCCACATGGAACTCTTGCATCCTCACGGTTTTTCCATCATTAACATGTATGTTTCTCGCCTTCGCCGCCGTTATCAAATGCGAGCATGGCCAATGATACTTACTAGGCCTCTCGCACTGGCACCACCGAGTCTTCAGTTTCACCTCAAATGCAGCACCACCATATTGTCTACCATCTCGTGTTGTGCCACCTGGCTCATCAATTTGATAGATCATTTCAAGTCTATCGAATACGATAACTTGTTGCCGTGAAGACTTGCTTGCTTGTAACTGCAACCATTCATCAACCTTTTCTGGATAATCCTTTTTTTCACCTATCCATTTTGCAGTCTCTTCAGAATGCCTCTGAAAGTACTCATTAAGCTTGAAGAAGGTGTACTCCACTATTGCAGTCACCGGCAAAGCACGAGCACCCTTCAACACATTGTTGAAACATTCTACGAGATTGCTCGTCATGTCGCCATATCGCCAACCACCATCGTCATGAGCGCGTGCCCACTTGTGCTTCTCGCTTAAATTCCTAGTTAAGAAGTCTTTTCCCCCTTCGTTCACCGCTGCAAAGAGTTTGTTGTACCGAGCATCGAAACCTTGGGTGGTGAAGGCCACACATACATGGGTAAGGTCTTTGCTGAGCTCCTTGCTCTTAAATGCCCGGTAAAAGTTGGCCACGAAATGCCTCATGCACCATCTATGGTGAAGCTTTGGAAATCCTGGAATAACAATTTCCATTGCCTTGAGTATGCCATGATGTCGGTCCGATATGATGCATACCTCCCTAGCCCCAATCACATTGTGCCTAACATGACCCATGAACCACTCCCAGTTGTCTTGGTGCTCGGAAGGCACCAAAGCAAATGCACACGGCAACACGTTGTCGTTTGATGAGTGCGCCATTGCTACCATTAGTGTGCCCTTATATCTACCGGTCAAGAACGTGCCATCTATAGACAAGACCGGACGACAATGCTGAAACGCCTCCACACATTGTCCATAACTCCAGAAGGCACGGAGGAACACTCCCTCGTGATCCTCGACCACATGAAACATGCCCGGGTTCCTATGTGCAATGGCGGCCAACAACCTTGGGAGCTGGTTGTATGCTTCTTCATAACCACCGTACAACATCCTAATAGCATTTGCCTTTGCCTTCCATGCCTTCCCATACTTGACTTCATAACCAAATTGTTTTTTCACCGTCCGCATGAGAAACCTCACTTTCACAGTGGGATCAAAGGCTATGTCTTTCATCCATTTGTATCCAAGATACTCAGATGTGAGTTGACGGTGTGTCTTTCTAAGTCGTTTCGATGGCGGTTTGCATCTATGAGTGGTATCACAACTTGTTAACACCCATTCTTCGGTTTCTTTAAGCTTTCTTGCACGAACCTTCCATGTGCATTCCTTTTGCTCACACACCACGGTGTAACGCAACTTCATGTCGGAGTGCTCAACATAAATTGGCCTATGGTTTCGAATGGCATAGTCAGCCAACCAAAACTTCAGCATAGGCAAGCTCAGAAACTTCAATCCTTTCTTCAAATAAGCATTCTCGTCCTCATTCTCCACCCTTGGTTCTCCTGGATCCAGGCATGGTGTTGGCTCAATCGCCGTCATTCTCATTCCACCGTCAACAACAGCTTTATGGGCAAGGCTGAGATCTTTAAACAAGTGAGTTCTTTTTTGTAAACCCGTCAGCTCAAAGTGGATTTGGTTCTCCTCCTTTGTGAATCCATCCTCGTCCAACTGTTCAACTGGACCCTCGTCATCCGAGTCATACGCATATTGACGCCTAAAAGTCAAGTCACGATCCATGTCCTTTTGCGCTATGTACACATCCAAGTCACCAACATCATTGCCATGAAACCCTTCCTCTTGCTCTTCGTCGTCATCATAAGCATCTTCATCCTCTTGAATTACTCCCTCACTAGCAATCACCTCAACTTCATTTGCTTGGCTAGTTGGTGGTTGGCTAGAAGCATTGGGGACATACAACTCAACCTCATTTGCTTGGCTAGTTGGTGGTTGGCTAGAAGCATTGGGGGCATACAACTCAACCTCATTTGCTTTGATAGTTGGTACACGGGGACGTGGTGGGGGATAAACATTGGGGGCATCAACCACAACCCTATGCTCAACAAGTGGCACCATTGTCCTCTCGCTCATGTCATCCATTGGGGAAGAGACATGCCGGTTCAAATCAAAGGTAAACCGAGGAGATTCAACCTTGGTGGCAAACAATTCAAGTGACTTGTCTTCCGATTGGGATACTTTTTCCTTGTATACATCCCAATGCAAATCCGAGGTGATAGGCATACTTTTAAAGCGAGATTTGGCTCCAACTCCAACATCATACCTTCCTATTAACTTAACATCAACATTGGTGTCCATCCACTTCAAGACTTGTCTCACTTTTGCAACAACATCCTCATAGCTAGGGCTTCTATCAAAAACCAATGGTTCCTCACCCGTGTCGGCATTGTTACTCAAGAATGCCTCCTTGTCAATGTAATGAACATTAACAAGTCTCTCCATCTAAAAATAACATGAATGCATTTAAGACTTCAATGAGAATTGGTCTTTATCCAAATACATCTTATTATATCCAAATCATATCAACACTAAATTATTGGTGATGTCCACAAAAGTATCACTAATCACTAATTAACACACTAAGCAAAGTTAACCCTAATCACTAACTAACCTTAACCCCCAATATTTCTACTCAACAAACATATATTCCTACTACAAACCATGCATAGCACTATATTATCAAAGTTAACCAAGCCATTCACACTAACATAAGGGGGAGAAAACATGAACTAGGGTTCCACCAACATGTATAAAATGCAACCAAAATAACAAGACTTAACAAAAATAATTGGATGATTTGAGGGAGATTAGCACAAGCAACAAAGTGATGGAAAGATCCACCTAAGGGAAGCACCTTTTGGAGAGGATTTGAGGGGGGGGGCTTGAGGAGTGAGAGAGAGTGGGGGGCAGAAGCTGTTCTTCAAGCTCGGGCTGGATTGGGGAAAGTGTGTGGAGTGGGACCCACACACTCTCCCGGTGGGGTTATCCACTTACCGGGGCCAGACGCCAGGGTCCCTGGCGTCTGGTCCCTTTGCCACGTCAGCAGGTCAACGGGCAGGCGGGCAGCGCGGGCCAGGGGCCAGACGCCAGGGAACCTGGCGTCTGCTTCGTAACCCAGACGCCAGGGACCTTGGCGTCACCAAAAAAGGTCAGAAACGAAATTTTTTTTGAACCGAGGTCAAATCGGGATTTACTTTGGCTAAAGGGTCAGAACAGTAATTTTGTCCTCAACAGAGGCCGTACGACCCAGGCGTGGACCTGGTGTTGGTGCACCGCGGAGTCACGCGCCGCCCCCGTGCTCTCCTCGGGGCCGGTCCATGCGCCGTGCCGCTGCCTCCGGACTTGTCGCGTCTTCAAAAAGGAAAACTCAACCCCCCACTACTGGCACGGAGGGCGGGCGCGAGGCTTGCAGTGCAAGAAAGGAAGGCACCGCCGCCGCCGCCGTCTCTCTCGAGGAGGAGGAGGGTGAGACCTCGCCGCCGCCTCCGGCATGCAGGGCGTCGAGCAGGAGGACGCGCCGCGGCGGCGGCGGCCGCCGGTCGCCACGGAGGCTCTCCGCGACAGGATCGTCGAGAAGGTCAAGGAAAACCGCGTCACCCTGATCGTGGGGGACACCGGATGCGGTAACAATCGAGTCGCTTTTCCTTCGACATACAGTCCTTCCTGCCTCGATCGCTCGCATTTTGGTGATTCGATTTTTTTGGTGGCATTCGGGGTTTGGGGGAGGTTTATCCTCTCTTTTTTTCTGTACCGGAACCAAGGACTTTTTGCCTGGATTTCCGCAAATTCCCTTGTTTGCTTCCTGTCGCTTTGTTTGTTCATCTGCTTTTTTCGGCCTTTTTTCTTGCACCTACTGTTTATTGGGGTTTTGGTCTATCGTGGGTGGCGGCATTGGGGGTTTGTTGGAGCAGGGGTTTCTGCCAGATTGGGAACTGCGTGTTTCAACTTTGATTGGGTTGCGGCATTGGGGATCTCGGCCTTGTTTTCTCCTTTTTAGAGCTTTTGGAGGGTTCAAGTTTTTGAGAAAGGGCAAGAGATGGACGATGGAGGAAGGGGTTTTGGGAGAGTGGTGGTTCTTGAATTTTTCTTCTGACGCGAGTGTGGATCTACTTTCTAATAATTGATCTTCTGGAATTGGGATTTTACTAAAAAAAAGGGTTCACAATTTAGATCTGTTATTTATCGCTACCTTTTCGGAGACTCTTCTTTTCCGAAGTTTCCTTGCAATTTTTATGTAACAGCTTTTGTTTGGTTTTAGGCTTTTCTGAATGCATGCTTAGAATGGAGGAATGATGTAGAACAACTAGGGTTCACCTGACGTTTGTAATTTCAATGTCAAAATCATACTTCTGTATTATCGATGTTACATATAGTGTCCTGCTCTAGGATGTAAACTTTGTGTTCAGTCACCCTAATGGATTTAACCCATTAACTTGCTGCAGGGAAGAGCTCTATGGTTCCCCAGTTCCTCCTAGACGGAAATTTGGAACCAATTATGTGCACACAGCCTAGGAGGTTTGCTGTAGTAGCTATTGCTCAAATGGTGGCTGAATCCCGCAACTGTCAGGTTGGAGAAGAGGTTGGATATCATATTGGCCACTCCAATGTGTCAAATCTCAATTCGAAAAGGTAATTCCTCACTGAATTTGTGATCCGATGGCACCTTATCCGATATTAGGCGGATGAATGAATCGTTATATCCATTTTCTTCTTCATTCTGCATTCTCCATGGGTATTATTGTGCAGGATACATGCAGTATATGCTGCCACTTTGACTGTATTTTCAGTACTTGCCTCCTTAACTCCAAATTTCCAGTATATATAACATTACATTTTATTTCAAGTATCTTACCCACCTGAAGCTCATGATTTTCTCACCAGTTCGTTGATTTTGTGATATATCATTTGTGCCGTAGTATCAATTAACTAAAACTTTTCTAATGTGTGAATCAGGTCAAAAATTGTTTTCAAAACAGCTGGTGTTGTACTGGAGCAAATGCGTGATAAGGGCCTTGCTGCATTGAAATATAAGGTTATTATTCTTGATGAAATACACGAAAGGTCCGTCGAATCTGATCTTGTACTTGCTTGTGTAAAGCAGTTCATGATGAAAAAAAATGACTTAAGGTAAGAACTCTGATAACATGCATTGGCACATTTCATTTCTGCCCACCTTACAAAATTATCTTACTTATTGCTAAGATATGTCATGTCACTCTTGACATAGGTTGGTTTTAATGTCTGCTACCGCTGATATCACAAGATACAAGGAATACTTTAGAGATCTTGGAAGGGGTGATAGGGTTGAAGTGATTGCCATTCCAAGCAGTCCTCGAACGCCCATTTTCCAGAGAGAAGTCCTATACCTTGAGCAGGTACATGTTGTAGCTGACTTCAGCATTTAACTGGGCTGTCAATGTTTGGTTTACTATTATACCATGGAACGTCGATATTAGTTTACCTAAATTTCTTCTGGAAATTGCATGATGTACCTTCTAGTATCTACAGTGCCTTGTTACTGAAGATGCTGGAGTTTGTTTCCTATATGCTCTTGTCTCGTATTTATGTACTCCCTCTGTTCCTAAATATAAGATCTTTTAGAGATTCCACTATGATTCCACTATAGACTACATACGGAGCATAGTGGAATCTCTAAAATGTCTTATATTTAGGAACGGAGGGAGTACATTGGATTTTACAGAAGTATTATTTCACGAATGTAGCACTGCATCATTCTCATTAATAGAATATGGGTTCAATCCTTACACCCCCCTCCCCTCCATTGAAGACCCCCTGTCTGACATGCAGGCCACCTTGTGTCTGACATGTTAATCTAGGCCCTAGTGGCTTAAGGGTTTGATCTTTTTATAAGGGCATAAGAGCTTTCGCCTCGAAATCGTCACCTTCCATTGTCTAGTTTGTGGTTTGCCTTATTTGATACAGTCAGTACTTTACATGGATCTCTTCTAGTCTGTACTTTACTGTTGTCACCTGATGCAATGGAATGCTGCTCAGATTGCTGATATTCTCAAGATGAATTCTGAATCACTCTCAACAAAGTATTGCTCTGGAGAGGATGCTGACGCTGATGCTGGTCTAAACTCTGATGTGTATCAACTTATCCACGAGTTACTGTTGCACATACACCGAAGTGATCCAGACCTTGAAAATAGTATTTTGGTTTTCCTTCCTACATACTATGCATTGGAGCAGCAGTGGATCCGTCTGTCGTCTGTTAGGTCGGTTTTCAAGGTGCACATTCTTCATCGTAGCATTGACACTGATGAAGCACTTCAAACTATGAAGGTTTCAAAGTCTTGCCGAAAGGTATGCATCGTTTTATTGCAATTAACTTGGTTCTGTTAAACTTTTTTTACCTGTTAAGATAATCTCTCAAGTTATGTGGTGCCAGTAGTGGGACATGGTGACAAAATTGAAATATTATGCAGATGGTGTACTTGTGGAGTTGTTTCCTATATATGTCACTATCATTATTTGCTTATTCTTAATTTTATTCATCTCGTCACGTGATGACTCTGATTGGCTGTGTCAGTTCACAGTATATGTAGCCCACCAAAGTGCCCCCTCCTCTCCATTGCCAGAAAAAGTTCTGTGTTTCCTACATCTGGAAACAAATGAATTCAATTTATTTTTCTTTCCACCAGTCCCCTTGTACATTTTAGCGATCCTTGGCCCCGGGGGGCGCTGTTTGCTTCCCTCTCCTGCTAGTGCTAACCTACAAGGTGTCCCTAGTAACCACAAATGTGTGTAGGTCAAACTTAGCGTGGATGTATGCATGCTTACATGATTGAAACAATTTCATCTTGTCAACTGATTTCTCTGAGTCGTTTGTACTTCACATTGCAGGTTATACTGGCAACAAACATTGCCGAATCATCTGTCACTATTCCTGGAGTGGCTTATGTTATTGATTCCTGTAGATCATTGCAAGTCTATTGGGATCCAATCAGGAAAACAGACTCAGCTGGGCTTGTATGGGCTTCCAAGTCTCAGGTTATCTAAAAAATATACTGATGTTATCCATTTAAAAACTTAACTTTAACCCTGACGCTTACAACTATTTAAACCTTTTCTAGGCTGAGCAGCGGAAAGGCAGGACAGGCCGTACCTGCGATGGTCAAATTTATCGCCTGGTAACTGGACCATTTTACAACAGTTTAGATGATCATGAACGTCCTGCCATTTTAAGGTTATCGTTAAGAGAGCAAGTGCTCATGGTTTGCTGTGCAGAGTCAAGAGCTATGAATGATCCTAATGGTATTTGTTTTACTGAAATTCAGCTAATTTTAGTTGATGTTTCTTTTCACATGACCAGTTTCTGTTATATAAATATTTATATATTTGGTTGTCCACATATTAGTCACTGCACCATCTGTCTCTTAAGTGTCTAATTTTGGTACACTTTGCACAGCCTTTCATAGAAGTTTGACCATTTAATTCCATAACAGCATGCTGTCAAGTTATAGAAAAATCACCAAATGCCTCTTATGTGTATTAGCAATCCGAGGTATAAAGAAAACAAACCTCATCTGGGTATATGTGGTGTGTGTGTGTGTGTGGGGGGGGGGGGGGGGGGGGTTATATACTGCATTTCTTGTTATTTGATTTAGATTAAGCATTAAGGTAATATTCTCACTAACAGTTCATTTTTGCCAGTCGTGCTGCAAAAAGTTCTCGACCCTCCAAATTTGGATGTTATTCAAGATGCACTAGACTCACTTGTTCAAATTCATGCATTGGTTAAGCCAACTTCTCCTAGAGGGCGTTACGAGCCCACCTTTTATGGCTGTTTGCTCAATAGCTTGCCATTATCGTTTGATGCTTCTGTTCTTGCCCTGAAATTTGCGGAGATTGGCTTTCTCCATGAAGGAATTCTAATAGGCATTATGTTGGACATCCAGCCACTTCCTATCCTGCAACCTTTTGGCTATCAAGCATTGGTATGTTTTAGTTGCCTCTCGAAAAATGCTTAGATCCCTGTGCTGTATTTATTTATATATGTATCCAACTGCCTGTTTTCCAGTGTAAGATGTTTAGAGACAATTACTTTGACGAGGATAGCAACCTGAAAATTGGCAAGAAGGAAGCTACATTAATTGGAAACCTTTGTGCATTCCAATTTTGGCAGCGAATGTTTAAGGTACGCCTTAACTTTTTCTAATAATCACTGTGAATATTTTCAGGACCTGTTGCATCTGATAGTTGGTTATTAGTAGTAACTTTCAAAACCCACATTATGGTAAACATTTACTATTTTGTTTTGAGGATTGTACAATTTTCTTGCCCATGAACTCAAACTCTTGCATAGCTTGCTTCTCCGCTTAATGAAAAGATGTGCAAATGCTGTTTGCACATTCTTAAAAAAGAAGTACTCCCTCCGTCCCAAAATAAGTGGCTCAACCTTATACTAACTTTGTAGTACAAAGTTGAGTCACTTATTTTGGGACGGAGGGAGTAGCATTTACTAATGCATTGTTCATTTTCTCTTTCTAAGATTCCATCAATAGCGACACAGTTTACTCATCATTGTCCATCTTGGCCTTCGTGAGAATGATTTTTGATGGATCAAAATGCACTCATCATTGTCTTCTGTTTGAAACATTAGTTACTTTATCGCTTCATTTTCATATGTTTCAGGACAAGTATCGTCAAGAGTATCTGAAAATGGTGGCTGACACCCAAGAGCCAACAGCATATCATGCTTTTATCTCTAAACAGGAAGAAGTGTGGTGTGCATTTCATAACCTCTTGCCAGCAGCACTTAACAACATCTCTGAAATTTGTAAGTCCTTCCAACTTGTGATAAAAAAATGATGAAATGAATGTTGTGATCGGAGTTACTCTCACCGAATGCATATTTTGATCGCACATTGTTCATGTTTGTAGTGTGCCTTGGGCACATTTTTCACACTTAACAATATCGATCCATTCATTATCACGGGGATGGAAAAGTCATCTTGTTGAATTTACAGAAGTCAAACTTTAATCATCGCGATTACATCCTGATAAAATAAAACGAATAATTCAATTATGGAAGCAGCTAATACTATTGCATTTATTGTTAGTGCACTATTCACTGTAGTTTGATGGCACATTATTCATGTTTGTAGTGTGTGCCCTGAGTACATTTTTCACACTTATTATGTACCATTACGATGTTGTGCTCATCTAGGAGTTACTCTCACTGTATACATATTTTGATCTCACATTGTTCATGTTTGTAGTGTGTTTGTGTGCCTTGGGTACATTTTTCACATTTATTTTGTACCATTATAAATGAGATGTTTGGATAAAATTCCCATTCTATTCTTGTTGATGAATCGAATTGATAGATCAGGATCCTATTCAGTATCACCGGGATGGAAAAGCCATCTTGTTGAATTTACAGAAGTCAAAATTTTATATCATTGCAATTATATTCTGATAAAATAAAACGAATATTCGATTATGGAAGCCAATACTATTGCATTTATTGCTACGGCACTATTCACTGTAGCTTATACCGCTTTATTACTTTGAATACATGTAAAGATTGTCAGCCAAATGATGAATTTGAATCAAACCTGAATTATTACTTCTTTTAAGTCATTGAAGAAATGAAATGCGTATTTAAGTAAAATAGTAATAGAAATGGTAGCCTAGTGGGTTATTCAGAAGTTCCTTCGGAAAAAAAAACTGTGTGATGAACTTATGCTAAAATTGTGTACTGCAAATACTTTCCAATAAATAATGTATGCAATAATGATTTTGGTTAACTCTTTCTTTTCAACAGACGATGATGTTATGTGCACACTGCACCGTTTTAGGCCTAGTTTTCTTGTGGAAATCGATCCTCCGAAGTACCTTCAGCCTTCTGAATTCCACCATGTTTGTCTTCTCCATAAAGTACTAGAGCCAGAGGATATGAATTCACTCTTGCTGGAATCTGAGAGTTCCCACTTAGGTTCACAGAGGAAGTGTGCTGCAACCCCTTATGTTTCTGCAACTGATTTTGGGGTCACTCTCACTGTTGTCGTACTGAAGGCTCTTATTAAGGAGGTGCGTTGTAACTTCATGCTTCGTCAAAATTTCCTTATACAATAGATAAATTAGTATAAATATACATTCACTATGTTGCAAACATAATGATTCTTGGTTGGCTTCCAGATGAAGACACAACTTGCAGAGGACAAGGTAGTTTCTTGTAGGGAACGAGTTAGTGGTTATGCTCAACAAACCGTTGAGAGTGAGATGTGTGTGTTCTTTGTACGTGGATCCTGTACTCGAGGCAACACATGCCCTTTTTCTCATTCCGCTCGTGCCCCCAAACCAGTATGCAAGTTCTTCCTTACATTACAGGTACCATATTTGCAGCAGTTTGTTTTTCTCATTTTCTTTTGGTCATGTCACTTGCGTTCCAGCTTATAATTCGCAGGGTTATGTTATTAGTATTGCAGTGTGTGTGTGTGTGTGTGTGTGTGTGTGTGTGTGTGTGTGTGTGTGTGTGTTTCTAGCTAATCTAATGTTTTGACATACTATTACTGTATGAAGTAATTCAAGGCAACTCATTGGTGAGACTATGAACAAAATAGTGTTGATTTAACCGGTCAAATGAGTTTTTTAGAACACAGTAAATGCCAGTTTGATAGTATGCCAGCTTGAAGCTCGTAAAAAAATTATTTATTGAGCTGCCTGTGTTTATTGAACTGCACACGTGTATCTTGAAAAATTATTTATTGAGCTGCCTGAGTTTAATGTTTTGACATACTATTATTTATTGAGCTGTAATCTTTTTATCTGATGTGCTGTTCCTTATGTTCAGGGTTGTAGAAATGGTAGCTCTTGTTCATTTTCACATGATTGTGGCTCCTCGAACTCGAAAACTTCATCTATTACATCTGGAATATGCTCTCAAGAAGACATACCTACCGCAGTATGCTGTGCGAAGTTGCTGCCTGCAGGTGGAGATGGGCATGTTCTTATCATGAATGACAAAAATCTGCAGTTCTCCTATAAAATCTGCCACTATTATGACCCCAGTAAGATAGTTACATGTACACCTGGTCTGCATTCAATGGAGCCTGATTCAGTGACAAACGGCATCATGATACTGCAGAATGTGGCTGATCCTTGTCGTCTGATTCTTGGTGGTGAACGAAAACTACCAGTTGCTTGGGCGAAGTTACAGCGGGTTTTCTGGTTTGCTGATTTTGATTCTGATGAATCAATGAATGAGAGAGTTCTCCTGCAGAAATTCTTTGAGCATATTGCCATCAAGACCTTGTCAGAGACATTGCCTAATTTGCAGGTTGTCTTGATCATGAATAACACAAAATTTGTTCACTTACAGGTATGGCATTCCTTAAAAGCAAAATATACAGCTAAAAACTACTTGCGTTGTGCCCTGACTAATGATAGATATTTTCTTATTTGCTTGTACCTTTTGCCTGAATAACTTAATCCAGGTTATCTGAGTATGACCTTTGCTGCCATTTTTACAGGCTGAAAGACTGGCGAGGGAATGCTTCTATTTTCTGCGTGAATCATTTATGTTCGATGAAGGGACTCTGGGATGGTTTTCAGACGCCCCAAGTTATCCCAATGGGATGCAAGTATCTGCACCAGTCGCTTACATTTTCAACATGCATCCTCCTGCTGGCATTCAGTTTGGCGACTATCAAACAGAGCTGCGCAAAGCCTTACGCAGAGCCTAGTTAGGCCAGTATAGGTTTCTCAGATGTGAATAGCTAGGTCGAATCACTATGCGTGCTGTAATATTTTGGTAAGGTCAGATGAGACTACGAGTGCCATCTCAAGTGAACCCACGCTCGTTAGGAATTCTTATTGGTGGGGACGGAGTAGGCCCTGCTACAGTGACTACTGTTGGTTTCAGCTAACTGCTTTAACTTTATTTCGTTAGGTTGAGAACTGAAGCGTATCTTTTTTGGGGGGTTAAACATTAATATCTTGAGAAGGTCAGATGTTGGTTTGGAATTGTTTTCTGCATTATGAAATTTGAAGTAATCTACTACTCCCTCCGTTCCTAAATATAAGTCTTTGTAGAGATTCTACTATGGGCTACATACGGAGCAAAATGAGTGAATCTACACTTAAAATGCATCTATATACATCTGTATGTGGTCCATAGTGGAATCTCTACAAAATGCATCTATATACTCCCTCTGTTCCTAAATGTCTTTTTAGAGGTTTCAAATGGACTACAACATACAGATGTATATAGGCGTATTTTAGAGTGTAGATTCACCCATTTTGCTCCGTATGTAGTCACTTGTTAAAATCTCTAAAAAGCCTTATATTTAGAAACGGAGGGAATATTTAGGAACGGAGGGAGTACTACGTTGCATGGTGAGAAAAGATTCCCCTCATACTCGTGTAGAAAGTTTGCACTGTGTGGAAATGGTTTTAGACAAAAACTGGTTGTGTTAACTATGGGTGCTGAAATACACATCTGCTCAGCTATGGGATTCCCTTGCGTCCGAAGTTGACACCTCATTGTGGTAACTTTGCAAGTATCAGCACAACGTTACATTACACTTTTAGAGCAACTCCTATTCCCAATTACCATTGCCTTTTCACCAGCCCTGGCCGGTCAGTCAGATTGGTCCCAGTGACACCCACCGCCACTGTCTTGCACAATGTTGAATGATACAATTGTTAAAACAAGCCATTGCGATCTTGATCTCCTGAATCAGGGCAAAATATGGTGATCCGTCTGGGCTGACAGCCTGAGCGAGAAGATGAGCATCCGTTTTTATGATCAGCTTCACGATTCCCAGGTTCATGGCAAGATAAATTGTATGTATTCAACACCGAATGGATTTGCGTCTTGTCTTTGCTGTGATCACATCTCCTCTATGGCTGCTGATTTAAGACACCCCAGCCACCATGATTATATCATCCCCTATAAACCCATCAAAACATTAGATTTGACGCAGTCATCGTCGGCCGTTCTCCGTGAACAGAGGTGAAAGTGAAATTATGAATACATCGAGGAACACTCACGCAAAGCCGCTAGCCAACTGTTTATGCTTCCGAATCCGCCTAAAAGATTGTAAGCGACCGAATATCGGAAAATGCTATATGAATATCAAAATTCAAAAAAAGAGAAAAATAAAAAAGAATCTGGAAACTTGTGATATCAAACCTGGGTGTCCAATCTACTTCTGTATGAAGTTTCGTGAAAAAATACCAAGAAATGTATCCGTGATAAAGAAAATACAATCCGACCTACGATCCATCCAAATAACTTTTTTGTTGTGTACATAGAAATTTTTTGTCTTTTTTTAGTGAGTACAATGAATGCCATTTTTTTGCAGAACTTCGCATGGGAGTAGATTGGGCACCTAGGTTTGATATCCCCAAACCCCAGTTTTTTTTAAAAAAATCCCGGCATTTTTTTAATTTGATGTTCATATATGAGGGTGGAGCACCCAGGAGCTAAAAGTCCACGTCCACTGAATATCCATCTACATGAGGATGTGTTTGGCACGAAAATGGCCTACAATTGAACAGTTATTGTGCGTCCTTCAAGACCCCAGAGTCTCCGTTTCGAAAAAAAGAAAGATCCTAGAGTCTCCATGAGGCATGTTTATCGACTCTTAGAGCAACTCTAACAGACCCCGCAAAAAGTCTCGACCCGCAAAATAACCGCCAAAATGCGGGTCGGCGTGAAAAATCCCGCCTGAATAGACCCCACAAACGCGGCCGGCCCGTAAATTTTTTTGAGGAGCGCGGCAAAATCTCGGCCCCAACCCGCGAATACACGGGTTTCCGCCTCGCCCCTACGGTGCCCCGTATCACAGTGAAGCGGTTGGCGGGAGGGACATTTCAGCCCGCGCCCTTTCCCCACCTCCTTCCGCCGCCGCCCGCCATTGGTTGCGCCCATCCGCCGCCGGCGATTTCGGCCAAATCTACGGGCTGGATCGCACCACGGGGGCGTCCCCCACCCTCCACCATAGATACGCTGCACTGTCCCCCCAGATTCGGCGAGAAGAGCCCCCCCCCCCCCCCCTCATCGCTGTCGCCACCAGGGATCGACCGCCCTCGAGTCGCCCCTTATCGCCGCCCGGGATCACCGGCCCCATGAGCCGCCGGTTAGTGTTTGCTTGTGATTTGTGGCGAGCGCTATGCATAGTTGGTTGACGTGGCGTGCGATTCTTGTTCATGTAGATGGAATTGAGCCCGTGCGAGAAGTTTTTGCTCTCCGATTTGGACTTGGAAAAATTGCCCGAATATGTATTGTGGCAAGTCTCGTGATGCAACAATTATACTAGAGGTCGTAGCATCCGAGGATGTATGAATTTGGCATTGCTTCTTTGGTATGCCGGGCACTCTCAATGATATCAATGTGTTGCAACGGTCTCATTTGTTTGCTTGGCTTGCTAGTGGTGCTCCTGTTTGCAACTACACTATCAATGGGCATGAATACACAAAAAGGTACTATCTTGTAGATGGTATATACCCTCCTTGGTGCACATTTGTCAAGAGTATCAATGAACCCAAAACTAGAAAACAATGTGAATTCGCAAGGGTGCAAGAGGCAGCCCGAAAAGGCATTTAAAGAGCATTTGGGGTTTTGCAATCTAGGTTTGCCATTGTTCGTGGTCCTGCTCGTTTTTGGGACAAGCGGAGCTTGAAAAACATCATGACATGATGTGTTGTCCTTCACAATATGATTCTCGAAGATGAAAGAGACATAAACTTTGAGTTCTTCTACGACAATGTGGCTAGCCATGTCAAACCAGCCAAAGGCCCTAACCATATTAAAGCTTTTCTTCAAACATACAAGGAGATTGAAAATGCAAACATCCACTTTCAGTTTCAGGAGGATCTTATTGAGCACCATTGGTAAAGGGCTGGACAATAACAAACTCATTTTTCTATTCATTTTTATTTAATTCATGTGTTATTTATACTCGGGACAAGTTTTGTATTGCATTATTTAGTTCGCTTCAGTGATTATTGTATTGCGTTGATATTGATAATTTTCCTGAAAAATTATTTTGTTTTAATTTTATGATGTGATATTGATATTTGTGGACCGGCGGCAGCGGCACAAGAGCAGATCCCGCAAAGACGACCCGTAAAAAATATATTCTGCAAATATCCTTTTGTACGGGTCCGCTTTGCAGGGTCTGCCTCCGCGTCCGTCTGCGCCGGCTCGCAAAACCGTTTTTTCACAATCTGTAAACGCGTGTGGCAGATGAGGCACGCATCGAGTCTTCCGGGCGTATTGCAACCGACCATGTCAGCTTGAATTAAACAACGCTTCCGCAGCAGCTAAAAGAAAGAAAAAGAAAATTCCAACTCGTTGCGAATAAGTACAGCAGCAGCAGCCGCTTTCAGCGAGGAATGCATCATCCAAGTTAAGTTTTTTTTTTTGCAAGCCTCGCTAATGATGTTAAGCGAAACAAAATTCGTACTGTTCAACTTAGTCTGAATCATTAGCAAGATCGCGATTTTACAGAGAGCCCGTAGTGACTTACACACCACTACAGCTGCAGAAATTTAATTTGATGCATCACAAAATGCCAATGCATAGAACAAAATATATTCAAACTAGAAAACACCCTCCAAATTCAGCAATAAATACTAGCACAAGACAATCTGTATTATACAACAGGGACGCTAGGGCTTGAACGCCGCCATAAAGGCTCAACAAGATGAACACTCAACCAAGGGTAGAATCTGGGCGGTCGAAATCAATCTTGTAACTTATGCGGCAATCAATATCTCCGGATGTCTTTTGGTGGCTTGAAGTTGACAGGGTGGGTTTCTGGTGTTGCTGTTAAATCTTCTTTCCACATCTTTATTGTTTTATCTGCCTCGCATGTCACAAGCCTTGATCCACTATTATCATAAGAAAGGGCATATATACATGCTTCACTCTCCAATGATCCTGAAATTTAAAATAACAGGGATGCAGATAATCAGTGATTCCAGCTGTAAACAAACATCAAGGCTAGACCAGCAGTTTTGTCAGTGTCACTAGCATTTCTGATACATTACTATCAGCACCCCTCACAAGAGGAAAAACTTCGTCAAAATCAAAAAGGCAAGCTGAATATCACTCATACTTATCAGCCTGTCAACCAATGTGGAATGCATAGTAGTACGTACCAGGCTGGACAATAGTCTGTTCTTGCTGAAAATTATGCCCACTCTTCCAATCCCAAAACCACATGCTTCCATTGTCCCCTGCAAAAGAAACGAAAGATTTCGTTCTACATAAATGGTCTGAGCTCCAAGAACATGCTAGAGATTATAAAATATGGTTCTTCTATACATTGTCACATAACATCTTAGAAATGAACAGGATTCATGTAATAGGTAAGGCATAAAGAACACAGCTGTGACTGTAAATCACCAAATAAAACATCCATATCTAATAAAGCATGATGGGGAGCCCAAAAGGTTGGAAGAATATGGCACTCTGTCAATGCATTTACCTGCAGTTGCCAGGACACCATCCTCATTAACAGCCATTGCATTCAGAATCGTTTTTTGCTGGGACCTGAAGGTGATAACAGATGAGAAGTTTAGTGCACGATCCACTATCAATATGCTGGACCGAGGAAAATAAAATCACGTCCAGATGTTGAACCCGTGACTAGAGGGACAATGCAATATACTCCCTCCGTTCCTAAATATAAGTCTTTCTAGAGATTGCACTACAAACTACATACGGATGTATATACATATATTTTAGTGTAGATTCACTCATTTTGCTCCGTATGTAGTCCATACTGGAATCTCTAAAAAGACTTTATATTTAGGAACGGAAGGAGTATTGGATTCTGAAAATGAATGCAACTTATGCCAAACTGCATAAGTTCTCCTTTTGCAGTAGCAATTCTAGAGGCATTGTCAGGAACCAATGTTGAGCAAGATGAGACCGAGACATCGGATGGTCATTATCTAGGGCAAATAGCATGTTTTGGTATTATTATAGAATAATAATAATATATTTTTATAAAATCGCTAAAACAAATAGCACAAATGCCTCTTAAAAGTTTCCCATAATTCTGAGAAAGAGGAACTTGACTTTGGTAATGTCCGTAGGTAGATCTAGGGCATCAGAATTGAAACTTACAATAAGAAAAACACCAGCAAATTCATGTCCATCAGTCAACCATTTGAACGCACACAAATGAAGACAAAAAAGACATCCTGATCAGCATATATGGCACACGCTCATTTACCAAAAAAGGTTATAAAGCAGACCTAAATGTATTTTTATTACAAATGATGGAATCTGAGTTGCATTGACACATAATGCAGTACTTAATTGTTTCGATTTACAGTTAGCTAAACAACAAACTGTGGCACTTATAGACAAGGTCAAAAAGTATGGATACAAATAAGTGAACTCACAGCATGTTGTGCAGAAATTCGCCTTTGGGCAGGCTCCACTTTTTTATGTTGTCGGCAGATGCTGATGCAAATGATTTCCTACATAAGAGAAGTTATTGTAAAGGTTCCAGCAATGTCATAATAGAAAATATGAACCCATGGGTACTACATAATTTTAAAAATGAACCCGTGGGTACTAACTCTTTTGGATGCAGTGCCATGGCCCGAACAGACTTCTTATGGTGTGTAAGAGTACACATAGTTTTCCCTGGAGAAACAAACAACTGTAACGGATACAGATAAACGGAACCATTTGGTGGACAATGTCAAGTTCAATAGTTGAATTACCAGCTACAAGATCCCAGAACTTGATAGTTGTATCATGTGAGCCAGTGACAACTTGTGGATCCTGAGAAAGAAAGAAAAAAAAGGTAATTAACAGTAGGTACCACAGTAGACAAGAAAATACTATCACAAGCAAGCTCCAAGCCCGGTCCAAATAATAACATGGTGAACAAATCAGAGGTTTTATGCATGTATTTAACTGCTTTTTATTTAACTTTAAGAAGACTAAGAATCAGAAGACTCCAATTAGAAACTTGAGACACCATTAGATGAAGAGTATTGAAGCTGCAAAACTCAGTATTTCAGTAGGTTGCGGCAAGTAAAGATGCCTTCTTACCGTTGGCCGAGCAAACACTGAACAAACTGTGTTATCATGTCCAGTTAAAGCAGAAACATGAGCCTTTGTTCGGATATCCCACACCTGTGCATGGAGCAAGAACAACTTAGTGCATAGTGTACTGCCAAATTTTGCATAACGTGCACGGTAAGGAGTAATTTCTTACCCTGCAAACTGAATCTCGACCACCTGTCAGCAAGACATCAATTGTTGGATGGAGAGCTAGGCAGTAAACCCCACTCAGATGCCCATGATAAGACCGAATAACCTTTTACAGAGAATACAGACAAAATATCATGAGAATGCCAATATGCCACATGCTAAACACGAGTACTCCCTCCGTCTAGGTGTATAAGTCATCTTAGGTTGTGCACTGCGACCAAGGCGGAGGGGAAAACTAGAGAACTTAATGTTTTTTGCTAATTAATAGCATTGCATGCAATGAACTAACCACTGCATGTCATGTTTGGTAGTCTCAAGTCAATGAAAGAATGCACGGCCCACATCTCTTATTGGTTGATATGTCACGAAACAAGAAACGAGGAGGGAGTTAATGTATCGTGCCTAAGACTAGCCACAATGGGTAGTAACATAGAGTAGTAACATGCCCATGTTACTACTCTATGTTACTACCTCTATAGTGGGGAGTAACATATGTGTGGTAGGTAACATGCAACACTTCATTTATTAGGCTACAGACTCATCTTGCCTTGATATGTGTGATGTTACTCATACTAGTAGTAACTAGCTATGTTACCACATGCCTCTCTTTCTTCATTTATTGCTTGCCACATCATCTATTTTATCTAGATATGTGTGACGTTACTACCTATATTACTCCCACTGGGTAGTCTAAGTGTTTTGGGATTATTTGGTTTTCGTAAGGTGACTTGCACACCTAGACGGAGGGAGTAATAAATAATAAAACAGACCTTATTTTGTTCAAGATCCCAACATTTTACTTGTTTGTCATCACCAGCAGAAAATAGATATGTGTGCCGCTGACTGACAGCAAGTCCTACATAAATGCACATTACACCCATCAGTTACAAACTTCCAGATTGGGGCAAAAAAAAAGAAATTTGTAAGGGTGATGAGTGCCTAACAAGGCCCTGCAATCCAAAACCAAGAACAACTTACCGCGGACTTGTTCAATATGACCAGTTAGTGTCAGCTTCAACGTTCCTGATGCCAGGTCCCATATCTACACAACCCAGTTGTCAGAAGATCAATCAACGAACTACACAGGAAAGTAGTATGACATTTTGGCAGTTGGATTGCTAGATTAATGTACAATTGCAAAATAAGGGAAGAAGGAGATAGTTTAGTGGCTCTTATAGTAGCGGTTGCCCTAGCACAAAGCAAAAAAGATGCAAATGGAAGATTGATGTCAAAATAAGACCATATTGGCACCAGAAGCATAAACAGATCATAAATTAAACATGCACTATTTTCTGTTTCTCATGAGAATTCGTCACCAGAATAGCAATATAATTATTCTATTAGTTCAAACAACACTAAAAAAACTGAGAATAACTGCACCATGCAAATAGAAGTATAAAACATTAGAAAAGTGCGGACACCTGTAAACAAGCATCTGAGCCACTAACAGTGCCAATACATGTTGTGATATAACTAGTGGCACACATACATGAATTCAACTTAGTTGCCAAATTCGCAAGACAGGAATGCAGGCTGTAGGGCTCACCTTTATTGTTCTATCAGCAGAACCAGTACAGAACCATTCATTGCCTGGATCAAATGCTATAGATCGCACCCATCCCAAGTGACCACTGATAACCTGCATACATTTAGAAATAGCATCAACAAAAATTCTGGAAAAGAAATGATGTAATTTATCACTTGGTGAGAACCAAGATGCTCCCATAGATCAGTTTAATTCCAACAAAATATGCAGAAGAACATGGAGGGATTAACAATTTTAACCAGTTTAAAAGTTCACAGATGGATATTAGAATTGCATGGGATGCTCAAAAGCTCAAAATAAGTCCCTGGGGTGCCAAACAAGATAATAACGCATAATATGAAAGTGACACTTGATGAAAAAGAATTACCCGATAGTTCTTCCAGGGAGCATGCCATACAGGTTTAGGCCATCTACTTGGCAACCTTTCCATCAGTGCAGATGTCGAGAATCTGAAAGACATATCAAGACGTGAGCAATTTAAAATAACAGCCAGGAACTGCACATCACAATTATTCCACAGTTGACACACTTAATTGAATATCAGAAATAATAAGGAAGCCATGTTGTACGGTGACAAGACAGCCATAGAAGGAAATGCAAGTGAACAAACCTATCAGATGACCCAGGGATCGATAATACGGTTGTATTTTTGCCAGGCACTGCAGATTCGCTGACGAAAATCAAAGAGGAACTTCAGTAGCAATAAAAGGGAACATCAACATATTAACAACAGACAAGAGAATATGGATGCACTTACGGTGCTTTAGGAAGCATAAGCGGTGAAGGGATGATGGCATTACTAGTGCCTTCCCTAGGAGCATCTTTTGTGTCTTGTGTGCCTGACAAAGATAATTTTTAGCATTACAATAAAAAGCGCTAGAATTCCAGCCGTTGCTCCTGTTCTTTAAATCACCATAGTTTCTCTTCCCTAGCGGCCATTACTAACGAGCACGAAAATTCCTGTTATAGCTAGTGAATTTCTGTTGTTCAATTTGAAAAGCGGACGGGGCTTTTCATTCAAAAAGGGCAGCAAAAAAAAAATACATACCTAGAAGCGCCAACGCATTGGAAGGAGCGGCGGCGCCCTTCACCTGCGCTCGGCCCTGCTCAGTCGGCAGGTTCTTGACCGAACCGTACTCCGCATTCACCTGCGAGAAACCACCCGACCAATTTTCAGGGCCGCCGCTTATATGCAGACAAAGGTAGGAACCTAACCAGTAGAGAGCCGAGACGAGGCCACGAACCTTGCAGCTGACGCGAATCTGTTTGCTGCGGAGAGATATAGAGCAAGCGAAGAGAAGAGGTTAGCGCAGGCGGGCTAGGGTTTGGGGGGGTTAAGGAAGGGGGGCGAGCGAGCTGGCTTACCTCTCGGCGTCGGGAGCGAAGGGGAGGGAGTGGGTGGGCGCGAAGAGGTCGAGGGAGCGTTTCAGCGACTTGAGACTCAGCTTCTTCAACGACTGCGGCTCTACCGGCTCGCCGCCCGCTGCCGCCGCCGCCATCGCCATAGCCGCCGCCCGCCGATCTCCGAGACAGCTCGCTACTACTCCCTTCTCCTTTCTTGTCCCGGTACTGGAGGCGGTTCACAATGTGGGCCTGGATAAGAAACGAGCTGGGCCTAACTGGGCCGTTACTAGTCTAGTCGCATCGCATCGCATCGCGTCCATTCCTCTAACCCTGCAGCCGCCGCCCCGTCCATGTTCTGATCGGCTTCGCTACCCTCGTCGCGCCGCGCGCCGCCGCCGCCGCCCTGCGCTGTCCGCTGCATCCCCGGCTCGCCGCGTGGTACGCCTCCGGTCCCGCGTGCTCTCCGAGGTAGGCCACCTCTCTGGTTATACAAATATAGTAAGGTTGCACTGCTCGTTACAGTAGATCCGTATCGGTTTACCTATGCGTTGATTCAGCAGTAGTATTCTGCCATTCCGTAGTAGAGCTCAACTCATTCTGAAAGATATCTTCACCAGATGGATTCGATAATTGGTTCTGTGGCTGTTAATTTGATATGGCCCGAAAATTCAAAAAAAAATTGATATGGCCCGAAAATTAAGTGTCGCTAATTCTTATGTTTAGGTCTGCACGCAGCACGCTTGATCCAGTTTCTGCATACTTAATCGCCATGTTTTTATTTGAAAAATCTTGAGCTGGAATTCATCAGGTGCCATGTGTACTGGTAAACTGAAATGTGTAGAGCCCTAAACGTACTGATGTTTATAGGAGCCTAGCACTGCTGGGGCATATGAAGGTCTAGCTTCACAATCCTTTCTAGCTTGGGGTTCCTGCTTCAGTGCAGTGAGGCACTCTGAAAATCTTTGAGTTCTTTCTGGGACAGCTCGCTCTGTTTCTACCGCCTGAATGCATAAATTTTCCTTCTTAGTCATTAGATACTGCCACTCTAGATAATCTGGATGAAATATGATTTTCAGGTGTAACTATTCATTTTGCTGAAGTTGACACACTGTCTGCTCATCATACCTAAAAAGACGATGTGATAAGCTTCCGTTCATTGAACCCTGCTAAATTCTGCCGTTCGTTTGTTTGGCGCTAAGTATTCTGATATCAGGGTTGCCAACTTCATTTAGGGCCCGCTTGGATTGTCGTTTTCAGGGCAAATACACCGGTAAAATATACCTCCGTTAGGAAAATCCAGACCTGCCACGCATGGGTGCTTGGATGATCGTTTTTGGTCCGTAACATTTACACCTGTTCGCTCGATTACACCCGTAATTAGCCGGTATTTGATACAGACCTTCGGCCGTCGTTTTCCTCACCATCCCGTAATTCTCTCCTCTTTTGAGCCTAGGCGAGGTCGACGGCTTCGCCGCCGCAACCTCCACGGACGGGCAGGCTCTGGCGCCAGTGTCCATGATGGAGTGCCGGCGACGATGACTGGTTGCGGTGGCGGCGAGGCGCCGGCGACGTTGACCGTGAGGGCGGCTAGGTGAGGACGGGGTTGTTTTTCGCGCGCTGCGCAATAGGATCCGCACCACGCGCCAGATCTCCTCGTCGACTGATGACCCGGTCGAGCTTGCCCGCCACCGCGCGACTTCTCCGCCGGCTGCGCGCGGCCGACATCCTTGTCCAGAGAGGTGGAGGCCGGGATGGTGTCGGGCAGCAGGAACTGCAAGGGCAGCCTCTTGAGTGCGGCGGCCACGACGCGCTCGAACAATTCGGACGCTTTTAGGAAGGAGGGGTGGTGAGGAACTGAGGATGAATGGTAGCGGCGGCGGCAGCAGCTTCCTGAATCCTGATACATTCATCCGCCACCGACAGTCAATGAGGAAGAAGACGCGTGATTACACGGACGTGGGAACCAGAGGGGAAGGACAGATTTTACAAGCGGATATTGATTTTACAAGCGGATATTGTATCCGGCTGTATATTACTGGACACTAGTATTATACGGTTGTAATTTGTTACGGCTGTAAGAATTTTTCGGGGCTTCCAAGCGGGGCCTTAAAGTTTGCTGTGTGTCAATTAAGTTGCCGCTGCTGCGTTATAATAATAGCAAATGCATATCAAC
Source organism: Triticum timopheevii (assembly GCA_963921465.1). Lineage (NCBI taxonomy): Eukaryota > Viridiplantae > Streptophyta > Magnoliopsida > Poales > Poaceae > Triticum > Triticum timopheevii. Next base: position 186,334,718 of record OY997266.1, on the reverse strand, counting down.
TACACTATTCTCATAGCTACATTGTTCAGGCTATGTTTGTTCTATGCCTAAATTAACTGCATCAATTTCTTGCTCATGATGTCATAATGTCCAAATTAATAATGCCTCTCATAGACAGCTACATGGTTGCAAAACTTCTCATATGCCCATGCTACTTAGGCGACTCCCAGTGAACTTCCTTGCCAACATAGGCCAGAACATAGTTTAAAAACCGGACCGGTCCAACCGGCGGTGTTGGCGGTTTCTTAAGCCATATGGACTGTTGTGCTACTGAACCAGAGTGAACCGGTCGAACCGGGCGGCTCTTTCGCAAACTGGAGGATAAAACCGAGCGGTTGAACCAGCCCCATACGAAGAAACAGAAAAATAAGCTGCCCTAGGAACGATTCAAACCCAGGTCTATATAGGATTAGAGGCTTCGGGCCCAAGTTTGGCCCAATAACCATCTCGACCAGCCTACTTTGTTGTCAAGTGGGAGAAAGGGAATGTATTTTACCTCTTCTTAATTGTGCTTTAGTAAACAAATCATATAGTCTGGAGCCTAAAAACCGGAAAGTGAACCGATGAACCGGCGGTCTGACCGGTAAAGACCTAAACCAATAGCCTCACCGGTTCGTTTTTTTTAACTACTAGATGACCCGGTTGCGCCAATGGCGCAAAAAGCTAGTTAGAAGTCGTGTTAGTAGTGAGTAAGTAGGAAATATGTAGCTGGAAATATAATGCAATGTGATCTATATTACAGATAGTGGAATGACTTGTATCGGTTTACATCTGCAAAAGAAAAAGAAAAAGACTTGTGTCGGTTTACAGAAACACTTATATATAGGTAGCCTGCCTCACATCTTATTTATGCATCTTCTTAGTTTGATTGTGGTCTTCAAAGCGTGTGAACGCATGAATAAGCAGAGTGTCATTGTCGCATAATGCTTGAAGATTACACTTTCACACACACTTGAAGGCCTGTAAAAGGTAACAGATTATCAGACACGGATCGCTGAGATAGCAAAATCATCATAACAAAAACACTAAGAGCAACAAAAACATGCACCGATCAGCATAATTATTTGATTCACTTCTCTGACACAGCTCTGCCTTTGAACTGCACATTTGTGCCACATACAACTGAAGCCAAAACTAAAAACACAAAGAAATAAGAGGACAAATATTGTACTTCCTCGGTCCCAAGTGTCGTTGATTTAGTACAACTTTGTACTCACTTATTTTTGGGGCGGAGAGAGTATAAACCAGCTAATGGGTTCTTAAACCAAGCCAGCCAACAACGATATATCTTGTGATCAAGATATTCAGTTAGTACTTACTACTGCAGATCACCAAGTATACTTATACATTCACATATACAAGCTTCAAAGGTAATGTGTCATGAGTGTGTGACTATCATGATTTTTAAGGCGGTAAGGCGACCTAAGGTTGAGCACCCACCGCTCTGACGCCTAAGCTCCTAAAGCGGGCGTAATTGCAAGGCGTATTGTCAGTGTGCGCCTTGCCGCCCACCTTATAAATAGTGGTGACTACCAATCCCCACATAATTATTTGGATGAGAGAATGATATATTAGAAAAATGCATGCAACATTTACAAGACAACAAAAAGCTCAAAAATTAGATATAGCAAATTCATTGGAATCACACGGACACGTTGGAGGCAAGTATGTATCAAGTATATAGAGAAATAAGAACAGAGAGGTCAAACTCTGCAGCTACCGTTCTAAAGCACGCTAAGTCAAACTCTGTAGGTATGGTCCAATGCATGCTATGCTAAGCCAAACTTTGTAGATACAATAGGTAATGAACCGTTTGGGTCCAAGTAAACAAGTATTGGAAACATAACCTTTTTACTTCTAAGGAAATACTAACAATCTGGTTCTACAAAAGATTTAAACATGAATACATGCAAGAGGTGGCTAGCGAGCCACAAGATTCAGATAGGTTAACCAAAAAGCTTCTACCACTGAAAACAAATGAACTTGTACACGAAGAAACAAGCACAGTGAGTGTTTGTCATCGCTGCAATTTGTATCTGAGGGAAACAACTCACCTCTTCAAGAAGAAATCATGTCTTCCTTTCCTCCTTGCAACTCCGAGAGCTGCAACCTACGCCTTGGCTGTCACGGGAGTAGCAGCAGTGAACCACCACCTCCAAGACTTTTTTCAAAGCATTTCTCAGTGCTTCATACAACTCATCACTGGGTAGCAACACTGGACTGGTGTATGAAATGCCACCACCAAAACATTTGTTACTAAGCTTCATTTGTAACATAGTTTGAGAATCAATCAAAGTAGCCTGCTATAAAGGCTTCCATTGTGAATATCATTGCTAATAAGTAATCGACTCAACCAGAAGAACTTTGGGAGCATCTGGTTCCTGCATGAAGGGATTCCAATTAATTATTGAGATACAAATTGTGCCAAATTTGATAACACTCATGACAAGTAAACAAGCAAAGTCAATTACAAAATTAACTAATTGGTGATTGTATCATCACACAACAGAAAGTGTTTGCTAATCAGGCCACGTGCGACTATGTGCTCCATGCATGGTTTATACGAAAACAAGGCGAGGGGGGTCTGCAGCAGTACGACAACGGCCCATGTTATTTTTCGTCCTTATACAACAACTACCAGCATGCACTCGTTGCGTTGAGTGGAGGAATCATTTGATCATTTCACAAATACTAATCAAAAAGCTAATTCTTCTTACAACGATATGCCCTGTTAAGGTTACGCTTCAGTTAGTCCCACAGGAATAATAAAACTCAAATAATATTATATACATACATACATGCATACATACACACACACACACATACATACATACATATATACGTACATACATACACACACACACACACACACACACACACATATATATATATATATCCATGAATTTCGGGTTTTAACACATGCAGCATGGTGATCTCTGGTAAAATAGAAAAAAAATTGCTGATAACTATTGAACTAAAACCACGACGAGTAAATTGGAACGGAGGGAGTATTAATCATAGTTTATGGTATGAAAGGCTTGCTGGACAGTTATTTGTATGGCTCCATTGAGCAATGACTAATTTGATATCCCGCAACATGAATCCCTAGAAACAGGATTGCTCTATATTTGGGAAGTAAACAAATCTAAAAAGCATCAATGAATTGATCACAAACACATGAAAATGAATCGAAGGACTGCTCTATATTTGGGAAGCAATCAAATCTAAAAAGTATCTATGAGCTGATCACAAACACATAGTTTCAATATTGAAACAAGTACCAGAAGAACTCTAGTTCTCTAGACTGAGGTATCAGCAAAGCCTATCTTCCAATTCAGGAATAATTCAAGGTGCGTCTGAAACTCATCGGCTTACATTTGTAGTAAATTTCACTTCTATACTTTTTCTGCCAAGTCTCATCTATAATCATCAAAGAAACACAGGAAATGAACCGCATTTGCTGGGCCCGCGAGTCAATGAGACCCAAAAATATAATATTCACAGGACACTTGCGTGACAAAGATGAAGAATATTCATACACTACAGGAAGAAGGTTAACACTATCTATTTCTATAAAGAGATGTTAAGTGTCAAACCTGGGGTATGTTATTAAAAGTAGAATGTGATCTGAAAGAGTTGAGCCAGGGAAAACATGCCCACCAATTGCAATTCTTGAATATGTCAAGAAAATGTTACCATGGGACCATTATTCATGTGAATCAATAAGTGTGACATGCCATCCTTGGAATAATGGGAGTTCAGCTTGTAAATAATAACCAAAATATACAGTCGAGAATATATACTTATCAGTTGTCTAGCTATCTTTCTCCCTAGCATTTTGTCTCTCTCAGTCTTTATCTCTACTTCCAGCAACATACGTACATATATGTTGTTGGGCAGAAACAGAGTAGGCAATCACATGCATATGTAGATGGAGAACGCAGAGAATTAGAATCGGGACAGAGAGAAGCATACCTTTGGCGGCACCGCGTCACAAACAGGAGGTTGCAGCCAATCCCGCTTGAGAAGAAAGCAAGTAGATGGCTAGCAAGAGAAAGGGATAGTCAGCCAAAGGCAAGGAAATCTGAGCTGCAGATACGGCGCACTGCCGCAGAGCTGTGTAGGACGATATACCATGTAGATGGATGGGCTAGATATACCATGTGCAGGACCTGAGCCCAGTAGATTGATTTGCTAGACATACCATGTAGATAATCACAGGTTGATAGCCCATGTTGAATAAGCAACATTAAACATCCAAGCATCCCTACACATTAAGAATTTTAAGAGGTAGCTAATATTGGGAACATGGAGGCTACAAGAATTCAAAAAAGAGCAGTACAACGTTCTTCCTTGCATATAACCAATTGTAGCACATGCAAGAAGGAACATGGAAAGAAAATCAGAAACAGACTACTTCAAATGCATTGTCTCAGGATAGGCCACATATGCGATAACCAACCAGAGTACATCCAACCAGAAGTTTAGAACAAGATGCACCAAAAGAATAGATAAACTGAACAGTAGACAGTCACGCCAAACACATAACACATAACAGGAACAGACAAACTTAAATGCAACCAATCATTATACTTCGCAAGCGCAAAAGAAAATAGAACCAAAAGAGGAAGCAGAAACCTTGGCAGCAAGAATAACAGCACGTGAGACAAAAAGATGGTGGAAGAGCGGCATGATCTGCAACACAAACGGAAAGAACATAGGAAGAACTGATCAGGCAGATAAAACACATGAAAATGTATATAAGACAACCAATGGTAGTACATATAGGTGAATTAAAATGCATTGGGTCAGCCAAAAAGAGACAAAATATAACTAATGAAAGCACATAGAAGTAGAAATGCAAGAAAGGAAGCTGACGGTACAATAGACAAATTGTAATGCATGTGCTAAAATAAATGGGCTCATCCTAGAGTCGTAGACCACCTGTCAAATAATCACCACAACACATCCAAGTAGAAATCCAGGGAATGCCAAACGCAGAATAAACAACTCCAATCGATCTAGCTAGTCCAGGCACGACAGGGGAATGGGCCACTACAATCAAAGTTATATGCAAGATTCAGGAACAGATAACTTCGTTGCCGTTGACCCAGAACTGAACTAAGCTAGGCACCCGAGCACCGCGCTAGTCTGCTAGAATCCAGCGGGAAGCAAGGCCCAGCTGTGAACCATGCTGACCACCTAAGACATGGTAAGACACTAATATCTGTCTATCCAAGAGGTAAACAAGAGCACATCCTCGTTCGATATGCCAACAAAGATCACACACACACACGGGGAGGTTGTCAAAACCAACACATCAGCCAACATAGTACAACCTCCTTTAATAGTTTTATAAGAATCGATAAAGAAGAGGAATTCAAACAAATTATAAGTGTATAAGCATCTACAGAAACTTGTCTACAACTTTCGTGTTGAAAGTTTATTTAATTCAACTTCTAACAGGCCCTAAACTGGCAAATGAAAAAACTGCGCTCAGGATACTAACTCCTGGACAGCAAATTAAATTGATGGCTGCTCTGAAAGTGCCCGGCCAAAAGCACAAACAAATAATCTTTAGAAAGCTTGAGACCTACACTACAACTTATATTTGGAGACTCTTGAAATTATGGACTGATCAGCCCAGAATTGGTCCGAACATTACTATCCAAAAACACCAATTCCTCTAACTGAATCAAAATATTCCTCTAATTATGTACAGCAGGGGCAGCAGTGCTAAATGCTTTCTTCTCTACAGATTCTTATAGCAACAAAAGCACTTGTGCATAGAAATAAGTGCCTTTCATTGAGCTTTTCAAGTCAGCACACATGAGCAACTAACTTCCAAAGGTTAGAATAATAGAGGCATAGGTAGGAAACACCAACCTGCAATAGATGTTGCATAGAGAACTTTTCAGTTCAGCACACATGAGTATTTAACTTGCAAAATCCTAGAATAATAGAGGCATAGGTAGCTGGAGTGAGAAAGAGAGGAAACACCAACCTGCAATGATGTTGGATAGAGAAAATAAACAAGAATAACCCAGCGAAACATAACAGAGAAAGTTCAGTCACTAAGTTTCATAAGAACACAGATGACAAAGGAATATTGTGAGAGATTGATCTTGGCTTACCTTCTACCAAGGACGACGTCGACGGCACCGTCGACCACCGCTTCGCCAGCAGTGCACCAGCGCCGCGCCTGCTTCAGCAGCTGCTCCTCTCATCCCCGTTGGCGCCACAAAGAGAAAAAACGAAAAAGAGGAATCAGGGGAAGAAGCAGAGCAACGAAGAGTAGAAGAGGCGGCGATGGTGAAATATGTGGGGATGCAGCACGCACAGGAGCATGGTGGCTAGGATGTTTACCTCCTACTCTTATCCCTTGGTCAGGCAGCGCTCGATCCAGAAGTACGGCACGCGGCGGCAACAGAGTTCTCCCTCCTCTCCTTCCGTCTCTCTTTCCCCTGCAGATCGAATCGAGCACCGTCGGCGTTGCCTTTTGGTTGCAGGTCGTCGCTGCCGCGGGAGAGAAAAGTGAAGGGGCGGAGGAGGCGGCGTAGTGGAGAGGAGGGAAGAAGGGGACGAGGCGGCGGCGCAGGGCAGGAGGAGGCGGCGCAGAGGAGGGCAGGAGAGGAGGGGAGCGGGGCTCGAGGGGAGCGGAGGGACTGGCTAGGTTTTCACCGTGCACCACGATCCAGCCCCACGCCTCTTCCTTCGCTCACCCAGGACGCGCACAGGATGCATGAGGATGCTGGGCCCGGGAAAATTTGGGGCCCACCCGTCATGCAAAAAATTGAAACAAAAGAGTCACGAATAACCAATGGCTAAGACTTTGACAGCGCTGTAAAAACTCCTGTCGCGTGAAATCGAACGGACCAGCTGACTTAGCGATCGCAAGTGCTTCCGATGGGCGGGTAGTGTAGCGGTGTTTATATGTTCAATGGGCCAGAACATGGACAACCAAAACCATATCCAATATTTTGGCTAGCCAATATTTTGCTATCTCTTGGCTTGGACTCAAACCAAACACGCCTCAGGTGCAACTGTGTAGATCAAGATTCGTTACCTATTAGCTATTATGTATGAGCAAAAAGATTATGGGAGTTTCCTGGTATAACTCTCCTTGTCACAATTGTGTGGTTGAAATGCTAAGTACTAGATTCATTATCAGGTTATCTACTTAGCAGGCAACTTTACTTGGATTCTACAACCGCTATTGATAGATTGTCAATTTGTCATGCACTGTCGCTCCCCTGTCTATACCAGCGGCAAGAATTTGTTTTATGCATTGTTTAGCATTTGCATTAATACTGCATTCCTCAGCTCTTTCTGTATCCTGATTTTTAATATCGACCGCTCATGATGTCAATTGACTAATACGTGCTGCTTGTTACCTTGCTACAGAGAAACCAGTGACAATGGTCGTCCCTCCACCAGACAGGGCCGCTAGGATCGTCGGTTTTCTCAAGCCCTACCTTTTGAGGATGCATTTCTCAAACAAGTATGTAACCGCCCAGGTCATCCATACCCCAACAGCAACCGTCGCATGTTCTGCAAGCTCGCAGGAGAAGCTGCTGAGACCGAACTTGGAGTCGACCCGTGACGTCTCTGCCGCGGCAAAGATTGGGAAGCTGCTGGGTGAGCGCCTGCTGCTCATAGGGATACCTGCCGTGTCCATCTACATGAAGAGAGAGCAGAAGTACCACGGGAAAGTCAAGGCCGTTATTGATTCCGTCAGAGAATCTGGTGTGAAGCTGTTGTGATGGTGAAAACGTAGAGCTCGTCTTAGCATTTGCGCAGTCTTGAGCTGTATTTCTGATGTTTGTACTGATTCACAGCAACTTCTCTGTTCATGAATTTGGCGCTAAACGAACGTTTGTCCGGGACTCCAGGTCAATAAAGGGACTCTGTTGTAGGAGCTCGACCTGATTATCTGCAGTAGCACCTTTTATTTTTCGAAACAAATCTGCAGTAGCACTTGATGTCTCGAGGATAAACAGCCTGTTATGTTTCTCCTCTCCGAAATGTAACGGAGATTATTGGGCTGGAGATATTCCGGACTTGGTTGCCTGTGATGCTAAATTTGGTATTCAAGACTGTTTAATGCAGCGGATGCTCAAAAAAAGACTGTTTAATGGAGCATGGTGTGACTTCTTTTGCGTGTGGATTAATGCGTGATCGCGACTGCCGAGTGTATCTTGCCGTTAAGCTTTCTTCAGATGCTCAGCTATCCATAGCGTAGCACCATGTGCCTATGAAGATTCTTCTTGATTTTTTTCTAGTACTATTCTCTTGGAGAGCACGTTGATATTTTTCTGGCAAACTGTTTGCTGTTAGTACATGCTTAGCATCAGGATCGTATTTCTTTTAGAAGATAGTACTTTTTTGAGGGATTCTTAGTATTGATTTAATTTAATTTTTTGTGGGTGATTCTTAGTAGTGATGATCGTTTCATTCAGGAGATGCTAATCTTTAAGGTAGTAATAGCATTTGTGGTGTTCATTGTCATGTCCCTGGCAAGCAACAGTATTAAGAAGACGCATGGTATGTGACTTTGTGTGCATGACCTTTTTTTTCCTCCACATCTATATAGGAGTATACTATACATAGCTAAAATTAAATCAATTCGGCATTTGTGTATCTGTTGGGTCCGTTGGACCACGCTCCCGGTGCGGAATAAAGCAAGATGATTCCATCCGACCAGTTTTCTTTTGTACGTTTCGTGCTCGCCATGATCGAAGGTAGGTGACGCCGACACGCTCACTGTGATTGAGATGATTGCTCGATGCTGTTAGTAAATAAACTCATCAGCATCCGCATCTCGTTCCTGCCCTTTCTTTTCGCCGCTAAATGGCCAAACTACGAGGTCAGGTGGCGTCATGAGAGAATCTCCTTTTCGCTGCTAAAATGGCCAAACCATCCAGCCGACCCGCGCGCGCCATGCGCCGACGACCGACCGAGACGCCGACCGCGTCAAGTCTCCGCATCATCACGGGCCCCTATGGCCGTCGGCGCGCGACCCGGTCGGCCCGGTAGCTGCTCACTCGCTAATGAGGCGTGTTTGGTTTACTCGCTAACCAAACTCCCATAATGCGGCTCACTCGCTCTCTTCCCTCGCGCTGCCAACCGCACCCCCCGCCTCCACCAGACGCCGCCTCCTCGGCTCACGACGAGCCTGGGGTCCCCAGTCCACGCTTGCTCGCTCGCCAAAAGATCTCCTCCACGTCCCAGGAGGCGACACGTAGACCCCTTCCATGTGCCCCCCACACGAATACTCAAAGCGAGGCAAGATAGAATAATGTTTCTGTTTTCGCATCGTGTTCTACTACCCCGAATACGTGGATAAAGGTTACTAGTGCAACGTGTAACTTAGAGCATCTCCGTTCGGCCCCCGGCGCCAAAAAAGAGCGGTCTAAGGGCGAGCCGGCGATAGATCGGCCCCTGAGGCTCGGCTCGCTCCCAGCCACGCGCTCATGGTCGCCGCGGGTTCGGCGAAGTACGTTTCGGTTTTTTTGCAAACTCGGCGACTTTTACACGAACTCGGCCATATTTTGTCCAAATTTATACAAAAACTTGGAAACATGCATGAACTACGCCTAAAACCGAACTAAAAAAGCCTAGCCGTTGCCGCCGTCGCCGCCCCCGCGCCGTCTACATGCTGAGAAGCCTGTAGAAGCGGGTATAGTCGCCACCATTGTCGTCGTCGTCGTCGCGCGCCCTGCTGCAGCCCTCGTCGGGGTCCCTGCTGCAGCCCTCGCCGGGGTCGCCGACGGCGCTTGACGACCCGGCCTCGCCCTCATCGTCGTTGTCCATGACGATAACGCCGCCCTCCTCGGCGCGGCGACGCTCCTCAGCGCGGCGACGGTGTTGGGAACGTAGTAATTTCAAAAAAATTCCTACGCACACGCAAGATCATGGTGATGCATAGCAACGAGAGGGGAGAATGTTGTCCACGTACCCTCGTAGACCGTAAGCGGAAGCGTTATGACAACGCGGTTGATGTAGTCATACGTCTTCACGATCCAACCGATCCGAGTACCGAACGTACGACACCTCCGAGTTCAGCACACGTTCAGCTCGATGACGATCCCCGGACTCCGATCCAGCAGGGTGTCGGGGATGAGTTCCGTCATCACGACGGCGTGGTGACGATGATGATGTTCTACCGACGCAGGGCTTCGCCTAAGCACCGCAACGATATGACCGAGGTGGAATATGATCGAGGGGGGGGGGGGGGGGGGGCACCGCACACGGCTAAGGGACGATCACGAAGATCAACTTCTGTCTCTTGGGGTGCCCCCCTGCCCCCGTATGTAAAGGAGCCAAGGGGGAGGGGGTGGCCGGCCATGGAGGGCGCGCCAAGGGGAGTCCTACTCCCACCGGGAGTAGGACTCCTTCTTTCCTAGTCGAACTAGGAGAAGGGGGGAAAGGAGGGGAGTGGAGAAGGAAGGGAGAGGGGGACCGCGCCCCAAACCCTTTGTCCAATTCGGACTGGGCTTGGGAGGGGCGCGCGCCACCTCCTGACTCCTTCCCACTAATGCCCATTAAGGCCCAATACTCTTCCCCGTATTCCCGTAACTCTCCGGTACTCCAAAAAATACCCGAATCACTCGGAACCCTTTTGATGTCCGAATATAGTCATCCAATATATCGATCTTTACGTCTCGACCATTTTGAGACTCCTCGTCATGTCACCGATCTCATCCGGGACTCCGAACTCCTTCAGTACATCAAAACTCATAAACTCATAATATAACTGTCATCGAAACCTTAAGCGTGCGGACCCTACGGGTTCAAGAACAATGTAGACATGACCAAGACACGTCTCCGGTCAATAACCAATAGCGGAACCTGGATGCTCATATTGGCTCCTACATATTCTACGAAGATCTTTATCGATCAAACCGCATAACAACATATGTTGTTCCCTTTGTCATCGGTATGTTACTTGCCCGAGATTTGATCGTCGGTATCTCAATACCTAGTTCAATCTCGTTACCGGCAAGTCTCTTTACTCGTTACGTAATGCATCATCCCGCAACTAACTCATTAGTCACATTGCTTGCAAGGCTTATAGTGATGTGCATTACCGAGAGGGCCCAGAGATACCTCTCCGACAATCGGAGTGACAAATCCTAATCTCGAAATACGCCAACTCAACATGTACCTTCGGAGACACCTGTAGAGCTCCTTTATAATCACCCGGTTACATTGTGACGTTTGGTAACACACAAAGTGTTCCTCCGGTAAACGGGAGTTGCATAATCTCATAGTCATAGGAACATGTATAAGTCATGAAGAAAGCAATAGCAACATACTAAACGATCAAGTGCTAAGCTAACGGAATGGGTCAAGTCAATCACATCATTCTTCTAATGATGTGATCTCATTAATCAAATGATAACTCATGTCTATGGCTAGGAAACACAACCATCTTTGATCAACAAGCTAGTTAAGTAGAGGCATACTAGTGACACTATGTTTGTCTATGTATTCACACATGTATTATGTTTCCGGTTAATACAATTCTAGCATGAATAATAAACATTTATCATGAAACAAGGAAATAAATAATAACTTTATATTGCCTCTAGGGCATATTTCCTTCAGTCTCCCACTTGCACTAGAGTCAATAATCTAGTTCACATCGTCATGTGATTTAACACCACTATTCATATCTGTATATGATTAACACCCATAGTTCACATCGTCATGTGACCAACACCCAAAGGGTTTACTAGAGTCAATAATCTAGTTCACATCGCTTATGTGATTAACACCCAAAGAGTACTAAGGTGTGATCATGTTTTGCTCGTTAGAGAAGCTTAGTCAATGGGTCTGTCACATTCAGAGCCGTATGTATTTTGCAAATATTCTATGTCTACAATGCTCTGCACGGAGCTACTCTAGCTAATTGCTCCCACTTTCAATATGTATCCAGATTGAGACTTAGAGTCATCTGGATTGGTGTAAAAGCTTGCACCGATGTAACTCTTTACGACGGGCTCTTTTATCACCTCCATAATCGAGAAATATTTCCTTAGTCCTCACTAAGGATATTCTTGACCAATGTCCAGTGATCTACTCATAGATCACTATTGTATTCCCTTATCAAATTCAGAACAAGGTATACAATAGGTCTGGTACATACCATAGCATACTTTATAGAACCTATGACTGAGGCATAGGGAATGACTTTCATTCTCTTTTCTATTTTCTGCCGTGGTCGGGATTTGAGTCTTACTCAATTTCACACGTTTGCAACACAGGCAAGAACTCTTTCTTTGACTGTTCCATTTTGAACTACTTCAAAATCTTGACAAGGTATGTACTTATTGAAAAACTTATCAAGCGTCTTGATCTATCTCAATAGATTTTGATGCTCAATATGTAAGTAGCTTTACTGAGGTCTTTCTTTTAAAGAACTCCTTTCAAATACTCCTTTATGCTTTCCAGAAAAATTCTACATCATTTCTGATCAACAATATGTTACTCACATATATTTATCAGAAAGGCGGTAGTGCTCCCACTCACTTTATTGTAAATACAGGCTTCACCGCAAGTCTGTATTAAACTATATGCTTTGATCAACTTATCAAAGCGTATATTCCAACTCTGAGTTGCTTGCACCAGTCCATAGATGGATCGCTGGAGTTTGCACATTTTGTTAGCACATTTAGGATTGACAAAACCTTCTGGTTGCATCATATACAACTCTTCTTTAAGAAAACCATTAAGGAATGCAGTTTTGACATCCATTTGCCAGATTTCATAAAATTTGGCAATTCCTAACATGATTCGGACAGACTTAAGCATCGCTACAGTTGAGAAAATCTCATTGTAGTCAACACCTTGAACTTGTCGAAAACCTTTTTGCGACAAGTCGAGCTTTGTAGATAGTAACACTACTATCAACATATGTCTTCCTCTTGAAGATCCATTTATACAATATGGCTTGCCGATCATCGGGCAACTCCACCAAAGTCCACACTTTGTTCTCATACATGGATCCCATCTCAGATTTCATGGCGTCAAGCCATTTCGCGGAATCTGGGCTCATCATCGCTTCCTCATAGTTCGTAGGTTCATCATGGTCTAGTAACATGACTTCCAGAACAGGATTACCGTACCACTCTGGTGTGGACTGTACTTTGGAAGACCTACGAGGTTTTGTATTAACTTGATCTGAAGTTTCATGATCATTATCATTAGCTTCCTCACTAATTAGTGTAGGAATCACTGGAACCGATTTCTGTGATGAACTACTTTCCAATTCGGGAGAAGGTACAAATTACCTTATCAAGCTCTATTTTCCTCCCACTCACTTCTTTCGAGAGAAACTCCTTCTCTAGAAAGGATCCATTCTTAGCAACGAATGTTTTGCCTTCAGATCTGTGATAGAAGGTGTACCCAATAGTTTCCTTTGGGTATTCTATGAAGACGCACTTCTCCGATTTGGGTTCGAGCTTATCATGTTGAAAACCTTTTTCATATAAGCTTTGCAACTCCAAACTTTAAGAAACGACAGCTTAGGTTTACTGCTAAACCATAGTTCATACGGTGTCGTCTCAACGGATTTAGATGGTGCCCTATTAAACGTGAATGCAGCTGTCTCTAATGCATAACCCCAAAACGATAGTGGTAAACTGATAAGAGACATCATAGATCGCACCATATCTAGTAAAGTACGATTACGACGTTCGGACACACCATTACATTGTGGTGTTCCAGGTGGCGTGAGTTGCGAAACTATTTCACATTGTTTCAAATGAAGACCAAACTCGTAACTCAAATATTCGTCTCCATGATCAGATCGTAGAAACTTTATTTTTCTTGTTACGGTGATTTTCCACTTCACTCTGAAATTCTTTGAACTTTTCAAATGTTTCAGACTTATGATTCATCAAGTAGATATACCCATATCTGCTCAAATCATCTGTGAAGATCAGAAAATAACGATACACGCCGCGAGCCTTAACACTCATCAGATCGCATACATCGGTATGTATTATTTCCAATAAGTCAGTAGCTCGTTCCATTGTTCCGAGGAACAGAGTTTTAGTCATCTTGCCCAAAAGGCACGGTTCGCAAGCATCAAATGATTCATAACCAAGTGATTCCGAAAATCCATCTTTATGGAGTTTCTTCATGCGCTTTACACCGATATGACCCAAACGGCAGTGCCACAAATAAGTTGCACTATCATTATTAACTTTGCATCTTTTGGCATCAATATTATGAATATGTGTATCACTATGATTGAGATCCAACAAACTATTTTCATTGGGTGTATGACCATCGAAGGTCTTATTCATGTAAACAGAATAACAATTATTCTCTAATTTTAAATGAATAACCGTATCGCAATAAACATGATCAAATCATATTCATGTTCAACGCAAACGTCAAATAACATTTATTTAGGTTTAACACTAATCCCGAAAGTATAGGGAGTGTGCGATGATGATCATATCAATCTTGGAACTACTTCCAACACTCATCGTCACTTCCCCTTCAACTAGTCTCTGTTTGTTCTGTAACTCCTATTTCGAGTTACTAATCTTAGCAACCGAACAAGTATCAAATACTCAGGGGCTACTATAAACACTAGTAAGGTACACATCAATAACCTGTATATCAAATATACCCTTGTTCACTTTGCCATCCTTCTTATCCACCAAATATTTGGAGTAGTTGCACTTCCAGTGACCATTTCCTTTGCAGTAGAAGCACTCAGTTTCAGGCTTAGGTCCAGCTTTGGGCTTCTTCATGGGAGTGGAAACTTGCTTGTCATTCTACTTGAAGTTCCCTTTCTTTCTCTTTGCCCTTTTCTTAAAACTAGTGATCTTGTCAACCATCAACACTTGATGCTCTTTCTTGATTTCTATCTTCGTCGATTTCAACATCATGAAGAGCTCGGGAATCGTTTTCGTCATCCCTTGCATACTATAGTTCATCACAAAGTTATACTAACTTGGTGATGGTGACTAGAGAACTCTATCAATCACTATCTTATCTGGAAGATTAACTCCCACTTGATTCAAGCGATTGTAGTACCCAGACAATCTGAGCACATGCTCACTAGTTGAGCGATTCTCCTCCATCTTTTAGCTATAGAACTTGTTGGAGACTTCATATCTCTCAACTCGGGGATTTGCTTGAAATATTAACTTCAACTCCTGGAACATCTCATATGGTCCATGACATTTAAAATGTCTTTGAAGTCCCGATTCTAAGCCGTTAAGCATGGTGCACTAAACTATCAAGTAGTCATCATATTGAGCTAGCCAAACGTTCATAACGTCTGCATCTGCTCCTGCAATAGGTCTGTCACCTAGCGGTGCATTAAGGACATAATTCTTCTGTGCAGCAATGAGGATAAACCTCAGATCACGGATCCAATCCGCATCATTGCTACTAACATCTTTCAACACAATTTTCTCTAGGAACATATCAAAATAAACATATGAAAGCAACAACGCAAGCTATTGATCTACAACATAATTTGCAAAATACTACCAGGATTAAGTTCATGATAAATTTAAGTTCAATTAATCATATTACTTAAGAACTCCCACTTAGACAGACATCTCTCTAGTCATCTAAGTGATCACGTGATCCAAATCAACTAAACCATGTCCGATCATCATGTGAGATGGAGTAGTTTTCAATGGTGAACATCACTATGTTGATCATATCTACTATATGATTCACGTTTGACCTTTCGGTCTTCGTTTTCTGAGGCCATATCTGTATATGCTAGGCTCGTCAAGTTCAACCTGAGTATTCCACGTGTGCAACTGTTTTGCACCCGTTGTATTTGAACGTAGAGCCTATCACACCCGATCATCACGTGGTGTCTCAGCACGAAGAACTTTCGCAACGGTGCATACTCAGGGAGAACACTTCTTGATAATTAGTGAGAGATCATCTTAAAATGCTACCGTCAATCAAAGCAAGATAAGATGCATAAAGGATAAACATCACATGCAATCAATATAAGTGATATGATATGGCCATCATCATCTTGTGCTTGTGATCTCCATCTCTGAAGCACCGTCGTGATCACCATCGTTACCGGCGCGACACCTTGATCTCCATCGTAGCATCATTGTCGTTTACGCCATCTATTGCTTCTACGACTATCGCTACCGCTTAATGATAAAGTAAATCAATTACAGGGCATTTGCATTTCATACAATAAAGCGACAACCATATGGCTCCTGCCAGTTGCCGATAACTTCGGTTACAAAACATGATCATCTCATACAATAAAATATAGCATCACATCTTGAACATATTGTTGGCAATATGCCCTAGAGGCAATAATAAATTGGTTATTATTATATTTCCTTGTTCATGATAATCGTTTATTATCCATGCTATAATTGTATTGATAGGAAACTCAGATACATGTGTGGATATATAGACAACACCATGTCCCTAGTAAGCCTCTAGTTGACTAGCTCGTTGATCAATAGATGGTTACGGTTTCCTGAACATGGACATTGGATGTCGTTGATAACGGGATCACATCATTAGGAGAATGATGTGATGGACAAGACCCAATCCTAAGCCTAGCACAGAGATCGTGTAGTTCGTATGCTAAAGCATTTCTAATGTCAAGTATCTTTTCCTTAGACCATGAGATTGTGCAACTCCCGGATATCGTAGGAATGCTTTGGGTGTACCAAACGTCACAACGTAACTGGGTGGCTATAAAGGTGCACTACAGGTATCTCCGAAAGTGTGTGTTGGGTTGGCACGAATCAAGACTGGGATTTGTCACTCCGTGTAAACGGAGAGGTATCTCTGGGCCCACTCGGTAGGACATCATCATAATGTGCACAATGTGACCAAGGGGTTGATCACGGGATGATGTGTTACGGAACGAGTAAAGAGACTTGCCGGTAATGAGATTGAACAAGGTATCGGTATACCGACGATCGAATCTCGGGCAAGTACAATACCGTTAGACAAAGGGAATTGTATACGGGATTGATTGAGTCCTTGACATCATGGTTCATCCGATGAGATCATCGTGGAACATGTGGGAGCCAACATGGGTATCCAGATCCCGCTGTTGGTTATTGACCGGAGAACGTCTCTGTCATGTCTACATGTCTCCCGAACCCGTAGGGTCTACACACTTAAGGTTCGATGACGCTAGGGTTATAAAGGAAGTTTGTATGTGGTTACCGAATGTTGTTCGGAGTCCCGGATGAGATCCCGGACGTCACGAGGAGTTCCGGAATGGTCCGGAGGTAAAGATTTATATATGGGAAGTCCTATTTTGGCCACCGGAAAATGTTCGGGATTTTTCGGTATTGTACCGGGAATGTTCTAGAAGGTTCCGGAGTGGCGCCCACCTGCATGGGGGGACCCACATGAACGTGGGTAGTGGGGGCAAGGCCCCACACCCCTGGTCAAGGTGCACCAAGATCCCCCTTAGAAGGAATAAGATCATATCCCGAAGGGATAAGATCAAGATCCCTAAAAAGGGGGGATAACAATCGGTGGGGAAGGAAATGATGGGATTTCTTTCCTCCCACCTTGGCCAACGCCCCAATGGACTTGGAGGGCAAGAAACCAGCCCCTCCATCCCTATATATAGTGGGAAGGCGCATGGGAGCTTCAGACGAAGTTCTGGCGCAGCCCTCCCCCTCTCCCAAGTCCTCCTCCTCTCCCGCGGTGCTTGGCGAAGCCCTGCAGGATTGCCACGCTCCTCCACCACCACCACGCCGTCGTGCTGCTGCTGGATGGAGTCTTCCTCTCAACCTCTCCCTCTCTCCTTGCTGGATCAAGGCATGGGAGACGTCACCGGGCTGTACGTGTGTTGAACGCGGAGGTGCCGTCCGTTCGGCACTAGGATCTCCGGTGATTTGGATCACGACGAGTACGACTCCTTCAACCCCGTTCTCTTGAACGCTTCCGCTTAGCGATCTACAAGGGTATGTAGATGCACTCTCCTTCCCCTCGTTGCTGGTTTCTCCATAGATAGATCTTGGTGACACGTAGGAAAATTTTGAATTTCTGCTACGTTCCCCAACAGTGGTATCAGAGCTAGGTCTATTGCGTAGATTCTTTGCACGAGTAGAACACAAAGTAGTTGTGGGCGTTGATTTTGTTCAATATGCTTACCGTTACTAGTCCAATCTTGTTTCGACGGTATTGTGGGATGAAGCGGCCCGGACCGACCTTACACGTACTCTTACGTGAGACAGGTTCCACCGATTGACATGCACTTGGTGCATAAGGTGGCTAGCGGGTGCCAGTCTCTCCCACTTTAGTCGGAACGGATTCGATGAAAAGGGTCCTTATGAAGGGTAAATAACAATTGACATATCACGTTGTGGTTTTGCATAGGTAAGAAAGGTTCTTGCTAGAAACCCATAGCAGCCACGTAAAACATGCAAACAACAATTAGAGGACGTCTAACTTGTTTTTGCAGGGTATGCTATGTGATGTGATATGGCCAAGAAGAATGTGATGAATGATATGTGATGTATGAGATTGATCATGTTCTTGTAATAGGAATCACGACTTGCATGTCGATGAGTATGACAACCGGCAGGAGCCATAGGAGTTGTCTTAATTTATTGTATGACCTGCGTGTCATTAAACAACGCCATGTAATTACTTTACTTTATTGCTAACCAATAGCCATAGTAGTAGAAGTAATAGTTGGCGAGACAACTTCATGAAGACACGATGATGGAGATCATGGTGTCATGCCGGTGACGATGATGATCATGGAGCCCCGAAGATGGAGATCAATGGAGCTATATGATATTGGCCATATCATGTCACTACTATATAATTGCATGTGATGTTTATTATGTTTATGCATATTGTTTACTTAGAACGACGATAGTAAATAAGATGATCCCTTACAACAATTTCAAGAAGTGTTCTCCCCTAACTGTGCACTGTTGCTAAAGTTCGTCGTTTCGAAGCACCACGTGATGATCGGGTGTGATAGATCCTTATGTTCACATACAACGGGTGTAAGTCAGTTTTACACATGCAAAACACTTAGGGTTAACTTGATGAGCCTAGCATGTACAGACATGGCCTCGGAACACAGAGACCGAAAGGTCGAGCATGAGTCGTATAGTAGATACGATCAACATGAAGATGTTCACCGATGATGACTAGTCCGTCTCACGTGATGATCGGACACGGCCTAGTTGACTCGGATCATGTAATCACTTAGATGACTAGAGGGATGTCTATCTGAGTGGGAGTTCATAAGATGAACTTAATTATCCTGAACATAGTCAAAAGATCTTTGCAAATTATGTCGTAAGCTCGCGCTTTAGTTCCACTGTTTAGATATGTTCCTAGAGAAAATATAGTTGAAAGTTGACAGTAGCGATTATGCTGACAGTAGAAAGCTTATGTCCTTAATGCACCGCTCAGTGTGCTGAACCCCAAACATCGTTTGTGGATGTTGCGAACATCGGACATACACGTTTTGATAACTACGTGATAGTTCAGTTAAACGGTTTAGAGTTGAGGCACCAAAAGACGTTTTCGAAACATCGCGGAACATATGAGATGTTTTCGAGGGCTGAAATTGGGATTTCAGGCTCATGCCCACGTCAAGAGGTATAAGACCTCCGGCAATTTTCTTAGCCTGCAAACTAAGGGAGAAAAGCTCAATCGTTGAGCTTGTGCTCAGATTGTCCGAGTGCAACATTCACTTGAATTGAGTGGGAGTTGATCTTCCAGATGAGATAGTGATGTTTCTCCAAAGTCATTACCACCAAGCTGCTAGAGCTTCGTGATGAACTATAACATATCAGGGATAGATATGATGATCCTTGAGGTATTCGCGATGTTTGACACCGCGAAAGTAGAAATCAAGAAGGAGCATCAATTGTTGATGGTTGGTGAAACCACTAGTTTCAAGAAGGGCAAGGGCAAGAAGGGATACTTCATGAAACAGCAAAACAGCTGCTGCTCTAGTGAAGAAACCCAAGGTTGAACCCAAACCCAAGACTAAGTGCTTCTTTAATAAGGGGAGCAACCACTGGAGCAGGATTACCTTAGATACTTGGTAGATGAGAAGGCTGGCAAGGTCGATAGAAGTATATTGGATATACATTATGTTAATGTGTACTTTACTAGTACTCCTAGTAGCACCAGGGTATTGGATACCGGTTCAGTTGCTAAGTGTTAGTAACTCGAAATATAAGCTACGGAATAAACGGAGACTAGCTAAAGGTGAGCTGACGATATGTGTTGTAAGTGTTTCCAAGTTTGATGTGATCAAACATCGCACGCTCCCTCTACCATCAAGATTAGTATTAAACCTGAATAATTGTCATTTGGTGTTTGCGTTGAGCATAGACATGATTGGATTATGTCTATCGCAATACGGTTATTCATTTAAGGAGAATAATGATTACTCTATTTATTTGAATAATACCTTCAATGGTCTTGCACCTAAAGGAATGGTTTATTGAATCTCGATCGTAGTGATACACATTTTCATGCCAAAAGATATAAGATAGTAATGATAGTACCACTTACTTGTGGCACTGCCATGTAAGTCATTTTGGTATAAAACGCATGAAGAAGCTCCATGATGATGGATCTTTGGACTCACTCATTTTTGAAAAGTTTGAGACATGCGAACCATGTCTATTGGTGTATACGCATGAAGGAACTCCATGCAGATGGAGCGTTTGGACTCGCTTGATTTTGAATCACTTGAGATATGCAAATCATACCACATGGGCAAGATGGCTAAAAGCCTCGTTTTCAGTAAGATGGAACAAGATAGCAACTTGTTGGAAGTAACACATTTTGATGTGTGCAGTCCAATGAGTGCTGAGGCATGCGGTGAATATTGTTATGTTCTTGCTTCACAGATGATTCAAGTAGATGCTGAGTATATTTACTTGATGAAACACAAGTCTGAATTATTGAATGGTTCAAGTAATTTTAGAGTGAAGTTGAAGATCGTTGTGACAAGAGGATAAAATGTCTATGATATGATCATAGAGATGAGTATCTGAGTTACGAGTCTTGGCACACAATTAAGACATTGTGGAAATTGTTTCACAATTATTACCGCCTGAAACACCATAGTGTGATGGTGTGTCCGAACATCATAGTTGCACCCTATTGGATATGGTGCGTACCATGATGTCTCTTATCAAATTACCACTATCGTTCATGGGTTAGGCATTAGAGACAACCGCACTCACTTTAATAGGGCACCACGTAATTCCGTTGGGATGACACCGTATGAACTGTGGTTTAGAGAAACCTAAGCTGTCATTTCTTAAAAGTTTGGGACTGCGACGCTTATGTGAAAAAGTTTCAGGTTGATAAGCTCGAACCCAAAGCGGATAAAATGCATCTTCATAGGACACCCAAAACAGTTGGGTATACCTCCTAATTCAGATCCGAAAGCAATAGTGATTGTTTCTTGAATCGGGTCCTTTCTCAAGGAAAGGTTTGTCTCGAAAATTGAGTGGGAGGATGGTGGAGACTTGATGAGGTTATTGAACCGTCACTTCAACAAGTATGTAGAAGGGCACAGAAAGTTGTTCCTGTGACTCCTACACCAATTGAAGTAGAAGCTTATGATAGTGATCATGAAGTTTTTGGATCAAGTCAATACCGTACCTCGTAGGGTGACAAGGATGCGTACTACTTTAGAGTGGTACAGTAATCCTGTCTTGAAGGTCATGTTGCTAGACAACAATGAACCTACGAGCTATGGAGAAGCGATGGTGGGCCCATATTCCGACAAATGGTTAGAAGCCATGAAATCCGAGATAGGATCCATGTATCAGAACAAAGCATGGACTTTGGTGGACTTGCCCGATGATCGGCAAGCCATTGAGATAAATGGATCTTTAAGAAGAAGACGGACGTGGACGGTAATGTCACCGTCTATAAAGCTCGACTTGTGGCGAAGAGTTTTTCACAAGTTCAAGGAGTTGACTACGATGAGATTTTCTCATCTGTAGCGATGCTTAAGTACGTCGGAATCATGTTAGCATTAGCTACATTTATGAAATCTGGCAGATGGATGTCAAAACGAGTTTCCTTACCAGTTTCGTAAGGAAAGGTTGTATGTGATACAATCAGAAAGGTTTTGTCGATCCTAAGGATGCTAAAAGGTATGCTAGCTCCAGCGATCCTTCTAAGGACTGGAGTAAGCATCTCGGAGTTGGAATATGTACTTTCATAAGATGATCAAAGATTTTGGGTTTGTACAAATTTATGAGAAACTTGTATTTCCAAAGAAGTGAGTGGGAGCACTATAGAATTTCTGATGAGTATATGTTGTTGACATATTGTTGATCAGAGATGATGTAGAATTTCTGGAAAGCATATAGGGTTATTTGAAAAGTGTATTTCAATAGAAAACCTGGATTAAGCTGCTTGAACATTGAGCATCAAGATCTATGAAGATGGATCAAAAACCGCTCAATAGTACTTTCAAATGAGCACATACCTTGACATGATCTTGAAGGTGTTCAAGATGGATCAATCAAAGAAGGAGTTCTTGCCTGAGTAGTAAGGTATGAAGTTAAGACTTAAAGCTCGACCATGGCAGAATAGAGAAAAGGACGAAGGTCGTCCCCTATGCTTCAGACGTAGGCTTTATAGTATGCTATGCTGTGTACCGCACCGGAAGTGTGCCTTGCCATGAGTCAGTCAAGGGGTACAAGAATGATCCAGGAATGGATCATTGGACAGCGGTCAAAATTGTCCTTGGAGTAAATAAGGACATGTTTCTCGATTATGGAGGTGATAAAGAGTTCGGCGTAAAGGGTTACGTCGATGCAAGCTTTAACACCTATCCGAATGACTCTGAGTAGCAAACTGGATATGTATAGTGGAGAAACCATTTGGAATAGCTCCAAGTGGAGCGTGGAAGTAGCATTTACAGAATGACCTAGAGATTTGCGAAGTACATACGGATCTGAAAGTTGCAGACCCGTTGACTAAAACCTGTCTTGCAAGCAAAACATGATCAAACCCCAGAACTCATTGAGTCTTAATCACATGATGATGTGAACTAGTTTAGTGACACTAGTAAACTCTTTGGATGTTGGTCACATGGCGATGTGACCTATGAGTGTTAACCACATGGCGATGTGAACTAGATTATTGACTCTAGTGCAAGTGGGAGACTATTGGAAATATGCCCTAGAGGCAATAATAAATTGGTTATTATTATATTTCCTTGTTCATGATAATCATTTATTATCCATGCTATAATTATATTGATAGGAAACTCAGATACATGTGTGGATATATAGACAATACCATGTCCCTAGTAAGCCTCTAGTTGACTAGCTCGTTGATCAATAGATGGACATTGGATGTCGTTGATAACGGGATCACATCATTAGGAGAATGATGTGATGGACAAGACCCAATCCTAAGCCTAGCACAGAGATCGTGTAGTTCGTATGCTAAAGCTTTTCTAATGTCAAGTATCTTTTCCTTAGACCATGAGATTTTGCAACTCCCGGATACCGTAGGAATGCTTTGGGTGTACCAAACGTCACAACGTAACTGGGTGGCTATAAAGGTGCACTACAGGTATCTTCGAAAGTGTCTGTTGGGTTGGCACGAATCAAGACTGGGATTTGTCACTCCGTGTAAACGGAGAGGTATCTCTGGGCCCACTCGGTAGGACATCATCATAATGTGCACAATGTGACCAAGGGGTTGATCATGGGATGATGTGTTACGGAACGAGTAAAGAGACTTGCCGGTAACGAGATTGAACAAGGTATCGGTATACTGACGATCGAATCTCGGGCAAGTACAATACCGTTAGACAAAGGGAATTGTATACGGGATTGATTGAGTCCTTGACATCGTGGTTCATCCGCTGAGATCATCGTGGAACATGTGGGAGCCAACATGGGTATCCAGATCCCGCTGTTGGTTATTGACCGGAGAACGTCTCGGTCATGTCTACATGTCTCCCGAACCCGTAGGGTCTACACACTTAAGGTTCGATGACGCTAGGGTTATAAAGGAAGTTTGTATGTGGTTACCGAATGTTGTTCGGAGTCCCGGATGAGATCCCGGACGTCACGAGGAGTTCCGGAATGGTCCGGAGGTAAAGATTTATATATGGGAAGTCCTATTTTGGCCACAGGAAAATGTTCGGGATTTTTCGGTATTGTACCGGGAAGGTTCTAGAAGGTTCTGGAGTGGGGCCCACCTACATGGGGGGGACCCACATGAACGTGGGTAGTTGGGGCAAGGCCCCACACCCCTGTTCAAGGCACACCAAGATCCCCCCTTAGAAGGAATAAGATCATATCCCGAAGGGATAAGATCAAGATCCCTAAAAAGGGGGGATAACAATCGGTGGGGAAGGAAATGATGGGATTTCTTTCCTCCCACCTTGGCCAACGCCCCAATGGACTTGGAGGGCAAGAAACCAGCCCCTCCACCCCTATATATAGTGGGGAGGCGCATGGGAGCTTCAGACGAAGTTCTGGCGCAGCCCTCCCCCTCTCCCAAGTCCTCCTCCTCTCCCGCGGTGCTTGGCGAAGCCCTGCAGGATTGCCACGCTCCTCCACCACCACCACGCCGTCGTGCTGCTACTGGATGGAGTCTTCCTCTCAACCTCTCCCTCTCTCCTTGCTGGATCAAGGCATGGGAGACGTCACCGGGCTGTACGTGTGTTGAACGTGGAGGTGCCGTCCGTTCGGCACTAGGATCTCCGGTGATTTGGATCACGACGAGTACGACTCCTTCAACCCCGTTCTCTTGAACGCTTCCGCTTAGCGATCTACAAGGGTATGTAGATGCACTCTCCTTCCCCTCGTTGCTGGTTTCTCCATAGATAGATCTTGGTGACACGTAGGAAAATTTTGAATTTCTGCTATGTTCCCCAACACATATCACATCACAACATGCCCTGCAAAAACAAGTTAGACGTCCTCTACTTTGTTGTTGCAAATTTTACGTGGATGCTACAGGCTGAGCAAAAACCGTTCTTACCTACGCATCAAAACCACAACGATAGTTCGTCAAGTTAGTGTTGTTTTAACCTTCGCAAGGACCGGGCGTAGCCACACTCGGTTCAACTAAAGTGAGAGAGACAGACACCCGCCAGTCACCTTTAAGCACGAGTGCTCGTAACGGTGAAACCAGTCTCGCGTAAGCGTACACGTAATGTCGGTCCGGGCCGCTTCATCTCACAATACCGCTCAACCAAAGTATGACATGCTGGTAAGCAGTATGACTTGTATCGCCCACAATTCACTTGTGTTCTACTCGTGCATATGACATCTACGCATAAAACCTGGCTCTGATACCACTATTGGGGAACGTAGTAATTTCAAAAAAAATCCTACGCACACGCAAGATCATGGTGATGCATAGCAACGAGAGGGGAGAGTGTTGTCCACGTACCCACGTAGACCGTAAGCGGAAGCGTTATGACAACGCGGTTGATGTAGTCGTACGTCTTCAGATCCGACCGATCCGAGTATCGAATGTACGGCACCTCCGAGTTCAGCACACGTTCAGCTCGATGATGATCCCTGGACTTCGATCCAGCAGGGTGTCGGGGATGAGTTCCGTCAGCACGACGGCGTGGTGACGATGATGATGTTCTACCGACGCAGGGCTTCGCCTAAGCACCGCAACGATATGACCGAGGTGGAATATGGTGGAATGAGGGCACCGCACACGGCTAAGGAACGATCACGAAGATCAACTTCTATCTCTTGGGGTGCCTTCCTGCCCCCGTATATAAAGGAGCCAAGGGGGAGGGGGTGGCCGGCCATGGAGGGCGCACCAAGGGGAGTCCTACTCCCACCGGGAGTAGGACTCCTTTCCTAGTCCAACTAGGAGAAGGGGGAAAGGAGGGGAGTGGAGAAGGAAGGGAGAGGGGGGCCGCGCCCCAAACCCTTTGTCCAATTCGGACTGGGCTTGGGAGGGGCGCGCGCCACCTCCTGGCTCCTTCCCACTAAGGCCCATTAAGGCCCAATACTCTTCCCCGTATTCCCGTAACTCCTCGGTACTTCGAAAAATACCCGAATCACTCGAAACCCTTTCGATGTCCGAATATAGTCGTCCAATATATCGATCTTTACGTCTCGACCATTTTGAGACTCCTCGTCATGTCCCCGATCTCATCCGGGACTCCGAACTCCTTCGGTACATCAAAACTCATAAACTCATAATATAACTGTCATCGAAACCTTAAGCGTGCGGACCCTACGGGTTCGAGAATAATGTAGACATGACCGAGAAACGTCTCCGGTCAATAACCAATAGCGGAACCTGGATGCTCATATTGGCTCCTACATATTCTACGAAGATCTTTATCGGTCAAACCGCATAACAACATATGTTGTTCCCTTTGTCATCGGTATGTTACTTGCCCGAGATTCGATCGTCGGTATCTCAATACCTAGTTCAATCTCGTTACCGGCAAGTCTCTTTACTCGTTACGTAATGCATCATCCCGCAACTAACTCATTAGTCACATTGCTTGCAAGGCTTATAGTGATGTGCATTACCGAGAGGGCCCAGAGATACCTCTCCGACAATCGGAGTGACAAATCCTAATCTCGAAATAGGTCAACTCAACATGTACCTTCGGAGACACCTGTAGAGCTCCTTTATAATCACCCAGTTACGTTGTGACGTTTGGTAGCACACAAAGTGTTCCTCCGGTAAATGGGAGTTGCATAATCTCATAGTCATAGGAACATGTATAAGTCATGAAGAAAGCAATAGCAACATACTAAACGATCAAGTGCTAAGCTAACGGAATGGGTCAAGTCAATCACATCATTCTTCTGATGATGTGATCCCGTTAATCAAATGACAACTCATGTCTATGGCTAGGAAACACAACCATCTTTGATCAACAAGCTAGTCAAGTAGAGGCATACTAGTGACACTATGTTTGTCTATGTATTGACACATGTATTATGTTTCTGGTTAATACGATTTTAGCATGAATAATAAACATTTATCATGAAATAAGGAAATAATAACTTTATTATTGCCTCTAGGGCATATTTCCTTCAGACGGGCCTCGGCGCAGCTACGGGCCTGGGTTTCCAGGTACGCCCGGCGCTGGCTGCACCTGCTCGTGGACGTAGTCCTCCTTCGCTCATTTCAGGACGGACTCATCGTCGGGGGCCACCATGGCTGCGTGCTCCGGCTTCACGGGGAGCACGTCCGGCTTGGGCTTCGGCCGGACCAGGCGGAGGGAGCGCCTCGTCGGTGTTGTCGCCGGCGAGGGCTCGTTGATGACGAGGGCGCCGCTGCGAACGCGACGCCCGAGAGGTGTCCCCTCCGGCTCGGGCTTGACGGGGCGGAGGGCCGGCGAGCCGAAGCCCGACGACGAGGACGACCCCGGCTCCATTCGCCACGGGATCGAGGAACTGCCACGGCGGCGAGAGAAGGAGGGCCGCGTCGGGTACTCCAGCCGCGGCACATTGCCGGTCTCGATGTGGTCGAGGACGGCGTCGAGCGTGCAGCCAGGGACGCCCCACCACTCGTGCCGTCCTTAGGAGTTGAGGCGGACGCGGGGAATGACGCCATTGGCGGAGGCGATCTGCTCCTCGCGACGACGCTCGAAGTACAGCGTCCACAGCGTTTCGCTGTCGGGCGTGTACCTCGGCTCGTTCCGCTGCTCCTCCGTCAGCGAGGAGCGAATGCGGCCGATCTCCGCCCGCCGTGCCGCCCCTTCGGGCACCGGCGGCACCGGGACGCCGCCGGCGCTCAGTCGCCACGAGCCTGGAACGCGCATGTCGGGGGCGCCGGGTACTCGGCCTCGTACAGAAGGCGTGCCTCCGACCCCTGGAGGTGTCGGCAGCCGAAGCCATTCGCCGTGGCGCCGTCGCCAGGGTATCTCTCCGCCATGGCTTCGCTCGTCGGCGGTGAGGGAGCTGGCCGGCGGGGAGAAGGCTGTTTCACGGGAGGGAGAGGGGGGGGGTGCATGCGGGTGGGATGCGCGTCGGGACGCCTTCACTGCGCCGCCCGTTAGGCATCAATGGAGGCTGACCGGCGTGACAGCCTTCGCATTGATTCTCGTGGGAACCGAGGAGATGAGTCGACAACGTGGCCGTCTCGCTGACTCGGCAGGCCCGCGGGTATTTCGCGCCAAAACGCTCGCCCCGGCACCCCCGGACCCCCCCCCCCCCCGGCGCGTTGGGTTCGGCCTGGCTCCACCGGCGCTGATTTCGGTCCAAGCCGACAAAAAACGGGCTTCTGGGGACGCGACCGGGCCGGTTTTTCGGTGCCGGTGTGAAAAAAACTCCTAGAGGCCGTGGCGTGGCTGGAGATGCTCTTATTACGCCAACGACGTAATCCTGAAAATTTGTCTAAAAAAAACGTAATCCTGAAAATTATTTTTTACTGCGCACCAGACCGAGAGGAGCAAACACAACTTGGCTTTACTCCTCTCATCTCAAAAGTCCAAACTGCCACTAACTTTTTTTTTCGAGAGTACGCCAATAGCGTACCATATTTTTATAGAAGGGAGCAGAAAAAGTTACAAGATTCTATGGCAATGCGAGCATCGCCGTGAGTACACCGACTCCAAGTCCTAGAACACACAAACAATTACTCTCTCACAAATCTACTCAATCCTACCCCTCCTATTCCCGCGAGCTTCCATAGTCTGATCTCTTCTAGTATTTGCTGAGCTAGCCGCATGGGGGAGCTCACTTGTTCAGCCCGGTTGAATACTCTTGCATTTCGTTGTTTCCAAAGCAACCAGTCAGCAGCAATGACAAAAGTGTCGAACCCTCGTTTGTATGGCTGTCGGAAGTTTCTTCTTGTCCTCAACCACCACTCCTGAAAGGTGTCAAGGACCTGTGGGATCTCCACATTGACCTTCATGATAAGGAAACTTTGGTGCCAGACTTCCCTCGCGTAGACACATTGTGCCAAGATATGATCCACATTATCTTCTTCCTGCATGCATGTATAGCAAGCCGAAGGCGCATCCTGTAGCCCATGTCGAGCCCTTCGGTCCGATGTCCAAAGACGGTATTGCACAGCCAACCATGCAAAGATTTTGCACTTGAGATTCGCCCAGCTTCGCCAGATGCATGTGGTTGTGCTCGATCTTACCAGCCCCTGGCATAGCCTCTCGTAAGTGGACCTTGCCATATAGGAGCCCGACGGATCGCAAGGCCATTGAAAGGCATCCTCAGAGTTAACATCTCTCGGGGTGGTAGTAATGACATGCTGAAGGTGAATGAGTTGGATGTGAGCCATGAAGGTTAGATCGCCTCGGATGTCATTGATCCAAGCATTATCAGTCATTGCTTGCTGGATCATCCTCTTGTTTTTGGTGCGCGCATCAACTGCAGCAACAATCATGGGTGCTATATCCACAGCTGCAAAACCTTGGATCCATCGATCGATCCAGAAGAGCACCTTGTCCCCTTTTCTTGCTGTTATATGGACAGTGCTATCAAACACAGCTCTTGCCTCCTCATCAATTTCATTTATCAGTCCATGCCACGGCCTCTCAGCGTCAGTGCGGCGAAGCCACTCCCAGCGTACACGTTGGGCAAGTGCTTGAAGTTGTAAGCTTTTGACTCCAAGGCCGCCAAATTTCGTAGGCCTGCAGATGGTGTTCCAAGCAACCGGGCATTGTCCTCCATTGGTTCTATCTTTTCCAGCCCAGAAAAAAGATCGCATCCAAGTATTGATTTCCTCAAACACCCACAGTGGTGGGTTTAGAACGAGCAGATGATGTATTGGTCTACTAGCAATGACACTCTTGACGAGGATTAGTCTGCCTGGTCTCTGGATAAGGCCTCGCTGCCACGCTGGGATGAAAAGCTTAATCTGATCTAACAGCGGTTGCCAATCTGTCCTCGTAAGCTGGTTTATGGAGAGTGGTAATCCAAGGTATTTGCATGGGAAACTTCCAGATTGACAGTTCAGGAAGCTTATCACCCTTTCCTTATCCTCTTGATCTCCTCGAATTAAGATGGCCGAAGTCTTCCTGTAGTTGATTCTAAGTCCTGATGCTATCCCAAAGAAATTTAGCGCTTCTCTCACACATGCCAGGTCAGACACAGATGGCCGGATGAACAGGGCCACATCGTCGGCAAAGATTGAAAGCCTCTGTGTGTCTTTGATGCCCGAGAAGGAAGAGAGCACACCCTCCCTAGCTGCCTTCCCAATCACAACAGTAAGAATGTCCATGGCTATAACAAAAAGAAGTGGCGAGCTAGGATCGCCCTGTCTCAGTCCTCGGCAGTGATAAAATCTTTTTCCCGGGCATCCATTGACAACCACCTTTGTGCTCGCAGATTGCAGCAAGATTTCCAGCCATCGAATGAATCTTGGACCAAAACCTTTGGCTCTTAGCACTTGGAAGAGGAAAGGCCAAGAGAGTGTGTCGAAAG
Organism: Triticum timopheevii; assembly: GCA_963921465.1. Classification (NCBI taxonomy): domain Eukaryota; kingdom Viridiplantae; phylum Streptophyta; class Magnoliopsida; order Poales; family Poaceae; genus Triticum; species Triticum timopheevii. The sequence continues at coordinate 186,304,326 of OY997266.1, read as the reverse complement.
CTTTCGAGATGTCCAGCTTTAGAAACGCACCTGGAGCTCTCCTAGCATGAATTCTTCTTGCAACATTCTTAACCATTAGGAAGTTATCATGGAGCACTGTGCCCTTAATAAATGCAGATTGATTTGCACTAACCAAGGCTTTCATCAGCCTCCTGATTCTGGTTGTGAGCATCTTTGCAAACAGCTTTTCAAAGCTGTGTGTCAGACTAATGGGTCGGAAATCGCCCACCTCCTCAGCATCGCTTTTCTTCGGAATAAGCATAATGTATGCCCGGTTGAGTTTGGCAAAGCCAGTACCATCACACACGTAGAGCTTGTGCACTGCTGCCATGATGTCATTCTTGATGATAGGCCATGCTCTCTGGTAGAACGCTCCAATGAAGCCATCAGGACCCGGAGCCCTGTCCGGGTGCAGCTCATTTATAGCCTGAAAGACTTCCTCCTCGGTAAACATGTCATCTAGGTCCGCTAGGTCAATTGGTTGGATACCCAAGTAGTCCAAATCAATCGTAAATTCACGTGCTTGATCAGTTCCAAGCCTTGCTTCAAACGCAGCTGTGAACACTTCTTCTTTCTGCCTTTGATCCGTGTATACAGTATCTCCAACTCTAACAAAAGGTATGAAGTTTTTTGCTCGTCTTCCATTGGCAAAAGCTTGGAACAGTTTTGTATTTGCATCGCCCTCTCTAATCCATCTCATCCGTGATCTCTGCCTCTCGATGGTTCTTTCAAGGGAAGCCATCCCCAACAGGGCGAGCTTGAGGGTACGTCTAAGCCACAGCTCCTGGTCCGTTAGAATGCGGCTTTCCTGCACTTGGTCAAACCGAAAGATCACCCAGGTTGCTACAGCCATGAGGACTTTTGTGTTTCCAGTCTTCCTTTGGCTCCAAGCTTGCAAAGCGGCTGCCGTGTTTCTATATAAAGTGTCCAGCCTCTTGAAGGGGTCAACAATGCTATCCTCACAAACCCAAGCCTCGCGCACAGCATCCTCAAATCCATCCAATTTAGTCCAATATAGCTCAAAGCGAAATCTCTTTTTTGGGCAGAACATGGCCGCGGCGTGAAGGTGTAGTGGGGCGTGATCAGACACACCAGAAGATAAAGCTTGGAGAAGACAGTCCGGATTCGCCAGTTCCCAATCCACCGAGACTAGCACTCTATCAATCTTGGTCATAGTAGGCGAGTCTCTCTCATTCGACCACGTGAATCTCCTCCCATGCATGTACACTTCCTTAAGCTCATTATTGTCCACAAAAGCCCTAAACTTCCCCATCACGCTACAGTTTAGATTGGCATTGTTTTTCTCGGAAGCTCGCAAAATCATGTTAAAATCTCCCAAGACCATCCATGGTCCTGGACATAACTCTCTCCTCATGTTTAACTGCTCCAGGAAGGCAGTTTTGAGCGCGTCGCCTTGTGGAGCATAAACAACCGTTAGCCACCAATGGTCTCCCGCTTTCGTGTGAATCATGCCTGTTATAAAGTCATCATCCAGCTGTAGCTGGTCAACATCCACCACAGAAGAATCCCAAGCAAGTAGGATTCCTCCCCTAGTCTCTACAGCCGGCAAGTAGGCGTAGCCATCAAACGACGGCCCCAAACATTGCATAACTGAGTAGCGATCGATTACATCAAGTTTAGTCTCCTGTAAGCAAGCTACATTTGCTCTAATAGTGCTCACAAAACCTCGCACAACGTCTCGTTTGGCTGGGTTGTTCAGCCCTCTCACATTCCAGCAAATAATTGATGGGCTTGGATCCATAAATGGACAAAGCACCACCAACTCAATAACCCCAATCAGGGGCTACTGTGCGCTCACAGCCACCGAGTCTTACGGGACAAGGGCCCCTCCGAGAGGTAGGGTCTTGCCGAACAGAGCTGCAATCACTCGGATGTGTTGCTCGCGTAATGGCGAGTCAAACAGCCCCTTGAGTTCTTCCACTGCTCGATCGTCAACCGTGAGATCCTCCGCGCAATTCCTAGCGTCCGAAGAAGAACATTTTCAGCAGGCGACGCTTTAGATACTCCTGTCCCCGCGATGCGCTTCGTGGCTCGAGTGGTGCGCCTAGGCGTGCATGGTTCAATAGCCGGGTGAAGGGTTGAGGCTTGAATTTCCTTCAGCAGTGGGGGAGCCAGCTTCTTGACAATACATGAGCAGAAGGCCTTGAGCTTAGCGAAAGCAATCGCCTCTGATGCTGTCATTCCTTGTTGGACTGAGTCATGCACTTCTGAGAGTATCTCCCTCTCATACAAGGCCATTTCTGTGCATGGTCTGCTCTCCAGAACGTCCACTTCCTTGTGCAAATCGCTTGTAGCCGCTCGGGACGTAGTCACATCCAGAGCGCCATGCAGTGCGCCATGCAGCGAATCGCAAGCCAACACGCACTCGCCCTCAATTGGCAGCTGCTGAGATTCCTCAGCAGAGGCCAGCACATTGTGCCTTGTCTCGCCAATGGTTTCCGTGCTGAGCCCACCAGCAGCCTCGGAAGCAGCGCCACCCTCTTGGTCGCAGAGATGCTTGGCAGGTGCACTCTCATTCAGTTCCAGATCCACCTGGGTAGTCATCCCGATGTGTTTGTCGCCTTTGTCCACAGCCGTTGCATTGTCTCCTGGGCCCACCTCAGGCTGCGTGCATGTCCCTTGCAGTTGATGCTCACTCGTTCCTAGGTGCAGATCGTCCTCTCCACGTGTTCTATGCTCAATCATTTCAGGCTGCGATTCTTCCTCTCCACGAGGTGGAAGCTGCGTTGGATCGACCACACGCGCTGGCTGTCTGTGTCTGCTCAATTATTGGGCAATGCAGAGGATCCTCGACTGTCGCATCTTCTAAGTGCAGCACAGCTTCTTGATTTTTCTCTTTTCCCAAAGTAGCAGCCGTATCTGCGGGTCCCCCTTGCGGACTCGGGCCACCATCTGGGGCAATCAGGCGATCCGCCTCTGCGGCACTGATTGGCTGGCGAGGCACAGTCTCCTCATTCCCAGGCCTCAAGTTCAAATTTCTTTGCCCCACCGCAGCCACTCCATCGTGCGCGGTCAGCCGGTCAAAAGCTGAAGTCCTGACAGACAGCCTATCTCGTATCGGCATGATGACACCTCCAGCTGTCACCATCATCCTGTTTTCCATCGGCGGGAGGCGCCAGCTATCTCCGGTGGCCGGAGTGTCCGGTGTCTTGCCGGAAGAGCTGCCCACCCCTTGGCCGCGAGAGTCCCGTGCACCGAAACGCCATGGTAGACGCCTAGGAACAACCGCAGGCGCGGCACCACCACTGATTCTCCCATCTGACGGCATCCCACTTTGATCGCTGCCCGACGAGACGCCCAAGAATAGCGGCTCATCCCACTCACTGTAGTCCGCCACAGAGTCCAGATGGATTAGCACTTTGTATTGTAGCAATGGCGGCAATGACAGGGGCGCCACCAGCCCAGGCTCTGGAATTGCCAACCATCGGAGCGAGGGGATGGAATCCGGCTCCGCAGTCCAGGCCGTGAGCTTGAATGCCGACAGGTCCCGGCGCGAGCTGGACTCTGGCGCCACCATATCCACCAGGCAAGAGGTGCCCAGCAGGTCTTCCGCAATCTCGCGCTCCCACGCATGCGGCGGAATTCCCTCAATCACGAGCGTCACCTTGTAATTTAACTGCGAATGCACAGCTTGCGCTTGTCGATTCCACTGCCCGAAGAAAAGACGGATTCCCTGAAACTCGATGAACGGCTTCGCGGCCACCAAATTGCGGTGCTCCTGTCGTGCGAAAACAACCAAGAAATCTTCCGGTCTGAAGCAGTGCACCGACACCCACTCTGGCTCGACACCACCCACTGCCTCCAGAGCTTGCAGAACGAACTCCGGCGAGATATCATGCCGAGCCCCTCCAACATACGCCACCATGGCAAACTGCAGCCTCCTCTCAAGGTCAGCCATGCTCCCGGTGCGCCGGACGACGCAGAGCTCATGTGATCTGATATCACCTGGTGGCGAGCGCTCGAGGCGGGGAATGCAGAGGGTTGGCTAGATAGCAGCGGAAGATGTAGGAGGGGGAGGGGGGCGGCGACGTCCTGTATGGACCACCCCCAGGAGCACGCAGAGGCGCCTCTCTGCGCGCAACCTTGGCTGCCGTCGACCTCCTGAGCTCCTCCTCCGGCGAGGGGCTCCTCGGCCTCTTGCAGTCCTTAGACTCATGGCCAGGCATCTTGCAGCGAAAGCAGACAACTTGGTTGGTGCAGTCTTTTTTGTAGTGCCCCTCCTCAAAGCACTTGTAGCATAGACCATCCATCTCCGGCGAGGCCTGTCTGCGAACTGGAGCCACAGGCTGCCCGCGGGGAGGGCTGGCGATTTGGCGGCGCCTCCACAACTCCTTTCTTGAAGGCCTGGGCTGCTCCCAAGGCACCACCGCGGCCGGCGTGTCCAGGCCGAGCGGCGAGGTCGCAGGGCCGTGCGCACCCGAAGCCTCAGAGCTGGAGGAGATGCCAAGCCCCGAGACGACCGGCCTCTCACCGGAGGGCCTGAAGCCGGAGGTGACGGACAGGGGGCTGTTGGCCATGTTTTGGATCTGGCGACTTTATCACAGGTGAGAACACCGGGGCGAGGAGGTGGACGTCGGGGTCGGAGTGACCAGCGGCGGAGGGACGGGGGACGCCGGGTCGGAGCAACCAGCGGCGGGGGAGGGTGGACGCCGCCGCCGGAGTGGCGAACGGCGGGGCGCACTAGGCAGAGAGCGCTAGGCAGAGGCGCTCGGAGGGGCCGGGCTAACTTTTTAATTAAGCGCGCGTCGGTGTCACGAAGCCCATGTCGACCCGGCAATTTGCACGCTAACATCAGCTCGGGAACAGTAAACAAAAATATCAAGTCGACCACGTAGGAAGGAAGCGACGAACCCGCGGCGCCATTTCCTGCGTCCCGTCGCGCTGACGGCGCCCAAAAGCCACCGAATCTTTGACAAAACCCGCGCCGTTGGGCCAGTTTTACCCGCCTGCCCCTGCCCCGTCTCCCTTTAAATACGGGCCCTAGCCTCCCTCGTTTCCCCACACCACCAGAGCCCACCCAGCCTCAAACGCCCACGTTGGAGCAGTAGCAGCAGCACAGAGCCGGAGCCCTCCAGCCGTCCGATCGTCCGACGCAGACAGATCCGATGGCCTTCGCTCTCTACGGCTCGGCTGCTGCCCGCGCGCTCGCCCAGCGGCTGGCCCCGACTACCAGGGGTTACGCGGCGGCGGCCTCCTCCGGGGCGATGAGGCGCGGCGCCGCGGCGGCCGCGGACGGGAAGGCGGTCAGGGAGGCCGAGAAGGCCGCGGCCGACGCCTCATGGGTGCCCGACCCCGTCACCGGCCACTACCGCCCCGCCAACCGCGCCGCCGGCGCCGACCCCGCCGACCTCCGCGCCGCGCACCTCGGACAGACCTACGCACGGGCTTGAAGCCCCGCTCGACGACCCTCCTGGCCCCGCCATGGAAGGAAAACTGCTATGCTACGTAACGAGGGAAGAGGCAGGCGGGGCTCGTTCGCCGAGCGCTGCGCGCGACGCGGCTTAACGACGCATCATCATCATGATCGATCCTATGCTACTGGGGAGGTGCGGGTTGGATGTTTCCCATTGTGTGCGTGCGTTCGTCTGGGCTTGGATGCCCTGCTATAGTGTTGGTGTGCTCAGATGTATCTCTCGTCGAGCAGGGCTTGTACCTTTTTACTTTTAATTTACAGCTAGTAATAATAACGAAAGAATCCAGCGTTTTCTTTGTTCTAAACATACTCCTTGCTGTTTGAATCATCGCTTAGCACTGTGCTTGCTGTTTGAATCATTCTTCTGATTATCTTCCAAATGAAGCCCCAGTACAGGGTCATGGCAGCCACCAATACAAGCTCGAGCCACCGTACCGCGACCCGTGCTTGTACAGGCACGCCACAGAAATGTGTCACTGGCGTCTGACGACGCGCGATGTCAGTGTGCCACTCACACAAGATCTTCGGCGTTAATTCGACGTCGCTGGTCATATCAGGGGCTGTGGCAGATCGATCATCGTTATTACAGCCAATTGATGGCACGTGACACGTCGGCTATCTCTGAAGCAATAGGTGCGCGCGGCGTCGTCGTTGTCCGTGAACACTTTTTCTCGCTGCCCGGGCTGCGTGGACATTGCTGCGCGCGGGCGGCATGGAATCAGGTCGCTTCGATCGGACGGGCGTCGCCTTGCACTCAAGACGGCGACCGGAAACGAAAGCATCCGGACGCACGTCCACGTCACCGGCTCGAGTGTGTTTACTCTGGAAACGTACTTATTGGTCCGCGTATCTCTCCAATTTCCTAATATTCAGGTGATAGTACATACTCCTTTTTTGGCTCAACTAATCGGCAGGTGCATGCAGCGAGATAGATACTTACCAAACAAATTAGCATCGGTTGTTTAGATCAACTATAAAATCCAGTGCAAACCCCATACCTAATCTGTTTATTATTACGGCCCAGAGCAGCCCTAACTCATACAACTAATCCAGAGTTTCCTTAAAAAAACTAATACTGAATGTCCTAAATAAAAACTACTTCTGGAACCCTTAAAAAAAACTACTCCTGGAAAAAAGGGAATTTTATGTCAAAAAGGATTATTCTTTTGTGTGACAAACGTAACGTACATTTGAGCTTTTGCATGCAAATTTTCGTTTCTTACAGCGTATTGTAGCTGATTAAAAAAGTTATGTGTCACTTTTTTACTGACTATGGGTAAAAGGAAGCGTGGATCGATCGTAAGTCCCAAACTTTGTTATGTTTAGTTGGCAGCAAACCAAATGGTGGCTTCACTGATTTTGCCAAAAAAAATGGTAGGTAAGATGGATCTAAACCAAACAAGCATAACTTGCCATTTTTTTGTCATGCCCTAGCTTTGGTCATGCCAAAAAATTGGTAGGGCTAGCTGGGGCATAAACCAAACACCCCCTAAATCGCTAGTTAACTGCTGCAATAATTAAGCGGGTCCCACAGAGAAAGCGGGCGAGGGAGTTGCCAATTTATTGGCGCAGCTTTTCCGCGCCATCAACTCGCCCTCGCATTGGCAAGAATCGTACTGGTCAGTTGTGGGCGCGTGTGGCGAGCCAAAATTTTGGTTGCCATCCAAACGCTCGCCAATTTTCGTGGGCTTGCCAAATTTTTGGTATGGTTGCTATTGGTTGCAATCCAAACACACCCTTACTCATCTGTGAACCTTGCCATGCCAAAAACGTCCCAGAGTTGCTCTTAACTCTGCGTCAAATCGATTGACCCTTCTCCAGTTCACGTTTATAGTATAGCTGATGAGAAAACAGCGACAAGGATTGTCCTCCGCGTGGAGAACCCGATTCACGAGAAGATGAGGCAAATCTCTCGTACTACCTCCGTCCTGGTTTACTAGTCCTTTCGTATTCTGGGTTGTATTTTGATATGATTTCAATTATTAGACGAGACGAATCTTTTGCCTCCGTTTTAAAAAATTCACGAGAAGATGGACCGTGCTCATCAACAAGATCTTGCCGTAGAAACAGCCAAAAACATCGAATCCCAGCAGTGTGCCAGCTGCTCTACGGTGTATGGTATAAAAGCATCTCCAATATAAGATATAAATTTGGATATGTAAAACAAGAGATGTAAAAATTTACATCTTCAAAAAGTGATTTTTGCATCTTCAAAAAATAGGCAACTCCAACGGATGATGCATATTGAAGATGTAAATGAGCAACTCCAATAAAATATACAAGAGATACAAATTGAAGATGTAGAAACTTCAACTGGTACTTCATTTCAAACATAGTTCATACATAACTCAAACATAGTTCTAAATTAAAGCATAAATTAAACGACTACTACAACTAATCCAAACTACTCGTCATTCGAGGGCATCCACCTAAGGCTTTCTTCCCCTCGTAGCCCCTCGCCCCGCTCCCGCGACGCGCCCCGCGCGCGCGTCTCGGGAGATCTAGATCAGCCGCCGGCGACTCCCACTCTTCAACGTCTCCTTCCCCTCGCCGCCGCTGGAGTGGGCCCGCCAGGCGAAGCACGCGCGGCGCGGGCGGCGATGGGGCTCTCCCTCCTTCCTCCGGTCCTCGTGGCGGCGGCGTGGGTCGGCTGTTCAGGGACAAGGGGCGCCTCGTCTGGCTGGTCTCCCGGTGGCGAGGACAGCTGGATCCAGTGGCGATTGGGCTAGAAGGAGGTGGCGCGATGCGGCGGCGGTGGTGGCGGGGTTTCGGTCGGGGTCGTCTTCGATCTTGATTTGGATCTCCATCGGGGGCGTCGCAGTCACCAAGGACGGCGCTGGCGTGACCGGATCGGCGGCGGCATGACCGGTTCGGCGGCGGCGCGGCCGGATCTGAGCTCAAGCATAGGCTTGGTATCCGGGTAGCGGTCGGCGCGGTGGTGGGTGCGACACGTCGGCAGCTGGGCGGATCTGCGGATTCCATCCTTGATCTGCTACCTCCGGGGGAAACCCTAGATCGAATGATCGGATGATGGCGGCGCTCTGGTGTCGTTCCCCCCTTGGGGGCGTCATTCTTGGAGGTACACATGTGATCGAGGGACCAGAGGACAGATTCTTTGGTGGAGCGGTGCGTCATCTCACTCATTGATGGCGGCGGGTCTCGGCGGCATGGTGCTGTGGTGACTCAGTGTCCGTTTCGTGGAGATGGACTCGAGCAGGAGGGTGACGCGGTCTGGCGTCGTGGTGGCGTCGACAACAGCTAGACCGGGCAAGGTAGATGCAGCAGTACAACTCTGAAGATGGATTGGTGGCAGGTGGCTGCGGCGGCCTCATACCCAGCAGGCGTCCTGGTTGAGGAGTGTGCCGGACCGGTGGGTGACCCATTCCCGGCAGGCGTCCTGAATGGGACCTCGGGTCTTAGATGTTAGGTTTGGCTGCGAGGTCTGTTTGGTATTAGACCCAAACTATCAGGATCCCTTCATCAGTTGATAGGAGTAGCGATAGATGTTGCCTAGATGGTGGCTTTAGTCTTACTGTTGTCTTACTTTACAAGGTGTTGTGTGAACAATTAATAAAGTGGTTGCATGCATCGTCCAGATGCAGAGGCCGGGGGTCTTCCTCCTTTTCTAAAAAATTCGAGGGCATCCAGTAGTCCTCCTCGTCCTCATCGGAGGGTTCCTAGAACTCCTCATTGTCCTCCTCTGAGGGCCCGACCTCGTCCTCCTTCTTCTTCCTCTACTGGGCGTCTCACTTCCAGAAGAACTTCTGCTCGGCCTGGACATACTCTGGATGCTCCCGCGCGAACCTCGCTATCGCCGCCTGGTCGCTATCCTGGGACCAACGATAATGGCCAGCCTCTTCTTCGACTTCTTTGTCTGTATCTCGTCCATTTGAATGCCCTGCGGCACGGGTATCTCCGCATCTGCCCGGGTCTCGATCTTTGGGAAGTTGAGGTTCGTCTTGTGCCTTCCGGCACGCCACACCGCCACGTCATAGGCAAGTGCGGCCTCGTGGGTGGTGGGGGAGGTGTTGAGCCAGAAGCGGCGGACAACATCGTAGAACTCCACGCCGAAATGTACGGATGGCTTCGCCCGCACGCTAAAGAACCCCGTCTTGCCCTTCGAGAGCTTCTTCGGCGGCATGGCGTGCGGCAGGGTGGCGGCGACAAGGCAAACGACACGGGGGCGGCAAGGTTGGGCAAGGTCAGGCGACGACGGGGTCGGGCGAGGTCGAGTGAGATCAAATCGACGGCGTGCAGATGTAGGCGGAGGAGCAGCGGCGTCGGGTGGCGGGGTGGGGGGGGGAGGCAGGGAGACTCAGGTGGCGGCGATAAGAGGAGACACGATGGCCGGGGGCTGGCGGAGGTGAGGCAACGACCCGGGGCTGGCGGAGGAGCGGCGACGGGGCCGAACCGGGTGGCAGTGGCCAACAGAAATTAGCGGCGTCATGCGGGGGCCGGCGGCGGAGGAATGTCGTAGCCGGTAGCGAGGGAGGCGGTTCTGGTGAGGGGCGTGGTTGGTGGGCGGGCGGGCGGCGGTGGCGGTGCAGCGGGAGGTGGGAGGAAGAAGGGAGGGAAGGAAAAAAGAAATTGCAGTTGGCGGTTGATACTTCTTCAACGTATACTACAAAAAACACTTCGGTGATGATACGTGTTTGTCATAGTAGAGGTCACGTTTTCTGTCATGCATGTACATTCATGACGATTTTATGACAAAATCAAGATAGTCATACCCGTGTTGTCGTGTAAGTGTTCCATGATAATACTGAAATTATCATCACGGATGTGTCCACTTCCATGACGATAAATCCTGCATCATGGAAGTTTTTCGTCAACGGTAACCGACACGTGGCATCCACCGTAACGGGTCGCCGTGAAGCTATCGAGTCCGGTTTTAGATCCGATAACTCGTTAACAGCAACGACCAATGCCGATTTTCCACGTGTAATATTCTCATTGGTCGAAGGAAACACGTGTCAGCTCCTCGTTGCGAGAGATGTGATCTACCGAATGGATGGGACAAGCCTATGATACGTCGACACCTTACTCGGCCCAAGAACAACCTATTTAGGTTAAAAGGCCGACCCATTTGACTTGGTCAAAAGGTAGCGGGCCGACCCATGGAAAGCCTGTTAACAGCCTGGTCGCGTATAGCCCATTTACAGCCGCTAACTCACGGGCCGTTATGGCCTATTCGAATTAGGCCCAACAACGTCATGTGGACCGTCCAATATGATTCCAGCCCGTTGTGACTTCCGGCCCATGTATGGCCCATGACGTCTCTTGGCCCATATGAGGCCCTTTGTAGTTATGGGCCCGTGAAACTGGCCCACAATGAATAGTATATCACTTTATACCCATTAGCGACCCATTATTCAGCCGGGCCATTTTCAACTCGTGTTAACTTTTGGCCTTATAAGGGCCCATTTATTCTTGCGTCCATTTCCAGCCCTCGACTCCTTATGGTCCGTTACTGGCCTATTCTGTTGATGGGACAAATTCAGCCCGTAGCTACAGTCATCCCGTTTGTGGCCTGTTAATCAATTGGGCCGTTTTCTTAGCATTATATAATATGGCCCATAAACGACCTGTTATGTCTGTCGATAGAATTAAGCCCGTTATACATAGAGCCTATTAACGACCCATTATGGTCGGGCCCATAAACAGACGATTCCAATTTTAGCCCGTTCACGGCCCGTTATTGGTCCATGAATAGTATGGCCCATGTTTGGCCAATCAATCATACCGGCCGTGGAAGGCCCATTTATTCTTCAGCACGTAGAAGGCCCATGGATCCTACACCCGTAGGAGGCCTATACTACTACATCAAGTAGCAGGACCATGGTTACAACGGTCCGTATGTGGTCCATAGTTATTGTGGCCACTAACAAACCATGGAAAAAGAACTACAGTGACTACAAGCAAACAAATAAACAAGACAATAAGGAAATGAATAAACAAGAAACTTACGCTAGGCTATTATGGCTATTACAAATATTACATCCACTGGGCATCAAAGTTCGCCACCAGTGCAAATATAGTGAACAAAGCAGCATATTACATACACTGGCGTCTAAATTGGCCACCAGTGCAAATAAACGCAGCAGCAAAACAAGTCCAGAACTGAAACCACTTCACAAGATCTCAAGAAACGATATCCTGGGTACCCACCATGCTGGCAAGAAGCTTAGCAAGCTTATTATCTTTCTCTTGTTTGGCACTAAAATCCGCCAACGCTTGCTATTGTACCAGAAAGTATGCATCTGAATTCTGTAAGGACTTCCTCAGTCCTTCGGCTTCTTGTCGCAACACAGCCAACTGATGCCTTTCAGCTTGTAGCTGAGACTCAAGAAGCCGAAGTGATTTAGGCAGCGAGTTCAATGAGCTTGTGCCAGGGGTTGTGACAAGTAACTCGAACACTACATCAAGGCAGGGCTTTGGGGTTGTCTCACTGTCTACAAGATAGTTTTTATCAGCTTTCTTGGAGACCAACAGGGTCGTCTCACTATGTTGAACCTTATCTGCATTACTTTCTCTACCATTGCATAATGGGGTGCTCTTCTCCAATATTCTGTCGGCATTCTACAAGAGAAACAAGCAGACACATCACAGGTTTATCATGAGTATATGAAACTCATTTTGGTAAACTGGTTCAGTATAAGGTGGACTGTTGGGGAACGTAGTAATTTCAAAAAAAAATCCTACGCACACGCAAGATCATGGTGATGCATAGCAACGAGAGGGGAGAGTGTGTCCACGTACCCTCGTAGACCGAAAGTGGAAGCGTTAGCACAACGCGGTTGATGTAGTCGTACGTCTTCACGGCCCGACCGATCAAGCACCGAAACTACGACACCTCCGAGTTCTTGCACACGTTCAGCTCGATGACGTCCCTCGTACTCCAATCCAACCGAGTGTCGAGGTCGTCAGCACGACGACGTGGTGATGATGATGATGTTCTACCGTCGCAGGGCTTCGCCTAAGCACCGCTACGATATTATCGAGGAGGACTATGGTGGAGGGGGGCACCGCACACGGCTAAGAGATCAATGATCAATTGTTGTGTCTATGGGGTGCCCCCTCCCCCGTATATAAAGGAGTGGAGGAGGGGGCCGGCCAAGGGGGGTGGCGCGCCCTAGGGGGGAGTCCAACTCCCACCGAGAGTAGGACTTCCCCCTTTCCTATTAGGAGAGAGAGAGAAGGAAGAGGAAGGAGGGAGGAAGGAAAGGGCGGGGGGGGGGGGGGGGGGGCTTCCCAATTCGGATTGGGCTTGGGGGGGCGCCCCCTCCCTTGCTCCTTTCCCCTTCTTTCCACTAAGGCCCATTAAGGCCCATATACCTCCCGGGGGGTTCCGATAACCTCCCGGAGCTCCGATATTGTCCCAATCTCACCCGAAACCTTTCCGGTGTCCAAATATAGTTGTACAATATATCGATCTTCATGTCTCGTACATTTCGAGACTCCTCGTCATGTCCGTGATCATATCCGGGACTTCAAACAACCTTCGGTACACCAAAACAAATAAACTCATAATATAACTATCATCTAACTTTAAGCGTGCGGACCCTACGGGTTCGAGAACTATGTAGACATGACCTGAGACACGTCTCCGGTCAATAACCAGTAGCGGAACCTGGATGCTCATATTGGCTCCTACATATTCTACGAAGATCTTTATCGGTCAAACCGCATAACAACATATGTTGTTCCCTTTGTCATCGGTATGTTACTTGCCCGAGATTCGATCGTCGGTATCTCAATACCTAGTTCAATCTCGTTACCGGCAAGTCTCTTTACTCATTATGTAATGCATCATCCCGCAACTAACTCATTAGTCACATTGCTTGCAAGGCTTATAGTGATGTGCATTACCGAGAGGGCCCAGAGATACCTCTCCGACAATCGGAGTGACCAATCCTAATCTCGAAATACGTCAACTCAACAAGTACCTTTGGAGACACCTGTAGAGCACCTTTATAATCACCCAGTTACGTTGTGACGTTTGGTAGCACACAAAGTGTTCCTCCGGTAAACGGGAGTTGCATAATCTCATAGTCATAGGAACATGTATAAGTCATGAAGAAAGCAATAGCAACATACTAAACGATCAAGTGCTAAGCTAACGAAATGGGTCAAGTCAATTACATCATTCTCCTAATGATGTGACCCCGTTAATCAAATGACAACTCTTTGTCTATGGCTAGGAAACATAACCATCTTTGATTAAGGACCTAGTCAAGTAGAGGCATACCAGTGACACTCTATTTTTCTATGTATTCACACATGTATCATGTTTCTGGTTAATACAATTCTAGCATAAATAATAAACATTTATCATGATATAAGGAAATAAATAATAACTTTATTATTGCCTCTAGGGCATATTTCCTTTAGTCTCCCACTTGCACTAGAGTCAATAATCTAGTTCACATCGCCATGTGATTTAACATCAATAGTTCACATCTTTATGTGGTTAACATCCATAGTTCACATCGATATGTGACCAACACCCAAAGGGTTTACTAGAGTCAGTAATCTAGTTCACATCGCTATGTGATTAACACCCAAAGAGTACTAAGGTGTGATCATGTTTTGCTTGTGAGATAATTTTAGTCAACGGGTCTGTCACATTCAGATCCATAATTATTTCGCAAATTCTATGTCTACAATGCTCTGCACGGAGCTACTCTAGCTAATAGCTCCCACTTTCAATATGTATCCAGATTGAGACTTAGAGTCATCTGGATCAGTGTCAAAAACTCGCATCGACGTAACCCTTTACAATGAACCCTTTTTCACCTCCATAATCGAGAAACATATCCTTATTCCACTAAGGATAATTTTGACCGCTGTCTAGTGATCTACTCCTAGATCACTATTGTACTCCCTTGCCAAAATCAGTGTAGGGTATACAATAGATCTGGTACACAACATGATATACTTTATAGAACCTATGGCCAAGGCATAGGGAATGACTTTCATTCTCTTTCTATCTTCTGCCGTGGTCGGGCTTTGAGTCTTACTCAATTTCACACCTTGTAACACAGGCAAGAACTCTTTCTTTGACTGTTCCATTTTGAACTACTTCAAAATCTTGTCAAGGTATGTACTCATTGAAAAACTTATCAAGCGTCTTGATCTATCTCTATAGATCTTGATGCTCAATATGTAAGCAGCTTCACCGAGGTCTTTCTTTGAAAAACTCCTTTCAAACACTCCTTTATGCTTTGCAGAATAATTCTACATTATTTCCGATCAACAATATGTCATTCACATATACTTATCAGAAATGCTGTAGTGCTCCCACTCACTTTCTTGTAAATACAGGCTTCACCGCAAGTCTGTATAAAACTATATGCTTTGATCAACTTATCGAAGCGTATATTCCAACTCTGAGATGCTTGCACCAGTCCATAGATGGATCGCTGGAGCTTGCACATTTTGTTAGCACCTTTAGGATTGACAAAACCTTCTGGTTGCATCATATACAACTCTTCATTAAGAGAACCATTAAGGAATGCAGTTTTGACATCCATTTGCCAGATTTTATGAAATGTGGCAATTGCTAACATGATTCGGACAAACTTAAGCATCGCTACAGTTGAGAAAATCTCATTGTAGTCAACACCTTGAACTTTGTCGAAAACCTTTTTGCGACAAGTCGAGCTTTGTAGATAGTAACACTACTATCAACGTCCGTCTTCCTTTTGAAGATCCATTTATTTTCTATGGCTTGCCGATCATCGGGCCAGTCCACCAAAGTCCACACTTTGTTCTCATACATGGATCCTATCTCAGATTTCATGGCCTCCAGCCATTTCGCGGAATCTGGGCTCATCATCGCTTCCTCATAGTTCGTAGGTTTATCATGGTCTAGTAACATGACTTTCAGAACAGGATTACCGTACCACTCTGGTGCGGACCATACTCTGGAAGACCTACGAGGTTCTGTAGTAACTTGATCTGAAGTTTCATGATCATCATCATTAGCTTCCTCACTAATTGGTGTAGGAATCACTGGAACTAATTTCTGTGATGAACTACTTTTCCAATTCGGGAGAAGGTACAATTACCTTATCAAGCTCTACTTTCCTCCCACTCACTTCTTTCGAGAGAAATTCCTTCTCTAGAAAGGATCCATTCTAAGCAACGAATATCTTGGCTTCGGATCTGTGATAGAAGGTGTACCCAACTGTCTCCTTTGGGTATTCTATGAAGACACATTTCTCCGATTTGGGTTTGAGCTTATCAGGATGAAACTTTTTCATATAAGTATCACAACCCCAACCTTTAAGAAATGACAACTTTGGTTTCTTGCCAAACCACAGTTCATACGGTGTCGTCTCAAACGAATTTAGATGGTGCCCTTTTTTTACGTGAATGTAGCTGTCTCTAATGCATAACCCCAAAACTATAGTGGTAAATCGGTAAGAAACATCATAGATTGCACTATATCCAATAAAGTACGGTTATGACGTTCGGACACACCATTATGCTGTGGTGTTCCAGGTGGCATGAGTTTGTGAAACTATTTCACATTGTTTTAATTGAAGACCAAACTCGTAACTCAAATATTCATCTCCACGATCAGATCGCAGAAACTTTGTTTTCTTGTTATGATGATTTTCCACTTCACTCTGAAATTCTTTGAACCTTTCAACTATTTCAGACTTATGTTTCATCAAGAAGATATACCCATATCTGCTCAAATCATCTGTGAAGGTCAGAAAATAACGATACCCGCCACGAGTCTTAATACTCATTGGTCTGCTTACATCAGTATGTATTATTTCCAACAAGTCAGTAGCTCGTTCCATTGTTCTGGAGTACAGAGTTTTAGTCATCTTGCCTAAAAGGCACGGTTCACAAGCATCAAATGATTCATAACCAAGTGATTCTGAAAATCCATCTTTATGGAGTTTCTTCATGCGCTTTACAATGATATGACCCAAATGGTAGTGCCACAAATAAGTTGCACTATCATTATTAACTTTGCATCTTTTGGCATCAATATTATGAATATGTGTATCACTACGATCGAGATCCAAGAAACTATTTTCATTGGGTGTATGACCATTGAAGGTTTTATTCATGTAAACAGAACAACAATTATTCTCTGACTTTTAAATGAATAACCGTATTGCAATAAACATGATCAAATCACATTCATGCTCAACGCAAGTGCCAAATAACATTTATTTAGGTTTAACACTAATCCCGAAAGTATAGGGAGTGTGTGATGATGATCATATCAATCTTGGAACTACTTCCAACACTCATCGTCACTTCCCCTCAACTAGTCTCTGTTTATTATGTAACTCCTGTTTCGAGTTACTAATCTTAGCAACCGAACAAGTATCAAATACTCAGGGGCTACTATAAACACTAGTAAGGCACACATCAATAACCTGTATATCAAATATACCCTTGTTCACTTTGCCATCCTTCTTATCCACCAAATATTCAGGGCATTTCCATTTCCAGTGACCATTTCCTTTGAAGTGTAAGCACTCAGTTTCAGGCTTAGGTCCAGTTTTGGGCTTCTTCGCAGGAGTGACAACTTGCTTGTCATTCTACTTGAAGTTCCCTTTCTTTCCCTTTGCCCTTTTCTTGAAACTAGTGGTCTTGTCAATCATCAACATTTGATGCTCTTTCTTGATTTCTACCTTCGTTGATTTCAATATCGCGAAGAGCTCGGGAATCGTTTTCGTCATCCTTTGCATACTATAGTTCATCATGAAGTTCTACTAACTTGCTGATGGTGACTAGAGAACTCTATCAATCACTATCTTATCCGGAAGGTTAACTCCCACTTGATTCAAGCGATTGTATTACCCAGACAATCTGAGCACATGCTCACTAGTTGAGCAATTCTCCTCCATCTTTTAGCTATAGAAATTTTTGGGGACTTCATATCTCTCAACTTGGGTATTTGCTTGAAATATTAACTTCAACTCCTGCAACATCTCATATGGCCCATGACGTTCAAAACGTCTTTGAAGTCCCGATTCTAAGCCGTTAGGCATGGTGCACTAAACTATCAAGTAGTCATCATACTGAGCTAGCCAAACGTTCATAACGTCTGCATCTGCTCCTGCAATAGGTCCGTCACCTAGCGGTGCATCAAGGACATAATTCTTCTGTGCAACAATGAGGACAATCCTCAGATCACAGATCCAATCCGCATCATTGCTACTAACATCTTTAAACACAGTTTTCTCTAGGAACATATCAAAATAAACATATGAAAGCAACAATGCGAGCTATTGATCTACAACATAATTTGCAAAATACTACCAGGACTAAGTTCATGATAAATTTAAGTTCAATTAATCATATTACTTAAGAACTCCCACTTAGATAGACATCTCTCTAATCATCTAAGTGATCACGTGATCCAAATCAACTAAACCATAACAGATCATCACGTGAAATGGAGTAGTTTTCAATGGTGAACATCACTTTGTTGATCATATCTACTATATGATTCACGCTCGACCTTTCGGTCTCAATGTTTGAGGCCATATCTGCATATGCTAGGCTCGTCAAGTCTAACCTGAGTATTCTGCGTGTGCAAAACTGGCTTGCACCCGTTGTAGATGGTCGTAGAGCTTATCACACCTGATCATCACGTGGTGTCTGGGCACGACGAACTTTGGTAACAGTGCATACTCAGGGAGAACACTTTTATCTTGAAATTTAGTGAGAGATCATCTTATAATGCTACCGTCAATCAAAGCAAGATAAGATGCATAAAAGATAAACATCGCATGCAATCAATATAAGTGATATGATATGGCCATCATCATCTTGTGCTTGTGATCTCCATCTCCGAAGCACCGTCATGATCACCATCGTCACCGGCGCGACACCTTGATCTCCATCATAGCATCATTGTCGTCTCGCCAACTATTGCTTCTACGACTATCGCTACTGCTTAGTGATAAAGTAAAGCAATTACAGGGCGATTGCATTGCATACAATAAAGCGACAACCATATGGCTCCTGCCAGTTGCCGATAACTCGGTTACCAAACATGATCATCTCATACAATAAAATATAGCATCACGTCTTGACCATATCACATCACAACATGCCCTGCAAAAACAAGTTAGACGTCCTCTACTTTGTTGTTGCAAGTTTTACATGGCTGCTACGGGCTTAGCAAGGACCGTTCTTACCTACCCATCAAAACCACAACGATAGTTCATCAAGTTAGTGCTGTTTTAACCTTCTCAAGGACCGGGCGTAGCCACACTCGGTTCAACTAAAGTTGGAGAAACTGACACCCGCCAGCCACCTGTGTGCAAAGCACGTCGGTAGAACCAGTCTCGCGTAAGCGTACGTGTAATGTTGGTCCGGGCCGCTTCATCCAACAATACCGCTGAACCAAAGTATGGCATACTGGTAAGCAGTATGACTTGTATCACCCACAACTCACTTGTGTTCTACTCGTGCATATAACATCAACGCATAAAACCTAGGCTCAGATGCCACTGTTGGGGAACGTAGTAATTTCAAAAAAATTCCTATGCACACGCAAGATCATGGTGATGCATAGCAACGAGAGGGGAGAGTGTGTCCACGTACTCTCGTAGACCGAAAGCGGAAGCGTTAGCACAACGCGGTTGATGTAGTCATACGTCTTCATGGCCCGACCGATCAAGCACCGAAACTACGGCACCTCCGAGTTCTTGCACACGTTCATCTCGATGACGTCCCTCGTACTCCGATCCAGCCAAGTGTCGAGGGAGAGTTCCATCAGCACAACGGCGTGGTGACGATGATGATGTTCTACCGTCGCAGGGCTTCGCCTAAGCACCGCTACAATATTATCGAGGAGGACTATGGTGGAGGGGGGCACCGCACACGGCTAAGAGATCAATGATCAATTGTTGTGTCTATGGGGTGCCCCCCTCCCCCGTATATAAAGGAGTGGAGGAGGGGGCCAGCCAAGGGGGGTGGCGCGCCCTAGGGGGGGAGTCCAACTCCCACCGGGAGTAGGACTTCCCCCTTTCCTACTAGGAGAGGGAGAGGGAAGGAAGAGGAAGGAGGGAGGAAGGAAAGGGGGGGGGGGGTCGCCCCCCTTCCTAATTCGTATTGGGCTTGGGGGGAGGGCCCCTCCCTTGCTCCTTTCCCCTCCTTTCCACTAAGGCCCATTAAGGCCCATATACCTCCCGGGGGTTCCGATAACCTCCCGGAGCTCCGGTATTGTCCCAATCTCACCCGGAACCTTTCGAGTGTCCAAATATAGTCGTCCAATATATCGATCTTCATGTCTCATCCATTTCGAGACTCCTCTTTATGTCCGTGATCATATCTAGGACTCTGAACAACCTTCGGTACATCAAAACACATAAACTCATAATATAACTTCCATCTAACTTTAAGCGTGCGTACCCTACGGGTTCGAGAACTATGTAGACATGACCTGAGACACGTCTCCGGTCAATAACCAATAGCGGAACCTGGATGCTCATATTGGCTCCTACATATTCTACGAAGATCTTTACCGGTCAAACCGCATAACAACATACGTTGTTCCCTTTGTCATCGGTATGTTACTTGCTCGAGATTCAATCGTCGGTATCTCAATACCGAGTTCAATCTCGTTACTGGCAAGTCTCTTTATTCGTTACGTAATGCATCATCCTGTAACTAACTCATTAGCTACATTGCTTGCAAGGCTTATAGTGATGTGCATTACTGAGAGGGCCCAGACATACCTCTCCGACAATCGGAGTGACAAATCCTAATCTCGAAATACGTCAACTCAACAAGTACCTTTGGAGACACCTGTAGAGCACCTTTATAATCACCCAGTTACGTTGTGACGTTTAGTAGCACACAAAGTGTTCCTCCGGTAAACGGGAGTTGCATAATCTCATAGTCATAGGAACATGTATAAGTCATGAAGAAAGCAATAGCAACATACTAAACGATCAAGTGCTAAGCTAACGGAATGGGTCAAGTCAATTACATCATTCTACTAATGATGTGATCCCATTAATCAAATGACAACTCTTTGTCTATGGCTAGGAAACATAACCATCTTTGATTAACGAGCTAGTGAAGTAGAGGCATACTAGTGACACTCTGTTTGTCTATGTATTCACACATGTATCATGTTTCCGGTTAATACAATTCTAGCATGAATAATAAACATTTATCATGATATAAGGAAATAAATAATAACTTTATTATTGCCTCTAGGGCATATTTCCTTCATGGACATGATAACAACATGAAACAAACATATATCTATGTACTATGGTCACTGTATTGTCTATCATTCTAGTTTATGTTGCCAAATCAAGACACATTTCAAATCATATTTGTTTAAGACAAAGAAGCATAGACAGAATATAAGTGTGCAAAACTGCACAACACTAAGAACACTTGTAATGTGCATGACATGAGAACATAACTGTTTTTACAATTGAAACTAAAAACAGCATAGAACAAAAAGTTAGAATAGCAATCCAGTTAAAGAAATAGGTTCAAAAGGTACCTATTGCGGCATTGGAGTTTCAATTGCATCCTTCAAATTTGAAATTAGTTGGTATGAGTAAATACAGTTGTGCAAGAGCAAAGGAGTATGAACCATAGCTACGAAACCTGACCTGAGAACAATTCTCTTTCTGCTTTAATCATTGAGTTGGGGTTCGGAGTGGTGGTCCTCGTGCTTTGGGCACTGCAGTTTCCTTACTAACTGCTCGTGTTTGGGTGCTCTGTGGTGGAGACGGTGTTGTGTGAACTGGAACTGGGTTACTATCTGCTGGGGTTGGGGTTAGAAGGGGTGTAGCTGGTTCTCTATCCAACTGGGTAGGGGTACAATCTGAGGGAGTCTGGGTTATGTGTGGTGGGGTTGGTTCTTGGGAAAGTACAACTGTGGTTCTTGACGAGGACATGTACCTAGGGTAGGGTCTTAGGCCGGACCTACACGCCCCACCCAAGGACACTGACCTATAATCAAAGACATTCAAAGACCAATAGAAAGTACCGACTGGAATCACCTCGAAATACAATCTGCTCGACAGAAGACTCCACTCGGATATCCCAATTCCACTCGACCATATGAAGAAACAATCGGAGTACAGAAGATCTAAAGTCACCCCGGGATGGCAACGGTCAGGCGTTCACTCTGTAGTCTTAAAGATCATTTATGGCCGGCGTTACCAGTAATGCCCCTACCTTAACTCACATTGAACCCTGTGTAACTGAGGCTACGAGGGTCCTGACGCACTCTATATAAGCCACCCCCTCCTCGGGCATGAGGGTTCGCACCCCTGGTAACATCCATGCATAATCCAGTCGACAAAGCCTCAGGGCACCGAGCCGTAGGGCTTTTACCTCCTCCGAGAGGGGCCTGAACTTGTAAACTTGCGTGTACAACCTCACCGTAGCTAGGACCTTGCCTCCTCCTACGTACCCCCTATTCTTACTGTTAGACTTACTCCCACGACAGTTGGCGCCCACCGTGGAGCCGACGTCTAAGCGACTTTCTGTGAGGTTGCAAATTTCGTTCTTCGTCAACATGGTTTCCGGCGGTGGTTTGACGTTGGGCCGCGAGATCCGTCTCAGCACGCTTGTTTTCATCACTCATGACTCCGCCTGGCTTTAAGAAGCTCCCCTCGATGTCGAGGCCCTCCCCGTTCGCGGGGTGACACACTTCCGTGCGAGTGCTTGTGGCGTTCTTATTTGACAGCCGCTGACCCAGTATCGGTCGGTTCTGGTGGCATCTTCGCTCCCCCTGTTCGCCGTCGCAAGCGGTCCGGTCGTTTGTGACTCCAGTGGTGGGTGAAGCATGCGGTGGCTCGCCAATCGGCCACCCCTCAAGTTGCGGTGATTGAGCTCGATGAATCTCTTTATGATCTGTTTGATCTGCCGACTAGTCACTCGGATTCCCTTTCCGAGTGCGAGAGCAATGATCCAGCGGCAGAAGTCTTCGTGGTCAACTCCCATCATGGTCCGCCTGGATTTCGTCGCAACGGCCGCGGCAGCGGCAGCGACGGCGGTGCCAGCCCGTCACAAGATCATGATGAGTACGTTCCCGAGGCTCTCTCTGCGGAGCAGAGGGAAGAGCTGCATCGTCGCAACGTCCAGGCGCTCCAGACCCCCTTCATTGGGTAGACCTCCGAGGCTCGGGCCTTGGAGACTGCGCGCTTGACCACCTTGGCCGAGCGTACGCGTTCGGAGAATCTGTAGAAGGCACTTGACGAGCGCGCTCGTCAGCGGATCCCCGAATCCAGTCGACGTGCGCGATGATTGTTCCCGACTGAAACTCAGGTATACCGTACTCCGATCCAAAATGTTGCAGTGGCAGCACGCATAACAGAGTCAATTCAGCCGTCACGTTCAGATTCTGGTAGTGGTTTGGAGCAGATCCGAGCATTGCTTAAAGCTGCTGGGGAACAGAATTCTGCTGTCTCCCAGTCGCGTAACATAATTCATAGTAGGCCAGTGGTTGCAGACATAGTTCAGTCGGCACATAGTCCGAGGTCGCCCCGGCGTCGGGAAGATCGTGGTCCCTGCCAGGATCAGTACCTGGGGCGAGGCCACAGGCAGTATGATCGTCCGTTTTCCTCTGATGACCACCGTCGAGTGCTGACGCCCCCTCCGAGGGGCGGGTCATACACGCCCCGATGGTATGATGATAGCCACCCGTATGGTGATGAGCGGAGAGTCCCGGTTGACCCTAGAGAGCCGAGGTTCGACGGAAGGTCACTCCTTGTGCAAGGTTTGGTCGACAGAGGCTGAGGACACAGAGAAGGGCAAGGTAGAGATCGTCCGACTGGAAACATAGCATTTATTTCTGGGCCCGAGTGTTTCAGCATGGCCATCCGATCAGCTGAGATCCCTCCCAACTTCAGGTTGGCAGCGGGCGTGAGTAAGTTCACTGGTGAATCAAAGCCAAACACCTGGCTGGAAGACTACCGAGTGGCTATACAGATTGGTGGAGGCAATGATGATGTCGCCATGAAGCACCCCCCTGATGCTTGAGGGCTCGGCCAGAGCCTAGTTAACTCAGTTGGCCCCTGGGAGTATTTTCTGCTGGGATGACTTGGCTCGAGTGTTCATCAAAACATTCGAAGGCACTTGTAAGCGACCTGCTGGGCTGACTGAATTGCAACACTGCGTTTAGAAGCCGAATGAAACTTTGAGAGACTTCATCCAGAGATGGACTACCCTTCATCATACGGTGGAAAATGTGTCAGATCGCCAGGCGGTTTGTGCCTTCAAAGAAGTCATCCGGTACAGAGAGCTTACACTGAAATTTGGTCGTTCCGGAGACATGACTCTGACCCGAATGATGGAAATAGCCACTCGGTATGCTAATGGTGAAGAGGAAGTCAGACTCCGCAATGGCAAAGGAAAAACAGTCGTCCAGGACTCCGGGGCTGGAGATTCCAGTCGGAAACAAAAACGTAAAGCTAAACCTATATAGGTCCTGCTGAGGCTGCAGTCCTGAATGCAGGAGGAGGTAAGTTCAAAGGAAAACCCAAACCCTAGTGGAAACCCAAGAAGGTGAAGGATCAGTTGGGCCAGGACGTTCTGGACCCGTCGTGTTACATTCACACTAAGAAAGACGAAGAGGGTAACTTGATTCAACCTAAGCATACCACTTGGTAGTGTCGGCTTCTGATTCAGAGTTTCCGAGAGAATCAGTCTAGTGAGAAAGAATCTGATAAAGAGGATGAAAAAGAGGACAATGATGGTTACCCTAAGGTTAATGCTATCTTGATGATTTTTGCTGACGTAGAAAGCAAAAGTTGACTGAAAGTCATTAACAGGGAAGTGAATATGGTTGCTCCGGCAACTACGATGTACTTGAAGTGGTCGAAGACTCCCATTACATTCGACCAATCAGATCACCCAACACATGTTGCTACTCCTAGGTGGCAAGCGCTGGTGGTCGACCTAGTCGTTGGGGGCACCCGACTGACTAAAGTCCTTATGGATGGCGGAAGTGGGCTGAACATTCTGTACGCCGAGACCCTTGAAGGGATGGGCATTCCAATGTCCAAACTCAGCGAGAGAAACATGCAGTTCCATGGTGTCATTCCTGGGAAAAAGGCAAAGTCACTCGGGCAGATTACTCTTGATGTGGTTTTTGGTGATTCCAAGAATTACTGCAAGGAAAAGTTGACATTTGAGGTGGTGGATTTCCACAGTGCTTATCACGCCATTCTGGGCAGACCCGCATACGCTAGTTTCATGGCTCGACCATGTTACATATATCTCAAGTTGAAGATGCCCGGTCCCAGGGGCGTGATCACAGTCATAGGAAACATGCAGAGAGCATAAGAATGTCTTCAGAAGGGTTGCAAGATTGCCGATGAGCAGATGGCAGCTGTGGAAATGCAGGAATACCAGAAAACCGCAGATCCAAGTGATTTGATGCGGTCCAAGAAGCCTGCTTGAATCTGCATTCCAGTCGGCTGGGGAAACCAAACCTGTTCATATCCACCCGGAAGACCCCCAATGCAGCTCCTACTCATATATCAACAACACTCGACAACAAATAGGAAGCCGCGCTCATCCAGTTCCTCCGTGAGAACTGGGACATCTTTACATGGAAACCTTTTGACATGCCGGGTGTACCATGCGGCTGGCTGAGCACCGTTTGCGTGTCACCCCGAAAGCAAAACTAGTAAAAGAGCATCTCCAACGGTCCGCCGTGGAAAAGAGAAGGCGATTGGCGAGGAGGTGGCTCGGCTCTTGGCAGCTGAGTTCTTCCGCGAGATTTATGATACGTCCATTTTGCATCATGTTTTCCTACTGTTATTTATGTTGTTTTGCTGTATAATAATTCTTTTTGGAGTAATTCTAATACCTTTTCTCTCATAATATGCAAGGTATGCATCAAGGGGGAGAATTCTGGCAGCTGGAAATCTGGACCTGAAAAAGCTACATCAAGCTACCTATTCTGCACAACTCCAAATGAGCTGAAACTCCCACAGGATTTTTATGGAATATTTAATGAATATTGGAGAAACAAGTACCAGAGGAGGGCCACCAAGTGGGCACAACCCACCTGGGCGCGCCATGAGGCCCAGGCGCGCCCTAGTGGGTGCTGCCCTCCTCGGCCCACCTTCGGTGCCCATCTTCTGGTATATAAGTCATTTTGACCTAGAAAAAATAAGGGGAGGACATTCGGGACGAAGCGCCGTTGCCTCGAGGCGGAACTTGGGCAGAGCACTTTTGCCCTTCGGCGGAGCGATTCCGCCAGGGGAACTTCCCTCCCGGAGGGGGAAATCATCGTCATCATCATCACCAACAACTATCCCATCTTGGGGAGGGCTATCTCCATCAACATCTTCAGCAACACCATCTCCTCTCAAACCCTAGTTCATCTCTTGTGTTCAATATTTGTACCGGAACTATAGATTGGTGCTTATGGGTGACTAGTAGTGTTGATTACATCTTATAGTTGACTACTATATGGTTTATTTGGTGGAAGATTATATGTTCAGATCCATTATGCTATTTAATACCCCTATGATCTTGAGCATGATTATCATTTGTGAGTAGTTACTTTTGTTCTTGAGGTCACGGGAGAAATCATGTTGCAAGTAATCATGTGAACTTGATATGTGTTCGATACTTTGATGATATGTATGTTGTGATTCCCTTAGTGGTGTCATGTGAACGTCGACTACATGATACTTCACCATATTTGGGCCTAAGGGAATGCATTGTGGAGTAGTTATTAGATGATGGGTTGTGAGAGTGACAGAAGCTTAAACCCTAGTTTATGCGCTATTCCGTAAGGGACCGATTGGATCCAAAAGTTTAATGCTATGGTTAGAATTTATTCTTAATACTTTTCTCGTAGTTGCGGATGCTTGCGAGGGGGTTAATCATAAGTAGGAGATTTTTTCAAGTAAGAGCAGCACTAAGCACCGGTCCACCCACATACCAAATTATAAAAGTAGCGAACATGAATTGAACCAACATGATGAAAGTGACTAGATGAAATTCCCGTGTACCCTCAAGAACACTTGCTTATCATAAGAAACCGTTTTGGCCTGTCCTTTGCCTCAAAAGGATTGGGCTATTACTGCACTTTTGTTACTACTATTGTTACTTGCTCGTTACAAATTATCCTGCTATCAAACTACTCCGCTACTCACAATTTTTAGCACTTGCAGACAGTACCTTGCTGAAAACCACTTGTCATTTCCTTCCGCTCCTCATTGGGTTTGACACTCTTACTTATCGAAAAGGGCTACAATTGACCCCATACACTTGTGAGTCATCAAGGGTATTTTCTGGCGCCGTTGCTGGGGAATGAAGCGCTCTTGGTAAGTGGAAATTGGTAAGGAAACATTATTACTACATGCTGAAATTTATTGTCACTTGCTACTATGGAAAAAAATCCTTTGAGGGGTTTGTTCGGGGTATCTTCACCTTGACCGGAACCACAATTAGTTACCCCTCAACCTACTGCACCTACTGAAAATATTGAATATGCAATTCCTTCGGGTATGTTAGAGCAACTGCTAGCTAATCCTTATGCAGGAGATGGAACCGAACATCCTGATATGCACTTGATATATGTGGATGAAAATTTTGGATTATTTAAGCTTGCAGGTTTGCCCGGAGATGAAGCTAAGAAGAAGGTTTTCCCTTTATCTTTGAAGGGAAAAGCATTGACATGGTATAAGCTATGTGATGATATTGGATCTTGGAGCTGGAACGGTTTGAAATTGGAATTTCATCAAAAAATCTATCCTATGAATCTAGTTCATCGTGATCGGAATTATATATATAATGTTTGGCCTCGTGAAGGAGAAAGCATCGCTCTAGCTTGGGGGAGGCTTAAGTCAATGTTATATTCATGCCCCAATCATGAGATCTCAAAAGAAATTATTATTTAGAATCTTTATGCTCGGCTTTCTCGTAATGATCAATGCATGCTCGATACTTCTAGTACTGGTTCTTTTATGAAGAAGACAATTGAATTCTGGTGGGATCTTTTAGAAAGAATTAAATGCAACTCTGAAGATTGGGAACTCGACGAAGGTAAAGAGTCAGGTATTCAACCTAAGTTTGATTGTGTTAAATCGTTTATGAATACCAATGCTTTCTAAAGTTTAGCACTAAATATGGACTTGACTCAGCTTCCCTTTGTGAATCTTTTGCTACTCATGTTGATCTCCCTAAGGATAAGTGGTTTAAATATCACCCACCAATTAAAAAAGAAATTAAAGAACCGGTAAAATCTAAAGAAGAAACTATCATTTACAATGTTGATCCAGTTGTTCCAACTGCTTATATTGAAAAACCACCTTTTTCTGTTAGGATGAAGGAACATGCTAAAGCTTCAACTGTGGTTAACAAAAGTTATGCTAGAACACCCAAACCATTTGAACAAATCAAAGTTGAACCTAGTGTTGCTATGGTTAAAGATCTATTAGTTGATAATATTGATGGGCATGTTATCTACTTCTGTAGTGAAGCATCTAGAACTGCCAAACCTGAAGGAAAAGATAAACATAGACCAGTTGTTGGCATGCCTGTTGTCTTAGTTAAGATAGGAGATCACTATTATCATGGGTTATGTGAACTAGGTGCTAGTGTGACTGCTACTCCTTTCTCCTTATATCAATAAATTAAAGATAAAATAGCACCCGCTGAAATAGAAAACATAGATGTCACTATTAAACTTGCTAATAGAGATACTATATCACCAATTGGGATTCTTAGAGATGTTGAAGTCTTGTGTGGGAAAATAAAATACCCTACTGATTTTCTTGTTCATAGCACCCCACAATATGACTTTTGCTCCATTATTTTTGGTAGACCTTTCTTGAACACCGTCAATGCTAAAATGGATTGTGAGAAACAAACTGTCGGTGTTAGCTTTGGTGATGAATCTCATGAGTTTAATTTTTCCAAGTTTAGTAAACAACATCATAAGAAAGATTTGCCTAGTAAGGATGCAATTATTGGTCTTGTTTCTATTGCTGTATCTCCTACTGATCCTTTGGAACAATATTTGCTAGACCATGAAAACGATTTGCATATGCGTGAACGAAATGAAATAGATAGAATCTTTTTCGAACAACAACCTCTTCTTAAACACAGTTTGCCTATTGAAACTCTATGAGGTCCTCCTCCACCTAAAGGTGATCCTGTGTTTGAACTAAAACAGTTACCAGACACTTTGAAATATGCTTATCTTGATGAAAAGAAGATATATCCTGTTATTATTAGTGCTAACCTTCCAGAACATGTAGAAGAAAGATTAGTGGAAGTTCTAAGGAAGCACATGGCTGCTATTGGATATACTCTTGATGATCTTAAGGGCATTTGTCCCACTCTATGTTAGCACAAGATTAATATGGAACCTGATGCTAAACCCGTTGTTGATCACCAATGTCGGTTAAATCCAAAAATGAAAGAAGTGGTAAGAACTGAAATATTGAAACTTCTGGAACCAGGTATAATTTATCCTATAGCTGATAGTAGATGGGTAAGTCATGTTCATTGTGTCCCTAAGAAAGGGGTTATTGCTGTTGTTCCTAATGATAAGAATGAGCTTATTCCACAAAGA
The DNA here is from genome assembly GCA_963921465.1 of Triticum timopheevii. NCBI lineage: Eukaryota > Viridiplantae > Streptophyta > Magnoliopsida > Poales > Poaceae > Triticum > Triticum timopheevii. The sequence continues at coordinate 186,275,332 of OY997266.1, read as the reverse complement.
ATTGTCATAGGCTATAGAATGGCAATTGGTTATAGAAAATTAAATAAAGCTACTAGAAAAGATCATTACCCTCTGCCTTTTATCGATCAAATGTTAGAAAGATTATCTAAGCACACACATTTTTGCTTCCTTGATGGATACTCTGGCTTTTCACAAATACCTGTTTTACAATCTGATCAAGAAAATACCACTTTTACTTGTCCTTTTGGAACATTTGCTTATAGACGCATGCCTTTCGGTTTATGTAATGCACCTACTACCTTTCAAAGATGTATGACTGCTATATTCTTTGATTTTTGTGAAAAGATTGTTGAGGTTTTCATGGATGACTTTTCTGTTTATGGGAAGTCTTTTGATTATTGTTTAAGCAATCTTGATCGAGTTTTGCAGATATGTGAACAAACAAATCTTGTCTTGAATTGGTAGAAGTGCCACTTTATGGTTCATGAAGGTATTGTCTTGGGCCACAAAATTTCTGAAAGAGGCATTGAGGTGGACAAAGCCAAGGTTGATGCAATTGAGAAAATGCCATGTCCTAAAGATATCAAAGGTATTCGTAGTTTCCTTGGTCATGCTGGTTTCTATAGGAGGTTTATCAAATACTTTTTTCTAAAATTTCTAGGCCTCTTACTAATGTTTTGCAAAATGATATTCCCTTTGTGTTTGACGATGATTGCATGGAAGCCTTTGAAACACTAAAGAAAGCCTTAATTACTGCACTTGTTGTTCAACCACCTGATTGGAACTTGCCTTTTGAGATTATGTGTGATGCTAGTGATTATGCTGTTGGTGATGTTCTAGGACAAAGAGTTGACAAGAAACTAAATGTTATTCATTATGCTAGTAAAACTCTAGACAATGCTGAACGAAACTATGCTACTACTGAAAAAGAATTCTTGGCAGTGATGTTTGCTTGTGATAAATTCAGATCTTACATTGTTGATTCTAAAGTAACTGTTCACGCTGATCATGCTGCTATAAAATATCTTATGGAAAAGAAAGATGCTAAACCTAGGCTCATTAGGTGGGTTCTTCTACTACAAGAATATGATTTGCATATCACTGATAGGAAAGGAGCAGAGAACCCCGTAGCTAATAACTTGTCTAGACTTGAAAATATTCTTGATGACCACCAACCAATTAATGATAGCTTCCCTAATGAACAAATAGCTGCAATGAATGTTTCTCATAGTACACCTTGGTATGCTGACTATGCTACTTAATTATATCATTGCTAAATACAGACCACCTAGCTTCACATACCAACAAAAGAATAAATTCTTCTATGATTTAAGACATTACTTTTGGGATGACCCACGTCTTTATAAAGAACGAGTAGATTGTATTATTAGACGTTGTGTACCAGAGCATGAACAGGAACAAATCCTACAGAAATTTCACTCTGAAGCTTATGGAGGACATCACGCGAGAGACAGAACCTCTCATAAGGTATTGCAATCTGGTTTTTATTGGCCTACTGAAAGCACAAGTGCTCCCTGGGTGATTTCGATAATTAATGTCAACATATCTCTTGTTGGACTAATACTTTTATCTAGTATATTTCAGATAAGCCCAACAGTGGAGTGGCGTGGACAAGAGGATGTGGAACCCCTTCAAGATTCTAAGGACAAAGGATTGGCTCAAGATCAAAGCTCAGGACTCTACATTTTCTATTTCAGTGATCCAAGATCACATTGAGTCCATAGGAAGACCAATACTATTAAAAGGGGATGAGTTGTTGCTTAATGGCTTGCTTGCTCAAAGTGCTTAGTGATATGCTTCAAGCCCTCAACCACTCTCTCATATCCACATATGTCCCAAACCAAAAGTCAAACTTGGCCCTACCGATTTGATCTATCCGGCGCCACCGAGTTCATTTGACATAGCCACTGCCAGAAACCCGAATCAATTTGGTCTCACTGATGGGATCTCGTTCTCACCGAGATGGGCTTGCAAACTCTCTATTGCCTATTGCAATAATTTCGCTCTCACCGAGATATGCAATCGGTCCCACCGAGTTTGCCTGACCAACTCTCTGTTTCGCTTATTACCAAAATTGGTACCATAGAGTTTGTGTAATCGGTCAAACCAAGATGAGGTTTTACCCTAACCCTAGCACATCGGTCCTACCGAGTTGATCATATTGGTCCCACCGAAATGCCTAACGGTCACATTATGAACTAAATCGGTATGACCGAGTTTTCTGATTCGGTCCCACCGAGTTTGGTCAATTGTGTGTAACGGTTAGATTTTGTGTGGAGGCTATATATACCCCTCCACCCTCTCTTCATTCGTGGAGAAAGCCATCAGAACATGCCTACACTTCCAATATTCATTTTCTGAGAGAGAACCACCTACTCATGTGTTGAAGCCAAGATATTCCAATCCTACCATATGAATCTTGATCTCTAGCCTTCCCCAAGTTGCTTTCCACTCAAATCATCTTTCCACCAAATCCAATCCTATGAGAGAGAGTTGAGTGTTGGGGAGACTATAATTTGAAGCACAAGAGCAAGGAGTTCATCATCAACACACCATCTATTACCTTTTGGAGAGTGGTGTCTCCTAGATTGGTTAGGTGTCACTTGGGAGCCTCCGTCAAGATTGTGGAGTTAAACCAAGGAGTTTGTACGGGCAAGGAGATCGCCTACTTCGTGAAGATCTACCCTAGTGAGGCAAGTCCTTTGTGGGCGATGGCCATGGTGGGATAGACAAGGTTGCTTCTTCGTGGACCCTTCGTGGTGGGAGCCCTCCATGGACTCGCGCAACCGTTACCCTTCATGGGTTGAAGTCTCCCTCAACGTGGATGTACGATAGCACCACGTATCAGAACCGCGCCAAAAATCTCCGTGTCTCCAATTGCGTTTGCATACTCCAATCCCATCCCTTTAATTTCTTGCAAGTTGCATGCTTTACTTTCCGCTGCTCATATACTCTTTGCATGCTTGCTTGATATGTATTGTGAATTGTTAAACTTGTGCCTAAACTCCACCTCAACTTGAAGAACTTAAAAATTGCTACTTTTCTTGGTTGAGAGTGTATTCGCCCCCCTCTAGACACCTTTTCTTGATCCTTTCAATTGGTATCAGAGCTTTGGTGTCCATTGCTTTGGTTTAATCACCATTGGAGGAAGATGGATGAGTCTACATTGGGGAGTCTTAGACATAGAGTGCCTATACTTGATGGAGAGTACTTTCATGAGTGAAAAAATGAGATGCTTGAGATTTCCAATGAATATCATTTGAGCAAGTACATTACCAACCCTTGTGCGCCCATTGTTGATCCCTTGCATCCCACTCCCGATGAGGATCTTGACATGATTTGCAATCTAAGAACTATCAATCTTATCATTAGAGAATTGCCTAGAAATTTGATTGGTCACTTGCCTACTCTTGATTGTGCTTATACTATATGGAGATTTCTTGAGGAAAGATTTCCAAACTATTCCTTGCAAAATCAAGATGAGATTCTTCATAAGTCAATTGCCTTGAATAAAATGAGTACTAGTGATCCTAAGTTTGATGATTGTCTGTTTGAGCTTCGTGACCTTATGCATGCCAAAGGAGATGTTGGAATCATTAGCAATATTATCTCCGAAGCCATTAGATTTCATAAAGATGATTATTGTCATGATCATTTATCTAATGAATCACTCTCTCTAGGGATTGATCCATCACATGACGATGTTGAACATGGATACTATGATGAGGATGATGATAGTGACTATGATCTTGATGATGCAATGAGGCACTTTCGTCTTATGGCTAATCTTGGCGGCTACATGGCAGGAGGAAAGGAATGGGTCCTTGATAGTGGATGTACCGATCACATGACCGGAGATAAAGATATGTTTCGTGATCTTGCTCAAAACGACGACCCTCAAAAGTATGTCACTTTTGGTGATAACTCAAAGGGTAAGGTGGTCTGCCTCGGTAAGGTGGCCATCTCACATGATAGCTCCATACAAAATGTCATGCTCATTGAAACTCTTGGCTATAATCTGCTTTCCGTATCTAGACTAGCTGACTTTGGTTTCAATGTCCTATTTACTAAAGTAGATTGCCAAGTGTTTCGAAGAGATAATCATAAAATGGTCTTTACCGGCATACATAGAGGTGATCTATACATTGTTGACTTCACTAAAAAGGCTCAACCTAGAACTTGCGTAATTGCTAAATCTTCCAAAGGCTAGTTGTGGCATAGACGGTTAGGTCATGTGGGCATGCGAAACCTTGTCAAGCTTATTAAAGGTGATCACATCCTTGGTGTTAAAGATGTCATATTTGATAAGGATAGACTTTGCAGCGCTTGCCAAGCAGGAAAACAGGTTGGAGGAAGCCACCCCGTGAAGAATATCATGACCACAAGAAAACCGCTCAAGCTACTTCATATGTATCTCTTTGGTCCCAATGCCTACAAAAGTCTCGGTGGATACTCATTTGGTCTAGTTATAGTCGATGATTTTTCAAGATTTACGTGGGTGTTCTTTCTTCATGATAAATTGCAGGTCCAAAGGATCTTCAAAAACTTCTCTAGGAAGGCCCAAAATCAATTTGAAGTGAAGATCAAGAAGGTTCGCAGTGACAATGGAACCGAGTTCAAGAACGCAAATGTGGACACCTTTCTTGACGAAGAAGGTATCTCACATGAGTTCTTGGCTACGTACACACCTCAACAAAATGGAGTTGTTGAGAGGAAGAACCGGATGCTCATCGAAATGGTGAGAACGATGCTTGATGAGTACAAGATGCCAAAACACTTTTGGGCAGAAGCGGTTGAGACAGCTTGTCATGCAACAAATCACTTGTATCTTCACAAGCTACTCGGCAAGATGGCATACGAGCTCCTCACCGGTAACAAACCCTAAGTTGGATACTTTCGAGTATTTGGCTCAAAGCGCTACATTCTTGATAAGCATCGTCGTTCTAAATTTTCTCCCAATTCTCATGAAGGTTTCCTACTTGTTTATGGCTCAAACTCTCACACTTATCGTGTCTACAACAATTTCACCCGAAAGGTTGAAGAGACAGTAGATGTGAAGTTTGATGAATCTAACAGCTCGCAAGTAGAGCAATTGCCAAATGATGTAGGAGACAAAGACCCTTTAGAAGCAATCCAAGACTTGTCTATTGGCAAGATCCGTCCAACGGAGGTGAAGGAGAGTACCTCGTCCGTGCTAGTGGAAGCTTCTACCTCACACCAAGGTGAACCAAGAGTTGATATGGAAGCATACACAAGTGGGACACACCAAGATGAAGAAAACGTGGAAGTACACCAAGATGAACCTCATCAACCTCCTTCTCCACCATGACAAGAGAACGACAACGTCAACAATGAAGAAGGCCAAGAAGGAGAACAATATGATGAAGAAGATGTTCCACCCCGACCAAAACAAAAGCTCTCACGAGTTCGAGCAAGAGTCGCCAGAGACCATCCCGTCGAGCAAATCTACAATGATATCCAAACCGGGAGAATCACTCGCTCTAAAACTCATTTGGCTAACTTTTGTGAACATTATTCATTCATCTCTAGCATTGAACCCATGAAGGTTGAAGAAGCATTGGAAGATCCAGATTGGATAAATGCCATGCATGAAGAGCTACACAACTTTGTGATAAACCAAGTGTGGACATTGGTCGAGAAGCCCGACAACAACCACAACATCATCGGTACCAAACGGGTGTTTCGCAACAAGCAAGATGAAGATGGACAAGTAGTTCGCAACAAAGCACGTCTTGTTGCCCAAGGCTACACTCAAGTCGAAGGTATGGACTATGGTGAGACATATGCCCCTGTTGCTAGACTTGAGTCCATTCGCATATTACTTGGCTATGCTAATCACCATGATATCACCTTGTACCAAATGGACATTAAAAGTGCTTTTCTAAATGGTGAAATTGAGGAGGAAGTTTATGTTAAACAACCTCTCGACTTTGTTAATCCTAAGAAACCCAATCATGTTTACAAACTTCACAAAGCTCTTTATGGTCTTAAACAAGCTCCTAGAGCATGGTATAAATGCTTGACCAAGTTCCTTATTGAAAAAGGCTTTGAGATTGGAAAATTTGATTCTACTCTTTTCACTAAAAGGGTTAATGGAGAATTATTTGTGTGCCAAATTTATGTTGATGATATTATATTTGGTTCAACTAACCCTCATTTTAGTGAGAAGTTTGGGAAGCTTATGTCGGAGAAGTTTGAGATGTCTATGATGAGTGAACTCAAGTTCTTTCTTGGTTTGCAAATCAAGCAAACTAAGGAAGGTACCTTTGTATGCCAAACAAAGTACACCAAGGACTTATTCAAGAAGTTCAATATGCAAGAATGCAAAGGTATGAATACACCCATGCCTACTAGTGGACATCTTGACTTGACTAAAGATGGTGAACCCATTGATCAAAAGGTTTACCGCTCTATGATTGGTTATTGATCTATGTGCCTCCCGTCCTGATATTATGCTAAGTGTGTGCATGTGCGCACAATATCAAGCGACCCCTAAAGAATGTCATCTTAAGGCTGTGAAAAGGATAGTGAGATACTTAATACATACACCAAATTTTGGCATTTTGTATCCAAAGAGGTCTTCTTTTGATCTTGTTGGCTACTCCGATTCAGACTATGCCGGAGACAAGGTCGACAGAAAGTCCACTTCGGGTACTTGTCAGTTTCTTGGTAGATCTCTTGTGTCTTGGTCCTCCAAGAAACTAAACTTGGTATCCTTATCCACCGCCGAAGCAGAATACATTGCCGCCGGTTCATCTTATGCTCAGTTACTTTGGATAACCCAAACCCTTAAAGATTATGGGATATATGCGAAACATATTCCATTGCTCTGTGACAATGAAATTGCTATTAAGATTGCTCACAATCCCATACAACATTCTTGAACTAAGTATATTGAGGTTCGTCATCATTTCATTCGAGATCATGTTGCTAAAGGTGACATTAACCTTAAGCATGTTCGTACCGATAAGAAATTGGAGGATATATTCACCAAACCACTTGATGAGAAAGTATTTTGCCGGTTGAGAGGTGAATTGAGCATCATTGATGCTTCAAACTTGGAGTAGGAACTCCATTTGGATACATGCAAGGCATGAGACTATGACTAATCCTTGATATTTCTCTTAATGATAATCATATGTCTTGGCTATATTTGCACCCTTGCATGTTATCTAACCCTTGTAGGTACTTGGATGGATCTAAATCTATGAGATTGCAACTCAATCACATCTTGAGCAATCTCTACATCACCAAGTCTCTACATTATGGTGGTTGAAGACAAGGAAGCATGAAACCCTTCAAACATATCCTTTGACAACTTTTATATATCAAATTTTGGTATCATATTTCATGATTGACACTTTGGATACACAAGTGCTCCTCCTTGCAAAGCTAACTCATGTAGGTAGATGAACGTCAATTACAAGTGGTGCTTCAAATGAACTACATTAACCTTGAGCATCCCACACAAGTTCAACTACATGATCAAGATCAACACCACCACCCAAGGTATGTTATTCCATCTTAGAGAAGCTTTACCCCGAGTCATGGGTCAAAGCAGCTCAACAAGATGTGAATACATCAAAATGCTTAAATGAAAAATGGCAACCCCATTTTAAGCTTAAACGATGAGTATGACCTATGATCAAGTGTTTCATTTGACTCCTAAGTCAATATACTCTAACATAGGTGACTTTGTAGTCGACCAATTCTAGATGAAGTTCTCTAGTGTTTTTCCTTGTTCTTGCATATTTCCTTTTTTTAAAAACTTCATCTAGATTTCTTCCTTTTTTATTCGTTCTGCATTCCTGCATCCTATTCATTGCAAATCCTTTAGTTAATTCCCTGCAAATCCTTGTGAGATCTTATTTGCTTAGTGAGCTGAGGTGACAAGTGCTTTATCTCTGTAACAAACTCGGACACACCAGTTTGTCTCTTTCGGTCAAACTGTTGGATATCAGGTTCCGGCAAAACCCTTAAGGTTCGAACTCTAGGGTGCGCGTGAAGATCTTCCCCCTACCGATCCACGTCCCAACGCCTCACTGAGAATCTAAGCTAAACGATGAAAAACACAAGGGACGCAAGGTTTATACTGGTTCGGGCCACCGTTGTGGTGTAATACCCTAATACAGTGTATGGTGTGGTGGATTGCCTCAGGGGCTGATGATGAACAGTACAGAGGAAGAACAGCCTCGCAAGGAGAGGTGTTCTTGTGGTTGTGTGGTGTGCGGATGAACTTAACCCCCTCTCTCTACTGTGGTGGCTAGCCCTATATATAGGGGCCCTGGTCCTCTCCCCAAATATTGAGCGGGAAGGGCGCCAACAAGGGCCATTTTGAAGGGGAACATCTAGTACAAGTTATCCTGACTAAAGTTGGTCTTCGACTACCAAAGGCCCTGGCGATGACGCCGTCTTGGGCTCCATGGTGACCTCCGTCCTTCCGCTCTACTAGTCTTGGTCTCGTTGCACCGAAATGGTAACCTTTGCCTGATGCCTCGGTACTCCGCGCTTGCGCTTGCCCCCTTTGCAGCAAAGAGGAGACAAGGACACTATGCAGGCCGGAGCCCGCCTGGTCTCGATTGTCATGGCTTGCGTCACGAGCACCTCGCGAGGTACCCCTGCCTTGATCTCTCCGCCTCCTCGCGAGCCTGCCTGGTGAGGCCGCTCCTGAGTGAGCCTTGTGTGGTCCGCCCCGTGAGGCTTGGCCCCTCGCGAGGGTCTTGAGCTTGAGTTGATGAAGATGGGCCGTACTGGGCCACCCCTCAAGCCACGCCGCAGGCCGCAGGCAGGCAAGACTGGGGACCCCCGTTCCCAGAAGGCCAATGGTAGTCCCCGGGCCCAAGGCGCACTCGGACTTGGCTTAGCAACGAAGCGAAATGGCAAGTGTGGAGCGCCGCGGGCCCTAACAGCCTGCGGCCTTGGGCGCCGTGTGGCAGTTGATTGGACGTGGGCGTTGATAACCCGCAAATATACGGGATCAATTGTAGCCTCTTTCGATAAGTAAGAGTGTCGAACCCAACAAGGAGCTATAGGTAGAACAAATATGCCCTCAAGTTCTATCGACGACCGATACAACTCTACGCACGCTTGACATTCGCTTTACCTAGAACAAGTATGAAACTAGAAGTACTTTGTAGGTGTTGTTGGATAGGCTGGCAAGATAATAAAGAACGCGTAAATATAAACTAGGGGCTGTTTAGATAAAGATGCAATAAAGCAAGTATTAGTAGAGAGCTTTTTGTTATGAGAAAGTTATTGGTCCCTAGGCAATCGATAACTTAGACCGGTAATCACTATTGCAATTTTATTTGAGGGAGAGGCATAAGCTAACATACTTTCTCTTCTCTGATCATATGCACTTATGATTGGAACTCTAGCAAGCATCCGCAACTACTAAAGATCATTAAGGTAAAACCCAACCATAGCATTAAAGCATCAAGTCCTCTTTATCCCATACGCAACAACCCCCTTACTCGGGTTTGTGTTTCAATCACTCACGCAACCCACTATAAGCGAATCATGAACGCATTGCAACACCCTACAGCGGGAATCCCTCACGCTTGCGCGACATGGAGAGCACCATAGGATAGCACCAATAATAAAACATGCAACTCAAACCAATCACGATCATCAATTAACCCATAGGACAAAACAGATCTACTCAAACATCATAGGATAGCCATACATCATTGGGAAATAATATATAGCGTGAGCACCATGTTTAAGTAGAGATTACAGCCGGTAAGAGAGGGGTTACACCACTGCATAGAGGGGGGAAGAGTTGGTGATGAAGGCGGTGAAGTTGTTGGTGAAGATCGCGATGATGATGATGGCCCCTGGCGGCATTCCGGCGCCACCGAAAGCAAGGGGGAGAGAGAGAGCCCCCTTCTTCTTCTTCTTCCTTGACCTCCTCCCTAGATGGGAGAAGGGTTTCCCCTCCGGTCCTTGGCTCCCATGGCATGGGAGGGGCGAGAGCCCCTCCGAGATTAGATCTATCTCTCTGTCTCTCTTTGTTTCTGCGTTCTCCGATCCTTCCCCTTTACCGTTTCTTTTATATTCGGAGATCCGTAACTCCGATTGGGGTGAATCTTTCGCCCAGATTTTTCTCATAAAATTAGCTTTCTTGCGGCAAAAGAAGAGCGTCAACCACCTTACGGGTGGCCTAGGAGAGTGCCAGGCGCGCCTAGGGGGGAGGGCGCGCCCCCTATCTCCTGGCCACCTCGGACACCGTTTCGCGTTGATTCTTCCTCTGGAAAATCCCAAATATTCCAAAATAATTCTCCGTCCGTTTTTATCCCGTTTGTATTCCGTTTGATATTGGGTTTCTGCGAAACATAAAACATGCAACAAACAGGAACTGACACTTGGCACTGGATCAATATGTTAGTCCCAAAAATACTATAAAAAGTTGCCAAAAGTATATGAAAGTTGAATAATATTGGCATGGAACAATAAAAAATTATAGGTATGACAGAGACGTATCATCATCCCCAAGCTTAATTCATGCTCGTCCTCAAGTAGGTAAATGATAAAAAAGATAATTTTTGATGTGGAATGCTACCTAGCATAATCTTGATCCTATGTCTAATCATGGCATGAATATTAAGATACGAGTGATTCAAAGCAATAGTCTATCATTTGACATAAAAAACAATAATACTTCGAGCGTACTAATAAAGCAATCATGTCTTTTCAAAACAACATGGCCAAAGAAAGTTATTCCTACAAAATCATATAGTCTGTCTATTGCTCTATCTTCATCACACAAAGTATTTAATCATGCACAACCCCGGTGACAAGCCAAGCAATTGTTTCATACTTTAATAATCTCAAACTTTTTCAACTTTCACGCAATACATGAGCGTGAGCCATGGACATAGCACTATAGGTGGAATAGAAAATGATGGTGGGGGTTATGTGGAGAAGACAAAAAAGGAGAAGATAGTCTCACATCAACTAGGCATATCAACGGGCTATGGAGATGCCCATCAATAGATATCAATGTGAGTGAGTAGGGATTGCCATGCAACGGATGCACTAGAGCTATAAGTGTATGAAAGCTCAAACTGAAAACTAAGTGGGTGTGCATCCAACTTGCTTGCTAATGAAGACCTCGGGCGTTTGAGGAAGCTCATCATCGGAATATACAAGCCAAGTTCTATAATGAAAATTCCCACTAGTATATGAAAGTGAAAGTATAGGAGACTCTCTCTATGAAGAACATGGTGCTACTCTAAAGCACAAGTGTGGTAAAAAGGATAGTAAAATTTCCCCTTCTCTCTTTTTCTCTCTTTTTTTTCTTCTTTTTTTTCCCTTTTTTTCTTTTTATTTTTTTTATTTTTTTGGTGGGCTTGTTTGGCCTCTTTTTTTTATTTGGGCTTCTTTGGCCTCTTTTATTTTTCATAAAGTCCAGAGTCTCATCCCGACTTGTGGGGGAATCATAGTCTCCATCATCCTTTCCTCACTGGGGCAATGCTCTAATAATGATGATCATCACGCTTATATTTACTTACAACTCAATATTACAACTCGATATCTAGAACAAAGATATGAATCTATATGAATGCCTCTGGCGGTGTACCGGAATGTGCAATGATCTAGCATAGCAATGACATCAAAAACGAACAAGCCATGAAAACATCATGCTAGCTATCTTACGATCATGCAAAGCAATATGACAATGAATGCTCAAGTCATGTATATGATGATAATGGAAGTTGCATGGCAATATATCTCGGAATGGCTATGGAAATGCCATGATAGGTAGGTATGGTGGCTGTTTTGAGGAAGGTATAAGGAGGCTTATGTGTGACAGAGCATATCATATCACGGGGTTTGGATGCACCGGCGAAGTTTGCACCAACTCTCGAGGTGAGAAAGGGCAATGCATGGTACCGAAGAGGCTAGCAATGACGGAAGGGTGAGAGTGCGTATAATCCATGGACTCAACATTAGTCATAAAGAAATCACATACTTATTACAAAAATTTACAAGCCATTGAAAACAAAGTATTACACGCATGCTCCTAGGGGGATAGACTGGTAGGAAAAGACCATCGCTCGTCCCCGACCGCCACTCATAAGGAAGACAATCAATAAATAAAATTGTGCTCCAACTTCATCAGAAAGCGGTTCACCATACGTGCATGCTACGGGAGTCACAAACCTCAACAAAAGTGTTTCTACTAATCCACAGTCACCCACTAGCATTACTCTAATATCACCACCTTTATATCGCAAAACTATTGCAAGGAATCAAACATATCATATTCAGCGATCTACAAGTTTATGTAGGATTTTATGACTAATCATGTGAATGACCAATTCCTGTCATCTCTATAAATAGATATAAGTGAAGCAAGAGAGTCTAATTCTTTCTACAAAAGACATACCCACGCTCTAACAAATATAAGCGAAGCAAAAGAGCATTCTACAAATGGCGGTTTTCTATGTGAAGAGAAACAGGCAATCCAAACTTCAAATGATATAAGCGAAGCACATGTAGCATTCTATAAAGCCATACTCAAAAGATTTAAGTGAAGTGCAATGAGAATTCTATAAATCAACCAAGGACTATCTCATACCAGCATGGTGCATAAAAGAAAAATAAAAACTAAATGCAAAAGATGCTCCAAGACTTGCACATATCGCATGAACGAAACGAATACGAAAACATACCGATACTTGTTGAAGAAAGAGGGGATGCCTTCCGGGGCATCCTCAAGCTTAGACGCTTGAGTCTCCTTGAATATTTACTTGGGGTGCCTTGGGCATCCCCAAGCTTGAGCTCTTTCGTCTCTTCCTTTTCGTCATATCGAGTCATCCTCGATTATACACTTCATCCACACAAAACTTCAACAGAAAACTCGATAAGATCCGTTAGTATAATAAAGCAAATCACTACTCTAAGTACTATTGCAAACCAATTCATATTTTGTTTTTGCATTGTGTCTACTTTAATATAACTTCTTCATGGCTTAATCCACTGATATAAATTGATAGATTCATCAAAACAAGCAAACTATGCATCAAAAACAGAATCTGTCAAAAACAGAACAGTCTGTAGCAATCTGAACATTCACCATACTTATGGTACCCCAAAAATTCTACCACAATTAGGAAAAATAAAAAAGTTGTGTATCAAGACAGTGCAAAAAGAATTAGAACCATTTGGTGGTCCAGTTAATAATGTAAAATCGCGCACTACAGCCAAAGTTTCTGTCCTGCACCGTACAAACCAACAAGCATTGTAAACATCCTAAAGGCAAACCTTGGCACATTATTTTTATAATACAATGGAATTGTAAAAGGGGATAATTAGTTTTGATGAAAATTTTATGTAATCAAGATTCACAAAGTTTCCGTGAGCATGAACAAAGTTCAAGGCTAGCTCCCACTTCAACAATGCTTGTCTTTCTCACTTTCACTTTGCTTTTTGAAAAGTTTTAGGTTCCCCTCTTTATTTTTTTGTTTTTAAACTATAGGAAAGCACACAATAGAAATAAATGACTCTCTAAAACTTCTGGGTTGTCTCCCTGGCAGCGCTTTCTTTAAAGCTATTAAGCTAGGCATATAGTGCTCAAGTGATGAATCCACCCGGATCCCAAGGTATATCAAAGCCAATTTTAATTAACAATGATTTGTGATTTAGTGGTGAGCACAAAGTAACATATATCATGTAATGACGAAGTCTAACCCTCTTCCTATGCATCGGCATGTCATAAAAGAACAAATCATGCACACATAGTAAAGGCCAATGCATAGTATAAGCAGATTCTTGCAATTCTATCGTGTTGGAAACATAGTGAGGTGGAGATATAGTTCCTCTCTCATAATAATTGCAAGTAGGAGCAGCAAGCACATGCATATTATATCTATCAAAATCATCATGTGCAATGGTAAAAGGAAACCCATCAATATAATCCTTAATAAGCACAAACTTCTCCGATATAGTGTAGTTTGAAGAATTCAAAAAGATAATAGGACTATCATGCGTGGGTGCAATAGCAACAATTTCATGTTTAACATAAGGAACTATAGCAATTTCATCTCCATAAGCATAATTCATATTGGCATCTTGGCCACAAGCATAGCAAGCATCATCAAAAAGGGATATTTCAAGAGAATCAACGGGATCATAGCAATCATCATAGCAATCATCCTTCGGTAAGCACGAAGGGGAATTAAACAATGTATGAGTTAAAGAGTTACTCTCATTAGATGGTGGGCACGGGTGATCAATCCGCTCTTCCTCCTTTTGTTCTTCGCTCTCCTCATCATCCTTTTCATCCAATGAGCTCACAGTTTCATCAATTTCTTCTTCCATAGCTTCCTGCAAAATATTAGTCTCTTCTTGGGGAGCGGAGAATTTCTCAATATATAGTTTAACATAGGCATTAGAAGCATAATTATCATAACAATATTCAAGTATGGCAAAAAATTTAGATTTGTAGAGAGTAGCATCATACTTTTCAATCAAAGAAGCAATTTCATAAGCACCCTTAAAAGCAACAAATTCTTCAATTTTTTGAACATCATAGTAATTATAAACACCCTTAGCATACGAAGATACGATTCCATTATCCATAAAATCACATTGCTAGGGAAGGTGTTTCTTAGGACTTTCAGAACAACAAGTAATATCATATATTTCACACAAATTCCAAGCATAGCATTGCAAACGATGAATTTGATCCAGTAAAAGTTTCCCTTTTTTAGATATACGGTGTCGCACAAAAAAATCATGCTCATCTAAAGGTTTGCCCTCAACTAAGCTAGTGGGGGTTTCAGCACGAGCACAAAGGGATCGAAGATGATCCAAGTAAAAAGCTTCAGGAGTGTGATAGATTTTGAGTGGTTCTTCAACCATTGGTGTAGTAGGTACAAATAAATTTTTTGGTATTGTGTTTCCTACCCATAACTAAAGATAGAAAACAACTAAGAACAGCAAAAAAAAATTACTTAGTGATAAAGCAAACAAGCACACACGAGAATATTCACCCCACGCTATGACTCCCCGGCAACGGCGCCAGAAAAAGGTCTTGATAACCCACAAGTATACGGGATCAATGGTAGCCTCTTTTGATAAGTAAGAATGTCGAACCCAACAAGGAGCTAAAGGTAGAACAAGTATTCCCTCAAGTTCTATCGACCACCGATACAACTCTACGCACGCTTGAGGTTCGCTTTACCTAGAACAAGTATGAAACTAGAAGTACTTTGTAGGTGTTGTTGGATAGGCTTGCAAGATAATAAAGAACGCGTAAATATAAACTAGGGGATGTTTAGATAAAGATGCAATAAAGTAAGTATTAGTAGAGAGCTTTTTGTTACGAGAAAGTTATTTGTCCATAGGCAATCGATAACTTAGACCGGTAATCACTATTGCATTTTTATTTGAGGGAGAGGCATAAGCTAACATAATTTCTCTTCTTGGATCATATGCACTTATGATTGGAACTCTAGAAAGCATCCGCAACTACTAAAGATCATTAAGGTAAAACCCAACCATAGCATTAAAGCATCAAGTCCTCTTTATCCCATACGCAACAACCCCCTTACTCGGGTTTGTGTTTCAGTCACTCACGCAACCCACTATAAGTGAATCATGAACACATTGCAACACCCTATAGCGGGAATCCCTCACGCTTGCGCGACACAGAGAGCACCATAGGACAGCACCAATAATAAAACATGCAACTCAAACCAATCACGATCATCAATTAACCCATAGGACAAAACAGATCTACTCAAACATCATAGGATAGCCATACATCATTGGGAAATAATATATAGCATTGAGCACCATGTTTAAGTAGAGATTACAGCGGGTAAGAGAGGGGTTACACCACTGCATAGAGGGGGGAAGAGTTGGTGATGAAGGCGGTGAAGTTGTTGGTGAAGATCGTGGTGATGATGATGGCCCCCGGAAGCAAGGGGGAGAGAGCCCCCCTTCTTCTTCTTCTTATTCTTCTTCCTTGACCTCCTCCCTAGATGGGAGAAGGGTTTCCCCTCTGGTCCTTGGCTCCCATGGTGTGGGAGGGGCGAGAGCCCCTCCGAGATTGGATCTATCTCTCTGTCTCTCTCTGTTCCTGCGTTCTTTGATCCTTCCCCTTTACTGTTTCTTTTATATCCAGAGATTCCTAACTCCGATTGGGGTGAATCTTTCGCCTAGATTTTTCTCATAAAATTAGCTTTCTTGCGGCAAAAGAAGAGCGCCAACTGCCTTACGGGTGGCCCAGGAGAGTGCCAGGCGCGCCTAGGGGGGAGGGTGCCCCCCTATCTCCTGGCCACCTCGGGCACCGTTTCACGTTGATTCTTCCTCCGGAAAATCCCAAATATTCCAAAATAATTCTCCGTCCGTTTTTATCCCGTTTGGATTCCGTTTGATATTGGGTTTCTGTGAAACATAAAACATGCAACAAATAGGAACTGGCACTGGGCACTGGATCAATATGTTAGTCCCAAAAATAGTATAAAAAGTTGCCAAAAGTATATGAAAGTTGAATAATATTAGCATGGAACAATAAAAAATTATAGATACGACGGAGACGTATCAGGCGTCTCCGCTTCCCCACGCTCCCCCAATATCCGCCTAGCTAGGCGGCCACAAAACTGTACACAGTTATTCTCTCCTTGTTGCCCGCGTGGTTCCTGTTCCCCTTTCTTCCTTGAGCCTCTGTTTCTTTCTCCAATACGACTTGAGCTCTGCCCCCCTCCCGTTGCCGTCGCGCCAACAAAAAGGGAGAAAGGGAAGAAGCCCGCGCCTCTGACCAGCTCGCCTCTGGCAGCTGCGCCCGCCGTCGACCAGTCGCTCATACTCAATCTGGAAGCCTTGGACAAGGTCCACTCTGCCCTCGCCTCCAGCTTCAACGTGTGCGGAAGGACGACCGCTTGGCCCGTGCCCCATGCCTCCTTTGACAGGATCATCACAGAGGTCCGATTCTTCACCGACGCCCTGTGGGTGGGCCTGGTTCCTCCTTTCTCTGCCTTCTTCAATGCGGTGCTTTCCGACTACCAGATCCATATGATGCATCTCGGTCCCCAATCCATTACTCTTCTTGCTGTCTTCGCCTTCGTCTGCGAGGCCATGGTGGGCATCCCCCCTTCCGTTGCCCTCCTGCGCCACTTCTTCTCCCTGCGCCTGACCGACCCATCATAGTGCTCGGGGTGCGTGAGCTTCCAGGCCGTGCCAGAGACGGCCGCCTCGGGGATTGACTTCGGCCTCCCTCCTTCCATGAGCAGGTTCCGAGAATGGTGGCTGTATGTGGATGTCGGGTGCCCAGCCCCCTGCTCGCGCACCCGACTTTGCCTGCTATCCCCAATCCAGGATGGGGTCACGAGAAGCTCACGAGCCCCCAGCTCGCTTTTATCTGGTGCCGCTTTGAGAGGTTGAGGACGCTTGGCGCGATGGCGCCCTAGGTGGTGAAGGAGTTCCTCCAATGCCGCCTCGCTCCTCTCCAGCGCCACTCCCGTCCGATGTGGACCTTCACTGGGCATCAAGACCGCATGAGGCTCTAGGAGAGGGATCTTGCACCCGAAATGCTGAGGAAGGTGCTGAGAGTCTTGACTGACGACCCCTCTCCGGGCAGTGTCCGGCATGGGGGCGCCCTCTTGTATCTCTTCTCAGGCAGGGCCGAGTTCGTGAGGCAGATGCCCCGCTTCGACGAATGGTGGTTGCGCCCAGCTGACCTCGTGGGGCCCCGTGAGAATCCAGTTGCCATGGCTCCTCCCCCCATTGCCCACGTCAATCCTGCCTTAGGAGGTGGTGCAGGGAGGCAAGCATCGCCAGGAGCTGGGGGGTCTGGTGTCGAGTCGCCGATGTCACGCGGGGCTCCCGAGGTGTCATCCTCCGGATCTTGCAAAACCTGCCCCGATGTGGTAGCTGATGGGGGGACGCAGCCTCTGGCTCCCGAGGCCAAAACTTCCGAGGCCTCGGAAAGCCACCAAGAGGTGGCACCTGATCGCTCCTCCCAACGCGCCCTTGATGCGAGTCGCCTGGGTGCTTCTTCGTCCATGCCTCGTGCCGGCCCTCACGTCGAGAGCTTGGGCCGGTTCCGCATAGACTTCGACGCCCTCCGCAAGAGGAAGGAGGCTTCGGGTGGCAGTGATCGCCCCTGCCGCCTGTTAAAGCACAGGAAGTACTTCGCCATGGACGAGTAAGTTCCGCCTTCTTGTAACTCCTCATTTGTTGTTCCCTTCATTGACTGTGGCCCTTCAGGATCCCTCCCGCTGAGCCTGCGGAGCCGACCGAGAAGCCACCTCCTCAGGCTTCATCTTCATCGCTGACCTTAAGCGTCCCGAGTCTAAGCGCCACCCCCGACGCGAATCCGGCTGGAGAGGTGGGCCGACCCACGGTGTGCCTTGAGCCTGTGTGCTCGTTGCTCTTCTTTCGCGAGCTTTCCCGGGGCACATCCAGCTTGCCCCGGGCTTCTCCCCTGATCATGGACGGCGAGTGGTTGAAGTCGATCTTCGGCTCCTCTTCTGGGGATGGATCAACGCCGGGCTGGGTCCCTCGCGGGGCCCGTCCGGCGATCGTGGGGGCGCCAGCCCCCAGCCCCCTGCCGAGAGGGGGCGAACCACTTCAGGGCCCTCCGCTGATGCTGGTGGCGGAGGACAATGTTGACGACGTGCTCAGGCGTGCGTGGGAGCGCAGCGCCGTCCGCCGAGAGTTTCTCCAGAAGGCGACAGATGCGGTGAGCCAGCTCGGTGTAGAGCTCGTGGGCGAGGATGCGTGTATTGAAGCTGAAGGCCTACGGCTGGCTGAGGAAAGGCGTAGGTTGAAGGTGGCCGTCAGCCTGGCGTATCATCAGCGTGATCTTGACAATGCAAAGGCTGAAGCATCTCTGGTGGCCTCGCGGAAGGCCTGCTCCCGAGCCATCGAGGAGGCTCAGGAGGCAGACCAACGACACGAGGTCACGGAGGAGCGCGCGTGGGAGCTCCAAGCCTGGTGCAATTCCCTGGAGCAGCAAGTGGAACTGCGCCAAGCTTCCCTTGCATCGTTGAAAGGGGCGCCCGTTGAGGAGGAGGGGCTCCAGAAGCGTGAGGAAGCGCTGACGCTGGAGGCTGCCGAGTGCAACCTTGATCTTGAACGGTTGGAGACGAGGGAGCGCCAGGTGACTCAGGCGGAGGACGACGTTGGCGCGTGGGAGGTCCGAATCCAAGAAGAGATTGACTGCCGCGTGGCGGGTGCTCGCATGGGTCTTGAGCGCGAGTATGAAGAGAGGTTGGAGCTGATCAAGGCCGGAGTTGCGGACAGGACTGCTGCTCTTAGGACCAAACTGACCGAAGCAATGCAGCGCGCTGAGGCCACCGCAGCCGCCTTAGGCATGGCGCAGGCTGAGCTGGCCTCCTCCTGCACCGATCTGCTTCTCCTTCAATGGAGGGTTGATGACGCCGAGTCTGTTGCGAGGCGGAACGAAGATGAGATTCGCCAGCGGCAGACGCTGGAGCACATGCATGGCCCCTTGCTCCGAACACTCGGGGAAAGGGCCAACGCGGCCTTGGGCAACATTTGTGAAGCGGCCGCTGAGGAGCCTCACGTGACCAACTACACCGGTAACCTACGGTTCTTCACTGACGTGGTGACGCATCTGGAGAATCGCTCTAAGAGGGCTCGTTGGCTTGTCGAGGAGAGGAGCCATGGCCTACTCTCGCGGGCCTTCTCCCGTGTCTTTAGCCATCTTCAGAACATCGACCCCCATTTTGACTTTGATGCCGCCATTGCCCCAGTGCCCGAGGCTATCCGAGGCGACCTGGCGCGATGGGTGGAGGACAACATGGATGCACTTGTCCGGGCCTTCACCTCTGATGATGACGGGGTGGTTGTCGCTGCTGATGAAGGCGACGTGGTGAATGGCGGCGAAGACGGTGCAAACGATGGCGAGGGTGAGGCCAGCGACAGCGACAGCGATGCCAGCAACGCTTTTGGAGACGATCAAGAGGACACGGTGAGCGACATGTCCGAGTGATCCTACACCCCCTTTGCTATTTATCCTGCGTAGAAAAAGCTCGGGCATGGCCTTGAAGGTTGTGAGAGCACTTTGGGTGGGCAAGCCCCTCATGTAAAAAGGATTTTTGTCCACGCGTTGTTAAGGACGGCACCGGATGGGCGCCCATATGGTGTTATGGGCTTTGCGATGAGTTGGTTGCTGTGATTTTACCTTTATCTCAGGCGAGCTTCGAGTAGGCTTGTGGTGACTCTCCGTGGGTCCCTCGGGAGACCTGTTGACCATGCGGAAAGAGCCTTGCGAGAGCAAGCGCCGGCTGCGGGACGGCATGCACGCGTGTGCTGGGCCCAGCCCTACCTGCGAGGGGCTCGCGAGGGGGAGGCAGCTAGTGCAAATTCCAACTTGAGCAGAAATCGGAAGACGAGAAAGCTCCCGAACAAGACAAAACACCCCTCCCCGCATACGCAAACACAAATTCAACTTCAACTTAGATCCGAAACGAGAAGGCTTGGCCACATAAGAGGAAGCAAAAGCAAAAGGCTGCGTCCGACACCTAGTCTAGTCTTCGACGTCTTCTCACCAGCGCGGAGCTAAGTGCTGCCACTGGGCGTGGGAGGGAGCCCCCGAGGCCCAAGGGCGGCTCTCCGGAGACTCCGGGGCGTGTACAGCCCCAACTCATTATTACGTGAGAGTGTCATGGGCGGCGAGCTTCACAGGCACTGGGCCTTCTTCATAGGAACCGGCCTTGCTTCATATCGCCAGATGAGGGCCCCGCCTTGCGCCACCCTTGACCACCATTGACTGTGACCAGAAACCAAGGACGACGCTAATGGGGAAAAGGGGATGCCAGCGGTACCCCCGACGACCACGGGTCCTCTGCTGGGGGCAGGCCTTGCGGCGCCTCCCCAGCAGAGGGCCTACCTTCGAGGAACACCTTGCTCCGCGTGCCGTGGGGAGGGGCCTGGCTCCCGACCCCTCTCCTGCAGCCCCCAGTGCCCTCCTCCTGAGGGGAGGGAGGCTGCTGCACTGGGGCAGCCTTCCGCTGTAGTGACCTGGACTTCCTGTGACCCATGGTTAGCATAAGCTTGCTCCTGAGGGATTAGCGGTACCCGATAGCTGTTACCGCCGATGCGGTTGGCGACACTTCCTTGAGGCTCCTGGAAGGGCTCGGCTTCTGGCGTCTCTTCCTCCCAGCCTGGCCCGAGGAAGGAGCCGTGGTCTTCTTCAGTGTGTATTCCCGATCCACCATGTGGGGCACATAAGCCTCAGGGGTCGCCGCCCCAAAGGCCTCGCCGTAGTGCCCCATGTTCCACGTGGTTTGGCTTGAAGCTCCATTTTGGGGGTGGTAGGGCGGCGGCCCGCCCGGGCCGTAGGCAGTGACGCGCATGCCCTTGCTTACTAGTGGAGGTGCTGGTGCAGCTTGTCGCCTGGCGCTGATGGCCAAGCCAGTGTTGATGAAGCCTTGAGGTACGCCTGACGGCGCACGGGTGCGGATGGGCCCGCCATGTGATTCACCCGGGGCCTGGGGTGGAAGCTGGACGCAGAAAGGGGGCGCCCCTGAAGCAGCGACATCCAGTAGCTCAGCGACGCGCTCTAGCAGCACGTCATGGCCGCTTTCTTGTAGCTTGCACCGTAGCAGTTCTTGAGCCACTATGAGCGCGGCCTTCATGTTCGCCTGCTCCCGTCGGGTGTGCGGTGCTGTGGCAGCGGCGTGGTTTGAGGCCCTTGTTGCTAATCGCACCTGCCGCGGGGTGGGGGCAGGCGGCGCTTGACCGCGTCGCCCGCGCCCCGCAGCGTTCTGCAGAGCGCGGGCTGCCTGAGGTCACCTTGGGCAGGCGGCGCGGCATGGGCAGGTCATGCCGCCCAGAGGTCGGTGTTGGCCGTCAGGTCGCCGGACATGGAGGCAACGAAGCGGTGGAACGCAGGATGGCGGAAGAAAGATTCCGGCACACCCCTACCTGGCGCGCCAAATGTCGGATATCGGGTTCCGGCAAAACCCTTAAGGTTCGAAATCTGGGGTGCGCGCAAAGATCTTCCCCCTACCGATCCATGTCCCAACGCCTCGCTGAGAATCTAAGCTAAACGATGAACAACACAAGGGACGCAAGGTTTATACTGGTTCGGGCCACCGTTGTGGTGTAATACCCTAATCCAGTGTGTGGTGTGGTGGATTGCCTCAGGGGCTGATGATGAACAGTACAGAGGAAGAACAACCTCGCGAGGAGAGGTGTTCTTGTGGTGGTGTGGTGTGCGGATGAACTTAACCCCCTCTCTCTACTGTGGTGGCTAGCCCTATATATAGAGGCCCTGGTCCTCTCCCCAAATATTGAGCGGGAAGGGCGCCAACAACGGCCATTTTGAAGGGGAACATCTAGTACAAGTTATCCTGACTAAAGTTGGTCTTCGACTGCCAAAGGCCTTGGCGATGACACCGTCTTGGGCTCCATAGTGACCTCCGTCCTGCCGCTCTGCTGGTCTTGGTCTCGTTGCACCGAAATGGTAACCTTTGCCTGATGCCTCGGTACTCCGCGCCTGCGCTTGCCCCCTTTGCACCAAAAAGGGGGAGATTGAAAGCAGAAGTGCTCCATGGGTGATTTTGGTAATTAGTGTCAACATATCTCTTGTTGGACTAATACTTTTATCTAGTATATTTTAGATAAGTCCAATAGTGGAGTGGCATGGACAAGAGGATGTGGAACCCCTTCAAGATGCTAAGGACAAAGGATTGGCTCAAGCTCAAAGCTCAGAACTCTACATTTTCTATTTCAGTGATCCAAGATCACATTGAGTCCATAGGAAAGCCAATACTATTAAAAGGGGATGAGGTGTTGCTTAATGGCTTGCTTGCTCAAAGTGCTTAGTGATATGCTTCAAGCCCTCAACCACTCTCTCATATCCACATATGTCCCAAACCAAAAGTCAAACTCGGCCCCACCGATTTGATCTATCCGGAGTCACCGAGTTCATTGGACATAGCCACTACTAGAAACCCTAATCAATTCGGTCTCACCGATGGGATCTCGTTCTCACCGAGATGGGCTTGCAAACTCTCTGTTGCCTATTTCAATAATTTTGGTCTCACAGAGATATGCAATCGGTCCCACCGAGTTTGCCTGACAAACTCTTTGTTTCGCTTATTACCAAAATCGGTACCACCGAGTGTGTGTAATTGGTCAAACCGAGATGAGGTTTTACCCTAACCCTAGCTCATCGGTCCTACCGAGTTGATCATATTGGTCCCACCGAAATGCTTAACGGTCACATTATGAACTAAATTGGTCTGACCGAGTTTTCTGATTCGGTCCCATCGAGTTTGGTAAATTGTGTGTAACGGTTAGATTTTGTGTGGATGGTATATATACCCCTCCACCCTATCTTCATTCGTGGAGAAAACCATCAGAACATGCCTACACTTCCAACATTCATTTTCTGAGAGATAACCACCTACTCATGTGTTGAGGCCAAGATATTCCAATCCTACCATATGAATCTTGATCTCTAGCCTTCCCAAGTTGCTTTCCGCTCAACTCATCTTTCCACCAAATCCAATGCTATGAGAGAGAGTTGAGTGTTGGGGAGACTATAATTTGAAGCACAAGAGCAAGGAGTTCATCATCAACACACCATCTATTACCTTTTGGAGAGTGGTGTCTCCTAGATTGGTTAGGTGTCACTTGGGAGCCTCTGTCAAGATTGTGGAGTTGAACCAAGGAGTTTGTACGGGCAAGGAGATCGCCTACTTTGTGAAGATCTACCCTAGTGAGGCAAGTCCTTCATGGGCAATGGCCATGGTGGGATAGACAAGGTTGCTTCTTCGTGGACCCTTCATGGGTGGAGCCCTCCGTGGACTCGCGCAACCATTACCCTTCGTGTGTTGAAGTCTCCATCAACGTGGATGTACGATAGCACCACCTATCGGAACCAAGCCAAAAATCTCCGTGTCTCCAATTGTGTTTGCACACTCCAATCCCATCCCTTTACTTTCTTGGAAGTTGCATGCTTTACTTTCCGCTGCTCATGTACTCTTTGCATGCTTGCTTGATATGTATTGTGAATGGTTAAACTTGCACCTAAACTCCACCTCAACTTGAAGAACTTAAAAATTCCTACTTTTCTTGGTTGATAGTCTATTCACCCCCCTCTTGTAGTGACCAGACCTCAAACAGTCTGATCTCTGTGCATTAGTGTCATCCCTGGATCGGTAATGGTGACACGCACAGTACTTGAGAATTTATAACAGAGTAGCAATCACACCCTTATTACATCGAATGTCTCAAAAGAGAACTTATTACAATAAATATGGCTTAAGACCATCTAAATACGATAACAATGGAAGGATTGGAAGATAAAGTGAGTCCATCAACTCCAACGACATCACTGAGTGAAAGATCACGACCTATGGCACCTTACTTGTCATCTGAAAAGTCTGCAACATGAACGTTGCAGCCCGAAACGGGTTAGCACATGGAATATGCTGGCAATGTAACACAAGAGAGTAATGAACAGAATAATGCTATCACTACATGCATATATGGCAGGTGGAAAGCTCTATGGTTACAGTTTTGCATAAAGCCAATTTTTCCCTACAACAAAGGAATAAATTTTATTTAACTATCATGGTGGTTGTTAAACATTGAGAAGGTTCCTCCAACTCAATCCCAATTAAACTTCATCATTAAACCCAATCAAATTAATTAAGAGTGATGAGATCAACATGATAATCCAAGAACCAGATACTCAAGACGTCCATAACCAGGGACACGGCTAACCATGATTAGTTTATACACTCTGCAGAGGTTTGCGCACTTTTTCCCACAAGACTCGAATACATCCATGGTCAGAAAATAGAGACACAGTCTTTCTGAAATAATAACTCTTTACTCTGGGTGGACAGTTACACCTACTTTCCCCTACATCTGCTAGCCCACCACTGAAAGAGGTCTTGCAACTTACTCAACTATGCTAGGGCCCATAATAGCTTGTGGCTGCACACGGAAGTTTCTAGCTGAATAATCTTATGATCCCTTTGAGCCTGGGTGGCAGTCCATAGGATAATCACACGGTAACCCCGGGATTTCCAAAAAAACAGGCAACACTGGGTTCCCCAGGTGCCTCAGTCCACCCAGATGTGTATTAAAGTAGCCATTTTAAGTTAACCATTAAATAACAATACTCACATCTGTCATGGATACACTCACCCAATCCATGTCTACAAGCATAGCATAGCAATATAAGCAACGTAGAAGTAACTCCCAAAGGTTTGATAATAAACAGGACAATAGGTACTACCTCATCTACTTCCCTAAACCCACATATTAATCGGATCCTAACCATGCAATTGTTTGAGGATTTGATCTAATGTAATAAAACTAGGTAGTAAAGAGGTATGATCAAAGTGTTACTTGCCTTGCTGATGATCCATGAAACCTAGAGACTCGTAGTAGCACGCTTCGCACTCCGGGTACTCTAGAGGTAACAAACAAGCATACAATAAGCACTCATCTAGAAGCAAGGGTAAAACTCAAACAAGAGATATATACAGAAAGTTCAACTTAAGAACTCCAGTTTGCAAAAAGAATCAAATCAAACGAGGCAACGAAACTCAAACTGCGAAAGAAACAAGCTTCGTTTACTAATCTGGACTTAAGTCAAATTTTACAGTACCAAAACCTTGTTCAAGTTGGTTCAACAGAAAGAGGGCTTCGAGACAAAACTCTAGGCGCTTGAATCGCATGATTCCGATAAACGAGCGAAAAGATAAACTAAAACAAAAATCAGGGTAGAAATCGCGATCGAAAATAATCGCGGAAAAACCCTGGAAAAAGAAAAACTGACAAAAAGGCTAATGAAAGAACGTTCACTGTCTGCGGCTAACGGGTGAAAATCGTTTATTAAAACGAACGAACGAAAGGGCGTTCGCTAAATAACTAAACCGAAAAAATAAAATCAATCTATATAAAATAAATAAATCGCGGTTTCTAAAAAAAACCGCATGGTTTTCTTCTGAAAACCGACGACGGCGGCGGCCACCTCGGGACGAACGGCGACGGCTCCGGCGAGGTTTCCGGTGACAACAGCGGGGTCGGCGGCGACAGGCACCGGTGGCGGCGGTAGCACGCGACGGCTGGGCGCACGGATCGAGGCGGCGGCGGGTTAGGGCGGGCTGGCGAGATCGGCGGCTCGGGCCGTCGGCCTTTAAAGGCCGCCCGGGTACAGTGTCCGGATCAGACACGGCCCGGTAAGACGGTATCTTTTTCTTAAATTATTCCACGCAGAAAAACAAATAAAACAAATACTAAACGGACTCCAAAAATCCTGAAATAAGTTTTCCCCGTTCTCTAAAAATATAGCGGACAAAGTGAACATTTATTTGGGCCTCTAATGCAATTTTGAAAAACGCATATTTTTCCTAATTCAAATAAAATAGCGATAAAACTTCGAATAAAATTATTATTTGATTTTAATATTAAATCTTCAATATTTCTTTATTTTGGAAAAGTCATTTTATCCCCTCTCTTTTATTTTTATAAAAGAAATATTCGAAGAGAAAATAATTAAAATCAAACGATCCTCTTTTCAAAATTTGAGAAAACTCAAATATGAAAATAACAAAATCCCCAACTCTCTCCGTGGGTCCTTGAGTTGCGTAGAATTTCTAGGATCAAGCCAAAATGCAATAAAATATGATATGCAATGATGATCTAATGTATAACATTCCAAATTGAAAATTTGGGATGTTACAAACCTACCCCCCTTAAGATGAATCTCGCCCTCGAGATTCGGGTTGGCTAGAAAATTAGTGAGGGTGGTTCTTCCGTAGGTCTTCCTCTCGCTCCCAGGTGGCTTCATCTTCGGTATGGTGACTCCACTGAACTTTGCAGAACTTGATAACTTTGCTGCATGTGACTCGATTGGCAAACTCGAAAATCTTGACTGGTTTCTCCTCGTAGGTCAAATCGCTATCCAACTGAATCTCTTCCAGTGGCACTGTATCTCTCAGAGGAATATCGGCCATCTCTGTGTTGCACTTCTTCAACTGGGAAACGTGGAACACATCGTGAACTCCTGACAATCCTTCGGGCAACTCCAACTTGTAAGCAACTTCTCCCATACGTTCCAAAATTTTGTATGGTCCCACAAAACGTGGTGCTCACTTTCCCTTAACTCCAAAACGCTTAACTCCTCGAAGTGGGGACACACGAAGATACACTCTGTCTCCGACTTCGTAAACTATCTCCTTGCGTTTAGAATCCGCATAGCTCTTCTGCCTGGACTGGGCTACCTTGAGTCTATCACGAATCAGCTTAACCTTCTCTTCAGACTCCTTTATCAAATCTAGTCCAAACAACTGACGGTCTCCAACTTCATCCCATAACAACGGTGTCCTGCACCTCCTTCCGTACAAAGCCTTGAAAGGGGCCATCTTCAAACTGGTTTGATAGCTGTTGTTTTAAGAGAACTCTGCATATGGCAAATTGTCATCCCAACTAGATCCATAATCTAGCGCACAAGCTCTCAACATGTCCTCCAGAATCTGATTGAATCTCTCAGTCTGTCCATCTGTCTGTGGATGAAAGGTTGTACTGAACTCTAGCCTGGTACCCAAAGTTTCATGCAACTGATTCCAGAACTTTGAGGTAAACTGGGTTCCTCTATCTGATACAATGGTCCTCGGAACTCCATGCAAACATACAATCCTGGTCATGTATATCTTTGCCAACTTAGGACTAGTGTGAGTGGTCTTCACTGGAATGAAATGAGTTACCTTCGTCAAACGATCGACTACAACCCATATCGAGTCATATCCTAAACGAGTCCGGGGCAATCCCTGATAAAATCCATGCCTAGCTTATCCCACTTCCATTCGGGTGTCGGCAATGGCTGTAGTAATCCTGCTGGCTGCTGATGCTCTGCCTTCACTCTATGACATACATCACAAACTGCTACATACTCCGCAATATCCTTCTTCATTCCGGTCCACCAGAAACTATCCTTCAAATCCAAATACATCTGGGTGTTTCCTGGGTGAATTGAATACGGCGAATCATGGGCCTCCTGCAGAATCAACTTCGTGATCTCCGGATCACTAGCCACATATACGCGGTCCTCAAACCATAAGGTATCGTGCTCATCCTCACGAAATCCTTTAGCCTTTCCTTTGCTCATCCTTTCCTTGATCTCGACAATCTCCTTGTCCGTCTTCTGAGCTTCTCTGATCTTATCCATCAAAGTAGACTGAATTTCCAATGCTGCTACATAGCCTCTCAGAACTATTTCCAAACATAGCTCACGAAGATCCTTTGCTAACTCCTGGGGTAACTCTTCGGTCATGAGTGTATTGACATGACTCTTGCGGCTCAACACATCGGCTACTACGTTAGCCTTTCCGGGATGTATTGCAATCTCATATCGTAATCCTTGATGAGCTCCAACCATCTCCTCTGCCTCAGATTCAACTCCTCCTGCGTGAAAATATACTTCAAACTCTTGTGGTCCGTGTACACCTCACATTGGTTTCCGATGATAAAGTGTCTCCATGTCTTCAACGCATGCACTACGGCTGCTAACTCCAAATCATAGGTGGCATAATTCAACTCATGGGGTTTAAGCTGTCGAGAGGCATATAAAACAACTATTCCCTCCTGCATAAGCACTGCTCCAAGTCCTCGACGAGAAGCGTCGCAATACACTTGATAATCCTTGCGCTGATCTGGCAGAATCAACACTGGAGCTATACCCAAACGCTTCTTTAACTCTTGAAAACTGACCTCACATTCCTCAGTCCATTTGAACTTGGTGTCCTTCTTCAACAACTCTGTCATAGGCTTTGCACTCTTCGAGAAATTCTCAATGAACCACCGGTAGTATCCTGCGAGTCCAAGAAAACTCCGGATCTCTCCAACTGACGTGGGTGCTTCCCAATTTGTCACGGTGACAACCTTGGTGGGGTCTACTTCTATTCCTTCTCCGGATATAACATGTCCGAGGAATCCAACTTCCTTCAACCAAAACTCATACTTGCTGAACTTGGCATATAACTAATGTTCTCTGAGCTTCCGAAGTACCAAACACAAATGCTCCTTATGCTCCTCTTCATTATTCGAGTAGACTAATATGTCATCAATGAACACCACGGTGAACTTATCCAAAAACTCCATAAACACTTTGTTCATCATGTTCATGAAATAGGCAGGTGCGTTAGTCAGTCCAAATGACATAACGGTATACTCTTGTGGTAAAAGCTGTCTTAGGTATATCCTGCTCTCGAATCTTAGCTGGTGGTATCCTGATCGCAGATCGATCTTGGAAAATACTTTAGCTCCTTGCAACTGGTCAAACAAATCATTGATCATCAGCAGTGGGTACTTGTTCTTGATTGTTACTTCATTCAATCCTCGATAATCAACAACCATCCTCAACGATCCATCCTTCTTCTCCACTGGAAGCACTGGTGATCCCCAAGGTGACGAACTTGGGCGAATATAGCCTTTATCCAGTAACTCATTAATCTGCTTCTTAATTTCTTCCAAATCCTTTGCGGGCATCCTGTACGGTCTCTTAGATATTGGCCATGTGCCTGGCAAAATCTCAATAAAAAGATCAATGTCTCTATCCAGTGGCATGTAACGCCCCGGATTCGATGCGCCAGGTGTCTGCCAGTTATTCGCCGTCGTTGCCATGTCATGTGCTTGCGTGTTGCCTTTTGCCATGTCATCATATGCATTTCATATCATGTCATCATGTGCATTTCATTTTGCATACATGTTCGTCTCATGCATCCGAGCATTTTCCTCATTGTCCGTTTTGCAATCCGGCACTCCTATGTCCGCCGGCGTCCCCTTCTTGACTCTTTTCGTGAGTGGGTGTTAAACTTTCTCGGAATGGCCCGAGGTTTGCCAAGCGGCCTTGATATAGCACCGGTAGACCGCCTATCAAGTTTCGTGCCATTTGGAGGTCGTTTGATACTCCAACGGTTAACCGGGTAACCGTAAAGTCTCTTTTGTGTGCAGCCCAACACCCCTTCCAAAGTGGCCCAAAGCCCATCAATCTCCCCTCCATGCTCTCGGTCGTTCAATCACGATCGCGTGGCCGAAAACCACACCTCATTTGGACTCTCCTAGCTCCCTCTACCTATAAATAAGCCTCCCCCTCCGAAATTCCGGGTCCAAACCCTAGCCTCTTCCTCCTCCTGCCGCCGGACGTGTCCATCCTGCGCCGGACACGTCCAGCGCCGCCGTCCCTCCGTCCAATCGCATCGTGCCACGTCAGCCCGTCGCCTCCCACAGCCAGTGGCGCGCCGCCACCTGTCCTTCCCGCCGCCGTTCCCCACCCGCGCCGCCGCAGGCCCGTGGGGCCCAGATCCGGCCCGCCCGGGCCCGGAGCCCGCGCCCGTGCCGCCCGCGCGCCCCGCCGCCTCGCTCCGCCGCTCGGCCGCGCGCCCCACCGCCCGGCGCCGCCGCGCCCTGCTCCGCCGCCCCGCATCGGCTCCCTACGGACCGGCGCCGCCCCGGCCTCGCGCCGCCGTCTCCGGCCGCTCCTCCGCCGGATCCGGCCTCCCCGGCCTCGATCCGCGTCGCCCGCGTCCTCCGGCCGCCGTCCCTGTCGTCTCCGGCGTATCTCCGGCCAGATCCGCCGCGCCTCGTAATCCGTGCAGCAAACTCAAGGTTGACCCCGTTTCCCACTAAGTCCAAGATTATGACATTATCATGCCATGTTTGACCTGCTGTATCTCTGCATCCGTAGCTCCTATTCGTGCGTGTAATATGTCAAATTGTTCTTCTCGATGAGTAATTCATTTCATTCCATTGCGTCATTTTCATTTGAGCTCATCTTGATGCTCGAAATGCTGTTGGAAGAGTGCATGTTGATGTTAATCTGCTGAAACTGTTATAACTTGCTCATTTGTCATTTTTGCCATGATTGATGTGTGCATCCTATGAGGTTGATGTCTACATGTGTTTTGATCTATGCCATGCCATCTTTCCAGGGGTGTATGCCATGTATTTTTGTGAGTTGTGTGCTGAGTGCATCGAGCTTGTTAAGTAGGGCACTTGCTGTTGCTGTTTTGCTAGGCAGATTCTGTTATATTTTGTTGCTATGTAAACATGCTTCTACTAGTCATTCTATGCATAATCTGGAGATGTTCTATAAACATGTTTTGATATACATGTCATGCTCTATCCATTCATGCCCTTGGTTGCAATTATAGCCTGCTGGAACATGTTGTTATCTTGCTCTAAAGTTTGCTAAATGATGTTGCTGTCAGCCTGTTAACATTAAGTTCACTTGTTCCCATGTGTTTTGTTAGTGATCCATGCACCCTATGACCCTTCTCTTGCCATGCTTAGCTTCATAAACATGTATTCTTACTGTTGGTTGCCTTGACATGCCATGTATTGCTCTGTGGTGAGTGGTTCGAGCTCACCAACATGCCTACTTATTGTTGTTTCTGCCATGTATGAATCTGTAATATAACTTGCCATGTTTACATGGGTGCCATCATATTTTCTGTGCCCTTTTCGCTCATGGTCAGTAAGGGTCTTTTGTTCTATACAATTAGTAGATTCATGCCATGCCTTTGTGTGCCATGATAAGTTCCTGTAACATGTTGTTTCACAGCTCTAAACATTGCAACCTGATGTTATTTCTGCTAAAGTCTGAAACTGTTATAATTTGCAATCTTCCCATGTCATTTCGAGCATGTTCTATTCTTTTCTGGAGATAGCTCAGTGTCCATGTTTTGTTATGCTTTACCTGTACTTCATGCCCATGCCTTTTGTTCTTATGTTGGGGTGCTGTAGCATGTTGTTTTGATGCTTGTAATATGCCTAGTTGCTGTTTTGGACAGATTGTTGCTATGACTTGTATAGAGTGTATGTGTTGCACCGTTGCTCCGTTTTGAGTGTGCTCTATATGAAACTTGCTTGTTTTTGCATGTAGCTTCATATTATCATGTTGCATCCTTGTTTTGGTGTGTTTGCTTGATGTTTGGGTGCATTTTGCATCAATGCCATGTTTAACTTGTTTTGCTCATATCTTCTAGGCCGTAGCTCCAAATCTAATGAACTTTATATGTAACTTGACTAGAATTTCATGTAGATCATCTTGGTGTATCTTAACTTGCTGTTTAACAACTTGAACATAAGGTTTATTCAGATCTGAACCAATTTCGAAATTTGCATATGAGGACTTAACGGAATCGTTATATGTTGTTCCCGGCCTCATTTAAACTTGCCTTGATGTGTTGTTCTTGTTTGCATCATCTCTTGCCATGAGTAGCTTCATGTAGCCTTGTCATGCATCATGCTTGTTGTGCATCATGCCTTGTTCATGTGTGGTGTGTTTACTATGTTGTGTGCTTCTTCTCGATAGTTCCCGTTTCGTTGCGATCGTGAGGATTCGTTCGTCTACGCTTGGTTCGTCTTCGTGGCTTCATCTTCTTCATGGACTCGTTCTTCTTCCTTGCGGGATTTCAGGCAAGATGACCGCTACCCTGGATCTCACTACTATCATTGCTATGCTAGTTTGCTTCGTTCTATCGCTTTGCTGCGCTACCTATCTTTTGCTCGTCAAGCCTCCCAAATTGCCATGAACCTCTAACCTTTGACAGCCTTCCTAGCAAACCGTTGTTTGGCTATGTTACCACTTTGCTCAGCCCTCTTATAGCGTTGCTAGTTGCAGGTGAAGTTGAAGATTGCTCCATGGTGGACAGGGTTTATGTTGGGATATCACAATATCTCTTATATTATTAATGCATCTATATATTTGGTAAAGGGTGGAAGGCTCGGCCTTATGCCTGGTGTTTTGTTCCACTCTTGCCGCCCTAGTTTCCGTCATACCGGTATTATGTTCCCGGATTTTGCGTTCCTTACGCGGTCGGGTGATTTATGGGACCCCCCTGACAGTTCGCTTTGAATAAAACTCCTCCAGCAAGGCCCAACCTTGGTTTTACCATTTGCCTCACCACCACCTACTTTTCCCTTGGGAGTAATTAACCCAAGGGTCATCTTTATTATATCCCCCCGGGCCGATGCTTGTCTAAGTGTTGGTCCAAACTAGAGCACCGTGCGGGACCATTCCTTGGCAACTTGGATTCGTTGGTACCTGTACGCTTAGCTTATCCGGTGTTGCCCTGAGAACGAGATATGTGCAGCTCCTATCGGGATGTCAGCGCATCGGGCGGCTTTGCTGGTCTTGTTTTACCATTGTCGAAATGTCTTGTAAACCGGGATTCCGAGACTGATCGGGTCTTCCTGGGAGAAGGTCTATTCCTTCGTTGATCGCGAGACCTTGTCATGGGCTAAGTTGGGACACCCCTGCAGGGTATAAACTTTCGAGAGCCGTGCCCGCGGTTATGTGGCAGATGGGAATTTGTTAATGTCCGGTTGTAGATAACTTGACACCAGATCCGAATTAAAACGCATCAACCGAGTGTGTAGCCGTGATGGTCTCTTCTCGGCGGAGTCCGGGAAGTGAACACGGTTTCTGTTTTATGATTGACGTAAGTAGGAGCTCAGGATCACCTCTTGATCATTGCTAGTTGACGACCGTTCCTTTGCTTCTCTTCTCGCACTTATTTGCGTATGTTAGCCACCATACTTGCTTAGTCGCTGCTGCAACCTCACCACCTTACTCCCTTCCTTTCCCATTAAGCTTTACTAGTCTTGATACCCATGGTAATGGGATTGCTGAGTCCTCGTGGCTCACAGTTTACCACAACAATAGTTGCAGGTACAGGTTATGCGATGATCATGATGCGAGAGCGATGCTTGCTTGCGTTGAGTTCTTCTTCTGCTTCTTCGATCAGGGGATAGGTTCCAGGTCGGCAGCCTGGGCTAGCAGGGTGGATGTCGTTTGAGTTTCTGTTTGTGTTTCATCCATAGTCGGATGGTGCTTTTATGTAAGATGATGTTGTATTCGTGTGGCATTGTATGCCTTTCGTATGTATCCCCATCTATTATGTAATGTTGATGTAATGATATCCACCTTGCAAAAGCGTTCCAATATGCGGGTCTATCCTTGGTGGGACCTTCGAGTTCCTTTTGGATAGGGTCGCATATTGGGCGTGACATGGCATGCCTGGCAACTCCTCTGGAAATACATCAGGGAAATCCTTCGCCACTGGTACTTCCTCCTGTACAACTCCTGATAAGGAATTCACTTGAGTCCTCTTCGGCACATGCCGAGATACATACTTAATCCTCCTTCCTTCTGGGGTGGTGAGCATAATCGACTTACTGGCGCAATCGATGTTTCCTCCATACATCGATAGCCAATCCATACCCAAAATCACATCCAAACCTTGCGACTCCAGAATTATCAGGTTTGAGGGGAAAACATGACTACCTATGGTCAATGGCATCTGAAAACATCCTTGGCTTGCCATATGCTCCGCTCCTAGAGAACTTACTAACATAGGTGTTCTAAGAACTTTGGTGGGCAGTTTATACTTATCCACAAATCCCCTTGATATGTATGAATGGGATGCACCAGTATCAAAAAGAACGATTGCAGTAAATGACTTAACCAAAAACTTACCTATTACTGCATCTGGCTGTGCTTCAACCTCCTCCACGTTAACGTGGTTCACTTGTCCCCTGTTGAAAGGGTTGGGCTTCTTCCCAGAGCTTCCATTGCCATTTCCATTCTTTGCTTCAGGACATTCATTGGCATAATGTCCAGTCTTCTGGCACTTGTAGCAAGTAATGTGACTTAGATCCTTCTTGGCGGGCGTTGCTGGGTTGGAACAGTTCTGGCCGTTGCTTCCTCCATTACCATTCCCATTGGTGGGGCCACTATGGTTATGCGAACTTCCTCCATTGTGATTGTGACCTCCATGGTTACGTTGAAGGGGTCCTCCCGAGTTCGGGGTAAAACGAGGCCTCTGCCGAGCTCAAGAATTGTACTTCCCTTGTCCATACTTCCTCTTGCGGTTGTAAATCTCCTGCTGCTTCGCTTCAATCATGAGAGCTCTATCTACCAACTCCTGGTAGTTGTTGAAGGTTGCCGCCATCAACTACATGCTCAGCTCATCATTCAGTCCTTCCAGAAACTTCTCCTGCTTAGCTGCATCTGTAGCAACGTCATCTGGGGCATACCGTGCTAACTTACTAAAATCATCCACATACTAGTCAACTGTACGTCCTTCTTGGCGTAAGTTGCGAAACTCACGCTTCTTCATGGCCATAGCTCCTGCTGAAACATGGGCAGTATGAAAAGCCTGCTGAAACTGGTCCCATGTGACAGTGTGGATGGGGTAAGTGGCTGTGAAATTCTCCCACCATGATGTTGTGGGTCCATCAAGCTGATGTGCGGCAAAATGCACTCTCTCCGCATCTGTGCATCCTGCAGTGGTCAACTCCCTTCCAATCTTGCGAAGCCAACCATCTGCAACAATCGGCTCAGTGCTACTGGAGAACACCGGTGGATTCAGACTTAAGAAACATGCTAAGTGATCAACAGGTGGTGGTGGTGGTGGGCTGTTGTTGTTGTTCCCCTGATTCTGATTCTGGACTAGTATCTGCATCAATGCATTCTGCTGCTGGATCAACTGAGTGAGCTCCGGTGGGAAAGCAAATCCATTGTCGCATCTCGGAGGCATATGATGGGTTTAGAAAAGATGAGGAAATAGAATAGAATGAGATCTAGAGGGAAAACACTACCCATATGCACATGAGACAAACACAAACATATCACTTGAATCAATTCAAACAGGGGCATACAAGCGGTCTAACTATCATTACAAAAGTGCTCGGACTATGCTATATACATGGGGGAATACTACTACTGATATGGTGGTCGACTAGAAAAATTGATCGGGGGAAGACTCCATGATATCGGCTGCAGCTTCATCAACAAAGTCATCATCGCTATCATCAGGGTCCGAGTCGGTGTCGTCGATGATGATGTAGTTCTCTGGGCAAGTGGAATCGTCGTCTTCTCCTCCTGGCGCGGGGGTCTCCCATGAATATTCCTAGCTTCTGTGTTAGATCGTCATTCTTCTCCATGAGTATCGTCATTTCCTCCTCATATCCATTGCGTGTAGACTTGAGTTCTTCCTCCAGCTTCGTGATCCTCGTCATTGCCTTCTTCTGATCTATCATGCCTGCTCACATCTGGTTCTCCTGGCGATGAATGTGCTGGTTTAACTCCTGGATGAAAGCTGCAATAGATCTATCCTTCCTGGTGCTGATCATCTCCCATTGCTCATCTCGGCGCCCACAAATCTGGTAGATAGTATCCTTGAGATCCTTGTGGTAAACTTCTTCAATGCGTCCCATGGTGATGTGGGCTGCCATGCTCTTTCCTAGACTCCAGGTTGGTGCATCAAAGGAAAACTCTATGGGCTCAGTGACTGGCATGAACGTCCTTCCTGGAACTTGAACTCGAATCATCCGACGCTACTCTTCTGGTGAAGTTGCGATGTAGGTCCTGGTGAAGCTTGGTATTCAAATGTTCAGATATCTAGTAACTTCCTTCAAGTGGCGTCCAAAAGGTGTATCTTCATCCGGTTGCGCGAACTTGTTCCTTGCATCCGCCATCCTAAAGAGTAGAAAAGGGAGAGGAGTCAGAAATGAGAAGAGAATAGTGATCTAGGGCTTTAGCTTAGTGATCGTGTCCTACATTCAGCGTTAACTCTGATACCATCTTGTAGCGACCAGACCTCAAACAGTATGATCTTTGTGCATCAGTGTCATCCCTGGATCGGTAATGCTGACATGCACAGTACTTGAGGATTTATAATCGAATAGCAATCACACCCTTATTACATCGAATGTCTCAAAAGAGAACTTATTACAATAAATATGGCTTAAGGCCATCTAAATACGATAACAGCAGAAGGCTTGGAAGATAAAGTGAGTCGATCAACTCCAACGACATCACTGAGTGAAATGTCATGACCTATGGCACCTTACTCGTCGTCTGAAAAGTCTGCAACATGAACGTTGCAGCCCAAAACGGGTCAACACATGGAATATGCTGGCAATGTAACACAAGAGAGTAATGAATAAAATAATTCTATCACTACATGAATATATGGCTGGTGGAAAGCTCTATGGTTACAGTTTTGCATAAAGCCAATTTTTCCCTACAACAAAGGAATAACTTCTATTTAACTATCATGGTGGTTGTTAAACATTGAGAAGGTTCCTCCAACTCAATCCCAATTGAGCATCATCATTAAACCCAATCAAATTAATTGAGAGTGATGAGATCAACATGATAATCCAAGAACCCGATACTCAAGACGTCCATAACCGGGGACACGGCTAACCATGATTAGTTTATACACTCTGCAGAGGTTTGCACACTTTTCCCCACAAGACTCGAATACATCCATGGTCGGAGAATCGAGACACAGTCTTTCTGAAACAATAACTCTTTACTCTGGGTGGACAGTTACACCTACTTTCCCCTACATCTGCTAGCCCACCACTGAAAGAGGTCTTGCAACTTACTCAACTACGCTAGAGCCCATAATAGCTTGTGGCTGCACACGGAAGTTCCTATCATGAATAATCTTATGATCCCTTTGAGCCTGGGTGGCAGTCCATAGGATAATCACACGGTAACCCCAGGGTTTCCAAAAAAACAGGCAACACTGGGTTCCCCAGGTGCCTCAATCCACCCAGATGTGTATTAAAGTAGCCACCTTAAGTTAATCATTAAATAACAATACTCACATCTGTCATGGATACACTCACCCAATCCACGTCTACAAGCATAGCATCGCAATATGAGCAATGTAGAAGTAACTCCCATAGATTTGATAATAAACAGGACAATAGGTACTACCTCATCTACTTCCCAAAACCCACATATTAATCAGATCCTAACCATGCAATTATTTGAGGATTTGATCTAATGCAATAAAACTAGGTAGTAAAGAGGTATGATCAAAGTGTTACTTGCCTTGCTGATGATCCATGAAACCTAGAGACTCGTAGTAGCACGCTTCGCACTCCGGGTACTCTAGCAGAAACAAACAAGCATACAATAAGCACTCATCTATAAGCACGGGTAAAACTCAAGTAGGAGATCTAACCAGAAAGTTCAACTTAAGAACTCCGGTTTGCAAAATGAATCAAGTCAAACGAGGCAACCAAACTCAAACTACGAAAGAAACAAGCTTCGTTTACTAATATGGACTTAAGTCAAATTTTACAATACCAAAACCTTGTTCAAGTTGGTTAAACAAAAAGAGGGCTTTAAGATGAAACTCTAGGCACTTGAATCGGCTGATTCTGATAAATGAGCGAAAAGATAAACTAAAACGAAAGTCAGGGCAGAAATCGCGATCGAAAATAATCGCGGAAAAACCCTGGCAAAAGAAAAACTGACAAACAGGCTAACGAACGAACGTTCGCTGTCTGCGGCTAACGGGTGAAAATCGTTCGTTAAAATGAATGAACGAACGGGCGTTCGCTAAATAACTAAACCGAAAAAATAAAACCGATCTATATAAAAAAATCGCGGTTTCTAAAAAAACCGCACGGTTTTCTTCTGAAAACCGGCTACGGCGGCGGCTACCTGAGGACGAACGGTGGCTGCTCTGGCGAGGTTTCCGGCGGCGGCGGCGGCAAAGTCCGGCGGCGGCAGCGGCGGGGTGCACGGATCGAGGTGGCGGCTAGTGTTAAGGCGACGGGGTGGGCTGGCGGGATCGGCGGCTCGGGCCGTCGGCCTTTAAAGGCCGCGCGGGTACAGTGTCCGGGTCGGACACGGCTCGGTAAGGCGGTATCTTTTTTTTAAATTATTCTGTGCAGAAAAATAAATAAAAGAAATACTAAACGGACTCCAAAAATCCTGAAATAAATTTTCCCCGTCCTCTAAAAATATAGCGGACAAAGTGAACATTTATTTGGGCCTCTAATGCAATTTTGAAAAATGCATGTTTTTCCTAATTCAAATAAAATAGCGGTAAAACTCCGAATAAAATTCTCATTTGATTTTAATATTAAATCTTCAATATTTCTTTATTTTGGGGAATTCATTTTATCCCCTCTCTTTTATTTTTATAAAAGAAATATTCGAAGAGAAAATAATTAAAATCAAACGATCCTCTTTTCAAAATTTGAGAAAATTGAAATATGAAAATAATGAAATCGCCAACTCTCTCCGTGGGTCCTTGAGTTGCTTAGAATTTCTAGGATCAAGCCAAAGTGCAATAAAATATGATATGCAATGATGATCTAATGTATAACATTCCAAATTGAAAATTTGGGATGTTACACCTCTGGACACCTCTTCTCGATCCTTTCACCTACTCTCTGCAAGGATGCCCGTAAGTTCGTCTCATCATGTGATGAATGTCAAAGAATAGGTAATATCGGTAAGCGTCAAGAAGTACCTATGAATTATTCACTTGCTGTTGAACCATTTGATGTTTAGGGATTTGACTTTATGGGGCCTTTTCCTTCCTCTAATGGGTATACACATATTTTGGTTGCTATTGATTATGTTACCAAATGGGTAGAAGCTATTCCAACCAGTAGTGCTGATCACAACACCTCGATTAAAATGCTTAAGGAAGTTATTTTCCCAAGGTTTGAAGTTCCTAGATATTTAATGACTGATGGTGGTTCACACTTTATTCATGGTGCTTTCCATAAAATGCTTGCTAAGTATGATGTTAACCATAGAATTGCGTCACCTTATCATCCTCAGTCTAGTGGTCCAGTTGAACTTAGCAATAGAGAAATAAAACTAATCTTACAAAAGACTGTTAATAGGTCCCGGAAGAATTGGTCTAAGAAATTAGATGATGCACTTTGGGCTTATAGAACAACATAGATAAATCCTATGGGTATGTCTCCATATTAAATGGTTTATGGAAAAGCTTGTCATTTACCTCTTGAGTTAGAACACAAAGTGTTTTGGGCAATAAAAGAACTCAATTATGATTTTAAACTTACTGGGGAAAAGAGGTTATTTGATATTTGCTCATTAGATGAATGGAGAACCCAGGCTTACGAAAATGCTAAGTTATTCAAAGAAAAAGTTAAAAGTTGGCATGACAAAAGAATCCAAAAGCGTGAGAATATGTTCTTTTGTACAACTCTCATTTCAGATTCTTTGCAGGAAAACTCCTCTCCAAATGGGAAGGACCCTATGTCATCAAGGAGGTCTATCAATCCGGAGCTATCAAAATAAAACACTATATCTCAGGTATGCCCATTAATGTTGAAAGCAATGTTATCCAAACTTTGACACCGGAAGAACACATAAAAGAGTCCTTCCGGAACACTCTAGAATCGTGAAAATAAGGAGGTATGTGATACGGTAAGTAAACGGACTCCGAAAAATCCGCAAAAATATTTTTTGTCAGTTTTGGAATATTTAGAAAATTAGGAAAATAAGAAACTTCCAGGAAAGTGACCCTGGTGGGCACGATACACTAGGGCGCGCTAGGCTTGCTTGGCGTGCCCAGGTGGGTTATGCCCACCTCGGGTACTTTTCGGACTCCGTTTTTCTTCTGTTCTGCTTGTTCCCCAAGATAAAAAATTTATATATACCTCCCGAACCTGTTAACCTCCGCATCGCGGAGAAATCTCTTAATTTCTTTTCTTGTTGTTTTCTTCAGATCCAATCCACCATGGCCGCTTCAAGCTCCTCCAAGGACAAGTTCTTCGACAACGTCATCAACCCATATCTGCGGGAGGTGATGCAGCACCCCCAAGCTATCCAGATGCGCGATGGGGTGCTTCACATCCGCGATGTGCAAGGACCTAGGGGGACTGGATCTGTGGAGGCCAGGCTTGGAGCGATGGAGCAGGACATCTTCAAGTGCAAGGGGACGGTGGAGCATGGACTCAATGACAATCACCTCATGATCGCGGACTATACCCGTGATCTCAAGGTGGATGGCATGCCCATAAAAGGCATCCTCTTCTCCCTCAACGAGCAAATCAACTTCCTGCATTGCCAGATCCACGATCATCAAAGCCAGGTCTTTTAATATGAGGCCAGGTTTAAACATATGAGTTTGGCTGTCAGTTGCAGGATCTGGGAGACTCACTCCTCCTCTTATGATGGTGAGCCTCTGTCATGGAAATCCGAGGACAAGAAACCTTCTACTTCATCACCACCATCTTCTTCATCATCACCAAAAGAAAACTGAGTATTGGGTATGGGCACTCCCCTTGGCTTTCGCCAAGCTTGGGGGAGGTGCCTCGGTATCGTATCATCCCTACTATCTTTTTCCTTTACTTTCTTAGTTTGATCATTGATTATCTTTTGCTATTAGATGAATAAAAGTTTAGTTCGATCCTTTCTTTTTGTGAGTTTGCTTAGTGATCAATCCTTGTAATCGTGTGCGAGATATATAATAAAGTTTAGTTTGAGTGTTGCCTTCTTTACTTTCTTGTTGCAATAAAATGAAAGGAAATAAAAAGAAAAGATCATATGCTAATCTTGTGGTAAGTGATGACATTACACAACGGAAAGTATAAGTAGCAAATTTTATTGTAGATTGACAAACATAGCATTGGTCAATGATGCAACACATGAAAGAATTAATAAGGGAAGAGAAGATTCACATATAAATATACTATCATGGAAATATTTTGTGATTGTGAGCATCCATCAAAATATTATATGCCAAAATTGTTGATGCTGGACAAGGAAGACAACTTAATGATTTATGCTTGTTCATATTCACATAGAAGTCATATTTTCATAGGTCCTTCAACATGTGGTGCTTGCCCCTATCTTTGCTAGCCAAAAATTCCGCACTAAGTAGGGATACTACTTGTGCATCCAAAACCCTTAAACAGTATCTTGTTTGAGAGTCCACCATACCTACCTATGGATTGAGTAAGGTCCTTCAAGTAAGTTGTCATCGGTGCAAAAAGGGCAATAAAAATTGCTTACAAAAATGTAAGATCATTTAGTGTAAGGGAAAATTGAGCGTTGTACGAACTTGTGATGGTGAAGAATAAAAGTGACAGACTGCATAATAAAGGTTGCCATCACAAGGGGCAATATAATGTGACGTTCTCTTGCACTAAGGGGTTGAGCATACAAACATAAAGTGCTTGTCAACCTCTGCTTCCCTCTGCGAAGGGCCTATCTTTTACTTTCATGTATTTACTTTTATGCAAGAGTCAAAGTTTTTATCTCTATTCCTTTTATTTTTCTCCTTTGGCAAGCATCATGTGGTGAGGAAAGATCTAGGCACATATGTCCAGTTGAATATGAGTGGCATAAGTTATTATTGTTGACATCACCCTTGAGGTGAGTGTGTTGGGAGGCAAAACATAAGCCCCTATCTTTCTTTGTGTCTGGTTGAAACGTTTTGATCATGCGTACACGGTGAGTGTTAGCAACCATAGAAGACTAAATGATGGTTGAGTATGTGGACTTGCCTAAAGCCTCCGATACATGACTCTTCCTGAAAAGATGATGAATTGTAGTTGCAAAGTTGACTGAGAACATAGTTTGTTGGTTTCCAATAGAGTTTATGCTTTATACTTCGATGTTGTGATGAATTGTCACTTGTTCATGAGAATTCTATGATAAAAGTGCTATAATAAAAGTTTATATTAAAGTTTGTTGTTGTTATAATAAGTCACGTGATGCTGCTATGTCCGTATTTTTGTTTTTATTGACACCTCTCTCTCTAAGGATGTGGACATGTTTTTCGATTTCGATTTTCGCTTGAGGACAAGCGAGGTCTAAGCTTGGGGGAGTTGATACGTCCATTTTGCATCATGTTTTCCTACTATTATTTATGTTGTTTTACTGTATAATAATGCTTTTTGGAGTAATTCTAATGCCTTTTCTCTCATAATATGCAAGGTATGCATCAAGGGGGAGAATTCTGGCAGCTGGAAATCTGGACCTGAAAAAGCTACATCAAGCTACCTATTCTACACAACTCCAAATAAGCTGAAACTCCCTGAGGATTTTTTATGGAATATTTAACGAATATTGGAGCAAATAAGTACAAGAGGAGGGCCACCAGGTGGGCACAACCCACCTAGGCGGGCCAGGAGGCCCAGGCGCGCCCTGGTGGGTGCTGCCCTCCTCGGCCCACCTCCGATGCCCATCTTCTGGTATATAAGTCATTTTGACCTAAAAAAATAAGGGGAGGATATTCATGACGAAGCGCCGCCGCCTCAAGGCGGAACTTGGGCAGGAGCACTTTTGCCCTACGAGGGAACTTCCCTCCTGGTGGGGGAAATCATCATCATCGTCATCACCAACAACTCTCCCATCTTGGGGAGGGCTATCTTCATCAAAATCTTCATAGCACCAACTCCTCTCAAACCCTAGTTCATCTCTTGTGTTCAATCTTTGTATCAAAACTATAGATTGGTGCTTGTGGGTGACTATTAGTGTTGATTACATCTTGTAGTTGATTACTATATGGTTTATTTGGTGGAAGATTATATGTTCGGATCCATTATGCTATTTAATACCCCTCTGATCTTGAGCATGTCTATCATTTGTGAGTAGTTACTTTCGTTCTTGAGGTCACGGGAGAAATCATGTTGCAAGTAATCATGTGAACTTGATATGTGTTCGATATTTTGATGGTATGCATGTTGCCATTCTCTTAGTCACGTCATGTGAACGTCGACTACATGACACTCCACCGTATTTGGGCCTAAGGGAATGCATTGTGGAGTATTTATTAGATGGTGGGTTGCGAGAGTGACAGAAGCTTAAACCCCAGTTTATGCGCTATTCTGTAAGGGACCGATTGGATCCAAAAGTTTAATGCTATGGTTAGAATTTATTCTTAATACTTTTCTTGTAGTTGCGGATGGTTGCGAGAGGGTTAATCAAAAGTATGAGGTTTGTTCAAGTAAGAACAACACCTAAGCACCGGACCACCCACATATCATTAAAGTACCGAACACGAATTAAGCCAACATGATGAAAGTGACTAGATGAAATTCCCATGTACCCTCAAGAACACTTTGCTTATCATAAGAAACCGTTTTGGCCCGTCCTTTACCTCAAAAGTATTGGGCTACCTTGCTGCACTTTTGTTACTACTATTTTTACTTGCTCGTTACAAATTATCCTGCTATCAAACTACTCCGCTACTCATAATTTTAGCACTTGCAGACAGTACCTTGCTGAAAACCACTTGTCATTTCCTTCTGCTCCTCGTTGGGTTTGACACTCTTACTTCTTGAAAAGGGCTACAATTGACCCCATACACTTGTGGTTCATAAAGGCTATTTTCTGGCACCGTTGCCGGGGAGTGAAGCGCTCTTGGTAAGTGGAAATTGGTAACGAAACATTATTACTACGTGCTGAAATTTATTGTCACTTGCTACTATGGAAAAAAAATCCTTTGAGGGGTTTGTTCGAGGTATCTTCACCTCGATCGGAACCACAATTAGTTACTCATCAACCTACTGCACCTACTGAAAATATTGAATATGAAATTCCTTCGGGTATGTTAGAGCAACTGCTAGCTAATCCTTATGCAGGAGATGGAACCGAACATCCTGATATGCACTTGATATATGCGGATGAAATTTGTGGATTATTTAAGCTTGCAGGTTTGCCCGGAGATGAAGCTAAGATGAAGGTTTTCCTTTATCTTTGAAGGGAAAAGCATTGACATGGTA
The DNA here is from genome assembly GCA_963921465.1 of Triticum timopheevii. NCBI lineage: Eukaryota > Viridiplantae > Streptophyta > Magnoliopsida > Poales > Poaceae > Triticum > Triticum timopheevii. Next base: position 186,230,794 of record OY997266.1, on the reverse strand, counting down.
TAGGCTATGCGACGATATTGGATCCTTGAACTGGAACCGTTTGAAATTGGAATTATATCAAAAAAAATTATCCTATGCTCTAGTTCAACGTGATCGGAATTATATATATAATTTTTGGGCTCGTGAAAGAGAAAGCATCACTCTAGCTTGGGGGAGGCTTAAGTCAATATTGTATTCATGCCCCAATCATGAGCTCTCAAGAGAAATTATTATTCGGAATTTTTATGCTTGACTTTCTCATAATGATCAATCCATGCTCGATACTTCTTGTATTGGTTCTTTTATGAAGAAGACTATTGAATTCTGGTGGGATATTTTCGAAAGAATTAAATGCAAATTGGAAGATTGGGAACTCGACGATGGTAAAGAGTCAGATATTGAACCTAAGCTTGATTGTGTTAAATCTTTTATGAATACCGATGCTTTCGATAGTTTAGCACTAAATATGGACTTGACTTTGAGATAGTAGCTTCCTTTTGTTAATATTTTGCTAGTCATGTTGATCTCCCGGAGGAGAAGTGGTTTAAATATCACCCACCAATTAAAGAAGAAATTAAAGAACCGGTAAAAGCTAAAGAAGAAACTATCATTTACAATGTTGATCGAGTTGTTCCCACTGCTTATATTTAAAAACCACCTTTTCCTATTAGGTTGAAGGAACATGCTAAAGCTTCAACTGTGGTTAACAAAAGTTATGTTAGAACACCCAAACCATCTGAACAAATCAAAGTTGAACCTAGTGTTGCTATGGTTAAAGATCTCTTTGTTGATAATATTGATGGGCATGTTATCTACTTCTGTAGTGAAGCATCTAGAATTGCCAAACCTGAAGGAAAAGATAAACATAGACCAGTTGTTGGCATGCCTGTTGTCTCAGTTAAGATAGGAGATCACTATTATCATGGGTTATGTGACCTAGGTGCTAGTGTGAGTGCTATTCCTTTCTCCATATATCGAGAAATTAAAGATGAAATAGCACTCGCTGAAATAGAAGACATAGATGCCACTATTAAACTTGCTAATAGAGATACTATATCAACAATTGGGATTCTTAGAGATGTTGAAGTCTTGTGTGGGAAAATAAAATACCCTACTGATTTTCTTGTTCTTAACACCCCACAAGATGACTTTTGCCCCATTATTTTTGGTAGACCTTTCTTGACCACCGTCAATGCTAAACTATATTGTGAGAAACAAACTGTCGGTGTTAGCTTTGGTGATGAGTCTCATGAGTTTAATTTTTCCAAGTTTAGTAAACAACCTCATAAGAAATATTTGCCTAGTAAGGATGAAATTATTGGTCTTGCTTCTATTGCTATACCTCCTACTAATCCTTTGGAACAATATTTGCTAGACCATGAAAATGATTTGCATATGCGTGAACGAGATGAATAGATAGAATCTTTTTCAAACAACAACCTTTGCTTAAACACAATTTTCCTATTAAAACTCTAGGAGGTCCTCCTCCACCTAAAGGTTATCCCGTGTTTGAACTAAAACAGTTACCAGACACTTTGAAATATGCTTATCTTGATGAAAATAAGATATATCCTTTTATTATTAGTGCTAACCTTTTAGAACATGAAGAAGAAAGATTATTGAAAGTTCTAAGGAAGCACATGGCTGCTATTGGATATACTCTTGATGATCTTAAGGGCATTAGTCCCACTCTATGTTAGCACAAGATTAATATGGAACCTGATGCTAAACCCGTTGTTGATCACAAACGTCGGTTAAATCAAAAAATGAAAGAAGTGGTAAGAACTGAAATATTGAAACTTCTGGAAGCAGGTATAATCTATCCTAGCTGATAGTAGATGGGTTAGTCTTGTTCATTGTGTCCCTAAGAAAGGGGGTATTACTATTGTTCCTAATGATAGGAATGATCTTATTCCACAAAGAATTGTCACAGGCTATAGAATGGTAATGGAGTATAGAAAATTAAATAAAGCTACTAGAAAAGGTCATTACCCTCTACCTTCTATTGATCAAATGTTAGAAAGATTATCTAAGTACACACATTTTTGCTTCCTTGATGGATACTTTGGCTTTTTACAAATACCTGTTTTACAATCTGATCAAGAAAATACCACTTTTACTTGTCCTTTTGGAACATTTTCTTATAGACGCATGCCTTTCGGTTTATGTAATGCACCTGCTACCTTTCAAAGATGCATGACTGCCATATTCTCTGATTTTTGTGAAAAGATTGTTGAGGTTTTCATGGATGACTTTTCTGTTTATGGGAAATCTTTTGATGATTCTTTAAGCAATCTTGATCGAGTTTTGCAGAGATGTGAATAAACAAATCTTGTCTTGAATTGGGAGAAGTGCCACTTTATGGTTAATGAAGGTATTGTATTGGGCCACAAAATTTCTGAAAGAGGCATTGTTTACCGACTAATGAAATAGTCTGATACATTTAAGTGGACTCCTGAAGCTGAAGCAGCATTTGTGGAGCTCAAAGCCCTGCTTTCCACCCAGTTGGTGCTTGCTGCTCTAGTCAACAAAGAGCCTCTGTTGTTATATATTGCAGCCACTGGACAGGTTATCAGCATAGTGCTCACGACCGAGCGAGAGGAAGAAGGCAAATCCTATAAAGTTAAACACCCCGTGTATTACATTTCTGAAGTTTTGACTCCGTCCATGCAAAGGTATCCACATTACCAGAAGCTTGTCTATGGAATCTATCTGACCACGAAGAAAGTTGCACATTACTTTGCTGATAACTTGGTTTCAGTCATCAGTGATGCTCCATTGTCGGAGATTTTGAATAATCAAGACGCAACTGGTCGAGTGGCAAAGTGGGCGATTGAACTCCTTCCTCTTGATACCAAGTTAGAAGCAAAGAAGGCAATTAAGTCTCAGGTAATTATAGATTTCGTGGCCGAGTGGATTGAGCAACATCAATCGACTCCAGTTCACTCGGAGCATTGGACCATGTTCCTTGACGGATCTAAGATGTTGAATGGTTCCGGAGCTGGAGTGGTCCTAGTGTCCCCAAGAGACGATAAACTCAGCTACGTTCTCCAGATTCACTTTGATTCCTCTAATAATGAAGCAGAATATGAAGCGCTTTTATACGGGTTGCGTATTGCCATCTCACTCGGTGTCCGTCGCCTGATGGTTTACGACGACGCAGATTTGGTAGTAAATTAAGTGATGAAGGAGTGGGATATCAGGAGCCCTGCCATGACAGGATACTGCAATGCAGTGAGAAAGTTAGAAGTTTAAAGGGTTGGAGCTCCACCACATACCCCGACTCAAGAATCAGGCTGTTAATGATCTGGTGAAAATAGGTTCCACTCGGAAGCCTATTCCCAGTAATGTGTTCTTGGAGCATCTCCACACCCCGTTAGTTCAAGAAGATCCCTTTACAGAGGAGCCCCCACAACCGATAAGTTCCACCAACCCGACTGAAGTTGAAGTTCCAGCAGTTCAACCTAATTATGGAGGTTTTGGTAATCATCCCTGACTGAACAGTGCCATATATTGCATATCTGCTCAGGAGAGAGCTCCCAGAAGGTGCGGATGAGGCTTGTCAGATCATGCACAGATCCAAAGCCTTCACAGTCATAGGCGATCAGCTTTTCAGAGAAAGTGTAACTGGTGTTGCTCAGTGGTGCATCACTCCAGAAGAGGGTCAACTGATCCTAAATGAGATCCACTCAGGGACCTGTGGTCACCATGCGTCCTCACGGACCATCATGGCCAAAGCATACCGAGCGGGATTCTTCTGGTTGCGGGCAAACAAAATGGCTAAAGAGATAGTTGAGAAGTGTGAAGGTTGCCAGTTTTACTCGAGTCCCACAAGCCTGCGTCGGCCTTGAAGACTATTCCACTCGTCTAGCCATTTGCTGTTTGGGGACTCGACATGGTTGGGACTTTGAGGACTGGCAGAAGCGGCTTCACCTATCTGCTCATGGCAGTCGACAAATTCACTAAGTGGATTGAGGCCAAACCCATCAAGAACCTCGACTCAAGCACAACCATCACTTCCATCAGAGAGTTAATATTCAGATATGGTGTTCTGCACGGCATCATCACAAATAATGGTTCAAACGTTGATTTCGATGAATTCAGAGCTTTCTGTGCTTCCCAAGGCACTCGGGTCGACTACGCATCCGTTGCGCACCCGCAGTCGAATGGGCAAGCCAAAAGAGCAAATGGTTTGATCCTACAAGGGCTAAAACCCCGATTGATGCACGACCTCAAGCATGCAGCAGGCGCTTGGGTGACTGAGTTGCCTTCCGTTTTGTGGGTTTTGAGGACAACTCCCAACCGGTCGAGTGGTCGAACTCCTTTCTTCATGGTACATGGAGCCGAAGCAGTGCTTTCGAGCGACTTGCTCCACAATGTGCCCCGAGTGGAACTCTTCTCAAAAGCTGAAGCCGAGCAAGCACGTCAAGACGTTGTTGATCTTCTGGAAGAGGAGAGGGAGATGGCTTTGATCCGGTCGACCACCTATCAACAAGATCTTCATCGATTCCACATGCGAAACGTTAGAGGTCGTGCGTTTCAGGAAGGAGACCTTGTGCTCCAAGTGGATCAACAACGACCACACAAGCTCGCCCCTGCTTGGGAAGGCCCCTTCATCATCATTAAGGTGCTTCACAATGGAGCTTATCACCTCTACAACGTTGCCAAGAAGAAGGATGAGCCGCGCTCCTGGAACGGGGATCTACTCCGCTGCTTTTATACCTAAAACACTCGGATCGTCGAGATGTAATAAGAAGTACCTTTCGGATTGTTTATCAAAGACATGATTTCCGCAGTCACAAATTGATTGTTTTTGCATATACTAGTGTTCAAATCCCCCAGTGGGTGGCCTAGCCGCGAACCCGATTTGCCTAAGTTTCAAACATACTCCGAGTGAAAAGCAGTCCTCTCACTCGGGGGCTTAGCCGCGAACCTGATTCGCCTAAGTTTAAGAAAAACACTCCGAGTGAAGAGCAATCCTCTCACTCGGAAGCTTAGCTGCGACCCCGTACTCTCCTAAGTTAAAAAAACACGCCGAGTGAAGAGCAATCCTCTCACTCGGGGGCTTAGCCGCGATCCCGTACTCTCCTAAGTTTCAAAAAACACTCCGAGTGAAGAGCAATCCTCTTACTGCGGGGCTTAGCCGCGAACCCAATTCGCCTAAGTTAAAAAAACACTCCGAGTGAAGAGCAATCTTATCACCCGGGGGCTTAGCCGCGATCCCGTACTCACCTAAATTTCAAAAAATACTCCGAGTGAAGAGCAATCCTCTTACTCGGAGGCTTAGCTGCCGCCGCGTACTCGCCTAAGTTAAAATTCACTCCGAGTGAAGAGCAATCCTCTCACTCGGAAGCTTAGCTGCGACCTCATACTCAACTAAGTTAAAAAATACTCCGAGTGAAGAGCAATCCTCTCATTCAGGAGCTTAGCTGTGACCCCGTACTCGCCTAAGTTAAAAAAAAACACTCCGAGTGAAGTGCAACCCTATCACTCGGGGGCTTAGCTGTGACCCCATACTCGCCTAAGTTAAAAAACAATCTGAATGAAGAGCAATCCTCTCACTTGGGGGCTTAGCTGCGACCCCGTACCCGCCTAAGTTAAAAACACTCCGAGTGAAGAGCAATCCTCTCATTCGGAGGCTTAGCTGCGACCTCGTACTCACGTAAGTTAAAAAACACTCCGAGTGAAAAGCAATCCTCTCACTTGGGGGCTTAGCTGCGACTCCGTACTCGCCTAAGTTAAAAACGCTCTGAGTGAAGAGCAATCCTCTCACTCGGAGGCTTAGCTGCAACCCCATACTCGCCTGAGTTAAAAACACTCCGAGTTAAGAGCAATCCTCTCACCCGGGGGCTTAGCTGCGATCCACCGTAGTCCCCTAAGTTAAAAACACTCCAAGGTGCACTCTGAGCTGCATCACAAGTACAACGTCTGGATGTGCTCTGAGCTGCGCCACAAGTACAACATTTGGATGCACACTGAGCTTCACTACAAGTACAACGTCTAAACGCACTCTGAGTTGCGCTACAAGTACAATGTCGACTCCAAGTGTACAGCAACCCTCTCACTCGAAAAAGCCGTTGCAATCCTAGATTCGCTCAAACCAAGAAAATCCAAAGAACAGTGGAAGCGAAGCAACTGCATTCAAGTAAAACAACCAAGTTCGGATAAATCCAGTAGGGTTTGACGTTGCAATCAAAAGTACTCGAGCATCAAGCTCAAAGGAGTTTTGACGATTACAAAATCACTTGGCATGCCGAGGCAAATAAAGTCATCAAGTTTTTCATTCGCCAGGAGGAGGACTTGCTAGCTCGACAAATGCATCCAAGTCAATACCATTTGCAATGTGAGTGGCCGCATCGATGAAGGTCTCCATGAAGGATTGGAATTGGTGCTTCTTGGTGTTGGCCACCTGCAGAGCCTTCAGTTTTTCCTCCTTGACATCCCTGCAGTGAACGCGGATGAGTGATAAAGCGACATCAGCACCACAACATGCAGCCGACTTCTTCCACGCCTGCACTCGGTCAGGGATGCTATTAAGTCGAGTCATCAGTGACTCAAGGTCATACTGAAGAACAACCTCTGGCGAGAGCTCCTTGTCGACCCGATACATTGCAACTTTCAGTCGGTCGACATAGTCCAAGATGCTAGCAAGTCGAGCTTCTAGTTGCAGCACGTTCATGGCAGCTTCATCTTTGATAGGGGAGTTGATGGGATCCAGTCCAGTCTCAGTACGCCCGGTTTCCTCCTCAAAGTTCTGACAGAATTCTGCAAGCACGGAAAGATAGTGAATTGACAACAACATTGCGGGAAAGTTTTTTGCAATCAGCCGGATAAAAGGGAATACCTTCAAGCATGAGGAACATCTTCTTGGCGAGACCTCCCAGATAAGATTCCAACTCGTCCCTCTTCTGGGTCAGAGCCGCCTTTTCCTCCTTCAGTTGCATGGCTTCTTTCTTCGCCTTGTCAACGACATTCTTCAGCTTGGCATTCTCATCCTCCAACTTCCGGTCGGCAAGTTCAGTCTTCTCACGAGCCGTCCTCTGCGCCGCAGCAAGATCAAGATCCTTCTGCTCCAGGGCCTGCTTCATTTTGTCGAAATATCATTCCTCAGACGAGCTTGGAGTTGACGATTTTCATTACGCACATTTGTTCGAGTGGAATCACTCTGTTCAAATGATAGAAAGGGAAAAAGACAAGGCATACAGTCAACGAGTCGTTACCTCCCATAATTGCTACTTCATCTTGAGCCTTCTTCAAGTTCACCTTGGCCAGATCCAGATCGAGCTTGAGTTGGAAAGATGCATGAATAAATTACATAGAAAAAGAGTTCTAAGACCGCTGCCAAATCAAACATCCAACACCAGTCTCGGGGACTACACCCAGTGGGTGCACTTAGCATGCCCCCACTGGTTACATTTCCCACTTAGCATGGTCAGCCCAGCTCGAGTGGAAGGAGTGATAAAAAAACTACAACAACATCTTTGGGCCTCAGATCACCGCCGACTGCCCGCAGTCGACCGTGGTCTCGGGGACTACACCCACTGGGTGCACATAGCGTGCCTCCACTGGTTCAGTTCCCACTCGACACGAGCTGTCTAGGTCGAGTGGAAGTGCTATAAGCAAACATTTCGAAAGGACCCCCGCCAAATCAAACATCCGACGGCAGTCTCGAGGACTACACCCAGTGGGTGCACTTAGCATGCCCCCACTGGACAAAGATTTTCACTCGACACGACCTGGTCGATTCAAGTGAAAGAGCTACTAAGTGAAAAGAAAACACCCAGTGGGTGAACAGATTGTCACACCCAATATGCGATACTATCCTAAAGAGACTCGAAGGTCCCACCAAGGATAGAACCGCATATTGATACGCTTTTGCAAGATGGATATCATTACATCAACATTACATAATAGATGGGGATACATACAAGACGCATACAATGCCACACGAATACAACATCATCTTACATAAGATCAACATCCGACTACGGATGAAACATAAACTCAAACGACATCCACCCTGCTAGCCCAGGCTGCCGACCTGGAACCTAACCCCTGATCGAAGAAGAATCAGAAGAAGAACTCCAAAACAAGCAAGCATCGCTCTCGCGTCATGATCATCACATAACCTATACCTGCAACTGTTGTTGTAGTAATCTATGAGCCACGAGGACTCAGCAATCCCATTACCATGGGTATCAAGACTAGCAAAGCTTAATGGGAAAGGAAGGGGTAAAGTGGTGAGGTTGCAGCAGTGACTAAGCATATATGGTGGCTAACATACGCAAATAAGAGCGAGAAGAGAGCAAGCGGAACGGTCGTGAAGCTAGCAATGATCAAGAGGTGATCCTGAACTCCTACTTACGTCAAACATAACCCAAAACCGTGTTCACTTCCCGGACTCCGCCGAAAAGAGACCATCACGGCTACACACGCGGTTGATGCGTTTTAATTCGGATCTGGTGTCAAGTTATCTACAACCGGACATTAACAAATTCCCATCTGCCACATAACCGCGGGAATGGCTCTCGAAAGTTTATACCCTGCAGGGGTGTCCCAACTTAGCCCATGATAAGCTCTCGCGATCAATGAAGGATATTCCTTCTCCCAGGAAGACCCGATCAGTCTCGAAATCCCGGTTTACAAGACATTTCGACAATGGTAAAACAAGACCAGCAAAGCCGCCCGATGCACCGACAATCCCGATAGGAGCTGCACATATCTCGTTCTGAGGGCAACACCGGATAAGCGAAGCGTACAGGTACCGACGTAACCCAAGTTGCCAAGGGATGGTCCCGCACGGTGCTCTAGTTTGGACCAACACTTAGACAAGCATTGGCCCGGGGGGGGGGGGGGGCTAAAATAAAGATGACCCTTGGGTTAATTACTCCCAAGGGAAAGGTAGGTGGTGGTGAGGCAAATGGTAAAATCAAGGTTGGGCCTTGCTGGAGGAGTTTTATTCAAAGCGAACTGTCAAGGGGGTCCCATAAATCACCCAACCGCGTTAGGGACGCAAAATCCGGGAACATAATACCGGTATGACGGAAACTAGGGCGGCAAGAGTGGAACAAAACACCAGGCATAAGGCCGAGCCTTCCACCCTTTACCAAATATATAGATGCATTAATAATATAAGAGATATTGTGATATCCCAACATAATCCTGCCCACCATGGAGGAATCTTAGACTTCACCTGCAACTAACAACACTATAAGAGGGGCTGAGCAAAGCGGTAACATAGCCAAACAACGGTTTGCTAGGAAGGGTGACAAGGTTAGAGGATGACATGGCAAATTGGGAGGCTTGATAAGCAAGAGATAGGTAGCGCAGCATAGCGATAGAACGAAGCAACTAGCATAGCAATGATAGTAGTGAGATCCAGGGTAGCGGTCATGTTGCCTGACATCCCTCTAGGAAGAAGAACGAGTCCATGAAGAAGATGAAGACACGAAGACGAACCAAGCATAGACGAACGAATCCTCAGGATCGCAACGAAATGGGAACTATCGAAAAGAAGCACACAACATGGTAAACACACCACACATGAACAAAGCATGATCGAAGTACAATCCACTTGACAGAAGACTCCACTCGGATATCCCAATTCCACTCGACCATAGCTGGGTCACTCGATCATATGAAGAACCACTCGGAGTACAAACGATCTAAAGTCATGCTAAGATGGCAACAGTCAGGCGTTCACTCTGCAGTCTTAAAGATCATTTATGGTTGGCGTTACCAGTAATGCCCCTACCTTAACTCACATTGAACCCTGTGTAACTGAGGGTTGCAAGGGTCCTGGCGCACTCTATATAAGCCACCCCCTCCTCAGGCACAGGGGTTCGCACCCCTGGTAACATCCACACATAATCCAGTCGACAAAGCCTCAGGGCACCGAGACGTAGGGCTTTTACCTCCTCTGAGAGGGGCCTGAACTCCTAAACTTGCGTGTACAACCTCACCGTAGCTAGGACCTTGCCTCCTCCTACGTATCCCCTATTCTTACTGCCAGACTTACTCCCACGACAGTTCTATATGCATCGACGGGTAGCACTATCTTTTTTGAAGACTGCGTTTTTACTCCCATAGATACTGCCATCAGCCCCTCCAATTCAAATGGATGATAAACAAGAAAAGTAATTGAATGTATTGACATTGTATGATAGACAGGTGCAATGGATAGTAGGGAATAAAAGAGGGCATGAAATAATTCACATTTATGTTGTCTAACCAAACAGGATAGCATGACGCAATTTCACATATATGATGGCTAACTAAAAAGGATAGTATGACACAATTTCACCTATATGATGGCTAACTCAACAAGATAGAATGACATAATTCAAAATATGATTACTATGTAAATAGAATGACATGATATAACAATATGATGTGTCTATTAAAGTGGTTGGCATGCCATAATTCACATACACGTCGTCGATGGAAACATGATGGCATGTTATAATTCACGGATAGAATGACATAATTCAAAATATGATGACTATGTAAAAAGGATGAGATGATATAACTATATTATGTCTTTAGAAAATAGGTTGTCACGCCATAATTTAGATACATGTTGTCAATTTAAACATCATGGCCTGATATAATTCAAATATATGATTTCTATACTAAGCAAGTAAGCAGATGGCAATCGCATATATGATGTCTAAACTAAGCAGATGGCATTCAATATTGTGTATATGATGTAAAAACTAAGCATTGCAAGACAACATATGCATGATATGAGTAACAAAACCCTGCCAAGTTTGAGCATACACCTCCACTACAAAAAAAAGACACATCCGTGACATTTTGGGTCGAACAAATTTTTTCTGTCATATTTATGACACTTCTATGACGTTAATTGTGACAAAACCCGGTATCATCATAGATGTGGTGGGATCCTACTTATATGACAAAAAATCATGATAGAAAATGGGCTTTTCATCTTGGGCTGGCCGGAGATGCAGATGCATCACATTCTTTGGGCTGTCCATGACGGAAAAAATCATGGTAGAAGCGAGGGCGAGGAAAATTTCGGGGAGTTCCCGGTTACAGTGGGTGGTCGGGGGCCGAGCGATGCACGTTTCTCTCGTACCGCACGCACGTGGGTGTGAGGCGTTGGGCTCTAACTGAACCCGAGCGATCGCACTAGCTACGTTACTGGACCCGAGTGATTCCTTCGCTACTGCTGCTAACTGAAGCCGATCGATGCTGCCTCTAGATGAACAGTGAGCGTTGCTGGGGGGGGTGGATGAATAGTGAGCATTGCTGGGGGGGGGGGGGGTTGGATGAACAGTTCCCGGTGGGGGTGGATGAACAGGACCCCGTGGTGTTGCCTCTGGATGAACAGGACCCCGATCGATCGAGCTAGTTGGGGCTGGATGAACAGGACCCCGCGGAGGGCTGGATGAACAGGACGAACCCGTGGAGGGCTAGTTGAACAGTAGCCGGTGGAGGGCTGGATGAACAGTAGCCCGTGGAGGGGTGGTTGAACAGGAGCCCATGGAGAGGGCTGGTTGAACAGTAGTCGATGGAGAAGCGCGCAGTGGAGGCTGGATGAACAGGAGCCCGTGGATGAACAGTCACAGGTGGAGGCTGGAGGAGGTCGACGGTGGATGAACAATATCCTATGGAGGATGGAGGAGGTCGATGGTGGAGATGAACAATATCTCGTGGAGTCCGGGAACAATATCCTATGGCAAATGGTAAAATCAAGGTTGGGCCTTGCTGGAGGAGTTTTATTCAAAGCGAACTGTCAAGGGGGTCCCATAAATCACCCAACCGCGTTAGGGACGCAAAATCCGGGAACATAATACCGGTATGACGGAAACTAGGGCAGCAAGAGTGGAATAAAACACCAGGCATAAGGCTGAGCCTTCCACCCTTTACCAAATATATAGATGCATTAATAATATAAGAGATATTGTGATATCCCAACATAGTCCTGTCCACCATGGAGCAATCTTCAACTTCACCTGCAACTAACAACGCTATAAGAGGGGCTAAGCAAAGCGATAACATAGCCAAACAACGGTTTGCTAGGAAGGGTGACAAGGTTAGAGGCTGACATGGCAAATTGGGAGGCTTGATAAGCAAGAGATAGGTAGCGCAGCATAGTGATAGAACGAAGCAACTAGCATAGAAATGATAGTAGTGAGATCCAGGGTAGCGGTCATCTTGCCTGAAATCCCGCTAGGAAGAAGAACGAGTCCATGAAGAAGATGAAGCCATGAAGACGAACCAAGCGTAGACGAACGAATCCTCAGGATCGCAACGTATTGGGAACTATCGAAAAGAAGCACACAACATGGTAAACACACCACACATGAACAAGGCATGATGCTCAAACAAGTATGATGCATGACAAGGCTACATGAAGCTACTCATGGCAAGAGATGATGCATACAAGACCAACACATCAAAGCAAGTTTAAATGAGGCCGGAAACAACATATAACAAATCCGGTAGGTCCTCATATGCAAGTTTCAAAGTTGGTCCAGATCTGAACAAACATTAAGTTGAAGTTGTTAAACAGCAAGATAATATGCACCAAGATGATCTACACGAAATTCTAGTCAAGTTACATATAAAGTTCTTTAGATTCGGAGCTACGACCTAGAAGATATGAGCAAAACAAGTTAAACATGGCATTGATGCAAAATGCATACAAACATCAAGCAAACACCTCAAAACAAGGATGCAACATGATAATATGAAACTACATGCAAAATCAAGCAAGTTTCATATAGAGCACACTCAAAACGGAGCAACGGTTCAACACATACACTCTATACAAGTTTAAAGGACAAACTGTCCAAAAACAGCAACTAGGCATCTAGCAAGCATCAAAACAATATGCTAATGTACCACAATAGGAAAACAAAAGGCACGAACATGATGTACAGGTAAAGCATAACAAAACATGAACACTGAGCTATCTCCAGAAACTACTAGATCATGCTCAAAAGGACATGGCAAAATTGCAAATTATAACAGTTTACAGTCTTATCAGAAATAACATCAGGTTGCAATGTTTAGAGCTATCAAACAACATGTTACAGACACTTATAATGGCAAACAAAGGCATGTCATGAATCTACTAATTGCATATAACAAAAGCCCCTTACTGACCATGAGCCAAAAGGGCATAGAAAATATGATGGCACCCATGTAAACATGGCAAGTTATATGACAGATTCATACATGGCAGGAACAACAATAAGTAGGCATGTTGGTGAGCTTGTACCACTCACCACAGAGCAATACATGGTATGGCAAGGTAACCAAAAGTAAGAAGGCATGTTTAAGAAGCTAAGAATGGCAAGAGCAAGTTCATAGGGTGCATGGATAACTAACAACAATCATGGCAACATTGAACTTAATGTTAAGAGGCTGACATCAACATTATTTAGTAGTTTTGAGGGCAAGATAACAACAAGCTTCAGCAGGCTATAAATGCAACCAAGGACATGAATGGATAGAGCATGACATGAATAACAAAACATCCTTAGTGAACATCTCGAGATTATGCATAGAATGACCTGTAGCAGCAGGTTTACATAGCAACATGATATAGCAGATTCAGCCTAGCAAAACAGAAACAACAAGTACCCTACTTCACGAGCTCGAAGCACTCACTACAAGACTCACAAAAATACATGGATGGCACCACTGTAAAGATGGCATGATGAATCACAAAACACATGTAGAGCTCATGCTCATAGGATGCACACACAAAATGCAACAAAAATGACAAATCATCAAGTTATAACAGTTTCAGCAGGTTAACAACATATAGCACTTTAGGAACAGCATTTAGGGCATCAAGATGAGATCCAATGAACATGGTGCAATGGAATGAAATGAAGTACTCGTTGAGGCGAACAATTTGATATGCTACACGCCCAAAACGGGGTCACGGATGAGGAGTTATGATGTGAAGAAGTATGCTAAAAATAACTGGGACTTGGTAGGAAAACGACCTTCGGGATCTAGGGTTTGTCCGAGTACGCGAACCGAGGCGGCCGGAGTGCTCGCCGGAGTGGGCAGGGACGGCGGATCCGGAGGCGCCTTGCCGGATCTGAGGCGACGGTGAGCGGGGAGGCGGTGACGGGCGGCGGGGCGGCGACCTTGGGTGGCGCGCGGGGCGGAGCCGCGCGGGGAGCGGCGGAGGCACGGGTCGGCGGAGGCGCGCCGGCAGGGACGGGCGGCGCGGCTGGGCGGCGTGTCGCCAGGGCGGCAGCGGCGGGGCGTGACCGGGACGCCGGCGCGGGAGGAACGGGGCGCGGTGGGCGGAGGCGGAGGCGGAGCGGGCGCGGGCCGCGGGGGCCGGGGACGGGCCGCGCGGGCCGGCGCGGAGGGTGGCGGCTCCGGATTGGCGCAGGGGCGGTGGTTGAGGGCGGCGGACATGTCCGGGTGGCGGGGTATTTGTCCGGCGGCGCGAAGAGGAGGGGAGCTAGGGTTAGGGGTAGGATTCATCCGCGAAAATGGAAGGGGAGGGCATATTTATAGGTAGAAGGAGCTAGGAGTGTCCAAATGAGGAGCGGTTTTCGCCCACCCGATCGTGATCGAACGACCGAGAGCATGGAAGGGGTTTGGATGGGTTATTGGTCTGTTTTGGAGGGGTGTTGGGCTGCAACACAAAAGAGGCCTTTGCGGTTACCCGGTTAACTGTTGGAGTGTCAAACGGACTCCAAATGGCACGAAACTTGATAGGCGGTCTATCGGTGGTGTACCAAGGCCGCTTGGCAAATCACGATCCACTCCGAGAATGTTTAACACCCGCACACGAAAAGAGGCAAAAGGGGGCGCCGGGGAACATAGGAGTGCCGGATTGCAAAACGGACAACGGGAAAAATGCTCGGATGCATGAGACGAACATGTATGCAAAATGAGATGCACATGATGACATGGAAATATGCAACATGCAAGCAAATGACATGGCAACGACGACGAATAACTGGCAGACACCTGGCGCATCGGATCCGGGGCGTTACAACACTCCTCCACTAACAAGAGATCTCGTCCCGAGATCTTAGGACCGAGACGGAAGGAAAAAGAGATGAGGTGAAACAAGAACAAAAGAGAGAGGATGAACAAAGTTGAGAGCAGTGGGCAGAAAAAAGGAACGACGAGAATGACGAGAATCGAAAGCTCACGGAATCAGATAGACTATGAAACCACTCCGGTTAGAACGAGATAAGAAACGAATAAGACTGAAAGGATTTAGGCAGCACTCTGACTGAACATGGAAAGAATAGAACATGAACTTGAGAAGATGGAATGATACTTGCCGAGAGGAACGACACAATGCCTCCGGAAGAATTGAAATAGTTGAATGAAAAGAACGGAGAAGAAAATGACAACTTGTGCCACGAATGAAATTGAAAGCATCTTTAGAAGGAAGGTTTAAACGAAGTTGTTGAGAAAATCAAATATGAAAAGAATAAGCTTGTTGTGGTCTTATAGGTAACATCTCAAGATCATAAGGTGATAACCAGCCACAAACGGAAATGTTTGGATAGCTGAGAAGAACGAAGAAATGCAAAACTCCACTTCAAAAGAATACGGAGAATTAATTACACTTCGAGACGCGAGAAGAAAAGATACTTGAACTCCACCAACAAAATCTTGATGAAGACTTGAAGAATGAATTAAATCATGAAGAACCACCATGAAGAACTCCGGTGACAAAAAGATGATGAGATAGAATGAAGGAAGAAAGAATAAGATGAGCCTTGCGGTGATTTACATGAAGGTTCCGACGAGATGGCTGAGGAAATTTGAACTCCGGAAAAGAAAAGATGAAAACGCTTGGAACTAGAATTTATTCACCAAGAACAAACTCCGAAGAAAAAGATTAATCACTTTGAGGAAATAAAAAATAAGATTTATTGTATACTTATCCTTCATCAAATTAAATTGATGACAAGCAATGGATTTTGCATGCAACTTATTCTTGTTGAAGAGGATTAAGGGGGGGGGGGTATATGGCGCAAAACTTGAGAAAGTCTTCAAGAACCACCGATAGGATTCGAAAGAACGAATGGATTAATATAATAATCAAAGAAAAAGAATCTTGAACGAACCACCGTAAGAATTCGAAAATTGAATGACGAAAGAGAATGAATCACCGGGAAGAATTAGGAGAACAAATATGTTAGAGGGGATTTAGATGCAAAAGAATAAAGGGATCATGAGCTGATTAAACGAAGCACCGGGATAAATAGAGAACGATAACTGGAATGGTGGCCTCCGGTGAAAGAAACGGGAAAACAATTTCTGACATACTCCGGATGGGCAAGAAAAAAATATCTGGCAAATGGAATAATTCAAGAGGATAACAAGAAGCTAGAACCGCGAATCTTCGAGAGAACGGACAAGATTTAGAGGAAAAACTCTTCTTCGATCTTCAAATGACGACGAGAAACACCACCAAAATTACTGAGATACTCCGGTAGAATGAAAAACAAAGAGGTTGAGCCCACAATGAAAAGAATTTGAAAGTGATCTTGGAGAAGGCATGTGACTGATGAAATTCATTCTTACGTCACACTTGAAAAGAATTTGAGAATTACCCCGGGAGAATTAGAAGAGTCCGGTAAGATCCTGGGAAAAGTCCTGTGTGTTAGGGCCCAGTAAAAGAAAACACCGTTGGAAAGGGATGTTGAAGAGATAGATGATGCACCAGAACAATTTAAAATATTTGAATGAGGTGACAACCTCAACTTAATTGGAACACAGACGAATCTCCTGAGATGTCTTGAGCACTCCGGAAGGATAAACTGGCGAGAGGTGAACGAGCAGGGAAAACACTTGATCCAAGGAAAAGAATGTAATCACTACCGAAAATTGGAATTGAATCCACCAGAGAAGAAAAAGAGATGAAGAATGTCCACCGAGACGAGAATTCACCGGTTGAAATGATTGAGGGAAGACTGAAGAGGCTCCACACGAATGGAATTGATGGTCGAAATAGACTCCGGGAAGAAGAGGGTGGGAGGGCGGGAAAACAAAGGCAGCTTGGAAGGCAACTGAGGATTGAAAAACAACTTCATGGAGGAAGAACTGAGGATTGAACTCAAAGATGAAGAGGCTCCTTGACGAGAAATGCTCCGGATGAAAAGAGCTGAGAACCAACAATCGGAAAACCAACTGCGTGATCCTAAAGAAAGTTTGAAAGGGAAGAGGAGTAATTCAAAACACCTACATCACGATTCCTTACCAGAGCGATGAAGGGGCATAGGAGTAAAAAGAATTCCTACTCTCCGATATAACTAGACTCCAAAAACGGTTTTCTTCTAGACTCAACAACGGCCAAACTACACTATCAATCAAGGGGGATCCTATGGTCGGTCGAGGCTCTGATACCAACTTGTCACGCCCAATATGCGATACTATCCTAAAGAGACTCGAAGGTCCCACCAAGTATAGAACCGCATATTGATACGCTTTTGCAAGATGGATATCATTACATCAACATTACATAATAGATGGGGATACATACAAGAGGCATACAATGGCACACGAATACAACATCATCTTACATAAGATCAACATCCGACTACGGATGAAAAATAAACAGAAACTCAAACCACATCCACCCTGCTAGCCCATGCTGCCGACCTGGAACCTAACCCCTGATGGAAGAAGAATCAGAAGAAGAACTCCAAAACAAGCAAGCATCACGCTCGCGTCATGATCATCGCATAACCTGTACCTGCAACTGTTGTTGTAGTAATCTGTGAGCCACGAGGACTCAGCAATCCCATTACCATGGGTATCAAGACTAGCAAAGCTTAATGGGAAAGGAAGGGGTAAAGTGGTGAGGTTGCAGCTGCGATTAAGCATATATGGTGGCTAACATACGCAAATAAGAGCGAGAAGAGAGCAAGCGGAACGGTCGTGAAGCTAGCAATGATCAAGAGGTGATCCTGAACTCCTACTTACGTCAAACATAACCCAGAACCGTGTTCACTTCCCGGACTCCGCCGAAAAGAGACCATCACGGCTACACACGCGGTTGATGCGTTTTAATTCGGATCTGGTGTCAAGTTATCTAAAACCGGACATTAACAAATTCCCATCTGCCACATAACCGTGGGAACGGCTCTCGAAAGTTTATACCCTGCAGGGGTGTCCCAACTTAGCCCATGATAAGCTCTCGCGATCAATGAAGGATATTCCTTCTCCCAGGAAGACCCGATCAGTCTCGAAATCCCGGTTTACAAGACATTTCGACAATGGTAAAACAAGACCAGCAAAGCCTCCCGATGCACCGACAATCCCGATAGGAGCTGCACATATCTCGTTCTCAGGGCAACACCGGATAAGCGAAGTGTACAGGTACCGACGTAACCCAAGTTGCCAAGGGATGGTCCCGCACGGTGCTCTAGTTTGGACCAACACTTAGACAAGCATTGGCCCGGGGGGGGGGGGGGCTAAAATAAAGATGACCCTTGGGTTAATTACTCCCAAGGGAAAGGTAGGTGGTGGTGAGGCAAATGGTAAAATCAAGGTTGGGCCTTGCTGGAGGAGTTTTATTCAAAGCGAACTGTCAAGGGGGTCCCATAAATCACCCAACCGCGTTAGGGACGCAAAATCCGGGAACATAATACCGGTATGACGGAAACTAGGGCGGCAAGAGTGGAACAAAACACCAGGCATAAGGCCGAGCCTTCCACCCTTTACCAAATATATAGATGCATTAATAATATAAGAGATATTGTGATATCCCAACATAATCCTGCCCACCATGGAGGAATCTTAGACTTCACCTGCAACTAACAACACTATAAGAGGGGCTGAGCAAAGCGGTAACATAGCCAAACAACGGTTTGCTAGGAAGGGTGACAAGGTTAGAGGATGACATGGCAAATTGGGAGGCTTGATAAGCAAGAGATAGGTAGCGCAGCATAGCGATAGAACGAAGCAACTAGCATAGCAATGATAGTAGTGAGATCCAGGGTAGCGGTCATGTTGCCTGACATCCCTCTAGGAAGAAGAACGAGTCCATGAAGAAGATGAAGACACGAAGACGAACCAAGCATAGACGAACGAATCCTCAGGATCGCAACGAAATGGGAACTATCGAAAAGAAGCACACAACATGGTAAACACACCACACATGAACAAAGCATGATCGAAGTACAATCCACTTGACAGAAGACTCCACTCGGATATCCCAATTCCACTCGACCATAGCTGGGTCACTCGATCATATGAAGAACCACTCGGAGTACAAACGATCTAAAGTCATGCTAAGATGGCAACAGTCAGGCGTTCACTCTGCAGTCTTAAAGATCATTTATGGTTGGCGTTACCAGTAATGCCCCTACCTTAACTCACATTGAACCCTGTGTAACTGAGGGTTGCAAGGGTCCTGGCGCACTCTATATAAGCCACCCCCTCCTCAGGCACAGGGGTTCGCACCCCTGGTAACATCCACACATAATCCAGTCGACAAAGCCTCAGGGCACCGAGACGTAGGGCTTTTACCTCCTCTGAGAGGGGCCTGAACTCCTAAACTTGCGTGTACAACCTCACCGTAGCTAGGACCTTGCCTCCTCCTACGTATCCCCTATTCTTACTGCCAGACTTACTCCCACGACAGTTCTATATGCATCGACGGGTAGCACTATCTTTTTTGAAGACTGCGTTTTTACTCCCATAGATACTGCCATCAGCCCCTCCAATTCAAATGGATGATAAACAAGAAAAGTAATTGAATGTATTGACATTGTATGATAGACAGGTGCAATGGATAGTAGGGAATAAAAGAGGGCATGAAATAATTCACATTTATGTTGTCTAACCAAACAGGATAGCATGACGCAATTTCACATATATGATGGCTAACTAAAAAGGATAGTATGACACAATTTCACCTATATGATGGCTAACTCAACAAGATAGAATGACATAATTCAAAATATGATTACTATGTAAATAGAATGACATGATATAACAATATGATGTGTCTATTAAAGTGGTTGGCATGCCATAATTCACATACACGTCGTCGATGGAAACATGATGGCATGTTATAATTCACGGATAGAATGACATAATTCAAAATATGATGACTATGTAAAAAGGATGAGATGATATAACTATATTATGTCTTTAGAAAATAGGTTGTCACGCCATAATTTAGATACATGTTGTCAATTTAAACATCATGGCCTGATATAATTCAAATATATGATTTCTATACTAAGCAAGTAAGCAGATGGCAATCGCATATATGATGTCTAAACTAAGCAGATGGCATTCAATATTGTGTATATGATGTAAAAACTAAGCATTGCAAGACAACATATGCATGATATGAGTAACAAAACCCTGCCAAGTTTGAGCATACACCTCCACTACAAAAAAAAGACACATCCGTGACATTTTGGGTCGAACAAATTTTTTCTGTCATATTTATGACACTTCTATGACGTTAATTGTGACAAAACCCGGTATCATCATAGATGTGGTGGGATCCTACTTATATGACAAAAAATCATGATAGAAAATGGGCTTTTCATCTTGGGCTGGCCGGAGATGCAGATGCATCACATTCTTTGGGCTGTCCATGACGGAAAAAATCATGGTAGAAGCGAGGGCGAGGAAAATTTCGGGGAGTTCCCGGTTACAGTGGGTGGTCGGGGGCCGAGCGATGCACGTTTCTCTCGTACCGCACGCACGTGGGTGTGAGGCGTTGGGCTCTAACTGAACCCGAGCGATCGCACTAGCTACGTTACTGGACCCGAGTGATTCCTTCGCTACTGCTGCTAACTGAAGCCGATCGATGCTGCCTCTAGATGAACAGTGAGCATTGCTGGGGGGGGGGTGGATGAATAGTGAGCGTTGCTGGGGGGGGGGGGTTGGATGAACAGTTCCCGGTGGGGGTGGATGAATAGGACCCCGTGGTGTTGCCTCTGGATGAACAGGACCCCGATCGATCGAGCTAGTTGGGGCTGGATGAACAGGACCCCGCGGAGGGCTGGATGAACAGGACGAACCCGTGGAGGGCTAGTTGAACAGTAGCCGGTGGAGGGCTGGATGAACAGTAGCCCGTGGAGGGGTGGTTGAACAGGAGCCCATGGAGAGGGCTGGTTGAACAGTAGTCGATGGAGAAGCGCGCAGTGGAGGCTGGATGAACAGGAGCCCGTGGATGAACACTCACAGGTGGAGGCTGGAGGAGGTCGACGGTGGATGAACAATATCCTATGGAGGATGGAGGAGGTCGATGGTGGAGATGAACAATATCCCGTGGAGTCCCGTTTTGCGGTACGCCACACCCCTCCTGATGAACAGGACCCTCGTTTCGACCATAGCGCTCCAACACAAGTTCGTTTCCTTCGTTTTTTGTGGTAGGCCACGCCCCTCCCAATCAACAAGACCCCGTTTCGACAGTAGGAGGTCCAACAGAAGTCCGTTCCTCTGTTTTGCCGTACGCCAGACCCCTCCCGATGAATAGGATCCCGTTTCAACCGTGGCCGGTCGAACACAAGGCCGTTTCCTTTGTTGTGCGGTGCGCCAGGCCTCATTTCCATCGGCTGTTCCGTCCAAGCCCTCCCGATGAACACGACAACGCATTCCGTTCCGGCCCAGCCGGTTGGCTCCCGATGAACACGACGACGCCGCTGTTTCTCCATTATGACCCAGCCATGTACACGAGCCCTGGCCATACGTATGCGCGAGTAGGCATTCGAGACCCCGCCCGTATGTACGTACGTGGCTGTATTTTCTTTCTTGCACACTAGCCGCTGTATGTATGTGTACATGCTACGTGTGCGCCTCTACTACGACACGTGCGCGCCTCTACATCGACCAGTATGTACGTACACGTTCGCGACCAGAATGGCAACGCTACGTACGCTTCGACCAGGTGGGTCCCGACCGTCAGGCACTTGCTTGCGTGCGAAGATGTAGCTGGTGGGTCCCAGCAGTCAGGGGGGCGAATCATTTTTTTTGCCCGGACGCACTTCCTTGCGTGCGAAGATGTAGCTGGTGGGTCCCAGCAGTTAGGGGGGAAACATTTTTTTCATGAAATGCGGTGGCCCGTCCGGTGGGTCCCCGCTGTCAGGTGGAGGAATAATTATTTTTCACGTAATAAGGAGGCACTTCCTTGCGGCTGTCATGGACCCAGCTGTCAACCTCTCCACATAAAATACTCTTTTGATGGAAGTCGTTTGTTGACCACATTGACCACGCCGCGCCGAGAGCACCACGGTAGTGGACGACGGCGAGGCCTAGGAAGGGGACGACGCGGAGCCGGGGAAGACGCGTTAGTGGATGCCCATGCGGAGGGGAGTACGAGGGTTCACTAGTTCGGCTGCGGTGTGAGGCTGCCGTCGCCGCAGAATAACAGGGGGTGTGGGTGAGTCGAGGGATGGCCTGGCCAGCAGTGGGAGTAGTAGGGGGCGGTGAGGCCTCCATGGCAGCACAGCCGGCCACGGGAGGCAGGAGCAGGCGGCACGACAGGCGCTGCTTTGGGCGTTTGGAGCAAGAAGACCAGAGGTTGAAGAAGCACTACGGCCGTTGGATGGACATCGTACGGTCACTGGATCTAGAATTGTGCATACTGACTAAGTTGACAAAGCCCTCCATCCCCATCAACTTAGTAGGCCCACAAGTCAGCCTCCCACTATACTGGGTCCCAGCTAGCAGGGGGAGTATTCATTTTTTTTGTGCGTAATAAGGAGGCACGTCCTTGCGTGCAAAGATATAGCCGGTGTGTCCGAGCTGTCAGCGGCGGTAATGTTTTTTTCACGAAATACAGAGGCCCTTTCGGTGGGTCCCAGATGTCAGGTGGAGGAATCATTATTTTGCGCGTAATAAGGAGGCATTTACTTGCATGTGCCCGTGGACCCAGTTGTCAGCCTCTGCACGTATAGTCCACTTCAGATGCATGTCGGTCATTGACCATGTTGACCACATCGCGCCGAGAGCACCAGGGTGGTGGACGACGGCGAGGCCTAGGAATGGAACGACACGGAGCCAGGGAAGACTCGGCAGTTGTTTCCCAGGCGGAGGGGAGTACGACTGTACGAGGGTTTACTGGTTCGTCTACCATCGCGGAGAATAACAACAGGTGTGGGTGAGTAGACGGATGGCTAGGCCAGTGATGGGAGTACAGTGGGGCGGTGAGGCCTGCGCGGCAGCACAGCCGGCCATGGGGAGGAGGGAGCAGGAAGTCCCGCTGGTGCTTGTTTGAGCGGCTGGAGCATGAAGAGCAAAGATTGAAGAAGCATGACGGCCGTTGGATGGACATTCAACAGTCACTGCTTGTGCGTCAACCTTTTTTTAGGAAAGCTCAAATCTGTGGAAAACAGCATACAACCCATCTGCCATTATTTCTAATAATTTACAGCCCATTTGCTAATCCTTAAGGTTTTTTTGGAGCCCATATTCTTTTTGTTAGCATTTACATCCCATATTATGGCCACGGTTAAAAAATTATACGAAATTTTGCATATTTCGGTGCGGTCCGAACTGTTTTTAATCCTAAAATTTTGAGTCACATTCAAACTGATTTTAAAATAAATGTATATCAATATAAAATCCAACAAATTGTTCACGCATAAAAATCAATGCAATTTTAAATCTTGAAATTAAAAAAAGAAATTTGAAACAAATTGCCGGTTTGATGTGTTCTAAAAATCTACAGCCCATTTCTCATTACTGATAGGACATTTTCTCAGCCAACCGAATGAAGCTCTTCTCGTCTTGAAAGATTTGCAGCCCAACAGGCCTGACAAAGTGACTTACTTGACAAATCACAAAAAATCTGGGCTAGCCATTTTCAGAAAGAAAAAAAAACTACTGGGCTGGTCTGTGGTAAACATAAAAGAAAAGGCTGTCTAGACAAGCCAGAGTGCCCCGCACAGACCAGTTGACACGCTGCTTCTGTCTCAAAAACAAATTAGATAAATGCCACTCCAATTATGGCGGTTCATAAAAATGCCACTGCAATTTCCAAACTTTGAAAAATGCCACTGCAATTTTTGCAAACTTTGACGCAACTGCAATTTGCAAACTTTGAAAAACGCCACACCAGATTTCGAAAAATGCCACTAGAAATGGCATGAAATGGCATTTTTCAATGTTCGGAAATTGCAGTGGCATTTTTCGGAAACACCAGATTTGGAGTGGCATTTATCAAATTAACCCAAAACAAAAATAACTGGGCGAGCTGCTGGGTCCCTGGTGTCAGCCGCTCGTTGTGCAATTCTCTCATTTATTGACTATGTTGACAATGGCAGGGGACCTAGATGTCAGAAATCCATTAGGAGGAGCCATTGTTTTATTGGCTTGAAATAAGGAGGCACTTGCTTGCGTACTGCCACGACCTTGGCGGGTACTTACTATCATCCTCTCCACGTACAATAATCTCCTGATTGTGTACGCATCAACCTGGTAGGCCCACAAGTCAGCCCCTAAACCCGTGGCGGACAAATACAACCCATTTAAAAAAATAACAGCCTATTCCATACGTTCAAACAGAAAGTTCAACATTCAGAGCAAAGTAACAGGTCTGATCCACATATAGAGTACTGAACTTCCACGTTGACAACCATCATAGCCAAGTTAACTATCTACTCCCACTAATACTCTAGTAGCATACAAGTACTAACTTACTCTTAGCTAACTAGATGATGCTGGACGCCATCTCCAGTACACGCTAAACGCCAGCACCGGCATCCTCCGCCTTGCCTCGGACTAGACAGAGGTGCGATAGGGCACGTTGCTCTCGCATGTTGGCCCTTTCCATGCCGGCGTGGTCCACCGAAGCTTCAGCTTCTAAGCGGGAAACCCACTTGACGAGCTGGTAGTAAAAATTGGTGTCGCGAACGCGTGTGTGCCCAACAGCCTCCAGGGCTATTTGCCGGGCGCCGACCTCCACGTAGTCGGCCCAGTTGTGGGCGCTCTGCTCACGACTCAGAGGGTCAGTGCGGTACTGCTCCATGTCCCGCTGGCGGCGCAAATCGGCGATACGCTGCTCCTCCGCCAGGCGGTCGCGCTCCAACAACTCCTGCTCCTCCGATAGGTGGATGCGCTCCAACAAGTCCTCAATCTCTGCATTGCCATCTAAAGACCGATAGAATGCCTCCTCCCTCTGTCTGCCTTCCGGTGAAAAACGAACACTAGTTCTGGCGGTGACCGCCTCCGGCCTCGCCTATCGCGGCTGGGCGGGGGCATGGAGGACGTGGCGAGAGCGAGGATAAGTGGCGAGCGACGTCAGGCCGGTGGGGGCTTATGAGGATAG
Source organism: Triticum timopheevii (assembly GCA_963921465.1). Classification (NCBI taxonomy): domain Eukaryota; kingdom Viridiplantae; phylum Streptophyta; class Magnoliopsida; order Poales; family Poaceae; genus Triticum; species Triticum timopheevii. The sequence goes on along the minus strand of OY997266.1, from coordinate 186,205,548 downwards.
GGCGAGTTGGGTCACGGTGCCATCGGAGAAGGCCGGGAAACAGTACTTATAGGCGGAAGGTAGCGCGACGGTCATCGGAATTCAATGCATAAGCAGACATGGCTTAGCGCGCCAACTTGCCATGGTAAACTAGAGAAACTAAAATTATGACTGTGCCGTCCCGTCCCATCCTTGCTGGGTCGCACGCCGGCATGACGGTCAAATGAGTGCACTCGAATCATCCAGATGAGGTACTCCCTCCTTGAAAAATAATGATTCCACGGATTTAAAAGGCCCACAACAATTAAAGCGCATCTTTTTTTGCATCAGTTCGCTGCCTTAATTACGGCCGGTTGCATGCAGGCACTCAGAATCGCTCGCAGCCAATACACAGAGCAGCATGCAACGAGTCGCAGCCGAGGGCACGCATGCAGCCACTTAAATCGCTGGAATTAATTAGGCTTAAACTTCTGCATGCAATTAATTATTGCCATGCCTTGGTCTTGCTGCTTTGGCTCACAGAACTAATAAACCCGGACGGAGGGAGTACCTTGGTTGGTGATATTTTTGAATTAAGCCCTGCAAACCGGAAAGGAGGTACTAGTACGTGAGTGATTTGCTATTTATTCATGTAGGATTGAGTAGGTCGTTTCTTGAATTGAGCATTGCAAACTGGAAAGGAGGTAGCATGTGCGTGATCCACTATTTATCCGTGTAGTATCGAGTAGGTCAGATAGTGTACGTGTAGGATCGAGTTGGTCGGATGGTGTATGTGTACGATCGCATTAACTGATGAACGTTAGCTAGGAGATAAGACATTTGTGAATGTTTTTGCTAGCAGTTTCTTCAGATTCGCATGGCATTTTCTTCAGAGCAGCTTGTCAGTTTCTTCAGAGGTAGGCATTTTTATTCAAAAAACTGTCACTTCGGATCTTGCGTCGCAATTAAAACTTCCAGAAGCGCATTAGTAGGCTAGCCAGTGACCGATCAGTAACATGTAAACACTGAGCGAACAAAAATAAGTTACTGTTAATGCATCTTAATGATTCACAAATCATATACAAGTATGTTGCTCCAAAAGCAAAGATCAGCCACTTCGGATCTTGCGTCGCAACTAAAACCAACTAGTACGATTCCCATACATAAGATCGACATGTTATTGCATCTCAATGATTCACAGATCATAAACAAATATGTAGCTCCAAAAGCAAAGATCTAGAAAAAACATCTGTTCTTCCTACTAACATGGATGCTTCTCTTGGCCAACATTCAGTACAGACTGAAATACAAATTTGTTTGTGAAGTCTACAATTCCTCTTACAAATGTAAGTGGTTTCACCAACAACTGGAACCATGAGAATGAACCACACATGATGGTGGAACATCCACTGCAATATGATTTGGTCTTCTCTCGATCACACGGCGAGTCTATTTTCGAAATACAAACTTTCACTTAGGCAAAATGATGCCCATTATATAATCAGACCAAGGCAATGAAGCACCTAGCGTTGGCCAATAAATAGTACAATGCTACTTTTCTGCAGTCCATGAAGTGACTATCCAATCTTTCTGTGTCTATTTTCAAATGGCACTGTGACTATACTATTCTCTCGTGCAGTTCAACCAAAATTGCGGTCACTTTGTTTGTTTGCCAAATAGCAATGGACAAACATCTCTATCTGCACAAATATCAAGCAGCTAGTAAACATATACCGCACCTTGTATTTTTGGTTTAAACATGTCTCTTCCGCTTAGCATCTGTCATGTTTTGCACTGGACAATTTGATATAGTCATGTTTTGCCCTGGACAATTTCATAGTAAATTGATTTGCTGGTTCAGTGCAGAAGTATAGCACCTATTCTTCATCAGACCAAGGATATCCGTGTTCGCAGTGATGGAAGAGGTGAAATCGATACAACCGAAATTGAGCATCCAATCATTGAATGATGTCCTGCACCTCCAATGTAGGTCCACCCTGCTAATAAATTCACATGCAAACCACTAGTATTACTATCTAATGATAGTACAAAAAGAGTAGCAAGATAGTAGCAAATCATGTACCTTTGTAATGAACAGCTCATAGTGCCACCAATTGGATATAAAGGTTTGGAAGAACACATGCTCCTAATGTTGAACCATTTGGACTTTTTGTGCAGCTGCACTAAAATCGAGCATCCCTGTTTGCATAGATATTTAAAGTGTGATTACTATAAAAGTGGCACTAGTTGAAGCATAGACTCACAAATATAAGCATTCCAATTTCTTAATGGGAAAAGGTAGCAAGACTGTTTCTAACCACCTGTTTGAAGGAATAAATAAGGCAACAATGGCTGATGTCAGGAAGGCATATATAGTTCTTTCTGAGAGAATGATCGATTCATGACCTTTCATCTTTTTTAAACATATTTTGTGCAGTTCAACTAAAATAAAATGCCATCAGCGCCTTGACAATTCAGTGACACTGTACAAAAGGAAATGACTTAACATTACATCATGATGTCAGGTATGTAGTCGACAGGCATTAGGGATAAACATACAGACCTCCTCCAATAACAAAATGAACATTAATTTTAACAAAGGTGTGACTAGATTTACTGGGATAATTTGAGTGAACTGTACACCCTCTGTTCCTTAATATAAGACGTTTTCCCAGTTCAATTTAAAGTACCCAAACGTCTAGTATTTAGAAAAACAGGTAGTAGTTTTCTTGAGCACATATCTGGGAAAGCTTGCCACACTTTATTTATGTTCATACGCTAATGCAACACCATTCGAATACTACAAATTTACACTAATCCAGTGGCTAGTGCAATAGTAGAGTAGTTATTTTATTACAGGGTATAGTACAATGGTTTTACTGAACAAATTTCAATAAACTCTAGCACTGGAAGAGTTCTATAAGAATTAACAAAACAAAATGTAAAGGTAACAAGTTTCAACACTGGTATACTAGCTGTGCATGAGCATTAAACCAAATACAAAAGTCTGAAGGTAACTAGCATTATTAACTAATGATAGTATAAAAAAATTGCAAACCATGTACCTTCAAGGTAAATATCATTTCGAACTCGAGGGGACCAAAAAATTGCTATCCCAATCTTGATAATCGGTCAAACATAAAAACTTGATCGAATGAATCAAGAGAACAACTGGAGGAGGAGGTGCCCACTCTTGACCTTTCCTCTTGACATTGTACAAAAAAAATTGACTCATCTCATGAAAGTGAGGTATGTAATCTATAAGCATTAACAGTGCAAAAATCTGAAGGTAGAAACAAGATTCATCGTTGGTATACTGGCTGCGCAACAACATTAGAATGCCTTAGCTGAAAAATCTTTAATACATCCACAATCAACAACTAACCCTGAAATAATCAAGTGACATTAAATGGCATTGCTTAAATTTATCGGTGGCATTAGACTGAGTGCGGCATTAGTTAAATGTGGCATCACTTTAGCAGTAGCATTGCTTGACTTGACTGCTGGCGTTATACTAACAGCAAAAAAGTGGCAATAAGAGCATAGGAGGCCCATTCGGACAGTGGGCGCACTAGTACGATGTACCTCCACGGACGCGAAGAGTGGTGAGGGAGGTATGCTTTCCCAGAGCAACAAATATCCAGGCAGCATATGTGGATTATGTCCCATTTTTGTTCTCTTTAGCCACCTTTTTCCTATGTGAGGACAACAAACCGATCGACCTGGTCATTCTCTATTGTGTTGTCATGCCTTTCTACCCTTATTCAACCAAGAGACACGAGACTCGTTCCTTAGCTACTGATTTTCCCCTTTTCAACCTAGATGCGGGTTCGATGTCTACTCTCTTGGACAGTATAGTCTCCCTTCCTTTCCTTATTCAACCCAGACATGGATTAGTCTGCATGAAGTAGGGTTTCCTTTAATAGTGCAAATTAAGGTTTTCGTCTGCGTGACCAGCAGAGCAGATATAGCAAATTGGGAAGATGGTGGAGTGGAAAAAGATCCACATGCAGCGACGTGGCAGATGGGGAAATAGAACAAGGGTATGGTTCAAAAACAGGTAGCATACCTGAGGGTCGGCAGGTTTCGCTTGTGGTCGTCGTCCTCCGGACACACTAGGACAGCATGCTTGGGGGCGGAGGCCATCCCATGCGGGCGCTAGGTTTGAGAGGACGGCCTTGTTGTCAGTGCGTGACCTCGCTCGCCGACGACGAGTGCGTCAACGCTGCACGTCCTTTTCTTCCCTGGCAGATCTGTGACCACCGGTGAGGAGGGAGAGAGAGGCCGCATCTTTTAGATATGGAGAGAGGGTGATAGTGTGAGAAGCAAGTGGGTAGCCCTTTGCAAGAAAGCGCTGAAGCTCCAGCCTATATAATTTTTTTATACTACTAGTACTAGAGGTGGAGTAGTGGCAGAGTAGTTTATATTTTCTCAGCATACAGTACTAGTTAGTCGTGCTTCAAAACTAAACGACACACCATTAAAAAAATAAAGTCGAGAAATAATGCGGCACTTCGGGCCAACGCGGCTAGATCGCATTTTGCACAAGAAATTCCACACCATGTTTCGTTGACATGTGGTCCCGTTCCAACATGTCAGTGAAACGACGGTGAGTCCTTTTCTACAATTTTCGAACGGACGTGTAGGCTGGGGTGCCTCTTCGTGTACCGTGGCAAACTGGCAACCGTCCACCAACTCTTCGCCTTTCCCTCTCGATTTGGAACTGCTGTCGCACGCTCTTCCTCCCTCCTCCATTTGCCTTCACCCTTCCTTATGCCATTGTTCGATCGTCTTCTCCATGGAGGGAACAGGCCGGAAATGACCCCGTTATTCTTGCCTTGATCTGAAAGATGACGTGGTGGAGGAACTCATTGATCGGTGCGACGTCATCACCTCGGCTAGCATGGCAAGTTCGTTCAAGACCATTCTCGACTCAACTAATAACATCATTACAAGGAACCCAAGGGTCCAGGAGCGGTTTGATCTCCCTTATCTTCTTCGCTATAAGCCTGTTCGCATGGGCGCGGATGACAGAGGCCTCACCTTGTGCAAGTTGATGCCGCTTGATAATGATACGTGTGATGTCAAGATGCCATCACTTAAGGGTAAGACCTGGGCTGGCGCAAATGGAGATTGTGTTGTTTATATTGGGTACAATTGCGAGTGGGAACTTGTTAATGTGTACACTCGTCAGCGGATTCCACTTCCAAAGATCTCAGAGTGCCCTAAGGTTGAGCACATGGATGATCTACATACGTTCAAATATGATCATGGTGGCTGTCGTATACGGAAGATAGCAATTTGTCGAGTTCCCAACCGCTCTTGGAATTACAAGAACTATGAGGTTGTTGCTATCTTAGACAAGCTTGTTGCCGTCGTTACTGATTCCACGGTTCGTCCATGGATATTGCTCAAAAATTAGTTTCTGTAAACGAATGATGAGTACTATGATGCAATTGATCATAAGAGGATCTTTTGTTTGCTTCCACCACTCGTGGCACTGTTTTTGCATGGGATCCTCGTAGTTTCGGTACGTTTGTCTTCCACCGTAATTATAATTATTTCATCCAGATTCATGCGGGTTAGCAAGTTTCCCTTTACTAATTAACCTTCTTCTTGTGTTTCCAAGGTCCTGTTAACATTCCACCACCTATACTTGAAAATTTTTTATAACCAAGGGGGAGATGACGATGGTGATGATCACAAGCATGAGGACAAGCAGGACTTATATACTCAGTGGCTCCTGGCAACTAATTCTGATGGATCACCTCTTCTTGTCTGTATATAGTGCACTGAGATTGTTACTACTGAGGGAGCACGTGTCGTCTCCCATGGTCGCGCTCTCCGGACCTATTCCAACACCCGTTGCAGGGTATTCGGGATGGATACTAGTGTGCTAGCGCCAACACCTTCTACCTGGTACAGTATTGATAGTCTTGAAGAAAACTCGCTCTTCCTTGGACTGAACTATCCAATGATGGTTAAAGGCGATCCAGCTGCTATTGACACAACATTACTACCATTTATGAGAAGCAACTGTATCTATACCTCGGACATTGCAGTGGTTCCCTACCCTACTCCTAATATATGCCGCTTCAGCCTGGATGATCAGTCCTGCGTTGCTCTTGATATTGACAATAGCTGGCCCTTCCCGGAGCACCTATGGTTCAAAGCAAGTGTTTCCAACGCGGAGGATTGGTTGAGTTGAAGTTCATTTCATTGCTTGTTATTTGTTGTGTGATGAAAACTTCAGTATTTACTAGAATGTTTTGTTGGAAATAATTTATAATCCAACATGTATCCTCATTGTCATTGTGTGTTGATGACTTGTTGTATGTAATGAATGGTACATTTGCAAATGCATGTCATAGACTCAATTTATGAATGGTTTTCGAGTCACTTCTTGGAGTGTGAGTACCGTAGTAGTATAGCCAACATCCGGTTAGTATATGAAGTTGCCACATAACATAGAGCCAACCTAATATTGGAGTATGCTAGTCCTCCACCGGCGTGCCGCTTCAAATGGCGGATGAAGTGAGAGGTCGCGTCACCTTGTGTCCAGATCTGAGATGCCACATGTACCAGATGAATGACTCCAAGTTCGACCACCGTGATGCTAGGTGCGAGCCGAGGAACACTGTTAGAGAGACCCCCCTCATAATTTTCCAACATTGGTCGTTTGATTCATAGGATAGAACGCTATAGGATTTTTTCCCTATGTAATCATGTTTTAATTGGCAATCTAGCATCCACTCCAACTTTTTTTTTCACTTCCTTTGTTCCTATGAAGAGAGTACTTGCTCTAAATGATGTGCCACTGCAAGAGCCGCCTATATTAATTAACCATGCTCTACAAAGGTGGACCGTCTTTGGCTATAGTAGTACTGTACTAGGTTAGTAGGTGACCTTGCGCTTGGCTCTTCTCCTCTTCTGGAAGTCGAACAATAATGATGGTACTACAGTAGTACTTCTGGCAATCTGACACCAAATGAACTGTTGCACGTCCACCGCTTGTAAGCAAAAGTTTCTCCTTGTGCTGCGAGCCACCTCATATGCGTTGGTGAGGGAGAAGGTAAGGAAGCTTCTCATCGTTCTGTGAGTTGACGGGACACATCAATGTTATTTATTAGTACTCTCTTCAAAAAGGGCCGACCATATCCATGGCTACCATCCCGTGCTCTGTCATTGAGTACGTGCACTATACACGTGCCATCGAGGAGAAAAAATATTGCGTAGTACTAGGTGCCATCGAAGTGCACGACTCACTTACGCACTGCATATCTCCATTTTCTTGCATGACACGCCACCTTGATGCTAGATGTCCCGTGTGTCATGGAGGCATATAGTATGATTTTTAAAATGGAGGCATATAGATGTCCCGCGTGTCGGAAAAAGGATGAACAAAGCTCATGTCTTAAACGAAAGAGTGGAAGAACATAGATTCCCGACGACCCAGAAGGAGCAAAAAACCTCGCGGTGGAGCGTCTGCACTCACAATATTTTTTATTATTCAGCGATATAAAATCAACCAAGTCTCCCCACGTTCCCATACCATTCTATAGTATGAGAATAACTTTGAACGTAAGCCATTGATTCACTCTATCCAATGGTCATAGTTTGAAAATCAAAACAAAACCAAGCATTGGATCAACTCTTTTAGCACTTAGATTGTTGCCGCCTGCCCACCTAGCCCACCTATATATTCGCTCATGTGTGATGACGACAGGAGCTATCCACTCAGATTGTATGTTAAAAAAATAAAGGTCGATAACTAATGCGGCACCTTGGACCAACGTGGCCAGATGGCATTTTGCACAAGAAATTACACACCATGTTTCGTTGACATGTGGTCCCGTTCCAACATGTTAGTGAGACGACGACGAGTCCTTTTCTACTATATTCGAATGAACTGTAGGCCGGGCCGCCTCTTCGTGTACCGTGGCAAACTGGCAACCATCCACCGACTCTTCGCCTTTCCCTCTTGATTTGGAACTGTTGTCGCACGCTGTTCGTCCCTCGTCCATTTGCCTTCACCCTTCCTTCTGCCATTGTTCGATCGTCTTCTCCATGGAGGGAACAGGCCGAAAATGACCCTGTTATTCTTGCCCCAATATGAAAGATGACGTGGTGGAGGAACTCATTGATCGGTGCGACGTCATCACCTCGGCTAGCATGGCAGGTTTGTTCAAGACCATTCTCGAGTCAACTAATAACATCATTACATGGAACCCAAGGGTCCAGGAGCGGTTTGATCTCCCCTATCTTCTTCATCGTGACCCTGTTGACTGGCGCGGGGACGACGGATGCCTCGCCTTGTGCAAGTTGATGCCGCTTGATAATGATACGTATGATGTTAAGATGCCATCGCTTGAGGGCAAGGTTGGGCAGGCGCAAATGGAGATTGGGTTGTTTATATTGGGTACAACTGCGAGTGGGAACTTGTGAATGTGTACACACGTCACCGGGTTCCACTTCGAAAAATCTCAGCAGACTGCCCAGAGGTTGAGCACACTGGTATTCTATGCACGTTCAAATACGATCACGGTGACTGTCTTCTACGGAAGATAGCAATTTGTCGAGTTCCCAACCACTCTTGGCATTACAGGAACTATGTAGTTGTTGCTATCTTCGACAAGATTGCTGCCGTCCTTCGTGGTTCGACTCGATGGATATTGCTCAAAAATCAGTTTTTATACACGGATGTGTACTGTGATGCAATTCAATTCGAGGTTCTTGTGTTTTCTTCCACCACTAGTGGCACTGTTTTTGCATGGGATCCTCGTAGTTTCGGTACATTTGTCTTCCACCGTAATTATAATTGTTTCATCCACATGCATGCGGGTTAGCAAATTTCCCTTTACTAATTAACCTTCTTCTTGTGTTTCCAAGGTCCTGTGAACATTCCACCACCTATACTTGAAAATTTTTATAACCAAGGGGGAGACGACGATGGTGATGATCACGAGCATGAGGATGAGCAGGGCCCATATACTCAGTGGCGCCTGGCAACTTATTCTGATGGATCACCCCTTCTTGTCTATATACAGCCCACTGCTAATGTTACTACTAAGGAAGCAGGTGTTGTCTCCCATGGTCGCACTCTCCGGACCTATTCCAACACCCGTTGCATGGTATTCGGGATGGATACTAGTGTGCTAGCGCCAACACCTTCTCCCTGGTACAGTATTGATAGTCTTGGAGAAAACTCACTCTTCCTTGGACAAAACTATCCAATGATGGTGAAAGGTGATCCAACTTCTGTTGACACAACGTTACTACCATTTATGAGAAGCAACTGTATCTATACCTCGGACATTTCGGTGGTTCTCTACCCTAGTACTGATATAGTAGGCCGCTTCAGCCTGGATGATCAGTGCTGCATTGGTCTCAATATTGACAATAGATGGCCCTTCCCAAAGCATCATTTGTGGTTTAAAGCAAGCGTTTCCCACGCTGAGGATTGGTTGAGTTGAAGTTCATTTCATTGCTTGTTATTTGTTGTGTGATGAAAACTTTAGTATTTATAATGTATCCTAGTTGTTGTTGTGGGTTGATGACCTGTTGTATGTAATAAAATGATGCCTGTGATAAACTTACTAAATTTATGAATGGCTTTCGAGTCGCTTCTCTGAGTGTGTGCTGCGACGAGGCAAAAAAATATTTTCCGAATACATAATTGTACGTGCATTGCAACAGGTTATCGGATGTGGCCAATCAACAATAGTACACTATTTGTACTAGCTTCACATGCTTCATGCGTCAGATGGGTGTTTTTACTGTAGCTGCGAATCCCATCATCCTAGGTCCTCGGATGAGTCCAGTAGAAATTGCATTCTGATGTTTCGGTTCAAACTTTCAGAACTACTGCACTATTTCTACGTCTACGTATACGCAATACAACAAGTTTTAAACTTGAGACCAGCCACCCACCCTCACAAAGAACACTTTTTAACCTAGCACAGACTCCAGGAATTTTGGCCATAGTGTGAGGTGGGACATATGTTAATGTATTCGCTGTACGTAACCAGCACCTCAAATCCTCAATACTACTACTCCTATATAGTGGTATGGTGGCATGGGCCAGAACAAGCATTCACATCCAGGAGTACGGCACACGCCACCAGCACGACTTCCATCCGACACCTTATTTCTTGGAGTCCGTGCTACAACTATCTCTTCAACCTCATCGTTTCTCTAACTCAACCATCGCTTGGCGGGCGAGGTGGGGGTTTGCCGAATGTCGGCCTCCTCAACTGCGGTCCCACTTGTAAGGCCAACTCCAACGCACAACCCCAAAAGGACCTCCGTATTGCCTGGATTCTGTCCGTTTGGGGGCAATGGGGTCGTGTCCGGGCCATTTCTCGGATGCGGTAGCCGTGCGCCGAACGCGCGGACGCATCTCGGCCGCGTACATTTTCCTTTGCAAACACATATCTTTTTTTCATCATTGATTTTTGGTACATCGAAATACATCACCAAAATTTGACTAGAAAAGCAAGACCAAAGAAAACAAGAACCACAAGAATACATTTTAGAAGATATCCAACTTCCATAACTGCTTCTGTAAGTTGGATTAGTGCCTTCTTGATGCATTCATTGTTGATCTGCGGAGGCTCGATCTTGCGTGCTTCTTTATTCTTCGAGTGTAAAGAAGTAGACATTGCTTCCTCGCATCTAGTATCATGTCTAGCCTCTATTCTATCAACAAGTGCACTAGTGTCATCTCTAGCCTCTATGCTAGCTAAAAGTGCTAGAACATCTACTAAATTGCGCTCTGTCAATATATCGATGTACTATTCTTCCCAATACCAAAACTTGCATCCATTCTACACAATAGAATTTTAATTTAGCACAACTAGTCTAATCCGAGAGCACAACCAAAGATTTGGTCGAGTTCTTCCTCCTTTTGCTGACACGTGGGACATCCAGCATCCATGTCGTGTCATGCAAGAAAATAGAGTGGTAGTTGAAGACACGTGAAGTGCATCTTGGGTTAAACTGTAAATAGAATCTTACTACTCTTGAGTAACTCCAAAAGCAGGCACTAAATATATTTATTGGATTTGTTTTTCATCACGAGCACGTCGAGGTGAAAGATGTGCAGGTTCAGTGGGTCCTCTTGCATTTTCACCGACCGCATATGAGCAAACAGACGATGGGCTCCGCGCGTCTGCTGGCTGGCTGAGAAGAGAGGTAGAGGAGGGCTGAGCACGGACTCTAGGAAATTTGTTCTACGTAACCAGCACCTCGATATAGGCTCGATATAGTGCGTTGGCATGGGCCATAACTAGCATTCACGTCTAGCAGTACGACACATGCCACCCAGACGAGTCCCATTCGACACCAATTTTCTTGGAGTCCGTGCTACAACCATCTCTTCTCCCTCCTGTTTTCTGAGCCATCGCGCGGTGGGCGGGGTGGGGTTTTTCCGATATTCGATTTTCTCAACTGCAGTCCCACTTGTAAGTGAAAATGCAACACCGCACGTATTCCCCCTTGAGCAGCGTGCCGGACCAACCGTGTGGGGACGCGAACACGGCAGGCTTTTCCTTTTGAACTTGTAACTTGTAAATTTGGTTCTGCTCCATGGCGCGTCCGAGAGATAAAAATAACGATTTTCCCTAGAGTAAGGAGAAGTTTAGTTCTGGCACGGTTCATGCATGGAGTACGTACGAAAATTATGTAGTTGATGCGAAAGGTAAGATAAGTACTAGTAATACCATATACTACTACATGGATTTTACAGAAAGATAAAATACATACGGATCCATCAATGACATCCTCACGCCCTAGTGCGCTGGGTTACCAACCGACATGTGAGGAGCAGCGGCGTTGGTGGCGAGCTCAATGTGCTTCTGAACAATGCCGTCCAAGGTTGCCCTGTGGTCCAAGAAGGCCAGCGTCCTACCGTCCTCCTCTTGCATGTAGTAGTCCTTGTGGACGATTTGCGCGTAGACGTGGGTGATTATGTCGATGGTGTCTTGCTGCGCCAGGCGTTGCGAGGCGAGCGCGACCTCGAGGTGGACATTCTCCAGCGCGATGGCGGGCAGTCGCAGGGCCACCAGTGCATCGAAGAGGTTGTCACCATAGTGGCCATTGAGGGTGGCGGGCATCGCAGAGCCTGGGCACGTCGGCTGGAGGTGTAGGTCAAGGTCATCCACGAGCTTCTTGACGATGATGAACTTGTCGAGGAAGCCGGCGAGGACCTTATCAAACAAGGAGACGAAGCTGTTGTCCAAGTAGCCCCTTGCCCTGGCAGCCTCAAGCACTACCTGGGGACGCTCCTTGGTGCCAGGCCGCAGGCCGACGTCATGGACCATCTGGCACAGCCGGCTGATGCTCACGCTCATCGCCTCCATGGGTCTAGCTTAGCTTCTAGTCAACTGATCTTGTGATTGGAGTGATCACTCTTGCCCTTGGTTAGATTGCGTAGGTGTGTAGGATTTCATACTAGATTGGACTGGCGGGGAGCCTTTATATGAGAAGTGCAGACTGCGTTGAATTCACGTGCCTGTTGGCCATCTACTCCTTGACCCTCTATTGCACCTGCCTTTGGTTGTATGACAGGTGGGCCAGCCACCCGTTGGGCCCACGTGTCATGCACCCAAAGGCAGGTGCAATAAGTCAATGAAGCTGCGTCCCCCTCCGTGCCAGTGCAGTATAGTCATCTCATCGGACCTCTACTTGGGGCCAAACGCGAGAAGTTTGATGTTTACTGGTTTATTGGTCCCCTTTGCATTTCGCGCCATGTTTTGACCTTTGATTTGACTAATAAAATGTTAATGCATGTAACCAAAAATGTTGTGTAAGTCACCTTACGAAAAACAAATAATCCCAAAACACTTTTTTTGAGGGGTAATCCCAAAACACTTAGGATCGGTACATGAACTCCCACCTCGTTTCTTATTTCGTGACATATCAACCAATGAGAGATGTGGGCCGTGCATGCTTTCAATGACTTGAGACTACCAAACATGACATGCAGTGGTTAGTTCATTGCATGTAATCCTATTAATTAGCAAAAAGACATTAAGTTCTCTCGCCGATAAGAATAAAACAATACACCATGTATTTATTTACAGAGGGAGTAGTACACTTTTTGTGACATGCATTACTAGATATTGATAGTCAAATACTAAAATCCAGATGGATGTGGTAGTACTACTAAATCCAGACGGTGGTGCTAGTACTAGTAGTAGTACTACCAATGTAATAGCACTGTCCTACCCATTGGTCAAATTATTGTGTGCTGCTCCTCACAGTGAAGTGACAAGACCCTACGCCGGAGATGACACCTGAGTATAGGCGCCGTGTTCGGCATACCATAGTCAGGCTCACCGTCTGCATTCACTATCATCATGGCTGTAGAGCTAGCCTGCTTACAACTAGCCGTGTTCGACATAATTTCCCGTGCGTAGATGCCCATGCATTGCACGAAACACCAAGATTGGGGGGTGGATGGCGCCGGCAGCGGCCATCGCGCCAGATTTTTGCATGACCTTCTAGATGTGGTGGGGAGGAGATAAGGCTGATTGTGAGAGACAAGGAGTTGTTTGTAAATAGGGAACAAGTGCGGGCATCTTTTTGCAAAACTGGAGAAGTTTGGTTTTTATGCGTCAAATCTAGATCCGACGGCTATTGGTGAAAGATGGCAGGCCCAACATCATCACCAACTCAGGACCTGTTTGATTCGCAGGATTTTGAAAATGCAGGAATAGGACACGGCAATATTACAAGTTTCAAACCGATATTACAAATGTTAGGAGTAATGCTGCACCTACGAAGAGGGAATTACTAGGAAGTTTACGTAAGAACTTTTGTTACTTTAGGTGGATGCAACATTATTGTACAAACTAAAATCCACCGCCTTGACAAGTCACTAATGGGCAAATAAGTTTTCGAGTCTCTGGCCACTTGATGTTTCAAAAACAAATTCAGCTTCTGCGGAGACTTTGTCATTTAGGCTTAGACGCTTCAGGTGATCAGCACACCATTCATTGTTGCGCCAGAGAACGCCAAACCTCATTATGTTGAGCACACTTGCCTCCAGAACAAAGAACCTGGCCAATTTAATCTCAGATGTGCTGCCTCGGTAGTCGATCAAATCAATTCCTGTAAGATGGAGATCAAGACATTCGATGAGATTGTTATAGTGCATCACATTTTTCACTTTCGGGTCTTTTTTTATCTGCAAAAGAGGAGAACATATTGGAGCAGCTAGCTGTATAAGATTGCTGTGTCATCAAGAGGTACCAATATCATTCGCTCATACGATAGGGTTGGCTGGCTAGTGATATTTTTTCACTCACTCTCTCTCTCTTTCTCTCTCTCTCTCTCTCTCTCTTTGTCTTTCCTCTCATTTACCTAGGAGCACGTGAAGAGCTTGGGCATTTGTTGCCTTCCACTATGTGGTCGATGCCATATTTCTCAAAAGTATGCCACATATACGCATCGATGCCAAATCAAAAGATTTTGGCACCGCTCTCGCGATGTGAGAGAGTTGGCACCGTTGTGCACACAGACCCACATGTATAAACAAATCAATCAAACCAACTACACCAGCCTATCACTCTCCCAAACAAGTGTTTTTTATTGCCTTGGTCCTCTCTCTCTCCCACGCAAGTGTATTTTCATTGCGTGAGTTAATTTGGCACCGGAGCAAAGTAGGTGATCCAGATTGGGGCACCAGGTGAGCAATGGAGGGGCATCGATGCCAAATGCATCACAAGTGAATTTGGCACGTGTTTTGGCCTACATAGTGGAGGGTCATTATAGCCCACTTTTGTACTACCTCGTATTTAGTATAAAATTTTTGACCATAGATTTACCTAAGAAAATACCAATGCATGTCACTAAAAATTATACCATTTGAAATTATGTACAAATACGAATCCAACGATATAGTTCTTAGTGACATGCATTAACATTTTGTCAGTTAAATCTATGGTCAAATTTTGATACTACAAAATAGGAAGAGTAAAGCAGGATGGAGTTAGTACTTGCTCTTAGGGTAACCATAGAGTTACTAGTCTAAGTTACTAGTCTAAGTTACTAGGCTACTATAGTAGTATAACAAAAGAACGATGCAGGTGATCACGTGAGAAAAAATACTAAAAACATTTCTTTCGGTGCAGTGCGTAGATGCAGTTTTGAACACTACACTTGTCATCGTAATTCGGGAAAATTATGAAAAAATTGAGTTACGTTGTGATTATCGTTTACTAATAGGAAAGAAGTTTCACCTCGATGGGTAGCTTCTCCGTGCATGGAAAGCATGTAAGGAATCCAACAACTTGATCCAGATTGAGGCCGATAGATTTTATTGCCAAGATCTTCACTATGTGCATAGACTGGGTCAAGCTTGTGGGAATCATTTTCTGGAAGACGGTCATAAATACATCAAGAAGAAATTTAAAAATGCTAATTTCAAGAAGACAGAGAAGAAGATGAGTGCTGTTCCTGAACGATTACGGATCCAATAAAGAGTTTGGAGAATTTGGCAGACGAGTACACCAACGCTGACAATTTCGGCGCGTCAATGACCCTGGTTTTTATTGGACATTCTAGATCCAATACAAGCAATCTCTCAAGGAAAGGCGCATTCTCAATGACCATAAAGTGGAACAGCTGGAGTGATCTCTTCCCAATTGATGTCTTGTTGCGTGGCCAGCAAGACACATAAATCCATCGGAGAATCGTTGAGGCGATGTGGAGGCTACTGAACCCGTGGATCTGCTCAAGACGAAGGTACTCGAGCGCAGCATAGCTGCGGAGCAGGTGCTGCATAGCCTTCTTCGAGATGACAACATCTAAGAGGTCGAGCTGCTTGAGTTGAGGGAGAAAAAGGGCGGGCGCAGCATTAATCTGGGGAAGATAGAAGGAGCTGAAGCTGGTGCGGTGCAGCGTTGACGTGAGGCGGAGCGCGGACGGCGACAGAGAGCGACATCGTCCAGCTTCAAAGCTGAGCTCCTCGAGCTGATCTAGGGCGGGGGATAAGAACCACTCATCTAACTTGGCTTGGACCTTGCAGTTGGTACTGAACATGCGGATGTCAAGGCGTCTGGCTGGCCCAGGGTGCGATGAAAGGATCTTGGAGACTGCGGCCATGCGTTTGCAATCCTCGTCGCAGAGGCAGCTGTCGACGGTGAGGTTGAGTGGGACGCGGCGCTAGAGGGGGCGCCACCGCCGGGAGAGGAGGGTGGTCCGCACGACAGATTTTGTGGGGAGGAGGCCGATGATTATGAGCAGCATGTCGTCGGGGAGGATACTAATGAAGTTCAGGCTCGCCGGATGCGGTTTTGGCACAAGCCGCCTCCGCTTGTTGGCTGCCTCGCCGTCCATCTCAACCAGCGGCTACGCTGGTGTACACGTGTGCTGGTGTGTGTTGTGTGTTGGGTGTGCGCGAGTGCGTCCTTTTGTGTATGCTGCCGCGCAGTGGTGAATTGTGCACGAGTGCGTCCTTCATGCGGAAGAAGTGTGTCCTCAATGCGCCCTCAGTTTACTAGCATGCGGAGTGCTACACCGAGTGGTTTCAACTTTGTTTACTTCACCGCGTGTCAGATGGGCCTTTAGTTTACTTATTTTCACCCACTGCCACATGGGCCAGCACACGAAGATACAGAGCACGAGCTGACAAGGCATCATGTGGACTGGTTGACCGGTCAACTAAACAATATACGGAGCTATACGCTGACACAGTGAGCATATAATCCGTCGATATAGAGAGTTTGAGTGAGAGGGGAGGCCCGTGAGAGATAGTAGAGAGAGAGAAAGAGCTACTCCCTCCGTTCGATAATGTAGTTCTACATTTTTTTAAAGTCAAAATTTTGAAACTTTGACCAAGTTTATAAAGGAATTACTTATATCTACAATACCAAAGATAAATGATAGTATGAAGTAAGTACATGTTGTGATGAATCTAATGATCGTTCCTGATGAAATGTTTTTCTCCACATATACCTGGTCAAACTTTTCTGAGGTTTGACTTTTCAAAACATCCATATGCTTTTGGACGTGAGAGAGTCCCTAACTAGAGAGAGAGAGAGAGAGAGAGTGAAATAGAAAGAGTGAGTGAAAAAAGTGTGTGTGCGTGTGTGAAAAAGACATGGACAACACATGATAAAAGTAGAGAAAAAGCGTGTGTGTCTTATTGATGACCCACAAGTATACGGGATCTATCGTAGTCCTTTCGATAAGTAAGAGTGTCGAACCCAACGAGGAGCAGAAGGAAATGATAAGCGGTTTTCAGCAAGGTATTCTCTGCAAGTACTGAAATATGTTGTAACGCCCCGGATCCGATGCGCCAGGTGTCTGCTAGTTATTTGCCGTGGTTGCCATGTCATTTGCTTGCATGTTGCACTTTGCCATGTTATCATATGCATTTCATATCATGTCATCTTGCGCATCTCATTTTGCATTCGTGTTCGTCTCATGCATCCGAGCATTTTCCCCGTTGTCCGTTTTGCAATCCGGCACTCCTATGTTCCCCCGGCGTCCCCCTTTTGTCTCTTGCTGTGAGCGGGTATTAAACGTTCTCGGAATGGCCCGAGGTTTGCCATGTGGCCTTGGTATAGCACCGGTAGACCTCCTGTCAAGTTTCGTGCCATTTGGAGGTCGTTTTGTACTCCAACGGTTAACCGGAGAACCGTAAAAGCCTCTTTTGTCTTGCAGCCCAACACCCCTCCAAAGTGGCCCAAAACCCATCCTAACCCCCTCCATGCTCTCGGTCGTTTGATCATGATCGAGTGGGCGAAAACCGCACTCCATTTGGAGTCTCCTAGCTCCCTCTACCTATAAATATGTGCACCCCTCCTCTAATCCCGGGTCCAAACCCTAAAAATCGCCTTCGCCACCACCCGCGCGGGCCCGCCCGGCCCGACACGCCGCCGCCGCCAGCCCGCGGGCCGCCTGCCGTCCGAGCCCGCGGGAGTGCTCCGCCGCCCGCGCCCGAGGTCGCCGGCCCCGCCTCCTCTCCGGCGCCAGCCGCCTTCCGCCGCCGCGCCTCCCTTCGGCCCCGCCTCCAACACCTCGCTCCGCCGCCCGGTCGCCCGGCCGGCCTTTGATCCCCGCCGCGTCTGGCGTCCGCCGCCGCCGCCTCGGTTCCCATGCTCCTCCGCCGGAGCCGCGTCCGGCCCGGTCGTCCCCGACCTCTCCGGCCATCTCCCCGCCTCCTCCGACCTCCTTCCGGCCGGTCTCCGGCGAGATCCATCGCTGCCTCGGTTCGCGTGCTGAGGAACCCTAGATCTCGGAGGTTGATATTTTCCCTAAGCCCCTGTTATTTTGACATTATCATTCCATGTTCATCGCATCATAACTCCATGCATACTGCTCTGTTTCGTGCGTGTAATATGTCAAATTGTTCGCCTCGACGAGTACTTCATTTCATTACATTGCATCATGTTCATTTGAGTTCATCTTGATGCCCGAATCATCGTTGCAATAGTGCATGTTGCTGTTAATCTGTTGAAACTGTTATAACATGCCCATTTGTCATTTTTGCCATGATTGATGTGTGCATCCTATGAGCTTTATGTCTACATGTGTTTTGATCTATGTCATGCCATCTTTACAGAGGTGCCATCCATGTATTTTTGTGAGTTGTGTGCTGAGTGCATCGAGCTCGTGAAGTAGGGTACTTGCTGTTGCTGTTTTGCTAGGCTGATTCTGTTATATTTTGTTGCTATGTAAACCTGCTGCTACTAGTCATTCTATGCATAATCTGGAGATGTTCACTATGGATGGTTTGTTGTAGATGTCTTCCTCTATCCATTCATGCCCCTGGTTGCATTTGTAGCCTGCTGTAACATGTTGTTATCTTGCTCCAAACTTGCTAAATAATGTTGTTGTCAGCCTGTTAACATTAAGCTCAATGTTGCCATGATTGTTATTAGTGATCCATGAACCCTATGAACTTGCTCTTGACATGCTTAGCTTCATAAACATATCTTCTTACTGTTGGTTGACTTGGCATGCCATGTATTGCCCTGTGATGAGTGGTTCAAGCTCACCAACATGCCTACTTATTGTTGTTCCTGCCATGTATGAATCTGTCATATCACTTGCCATGTTTACATGGGTGCCATCATATCTTCTGCTCGTTTTTGGCTCATGGTCAGTAAGGGACTTTTGTTATACGCAATTAGTAGATTCATGCCATGCCTTTGTTTGGCATGATATGTTCCTGTAGCATGTTGTTTGATAGCTCTAAACATTGCAACCTGATGTTATTTCTGCAAAGTCTGAAACTGTTATTATTTGCAATCTTGCCATGTCCTTTTGAGCATGATCTAGTGATTTCTGGAGTTAGCTCAGTGTTCATGTTTTGTCATACTTTACCTGTACTTCATGCCCATGCCTTCTGTTATTATGTTGGGGTGCTGTAGCGTATTGTTTTGATGCTTGCTAGATGCCTAGTTGCTGTTTTGGACAGCTTTCCTTTAAACTTGTATAGAGTGTATGTGTTGAACCGTTGCTCCGTTTTGAGTGTGCTCTATATGAAACTTGCTTGATTTTGCATATAGCTTCATATTATGATGTTGCATCCATGTTTGGGAGTGTTTGCTTGATGTTTGCATGCATTTTGCATCAATGCCATGTTTAACTTGTTTTGCTCATATCTTCTAGGTCGTAGCTCCGAACTAAATGAACCTTATATATAACTTGACTAGAATTTCGTGTAGATCCTCTTGGTGCTCTTTAACTTGCTGTCTGATAACTTTAACTTAATGTTTGTTCAGATATGGACCAACTTTGAAACTTGCATATGAGGACTTACCGTAGTTGTTACATGTTGTTTCCGGCCTCATTTAAACTTGCCTTGATGTGTTGTTCTTGTTTGCATCATCTCTTGCCATGAGTAGCTTCATGTAGCTTTGTCATGCATCATGCTTGGTTGTGCATCATGTCTTGTTTATGTGTGGTGTGTTTACCTTGTTATCTGCTTCTTCTCGATAGTTCCCGTTTCGTTGCGATCGTGAGGATTCGTTCGTCTACGCTTGGTTCGTCTTCGTGGCTTCATCTTCTTCATGGACTCGTTCTTCTTCCTTGCGGGATTTCAGGCAAGATGACCGTCACCTTGGATCTCACTACTATCATTGCTATGCTAGTTGCTTCGTTCTATCGCTTTGATGCGCTTCCTATAACTTGTTCTTCAAGCCTCCCAAATTGCCATGAACCTCTAACCTTTGACACCATTCCTAGCAAACTGTTGCTTGGCTATGTTACCGCTTTGCTCAGCCCCTCTTATAGCGTTGTTAGTTGCAGGTGAAGTTGAAGATTGCTCCATGGTGGACAGGATTATGTTGGGATATCACAATATCTCTTATTTAATTAATGCATCTATATACTTGGTAAAGGGTGGAAGGCTCGGCCTTATGCCTGGTGTTTTGTTCCACTCTTGCCGCCCTAGTTTCCGTCATACCGGTATTATGTTCCCGGATTGTGGATAACTTGACACCAGATCCGAATTAAAACGCATCAACCGCGTGTGTAGCCGTGATGGTCTCTTCTCGGCGGAGTCCGGGAAGTGAACACGGTCTTTGGGTTATGTTTGACATAAGTAGGAGTTCAGGATCACTTCTTGATCACTGCAAGCTTCACGACCGTTTCTTTGTTTCTCTTCTCGCTCTCATTTGCGTATGTTAGCCACCATATCATGCTTAGTCGCTGCTGCAACCTCACCACTTTACCCCTTCCTTTCCCATTAAGCTTTGCTAGTCTTGATACCCATGGTAATGGGATTGCTGAGTCCTCGTGGCTCACAGATTACTACAACAACAGTTGCAGGTACATGTTATGCGATGATCTTGACGCGAGAGCGATGTTTGCTTGTTTGGAGTTCTTCTTCTGCTTCTTCTTCGATCGGGGGATAGGTTCCAGGTCGGCAGCCTGGGCTAGCAGGGTAGATGTCTTTTGAGTTTCTGTTTATGATTCATCCATAGTCGGATGGTGCTCTTATGTAAGATGATGTTGTATTCGTGTGGCATTGTATGCCTTTTGTATGTATCCCCATCTATTATGTAATTTTGATGTAATGATATCCACCTTGCAAAAGCGTTTCAATATGAGGGTCTATCCTAGGTGGGACCTTCGAGTTACTTTTGGATAGGGTCGCATATTGGGCGTGGCAAGTTGGTATCAGAGCCTCGACCGACCCTAGGAGCCCCCTTGATTGATCGTGTAGTTTGGCCGTTGTTGAGTCTAGAAGAAAACTGTTTTCTGAGTAGTTATATCGGAGAGTAGGAAGTCTTTTTACTCCTTATCCCCTTCGTCGCTCTAGTAAGGAATCTTGACGTATGTGTTTTGAATTACTCCTCTTCCCCTTCAAATTTTCTTTAGGATCACGCAGTTGGTTTTCCGATCGTTGGTTCTCATCTCTTTTCATCCGGTGCTTTTCTCGTCAAGTTGACTCGAACCTCTTTGTCTTTTGCGAGATCAATCCTCAGTTTTTTTCTTTTCCCACCCACCCACCCTTCTTCTTATTGGAACCGGAGTCCGTAATCGAGTATCCATCCTTTTTTTGCGAAGTATTTGCTTTCTTTCCTCAATTATTTCAACCGGTGTTTTCTCTTCAAGATATTCGTCGATTTCCCCTTCCAGTTGCCTGTGTTTTTTCCCCGCCCTCCCACCCCTTTTCTTCCCGGAGTCTGAGCATCTATTCAAGAAGCTATTTCATTCACGTGGGTTCTCTTCAATCTTCCCTCAATCATTTCAACCGGTGAATTCTCGTTTTGTTCGACATTCTCCCGCTCTTTTTCTTCTCCGGTGAACTCAATTCAACTTTTTCGGGTTGAGCACACTCTTTTCCTTGGATCAAGTGTTTTCCCTGCTCGTTCGTCTCTCGCCAGTTTATCCTTCCGGAGTGTTCAGGACATCTCAGGAGATTCGCCTGTGTTCGAATTAATTCGAGGTTGTCACCTCATTCAAATATTTCAATTGTTCCTGTGCATCATCTATCTCTTCAACAATCCTTTTCAACGGTGTTTTCTCTTTAGTGGGCCCTAACCCACTGGTCTTTTCCCAGGATCTTACCTGACTCTTCTAATTCCCCCGGAGTTTTTCTCAATTCTTTTCAAAGTGTGATGTAAGAATGGATCCCATCAGTCACATGCCTTTTCCAAGAACTCGTTCAAATTCTTTTCATGTTTGGTTCAACCCTTCTTTTTTTTACATTCTCCCGGAGTATCTCAGTAATTTTGGTGGTGTTTTCCGTCGTCATTTGAAGATCGAAGAAGAGTTTTCCGTCTTGTCCGTTCTCTCGAAGATTCATGGTTCTAGCTTCATGTTATCCTCGCGAATTATTCCATTTGTCAGATATTCTTTTCATCCATCCGGAGTATGTCAGGAGTTGTTTTTCCATTTCTTTTCACCGGAGGCCATTATTCCAGTTATCGTTCTCTATTTATCCCGGCGCTTCGTTCAAATGTTCTTTAATCAGCTCGAGTTCTTCCTGTTCTTTTGCATCTAAATCCCCTCAAGCATATTTGTTCTTCTAATTCTTCCCGGTGATTCATTCTCTTCCATCAGTCATTTTCGAATTCTTACGGTGGTTCGTTAAAGATTCTTTTCCTTGTTTATCATATTAATCCATTCGTTCTTTTCAATCCTACCGGTGGTTCACGAAGACTTTCTCATGTTCTGCGCTATACCCCCTTAATCCTTTTCAAGAAGAATAAGTAATATGCAAAATCCTTTGCTTGTCATCAGTTTAATTTGATGAAGGATAGCATACAATAAATCTTATTGTTATTTCAGCCAAGTGAGTAATCCCTTCCTTCGGAGTTTGTTCTTGATGAATAAATTCTAGTTCCAAGTGTTTTCATTTTTTCTTTTCCGGAGTTCAAATTTTCTCGGCCATCTCGTCGGAACCTCCATCTAAATAATCGCAAGGCTCATCTTATTCTTTCATCCTTCATTTCTATATCATCATCCTTTTGTCACCGGGGTTCTTCATGGTGGTTCATCATGATTTAATTCATTCTTCAAGAGCTCATCAAGATTTTGTTGATGGAGTTCAAGTATCTTTTCTTCTCGCGTCTCGAAGTGCAATTAATTCTCCGTATTTCTTTTGAAGTGGAGTTTTGCATTTCTTCGTTCTTCTCAGCTATTCAATCTTTTCCGCTTGTGGTCGGAGATCACCTCATAATTTTGAGATGTTATCTATAAGTCCACAACAAGCTTATTCCTTTCGTTGTTGATTTTCTCAACAACTCCGTTCAATCCTTTCTTCTAAGGTTGCTTTCAATTTCATTCGTGGCACAAGTTGTCATTGTCTTCTCCGTTCTTTTCAAGCAACTCTTTCAATTCTTCTGGAGGCGTTGTGTCGTCCCTCTCGTCAAGTATCATTCCATCCTCTCAAGCTCATGTTCTATTCCTTCCATTTTCAGCCGGAGTGCTGCCTAAATCCTTTCAGTCTTATCTGTTTCTTATCTCGTTCTAACCGGAGTGGTTTCATAGTCTATCTGATTTCGTGAGCTTTCGATTGTCGTCATTCTCGCCGCTCCTCTCTTCTTTCTCGAGTGCTCTCGATTCTTTGATTCTTCTCTTGAGTTCTTGTTTCACCTCATCCCTTTTTCTCTTCCGTCTTGGTCCTAAGATCTCGGGATGAGATCTCTTGTTAGTGGAGGAGTGTTGTAACGCCCCGGATCCGATGCGCCAGGTGTCTGCCAGTTATTCGCCGTCGTTGCCATGTCATTTGCTTGCATGTTTCACTTTTCCATGTCATCATATGCATTTCATATCATGTCATCTTGCGCATCTCATTTTGCATTCATGTTCGTCTCATGCATCCGAGCATTTTCCCCGTTGTCCGTTTTGCAATCCGGCACTCCTATGTTCCCCCGGCGTCCCCCTTTTGTCTCTCGCTGTGAGCGGGTATTAAACGTTCTCGGAATGGCCCGAGTTTTGCCATGCGGCCTTGGTATAGCACCGGTAGACCGCCAGTCAAGTTTCGTGCCATTTGGAGGTCATTTGGTACTCCAACGGTTAACCGGGGAACCGTAAAAGCCTTTTTTATCTTGCAGCCCAACAGCCCTCCAAAGTGGCCCAAAACCCATCCTAACCCCGTCCATGGTCTCGGTCGTTTGATCACGATCGTGTGGGCGAAAACCGCACTCCATTTGGAGTCTCCTAGCTCCTTCTACCTATAAATATGTGCACCCCTCCTCTAATCCCGGGTCCAAACCCTAAAAATCGCCTTCGTCGCCACCCGCGCGGGCCCGCCGGGGCCCGAGCGAGGCCCACCAGGCCCGACGCGCCGCCGCCGCCAGCCCGCGGGACGCCAGCCGCCCGAGCCCGCGGGAGTGCTCCGCCGCCCGCGCCCGAGGTCGCCGGCCCCGCCTCCTCTCCGGCGCCGGCCGCCTTCCGCCGCGGCGCCTCCCTTCGGCCCCGCCTCCCGCACCTCGCTTCGCCGCCCGGTCGCCCGGCCGGACCCGGATCCCCGCCGCGTTTGGCGTCCGCCGCCGCTGCCTCGGTTCCCGCGCTCCTCCGCCGGAGCCGCGTCCGGCCCGGTCGTCCCCGACCTCCCCGGCCATCTCCCCGCCTCCTCCGACCTCCCTCCGGCCGATCTCCGGCAAGATCCGTCGCTGCCTCGGTTCGCGTGCCGAGGAACCCTAGATCTCGGAGGTTGATATTTTCCCCAAGTCCCTGTTATTTTGACATTATCATGCCATGTTCATCGCTTCATAAATCCATGCATACTGCTCTGTTTCGTGCATGTAATATGTCAAATTGTTCGCCTCGATGAGTACTTCATTTCATTCCATTGCATCATGTTCATTTGTGTTCATCTTGATGCCCGAATCATCATTGCAAGAGTGCATGTTGCTGTTAATCTGCTGAAACTGTTATAACATGCCCATTTGTCATTTTTGCCATGATTGATGTGTGCATCCTATGAGCTTCATGTCTACGTGTATTTTGATCTATGTCATGCCATATTTACAAAGGTGCCATCCATGTATTTTTGTGAGTTGTGTGCTGAGTGCATCGAGCTCATGAAGTAGGGTACTTGCTGTTGCTGTTTTGCTAGGCTGATTCTATTATATTTTGTTGCTATGTAAACCTGCTGCTACTAGTCATTCTATGCATAATCTGGAGATGTTCACTAAGGATGTCTTGTTATACATGTCTTGCTCTATCCATTCATGCCCTTGGTTGCATTTGTAGCCTGCTGTAACATGTTGTTATCTTGCTCCAAACCTTCTAAATAATGTTGTTGTCAGCCTGTTAACATTAAGCTCAATGTTGCCATGATTGTTGTTAGTGATCCATGAACCCTATGAACTTGCTCTTGACATGCTTAGCTTCATAAACATGTGTTCTTACTGTTGGTTGCCTTGCCATGCCATGTATTGCCCTGTGGTGAGTGGCTCAAGCTCACCAACATGCTACTTATTGTTGTTCCTGCCATGTATGAATCTGTCATATCACTTGCCATGTTTACATGGGTGCCATCATATCTTCTGATCCTTTTTGGCTCATGGTCAGTAAGGGACTTTTGTTATATGCAATTAGTAGATTCATGCCATGCCTTTGTTTCCCATGATAAGTTCCTGTAGCATGTTGTTTGATAGCTCTAAACATTGCAACCTGATGTTATTTCTGCAGAGTCTGAAACTATTATTATTTGCAATCTTGCCATGTCCTTTTGAGCATGATCTAGTGATTTCTGGAGTTAGCTCAGTGTTCATGTTTTGTCATGCTTTACCTTTACTTCATGCCCATGCCTTTTGTTATTATGTTGGGCTGCTGTAGCTTATTGTTTTGATGCTTGCTAGATGCCTAGTTGCTGTTTTGGACAGTTGTCCTTTAAATTTGTATAGAGTGTATGTGTTGAACCGTTGCTCTGTTTTGAGTGTGCTCTATATGAAACTTGCTTGATTTTGCATGTAGCTTCATATTATCATGTTGCATCCATGTTTGAGAGTGTTTGCTTGATGTTTGCATGCATTTTGCATCAATGCCAAGTTTAACTTGTTTTGCTCATATCTTCTAGGCCGTAGCTCCGGACTAAATGAACCTTATATGTAACTTGACTAGAACTTCGTGTAGATCCTCTTGGTGCTCTTTGACTTGCTGTTTGACAACTTCAACTTAATGTTTGTTCAGATCTGGACCAACTTTGAAACTTGCATATGAGGACTTACCGGAGTTGTTACATGTTGTTTCCGGCCTCATTTAAACTTGCCTTGATGTGTTGTTCTTGTTTGCATCATCTCTTTCCATGAGTAGCTTCATGTAGCTTTGTCATGCATCATGCTTGGTTGTGCATCATGTCTTGTTTATGTGTGGTGTGTTTACCTTGTTATGTGCTTCTTCTCGATAGTTCCCGTTTCATTGCGATCGTGAGGATTCGTTCGTCTACGATTGGTTCGTCTTCGTGGCTTCATCTTCTTCATGGACTCGTTCTTCTTCCTTGCGGGATTTCAGGCAAGATGACCGTCACCTTGGATCTCACTACTATCATTGCTATGCTAGTTTCTTCGTTCTATCACTTTGATGCGCTTCCTATAACTTGTTATTCAAGCCTCCCAAATTGCCATGAACCTCTAACCTTTGACACCATTCCTAGCAAACTGTTGCTTGGCTATGTTACCGCTTTGCTCAGCCCTCTTATAGCGTTGTTAGTTGCATGTGAAGTTGAAGATTGCTCCATGGTGGACAGGATTATGTTGGGATATCACAATATCTCTTATTTAATTAATGCATCTATATACTTGGTAAAGGGTGGAAGGCTCGGCCTTATGCCTGGTGTTTTGTTCCACTCTTGCCGCCATAGTTTCCGTCATACCGGTATTATGTTCCCGGATTTTGCGTTCCTTACGCGGTCGGGTGATTTATGGGACCCCCTTGACAGTTCGCTTTGAATAAAACTCCTCCAGCAAGGCCCAACCTTGGTTTTACCATTTGCTTCACCACCACCTACTTTTCCCTTGGGAGTCGCTCTCTCGAGGGTCATCTTTATTTTAGCCCCCCCCCCCCCCCAGGCCAATGCTTGTCTAAGTGTTGGTCCAAACCGAGCGATGTCCGGCGCCCCCTGGGCAACCAGGGTCTATGCCAACCCGACGTCTGGCTCATCCGGTGTGGCCTGAGAACGAGATATGTAAAGCTCCTATCGGGATTTGTCGGCACAACGGGCGGTCTTGCTGGTCTTGTTTTACCATTGTCGAAATGTCTTGTAAACCGGGATTCCGAGACTGATCGGGTCTTCCTCAGAGAAGGTATATCCTTCGTTGATCGCGAGAGCTTATCATGGGCTAAGTTGGGACACCCCTGCAGGGTATTATCTTTCGAAAGCTGTGCCCGTGGTTATGTGGCAGATGGGAATTTGTTAATGTCCGGTTGTAGATAACTTGACACCAGATCCGAATTAAAACGCATCAACCGCGTGTGTATCCATGATGGTCTCTTCTCGGCGGAGTCCGAGAAGTGAACACGGTCTTTGGGTTGTTTTTGACGTAAGTAGGAGTTCAGGATCACTTCTTGATCACTGCTGGCTTCACGACCGTTCCTTTGTTTCTCTTCTCGCTCTCATTTGCGTATGTTAGCCACCATATCATGCTTAGTCGCTGCTGCAACCTCACCACTTTACCCCTTCCTTTCCCATTAAGCTTTGCTAGTCTTGATACCCATGGTAATGGGATTGCTGAGTCCTCGTGGCTCACAGATTACTACAACAACAGTTACAGGTACAGGTTATGTGATGATCTTGACGCGAGAGCGATGTTTGCTTGTTTGGAGTTCTTCTTCTGCTTCTTCTTCGATCGGGGGATAGGTTCCAGGTCGGCAGCCTGGGCTAGCAGGGTGGATGTCGTTTGAGTTTCTGTTTGTGATTCATCCGTAGTCGGATGGTGCTCTTATGTAAGATGATGTTGTATTCGTGTGGCATTATATGCCTTTTGTATGTATCCCCATCTATTATGTAATGTTGGCGTAATGATATCCACCTTGCAAAAGCGTTTCAATATGCGTGTCTATCCTTGGTGGGACCTTCGAGTTCCTTTTGGATAGGGTCGCATATTGGGCGTGACATAAGTGGTAACAGATAGTTTTGTGATAAGATAAATGGTAACGAGCAACAAGTAACAAAAGTAAATAAAGTGCAGAAAGGTGGCACAATCCTTTTTGTAGCAAAGGACAAGCCTAGACAAACTCTTATAATAGGAAAAGCGCTCCCGAGGACACATGGGAATATCGTCAAGCTAGTTTTCATCATGCTCATATGATTCGCCTTCGGTACTTTGATAATTTGATATGTGGGTGGACCGGTGCTTGGGTACTACCCTTACTTGGACAAGCATCCCACTTATGATTAACCTGTTTTGCAAGCATCCGCAACTACAACAAAAGTATTAAGGTAAACCTAACCATAGCATGAAACATATGGATCTAAATCAGCCCCTTACGAAGCCATGCATAAACTAGGGTTTAAGCTTCTGTCACTCTAGCAACCCATCATCTACTTATTACTTCCCAATGCCTTCCTCTACGCCCAAATAATGGTGAAGTGTTATGTAGTCGACGTTCACATAACACCACTAGAGGTTAGACAACATACATCTTATCAAAATATCGAACGAATGCCAAATTCACATGACTACTAATAGCAAGACTTCTCCCTTGTCCTCAGGAACAAACGTAACTACTCACAAAGCATATTCATGTTCATAATAAGAGGGGATATAATGTGCATAAAGGATCGGAACATATGATCTTCCACAAAATAAACCAACTAGCATCAACTACAAGGAGTAATCAACACTACTAGCAACCTACTAGCACCAATCCCGGACATGGAGACAAGAATTGGATACAAGAGATGAACTAGGGTTTGGAGATGAGATGGTGCTGGTGAAGATGTTGATGGAGATTGCCCTCTCCCGATGAGAGGAGCGTTGGTGATGATGATGACGATGATTTCCGCCTCCCGGAGGGAAGTGTCCCAGGCAGAACAGCTCTGCCGGAGCCCTAGATTGGTTCCGCCAAGGTTCCGCCTCGTGGCCGCGGAGTCTCGTCCCGAAAGGTTGCTTATTATTTTTTCTCATTGAAAGACTTCATATAGGAGAAGATGGGCGTCAGAGAGCCACCAGGGGGCCCACGAGGTAGGGGGCGCGCCCAGGGGGGAGGGGCGCGCCCCCACCCTCGTGAGCAGGGTGTGGGCCCCCTGGCCTTCATCTTTGGCGACGATTTTTCTTTATTTCTTTTAAGATATTCCGTGGAGTTTCAGGACATTTGGAGTTGCGCAGAATAGGTCTCCAATATTTGCTCCTTTTCCAGCCAGAATTCCAGCTGTCGGCATTCCCCCTCTTCATGGTAAACCTTGTAAAATAAGAGAGAATAGCCATAAGTATTGTGACATATCGTGAAATAACATCCCATAATGCGATAAATATCAATATAAAAGCATGATGCAAAATGGACGTATCAACTCCCCGAAGCTTAGACCTTGCTTGTCCTGAAGTGAAAAGCCGATAACAATAAATATGTCCTCATGTTTAGAAGTAGAGGCGTCGATAAAAATAAAATACGGACATGAAGGCATCATGATTATTTTCATAACAGCAACATATATATATTTTTCATATGATTACTTATGTTCAAGTGATGATCCTTTCACAAAGCCAAAGTATGAATCATAAATCTTATTGAGCACCAACAAATTATACCCTCAATCATTGAAGCAATTGCAATTTATCATAACATCGGAAAGAGTCTATGTCAGAGCTTAAAAGCAAGTCCACATACTCAACTATCACTTAGTCCTTCATAATTGCTAACACTCACGCGATACTTGTGGTTATGGAGTTTTAATCGGACACAGAGAAAGATAGGGGCTTGTAGTTTTGCCCCACAACCTTTTACCTCAAGGGTAATGTCAACAATAATAATTCATGCTCCCCCACATCCAATTAGATATATATATATCATGTTCTTTCCAACATGCTGAGCTTGCCAAAGGATAAAATGAAAAAGGAAAGGTGAAGATCACCATGACTCTTGCATAAAGTAGAGGATAATAATAAAAGATAGGCCCTTCGCAGAGGGAAGCAGAGGTTGTCATGCGCGTTTAGGGTTTATGCACAAAATCTTAATGCAAAAGAACGTCACTTTACATTGCCCCTTGTATGTGAACCTTTATTATGCAGTCCGTCGCTTTTATTGCGTCCATAACAAGTTCGTGCAAAGTTTATTTTTGCCGCACTAATAAGTCATGCATATTTAGAGAGCAATTTTTATTGCTTGCACCGATGACAACTTACTTGAAGGATCTTACTCAATCCATAGGTAGATATGGTGGACTCTCATGGCAAAACTGGTTTAAAGGTATTTGGAAGCACAAGTAGTATTTCTACTTAGTGCTGAGAATTTGGCTAGCATGAGGGGGAAAGACAAGCTCAACACGGTAGAGGAACCATGACAACATACTTTATCTCAGATGTAAGAAAACACAACTCATTATATTGTCTTCCTTGTCCAACATCAACTCTTTAGCATGTCATATTTTAATGAGTGCCCCCAATCATAAAAGATGTCAATGATAATATATCTATATGTGAAACCTCTCTTTCCTTATTACTTCCTATTAATTGCAACGATGACCAAAGCTATATTTGCCAACTCCCAACAACTTTAAATCATCATACTCTTTCTTTGTTAAGTCATTACTTTCAATAAGATCAATATGAACTCTTGATTCTTTTTATTCTTTTTTTCTTTATTCACCCAAGATCATGGAAAAATAATCAAGCCCTTGACCCAACACTAATCTTCATTATATAAAGCTCACGGACTCGATTGCATAGAGGGATCATAAAGCAAAACTCAAAACTAGATCGTGCCATGACTTTATTCTACTAAATCAAGATACTACTAATAGGATCGAACTAAGAAAAAGGGTAAAGATAGGAGTTGTGATGGTGATACGATACCGGGGCACCTCCCCCAAGCATGGCAGTTGCCAAGGGGAGTGCCCATACCCATTTGATTATATCTCCCTCTTTGTTGTTGGCGGTGGAGGTGTTGTTGATGATGGAAGCTTGTCGTCCACCTTCCATGGCATAGGTTCACCATCATAGAAGGATGATCGAGTCTCCGGAATCCTCAAATCTGCAACGGAAACAGCTCAAAACGAAAATAGAGGATATTTGCGTGATACGGTCGTCAAAACCTTCGGGAGAATATATAATGATTTTTTACCGACCAAAATACGTATTGTGCAAGAAAACGGAGTCCGGAGGACACACGAGGTGCTCCCGAGGTAGGGGGGCGCACCCAGGGGGGCAGGGCGCGCCCTCCACCCTCGTGGAGGCCTCGTGTCCTCCCCGGACTGCTACTTATTTTTCTATTTTTCTAAATATTCCAAAACGGAGAAATATTGCTTTAAAAATTGTTTTGGGGTCGGTTTACTTACCGTACCACATACCTATTCCTTTTCGGAGTCTGGAACGTTCTGGAAAGTGTCCCTTATGTATTCCTCCGGGGTTACGGTTTCAATAATATTGATTTCAACATTTATGGGATTACCTGAGATATAATGTTTGATTCTTTGACTGTTTACCACCTTCGGATTTGTGCCTGCGAAGTTGTTGATTTTTATGGCACCGGAACGATAGACCTCCTTGATAACGTAAGGACCTTACCATTTGGAGAGAAGTTTTCCTGCAAAAAATCTTACACGAGAGTTGTATAGTAATACATAATCACCTACATTAAACTCACGCTTTTGTATCCTTTTGTCATGCCATCTTTTAACTTTTTCTTTAAATAACTTGGCATTTTCATAGGCTTGGGTTCTCCATTCATCAAGAGAGCTAATATCAAATAACCTCTTCTCACCGGCAAGTTTGAAATCATAGTTGAGCTCTTTAATAGCCCAATATGCCTTATGTTCTAATTCAAGAGGTAAATGACATGCTTTTCCATAAACCATTTTATACGGAGACATACCCATAGGATTTTTGTATGCAGTTCTATAGGCCCATAATGCATCTTTCAGTTTTTTGGACCAATTCTTTCTAGACCTATTGACAGTCTTTTGCAAAATTAATTTGAGCTCTCTATTGCTCAACTCTACCTGACCACTAGACTGCGGGTGATAAGGGGATGCAATTCTATGATTAACATCGTATTTAGCAAGCATCTTACGGAAAGCACCATGAATAAAGTGTGAACCACCATCAGTCATTAAGTATCTAGGGACTCCAAACCTCGGAAAAATAACTTCCTTAAGCATTTTAATAGAAGTGTTATGATCAGCACTACTAGTTGGAATAGCTTCTACCCACTTAGTAACGTAATCAACAGCAACTAGAATATGAGTGTAACCATTAGAGGCGGGAAAAGGTCCCATATAATCAAAGCCCCAAACATCAAATGGCTCAATAACAAGTGAATAATTCATAGGCATTTCTTGACGTCTACTGATATTACCAATTCTTTGACATTCATCGCAAGATAAAACAAACTTACGGGCATCCTTGAAGAGAGTAGGCCAATAAAACCAGATTGCAATACCTTATGTGCAGTTCTATCTCCAGCGTGGTGTCCTCCATAGGCTTTGGAGTGACACTTGTGTAGGATCTGTTCATGTTCATGCTCAGGTACACAACGTCTAATAACACCATCTACTCCTTCTTTATAAAGATGTGGGTCATCCCAAAAGTAATGTCGCAAGTCATAGAAAAACTTTTTCTTTTGTTGGTATGTGAAGCTAGGAGGTATAAATTTAGCAACAATATAATTAGCATAATTAGCATACCACGGAGAATACGAGAAGTACTTATGACATTTAATTGCTCATCAGGAAAGCTATCATCAATAGGTAGTGGGTCATCAAGAACATTCTCTAGCCTAGACAAGTTGTCTGCAACGGGGTTCTCAGCTCCTTTTCTATCAACAATATGTAAATCAAATTCTTGGAGCAAGAGAACCCATCTAATGAGTCTAGGTTTAGCATCTTTCTTTTCCATAAGATATTTAATAGCAGCATGATCGGTGTGAATAGTTACTTTAGAATCAACAATATAGGGTCTGAATTTATGATAGGCAAACACAACTGCTAATAGTTCCTTTTCAGTAGTAGCATAATTTCTTTGAGCATTATCTAGAGTCTTACTAGCATAATGGATAACATTTAATTTCTTATCAACTCTTTGCCCTAGAACAGCACCTACAGCATAATCACTAGCATCACACATAATTTCAAAGGGTAAATTCCAATCAGGTGGCTGAACAATAGGTGCAGAGACTAATGCTTTCTTAAGTATTTCAAATGCTTCTACACAATCATCATCAAAGACAAATGGTACATCTTTTTGTAATAAATTAGTCAGAGGCCGAGAAATTTTCGAGACGTCCTTAATGAACCTATAAAATCCGGGACCAAGGAAACTTCTTATACCTTTGATGTCCTTGGGACATGACATCTTTTCAATAGCGTCAACCTTGGCTTTATCAACTTCAATACCTCTTTCAGAAACTTTGTGCCCCAAGACAATACCTTCATTAACCATAAACTGGCACTTTTCCCAATTCAAGACAAGATTAGTTTCTTCACATCTCTGCAAAACTCGATCAAGATTGCTCAAGCAATCATCAAAAGAGGAACCATAGACGGAAAAGTCGTCCATGAAAACCACACAAATCTTTTCACAAAAGTCAGAGAATATAGCCATCATGCATCTTTGAAAGGTAGCAAGTGCATTACATAAACCAAAAGGCATACGTCTATAAGCAAAAGTACCAAAAGGGCATGTAAAAGTAGTCTTTGATTGATCTTTAGCCGACACAGGTGTTTGAGAGAAACCAGAATAACCATCTAGAAAGCAATAATGAGTATGTTTGCGTAATCTTTCTAGCATTTGATCAATAAAAGGTAAGGGGTAATGATCTTTCTTAGTAGCTTTATTTAATTTGTGGAAATCAATTACCATCCTATAACCTGTGATAATTCTTTGCGGGATCAATTCATTTTTATCATTAGGGCAACAGTAATACCTCCCTTCTTAGGGACACAATGGACAGGACTCACCCACTGACTATCAGCAACGGGATAAAGTATACCTGCCTCCAGAAGCTTGAGTATTTCTTTTCTTACCACTTCTTTCATTTTAGGATTCAAACGTCGTTGAGGATCACGAACTGGTTTGGCATCCGCTTCCAAATTTATTTTATGTTGGCATAGAGTGGGACTAATGCCCTTAAGATCATCAAGAGTATATCCAATAGCGGCACAGTGCTTCTTCAGAGTTTTCAATAATCTTTCTTCTTCATGCTCTGAAAGGTTAGCATTAATAATAACAGGATATATTTTATTTTCATCAAGATAAGCATACTTAAGATTATCAGGAAACGGTTTAAGCTCAAACACGGTATCACCCTTGGGTGGAGGAGGATCCCCTAGGATTTCAACAGGCAAATTGTGTTTCAGAATAGGTTTCTGTTTAAAGAATACTTCATCTATTTCCCTTCTTTCATTCATGAACATCTCATTTTCATGGTCTAGCAAATAGTGCTCTAAAGGATCACTAGGAGGTACAACAATAGAAGCAAGACCAATAATTTCATCCTTACTAGGCAATTCTTCCTCACGATGTTGTTTACTAAATTTAGAGAAATTAAACTCATGAACCATATCATCCAAGCCAATAGTAACAACATTCTTTTCGCAGTCTATCCTAGCATTAACAGTATTTAAGAAGGGTCTACCAAATATAATGGGACAAAAGCTATCTTGTGGAGAACCAAGAACAAGAAAATCAGTGGGATATTTGGTTTTCCCACACAAGACTTCAACA
Organism: Triticum timopheevii; assembly: GCA_963921465.1. Classification (NCBI taxonomy): domain Eukaryota; kingdom Viridiplantae; phylum Streptophyta; class Magnoliopsida; order Poales; family Poaceae; genus Triticum; species Triticum timopheevii. Next base: position 186,170,797 of record OY997266.1, on the reverse strand, counting down.
TCTCTAACAATTCCCATTGCAGATATAGTATCTCTATTGGCAAGTTTAATTGTAACATCAATATATTCTAACTCAGCAGGTGCGATATCATGCATAATTTCTTTATATAAGTAAATGAGTATAACACTAGCACTAGAACCCATATCACATAAGCCATGATAACAATGATCTCCTATTTTAACAGAAATAACAGGCACGCCTACCACGGGTCTATGTTTATCTCTATCGCAGGGTTTAGCAATTCTAGCAGTTTCACCAAAGAATTCAATGACATGCCCATCAATATTATCGGACAAGAGATCTTTAACAATAGCAATATTAGGTTCTACTTTGACTTGCTCAGGAGGTGTATAAGTTCTAGTATTGCTTTTACGAACAACAGTTGAAGCTTTAGCATGATCCTTTACTCTAGCAGGGAAAGGTGGTTTCTCAACATAAGAGGTAGGAACAATAGGATCATTATAAGTGATGGTTTCTTCTTCAACTTTAATAGGTGCAGCTACTTTTACTTCTATGGGAGGATGATATTTAAACCACTTCTCCTTGGGGAGATCAACATAAGTAGCGAAAGAATCACAGAAAGAGGCTACTATCTCAGAGTCAAGTCCATATTTAGTGCTAAACTTACGGAAAATATCGGTATCCATAAAAGATTTAACACAATCAAACTTAGGTGTCATACCTGACTCCTTACCTTCGTCGAGGTCCCAATCTTCAGATTTGTGTTTAATTCTATCCAATAAATTCCATCTGAATTCAATAGGCTTCATCATAAAAGAGCCAGCACAAGAAGTATCGAGCATGGTTTTATTATTACCAGAGAGCCGAGCATAAAAATTCTGAAGAATTGTCAATTTTGAGAGCTCGTGATTGGGGCATGAATATAACATGGATTTAAGCCTCCCCCAAGCTTGAGCGATGCTTTCTCCTTCGCGAGGCCAAAAATTATATATATAATTGCGATCACGATGAACAAGATGCATAGGGTAATACTTTTGATGAAATTCCAATTTCACTCTTTTATAGTTCCATGATCTCGTATCATCACATAGCCTATACCATGTCGATGCGTCTCCCTTCAAAGATAAAGGGAAACCCTTCTTCTTAACAACATCATCGGGTATACCTGCAAGCTTAAATAATCCACAAATATCATCCAAATAGCATAGATGCTCGTCAGGATGCTTTGTTCCATCTCCTGTAAAAGTATTAGCCAACAGTTTTTCCATAATACCCGAAGGAATTTCAAAAGGAGTTTCATTTTCAATAGGTTCAGTAGGTTGAGGAGCAACTCTTTGCTCTACTGGACGGGGTGAAGATACCCCGAACAAGCCCCTCAGAGATTCACTTTCCATAGTAACAAGTGACATAAAATTTCAGCACACTATATAAATTTTTCCTTACCAAATTCCACTTACCAAAGGCGCTACACTCCCCGGCAACGGCGCCAGAGAAGAATCTTGATGACCCACAAGTATAGGGGATCTATCGTAGTCCTTTCGATAAGTAAGAGTGTCGAACCCAACAAGGAGCAGAAGGAAATGATAAGCGGTTTTCAGCAAGGTATTCTCTGCAAGTACTGAAATAAGTGGTAATAGATAGTTTTGTGATAAACATAAATGGTAACGAGCAACAAGTAACAAAAGTAAATAAAGTGCAGCAAGGTGGCCCAATCCTTTTTGTAGCAAAGGACAACCCTGGACAAACTCTTATAATAGGAAAAGTGCTCCCGAGGACACATGGGAATATCGTCAAGCTAGTTTTCATCACGCTCATATGATTCGCGTTCGGTACTTTGATAATTTGATATGTGGGTGGACCGGTGCTTGGGTACTGCCCTTACTTGGACAAGCATCCCACTTATGATTAACCTCTATTGCAAGCATCCGCAACTACAACAAAAGTATTAAGGTAAACCTAACCATAGCATGAAACATATGGATCCAAATTAGCCCCTTACGAAGCAACGCATAAACTAGGGTTTAAGCTTCTGTCACTCTAGCAACCCATCATCTACTTATTACTTCCCAATGCCTTCCTCTACGCCCAAATAATGGTGAAGTGTTATGTAGTCGATGTTCACATAACACCACTAGAGGTTAGACAACATACATCTTGTCAAAATATCGAACGAATACCAAATTCGCATGACTACTAATAGCAAGACTTCTCCCTTGTCCTCAGGAACAAACGTAACTACTCACAAAGCATATTCATGTTCATAATCAGAGGGGATATAATGTGCATAAAGGATCTGAACATATGATCTTCCACCAAATAAACCAACTAGCATCAACTACAAGGAGTAATCAACACTACTAGCAACCTACTAGCACCAATCCCGGACTTGGAGACAAGAATTGGATACAAGAGATGAACTAGGGTTTGGAGATGAGATGGTGCTGGTGAAGATGTTGATGGATATTGCCCTCTCCCGATGAGAGGAGCGTTGATGATGATGATGATGACGATGATTTCCCCCTCCCGGAGGGAAGTGTCCCCGGCAGAACAGCTCTGTCGGAGCCCTAGATTGGTTCCGCCAAGGTTCCGCCTCGTGGTGGCGGAGTCTCGTCCCAAAAGGTTGCTTATTATTTTTTTTTCCCATCGAAAGACTGCATATAGGAGAATATGTGCGTTGGAGAGCCACCAGGGGGCCCACGAGGTAGGGGCGCGCCCAGGGGGGAGGGGCGCGCCCCCCACCCTTGTGAGCAGGGTGTGGGCCCCCTGGCCTTCGTCTTTGGCGACGATTTTTCTTTATTTCTTTTAAGATATTCCGTGGAGTTTCAGGACATTTGGAGTTGCGCAGAATAGGTCTCCAATATTTTCTCCTTTTCTAGCCAGAATTCCAGCTGCCGGCATTCCCCCTCTTCATGGTAAACCTTGTAAAATAAGAGAGAATAGCCATAAGTATTGTGACATATCGTGAAATAACAGCCCATAATGCGATAAATATCGATATAAAAGCATGATGAAAAATGGACGTATCACTTATGCAAACATATCACACATGCATCTTCGACCTCGGAAGTAAGGTGAGGAGATAGTGTGTGGTTGTTTGCAACCGAGAGAGAAAGACCCCTAGCACGTGGCCAAGAGGGATCTGACAAACAAGGTAGAGAGGTCGAGAGAGACGTACGAAGAAAATGCAGACATGGGGACGAGAGAGTGTATGTTTGTCATAGAGAGATCCCCTGGAGATCATGATGGGACTACATGAGTGGGAGATCGAGTGAAAAGGTGTGTGTGCGATAGAAGATACCCCGAGAGATATCTAGATAGATGTATGGATGTAAGGAGACAATACGTGTGTTCCTGATGGCTAGTGAGAGATAATCATACTTAGGGGGGGAGTGCTTGCGCCTATGATGGAGTGAGGGATTATGGTACTTAGGGGGGTGCGTGTCACATAGAGAGAGAACAAGGGCAGAGAGTGTTGGATGGGTCTATATGTATAGCGCAAGCGAGACATGTGTATGTGTGGACCAGGGAGATATAAAGTTTGAGAGAGATAGAGGAGCCCCGATAAGGCTGAGTGGTGCGTCAGATAGCTAAGAGGGGGAAAAAGATATTCCATTCGCTCGATAATGCAGTGCATGTAAATTTTTTAGAAGTCAAACTTTGGAAACTTTGATCAGGTTTACGCAAATGTTATTTATATCTACAATACCAAAGATACATCATACGAAACTACATCTCATGGTGAATCTAATGGTACATGTTTGCCGTACTAGATGTAATTGTTTTTCTCCACGTACATGGTCAAACTTTGTGATGTTTGACTTTTCAATAAATCTATATGCTATGGACCAAAGAGAGTGCCTAAGTCGAGGGAGATCAAGTGCATGTGAAGGAGAATGAGTAAGTGTGCAAAAAGAGTATGTGTGTGAAAGAGAAAGTGACAACAAACGATAAATTAGAGAGAGAGATTGTTTTTTCGTTTCTTATGCAAACATATCATGCACTCTGTTGGAAAAGGCAGTGCCTAGGAGGCGCTTAGGCACGCCTAGGCGCTAGGCAATAGCCAAACGCCTCGCCTAGGGCATAAATGGAGGTCTAGGCACGACAAGCAAGGAATTGCCTACCCAACCAAGAAATCATGCCACATACTGCACAGATATGCCAAACGGGTTATATTCCAATGGTAGTAGATAGTAATTAACTCATTTATATGCCCTAAACTAATATTAACACCCATATAATAATCATAAATACACTATGAGTAAAAACTATATTACCGCCTAGGACGCGCCTAGGGCGCTTAGGCACCGCCTAGGCACAAGGCGAAGGCCAACCGCCTCGCTTACGCCTACCGCTTTTGCCAACCTTGATCACGCATGCATCTCCGAGATAGAAAAGCGAGGCGAGGAGATACACGAAGATACCTAGTGCGTGATTGTTTGCAACGGAGAGAGACACCCCTATAGTGTTGGAAATGTGCCCTAAAGGCAATAATTAAATGGTTATCATTATATTTCCTTGTTTTTGATAATTGTCTATTGTTCATGCTATAATTGTATTAACCGGAAACCGTAATACATGTGTGAATACATAGAACACAACATGTCCCTAGTGAGCCTCTAGTTGACTAGCTCGTTGATCAATAGATGGTCATGGTTTCCTGACCATGGACATTGGATGTCATTGATAACGGGATCACATCATTAGGAGAATGATGTGATGGACAAGACCCAATCCTAAGCATAGCACAAGATTGTGTAGTTCGTTTGCTAAGAGCTTTTCTAATGTCAAGTATCATTTCCTTAGACCATGAGATTGTGCAACTCCCGGACACCATAGGAATGCTTTGGGTGTACCAAACGTCACAACGTAATTGGGCAGCTATAAAGGTGCACTACAGGTATCTCCGAAAGTGTCTGTTGGATTGGCAGGAATCGAGACTGAGATTTGTCACTCCGTATGACGGAGAGGTATCTCTGGGCCCACTCGGTAATGCATCATCATAATGAGCTCAATGTGACTAAGCAGTTAGTCACGGGATCATGCATTACGGAATGAGTAAAGAGACTTTCCAGTAACGATATTGAACGAGGTATTGGGATACCAACAATCGAATCTCGGGCAAGTAACATATCGGTTGACAAAGGGAATTGTATACGGGATTGGTTGAATCCCCGACATCGTGGTTCATCCGATGAGATCATCGTGGAACATGTGGGAACCAACATGGGTATCCAGATCCCACTATTGGTTATTGGCCAGAGAGATGTGTCGGTCATGTCTGCATGATTCCCGAACCCGTAGGGTCTACACACTTAAGGTTCGGTGACGCTAGAGTTGTTATGGGAAATAGTATGTGGTTACCGAATGTTGTTCGGAGTCTCAGATGAGATCCTGGACGTCACGGGGAGTTCCGGAATGGTCTGGAGATAAAGATTTATATATGGGAAGTCCTTATTCGGTCGTCGGAAGTGTTCGGGGGTTTATCGGTATTGTACCGGGACCACCAAAAGGTTTACGGGGGTCCACTGGGAAGGTCCACCTTCCCCAGAGGGCCCTATGGGCTGAATATGGAGGGGAACCAGCCCCTAGGTGGGCTAGGCACCAACCCCCTGAAGGCCCATGCGCCTAGGGTTGGGGGGAACCCTAAAGGGGGCGCCCCCCTTGGCTTGGGGGGCAAGCCTCCCCCCTTGGCCATCGCCCCCTCTAGATCCATCTGGAGGGGGCCGACCCCCTCTCCCTTGCCCCTATAAATATAGGGGATGTGGGAGGGATGCCGCACCCTTCACCTGGATCAACCCTCTCCCTCCCCAACACCTTCTCCTCCTCTGTAGTGCTTGGCGAAGCCAAGCCGGAGAACTGCAAGCTCCACCACCACGCTGTCGTGCTGCCGGAGCTCTCCCTCAAGTTCTCCTCTCCCCTTGCTGGATCAAGAAGGAGGAGACGTCCCCGAGCTGTACGTGTGTTGAACGCGGAGGTGCCGTCGATCGGATCTTCCGCGATTTGAATCACCGCGAGTATGACTCCATCATCCGCGTTTTAGTAACGCTTCCGCTTAGCAATCTTCACAGGTATGAAAACGCACATCCTCTCTCTCTCTCTTGTTGCTAGAATCTCCTAGATTGATCTTGGTGATACATAGGAAAATTTTGAATTATTGCTACATTCCCCAACAGTGGCATCATGAGCTAGGTCTATGCGTAGATTCTATGCACGAGTAGAACACAAGTAGTTGTGGGCGTTGGTTTGTTCAATATGCTTACCGTTACTAGTCTTATCTTGATTTGGCGGCATTGTGAGATGAAGCGGCCCGGACCTAGTTTACATGTACGCTTACGTGAGGCAGGTTCCACCGACTCACATGCACTTGTTGCATAAGGTGGCTAGCAGGTGTCTGTCTCTCCCACTTTAGTCAAATCAGATTCGATGAAAAGGGTCCTTATGAAGGGTAAATAGCAATTGGCATATCACCGTTGTAGATTTTTGTAGGATTGAAAGTATGTCTAGGGGGGGTTGATTAGACTAGTTGACCAAACAAAAATCTAGCCTTTTCCCAATTTTAGTTCTTGGCAGATTTTAGCAACTTAGCACAAGTCAAGCAATCAACGTACACATGCAATTCTAAGAGTATAGCAGCAGAATGTAAAACAATTGCATATGAAGGTAAAGGGAGGAGTTTGAGGAGGCAAACGCAATGTTGACACGGAGATTTTTTATCCGTGGTTCCGATAGGTGGTGCTATCATACATCCATGTTGATGGAGACTTCAATCCACGAAGGGTAACGGTTGCGCGAGTCCATGGAGGGCTCCACCCACGAAGGGTCCACGAAGAAGCAACCTTGTCTATCCCACCATGGTCGTCGCCCACGAAGGACTTGCCTCACTCGGGTAGATCTTCACGAAGTAGGTGATATCCTTTCCCTTACAAACTCCTGGGTTCAACTCGACTATCTTGACGGAGGCTCCCAAGTGACACCTAGCCAATCCAGGAGACACCACTCTCCAAGAGGTAACAAATGGTGTGTTGATGATGAACTCCTTTCTCTTGTGCTTCAAATGATAGTCTCCCAATCACTCAACTCTCTCTCATAGGATTTGGATTTGGTGGAAAGAAGATTTGAGTGGAAAGCAACTTGGGGAAGGCTAGAGATCAAGATTTATGTGGTAGGAATGGAATATCTTGACCTCAACACAAGTGTAGGTGGTTCTCTCTCAGAAAATGTATGTTGGAAGTGTAGGCATGTTCTGATGGCTCTCTCCACGAATAAAGAGTGGGTGGAGGGGTATATATAGCCTCCACACAAAATCTAACCGTTACACACAACTTACCAAACTCGGTGGGACCGAATCGTGAAACTCGGTCAGACCGATTTAGTTCATAATGTGACCGTTAGGCATTTCGGTGGGACCGACATGTCAACTCGGTAGGACCAATATTGTTAGGGTTAGGGCATAACATAATCTCGGTGAAACCGATTACACAAACTCGGTGAGACCGATTTTGGTAATAGACAAACAGAGAGTTGGTCAGGAAATCTCGGTGGGACCGATTCGCTCATCTCGGTTGGACCGAAACGTTATGAAAGGGAAACAGAGAGTTTGCATTGCAATCTCGGTGGGACCAATCGCTCATCTCGATTTGCATGAAACGTTACGAAGGGAAACAGAGAGATTACAATCCCATCTCGGTGAGACTGAGATCCCTATCGGTGAGACCGAAAAGACTAGGGTTTCTGGCAGTGGCTATGTCAACTGAACTCGGTGGCGCTGGATAGAAAGTTTCGGTGGGGCCGAGTTTGACTTTTGGTTTGGGACATATGTGGATGTGAGAGAGTAGTTGAGGGTTTTTGGAGCATATCGCTCAGCACTTTGAGCAAGAAACTCATTAAGCAACACCTCTCCCCCTCTTGATAGTATTGGCTTTTCCTATGGACTCTACGTGATCTTGGATCACTAAAATGAAAAACGTAGAGTCCTGTGCTTTGAGCTTGAGCCAATACTTTTGTCCTTAGCATTTTGAGGGGTCCATGTTTCTCATCCATGCCATGCCAAACATCGAGCTTTCCTAAAATATTTATCTTGAAATAGCATTAGCTCAATGAGCCATATGTTCTTAGGAATTACCAAAACCACCCAGGGATAGTTGCACTTTCAATCTCCCCCTTTTTGGTAATTGATGACAACATATAGATCAAAGCTTTGACAAATGATAATAAGATTGAAAAACATCGTCTCTTTGAGAAGTATGTGATAAGCAAGAGCTCCCCTAATTTGTGCATTATTTAAAATTTCTTTGGACTGCAAATGCACAATGTGTTAGGATCATGGGTTACTCTTTCATGTCACATACATCTTGGTGGAGCGCTCAAAATGATAATAATTGAACACATGCACTCATCACCAAGCAAAGTGAATGATCATATAAGGATATAAGAGATATCATCCAACAAGCATTAAGGGTAGCATATGATCAAACACATGATCAAACAAGTAAACAAGTAGCTCACAAGCACACAATAAAGAAGTTAAACTAAAAACAAGAGAGATAAAAAGCAACACTCTCTGTCGAAGCCTATGATCTATACATTTTCTCCCCCTTTGGCAACAAGTTACCAAAAAGTTCAAAAAATGCATACTGCTAAACGTCTCTCAGGATTGGTCTTCATGAGGTGGTGTAGAGATGACTCCAAGGACGAAAGCGTCTGTAGATGTAGCTGGAGTTGGTGGAGTGGCTGCTGGAGCTGGTGGTACTGAAGCTGTGGCTGCTGGTGCAGATGTAGTAGCTCTAGTATCTGGAACAGGCACTGCAGCAGATCTCTGTCCTCTGGGCACTCTAGCAAAAGCATTTGTAGTAGACTTTCCCGTCTTCTCCTCCACTTCCTCCTAAAGTTGCTCAACTGCAGTTTGGATCTCAGTTACCTTGACATCAAGAGCATAGAATTTCTGCTCAATGATCCTCTCCAAGCTCTCCTGGTTTTGAGTCAGGGGGCCAAGCCCTTCTCAATCCTCAAGGTGGAGGCAATCATATATCCAAGCTTTGCTCTTCAGGAATACTTGATATGCCTCTTCTGCAGTTGGCATCTTTGCAGCTTTCACTGCCCTTGCCTTCTCTCTCTTCTCATGTGCTTGAGCTGATGATGGTTCATTCTCATTCATAACAACAATGTTGTCCTCAAATTCAGGGTGGATGGACAGGTGCTCCTTATCCAATAGATATTTGCATGTGCCCATCTTGGAGTTGATGAGCTCTTGAATTTGTGGGGCCTACCCACAAGATCTTTTCTGATTAGCTGTTGTTCTTTTGATTGTCTCCACAATCATACTCATGACTTTAAACTTTTGAGGCACATCAAACAAATGTAGCAAATTTATAGCATGTCCTCTGATCATCTTGTGATCACCTGACTTGGGTAGCAATGTGTGCCTTAGGATCCAGTTGATGGTAGGCAAACCAGACAATAAGAAGTGGACAGATCCAAACTTATGAGTCTCCAAGGCATCATTTGGGATCTCTTTGTACATGTGTGCCATAGTGTTATGGTCTTTCTTCTTTTCAGCATAAACATCCAGGTCATCTTCAGTTTCTTCTAGAGCATTGATCAACTGAGCGCATTCTTCCACAGAGGATTGGTACCTAGTACCTTCTGACATCCAGATGATCTTCCCATCTGGGTAGAAGTGGGCAGTGGAGTAAAACTGCATGATCAGCTCATCATTCCACTTGGTGAGCTTCTGGGCAACAAATGTATCAACTCCACATGCTTTGAAGCTGTCATATACACGTGGATAGTGATCTTCATTCTCCTTGATGTACTCCCAGTTAACCCATCTCATGTCATACACAATAGGCTTCTTGTCAAACAAAATTGTCTCATAAAAGTCTTGCTGTTCCTTAGTGTGAAACCTATAATCAACAACAGTTCTTCTCCTAACAGCATATGGATCAGACTGTCTCCATAATCTCAGTCCTGAATCCTTCCTGATTTTCATGTTCTCTACAACAGGATGTGCATCATTATGGTCAGGGATCTTGGGCTTCAGTTTTCTCAAAACAAGTGAATCATCTTCTTCTGCAGCTTCAAGCACTGGGGCCTTGTTCTTCTCCTCAGCTGGAATACTTCTGGTGTTCCTCTTGGGTTTAGGCTTTTGAGCTGGAGCAGTAGCCTTGGGAGCAGCTTTGGGCTTAGAAGCAGCCCCTGACTTAATTGCATTCCCATGAGGTTCTGAGCCTTAGGAGCTGGAGTAGCATCCTCTTCTTCTTCATCATCTGATCTCACCATTGTGGACTTTCCAAGAACTTTGGTTGTAGTTGTTCTTGCCCTCTTCTTTTTCTTGTCTTCACTAGTAGCTTCTTCTTCAGATTCAATGGTGAACTTCATAGTTTCACCTGTGCCAACCTTCCTGGGTTTGGATGTAGGCACTCTCCTGGCAGGTGCCTTCTTGTTCATGCCTGGTTTAGTTGCAGCAGCTGTGCCATACTCCTTTTTCAGCACCTTTTTCCTTGAAGTGGCCTCATCCTCAACAGCAATATAATCTTCATCCTCTGAATCAGAAGTTTTCTTCTTCCTTGTCCTGGTGGCTTCCTTTGGCAAGTTGTTGGGTGTGCTCCTGCTGCCCTCATATAGCTGCTTGAGGGACTAGTGCCCTCACTCAACTGAGCTTGCTCTTCAGACTTGGTCTGGCTATCACTTTGATCAGACATCTTTGCAAACTCACTGACAGCAGGCCCTATGAATAGATATAGATGAGGTAGAGTGGATGAGCATCACAAAGTGCAGAGGTTTTGCAAAACAGATGACTCAAAACTTAGTTTTAGTTCTCCACAAAAAGCATTTCGGAGCTACCGATTTGTAAACTCGGTGATACAGAAGCAGCTTTTGGAACCTAAACTAGTGAACTCGGTCAGACCGAGTCACAGTTCGGTGGCATCGAGACTGCTAGGGTTTCACAGAGAATCTAACACGGTCACACCGATTTGCAATTCTCGGTCAGACCAAAAATAGCATGTGCAATGGCCTAAGCCAAATCGGTGAGACCGATTTCAACAATGCGGTCGGTCCGAGAAGAGTTCGGCGGAGACCTAACCCTAAATTTTCAAATCAAATCTAATCTATAGGATGTTTTCTCTAGACAGGATGATTTCATACGTGGCAAGAATCATGGCAAAGCAATGTGGTACGAATCAGAGTTAATGAATAGCACAGAGTATCAAGTTCATACCCTAACTCGGTGGTGAGCTTGCTACGGCGACAACGGCGGGGGAGATTTCTATTGACGGCGGCGGAGACCAGCGGCGGGAGGTCGCTGGCGGTGAGAAGATGATCCGGAGACGAGCAGTTACGCGTGCGGTGAAGAGTTTTGGAAAAATTTCCAAAATTTGACCCGTTAGTATATATAACCTGACCCTGTCGGTGTGACCGAGTGGAACAACTCGGTGGCACCGAGATGCAAAAATGCGAGCAGTTACTGCAACTCAGTGTGATCGAAAGGTTCTAATCGGTTGCACTGAGATTGAAAACCTAGATCAACTTAGTGATCTTGGTATGATCGAAAAGGATGAATCGGTCAGACCAAAATGCACAAAGAGGTTTTGGAAGTTTAAGTCAATGATGAATCGGGGACTCCGAGTGCTCCTCACACAGAGTGGTTCGAATCTGACTTGATCAAACTTTGTGATGTAGCATGAATAGAGTTTGAGACGAGAAAAGCATAGATAGCTAGAGAAGGTTCTTATGCATGCTTGTCCATGCACTTGGCGAAAGGAAAGAAACCAAACAATCAAAACAACAAGTGGATGTCCTCGAATGAGTAAAATATGCAACCAAACTGATCACACAATAAAGTGGCAAATGAAATATGTGGCAAAGCATGCACAAACACTCTAGCATCTATCAAGCAATTGGCGATGACTAGGTCATCTATATATGAGTATATTGACTTAGGAGTCAAATGAGAACATTTGATCATAGGTCATACTCATCGTTTAAGCACAAGTGGGGTTACCACTTTTACATAAAGCATTGTTGTGTTCACACCATTAGAGTTGCTTTAGCTCAATTCTTAGAGTAAAGCTCCCCCTAGATGTGAGATCCCCCCTAAGAGGGATGAACTAACCTTGGGTTCTGTCTATGATGACTTCATGTAGGCGTTGAATATGTGGATGCTCAATGTTGATGTAGATTATTTGGAGCAATCCATTGGAGTGAGTTGCACTTTCAATACCTACACGGGTTAGTCCCACAAGGAACAAACACGGATATCCATAGACATAGAGTGATGCACACACAAGATGATGTCCATGAAAGCCTTAGGTTACCTTGTCCCTTGTCTTACCAACAAGAGGGTTTGTGACTCTTTGAACTAGTGCAAGATGTGGAAGTTGATTGCACTTGTCCTTGCCAAAATGATATGAATGAAGTATGTTGGCGGAGTCACCCTCAAGAACTCTCTTGTTCTTCTTCTTTGGGATCCACATCATCTTGATGGGAATCCTTGGAGTTGTAGTCGTACTTGATGAAGTAGAACTTGATGTAGTCTTGGGAACCCACTTGACCAAGGCCTTAGGAGCTTCTTGAAATGCATCAATCTCCTCTTGAAGCTTGTCCTTGCCTTTTGCTTGTGGTCTTGTGGTGGAAGATCATCTTGAGCTTGTGTTCCTTCAAAAGAAGTAGGATCGTACTTCTCTTGTTGAGGAACAAACTTCGTCTTGGGGTATTGATCTTCTTCCCACTCAACTCCATTGGCATTGAACTTTCGTTCAAAACCAACACCTTGATTCTTCGGGTGCCTTCCTTGCTTGCGTACAATCTCCTCGAATTGCTTACTTCCGGCAAGGCTCTTGTAAACACCTTTCTCTATAATTCCCTTCAATAAGCTATTTTCTTTCTCAAGTGTAACTTGGCTAAGAGAATCATTAGTGGAATCAAGAGAACTACTAGAAGCAACAACATTGGATTTAGCATGATTATTGTTACTACTAGAAGAAGAATCTTTCTTGTTCTTGTTACTAGACTTGACTTGTGGCATGTAAGTAGATAAGAGTAAACGCTGGGAAATGTAAGAAGAACTTTTCTTGCAAAGATCATCATTGATTGCCTTTAAAAACTCATGCTCTTGCTCAAGGTTGAGCTTTTCAAAGCGTAACTTCTCATGAGTCTTTAAAAGTTCTCGATGATCTTCCAAGATAGTTTCATGAGCGAACTTAAGAGTGTTTAGTTCTTTAGTTAGGAGCTCAATCTTCTCCTTATCATTGTCATTCATTTTATCTTGATTAGCATGATTAATTGACGTTTCATCATAGTATTCATCACTAGAGTTGTCAACAAGTAAATCATCATGACCTAACAAGTCATCTTCATCACTATTGAAATCAACATACCCGGGGTGTGATACCTTTGGGCCTTTAGAGATGAAGCATCTCCCAATTCCTTCATTTGGTGAGTCAAATATGTCGTAGGTGTTGGTTGACACAAGTGCTAGACCAGCAACACCTTCATCTTGAGTATATTCGGAGTCGGAGTGATAGCTTCTCTCGGAGTGATTTTCGGAGTTGGAGCCGGATACCCATTCACCAACATGAGCTTTATGTCTTCGTTTTGTGTAGCTCCTTGATGATTTTTCCTTCCTTTCCGAATCCTTGCTTCTCCGGGATGTTCTTCGTTCATAACGATCATGCCTACTCCTTCTTTATCTTGATGGTGATTCTTCTCTTCTACTCCTTCTTTTTGGAGAATCTTTTCTTCTTTTGTAGGGAGCCGTACACTCATTGGAATAGTGTCTGGGTCTTCCACAATTGTAGCAATTACGCTCACGAGTAGAAGATCTTTTGTCATTGTAGGACCTTGACTTGGAACTTCTTTCCCTGCTTCTACTCTTGTAGAACTTGTTGAAGTTCTTCACCATTAGGCTCAATTCTTCATTGAAGGTTTGTTTCTCACTTGATGATGTGGGAGCTTCACATGAGGCTTTGTAAGCACCACTTGACTTGTTCTGGAGCTCTTCCTTATCCTTGAGTGACATCTCATGAGCAACAATTCTTCCAATGACTTCCGTTGGCTTGAGATCTTTGTAATTGGCATCATTTGGATCAATGTACACACGGTATCATATTTTCCATCCAAGGCTCTTAGGATCTTCTTGATGATGAATTTATCGGTCGTCTCTTCACTTCCTAAGCCGGCAATCTCATTTGTGATGAGAGCAAGCCTAGAGTACATTTCAGCGACGCCTTCACCATCCTTCAATTTGAACTTGTCAAGTTGACTTTGAAGCACATCCAATTTGGATTCCTTGACAGAGTCGGTACCTTCGTGCATATCAATCAAAGTATCCCAAATTTCCTTTGCATTCTCAAGACGGCTGATTTTGTTGAATTCTTCGGGGCACAATCCGTTGAAGAGAATATCACAAGCTTGAGCATTGTATTGCAGCATCTTCAACTCTTCCGCGGTAGCTTCACGGTTCGGTTCTCTCCCATCAAAGAATTCACCTTGCAAGCCAATACACACAATAGCCCAAACGGCGGGGTTATGTCCAAGAATATGCATTTTCATCTTATGCTTCCAACTACCAAAATTTGTACCATCAAAGTAAGGACCTCTACGGTGGTAATTTCCCTCGCTAGACGCCATACTCTCCTAGGTTGTGAAACCAAGGCTATGATCACCAAAAGCTATGGAAATCAAGGCAAATGGATACCAAACCTCTGATACCACTTGTAGAATCAAAAGACTACTTGACCAAATAAAAATCTAGCCTTTTCCCAATTTTAGTTCTTGGCAGATTTTAGCAACTTAGCACAAGTCAAGCAATCAACCTACACATGCAATTCTAAGAGTATAGCAGCGGAATGTAAAACAATTGCATATGAAGGTAAAGGGAGGAGTTTGAGGGGGCAAACGCAATGTTGACACGAAGATTTTTTATCTGTGGTTCCGATAGGTGGTGCTATCATGCTTCCACGTTGATGGAGACTTCAACCCACAAAGGGTAACGGTTGCGCGAGTCCATGGAGGGCTCCACCCACGAAGGGTCCATGAAGAAGCAACCTTGTCTATCCCACCATGGCCGTCGCCAACGAAGGACTTGCCTCACTCGGGTAGATCTTCACGAAGTAGGCGATCTCCTTGCCCTTACAAACTCCTTGGTTCAACTCCATTATCTTGATGGAGGCTCCCAAGTGACACCAAGCCAATCTAGGAGACACCACTCTCCAAGAGGTAACAAATGGTGTGTTGATGATGAACTCCTTGCTCTTGTGCTTCAAATGATAGTCTCCCCAACACTCAACTCTCTCTCACAGGATTTGGATTTGGTGGAAAGAAGATTTGAGTGGAAAGCAACTTGGGGAAGGCTAGAGATCAAGATTTATGTGGTAGGAATGGAATATCTTGACCTCAACACAAGTGTAGGTGGTTCTCTCTCAGAAAATGTATGTTGGAAGTGTAGGCATGTTCTGATGGCTCACTCCACGAATGAAGAGTAGGTGGAGGGGTATATATAGCCTCCACGCAAAATCTAACCGTTACACACAACTTACCAAACTCGGTGGGACCGAATCGTGAAACTCGGTCAGACCGATTTAGTTCATAATGTGACCGTTAGGCATTTCGATGGGACCGACATGTCAACTCGGTAGGACCGATATCGTTAGGTTTAGGGCATAATGTAATCTCGGTGAGACCGATTACACAAACTCGGTGAGACTGATTTTGGTAATAGACAAACGGAGAGTTGGTCGGGCAAACTCAGTGGGACCGATTCGCCCATCTCGGTTGGACCGAAACGTTACGAAAGGGAAACAGAGAGTTTGCATTGCAATCTCGGTGGGACCGATCACTCATCTCGGTTTGACCAAAACGTTACGAAGGGAAACAGAGAGATTACAATCCCATCTCGGTGAGACCGACATCCCTATCGGTGAGACCGAAGAGACTAGGGTTTCTGGCAGTTGCTTTGTCATTTGAACTCGGTGGCGCCGGATAGAAAGTTTCGGTGGGGCCAAGTTTGACTTTTGGTTTGGGACATATGTGGATGTGAGAAAGTAGTTGAGGGTTTTTGGCGCATATCACTAAGCACTTTGAGCAAGAAACTCATTAAGCAACACCTCACCCCCTCTTGATAGTATTGAATTTTCCTATAGACTCAATGTGATCTTGGATCACTAAAATGAAAAATTTAGAGTCTTGTGCTTTGAGCTTGAGCCAATCCTTTTGTCCTTAGCATTTTGAGGGGTCCACGTTTCTCATCCATGCCATGCCAAACATTGAGCTTTCCTGAAATATTTATCTTGAAATAGCATTAGCTCAATGAGCTATATGTTGTTAGGAATTACCAAAACCACCCAGGGATAGTTGCACTTTCACTTTTGCGTAGGTAAGAAACGTTCTTGCTAGAAACCCATAGTAGCCACATAAAACATGCAACAACTATTAGAGGACGTCTAACTTGTTTTTGTAGGGTATGCTATGTGATGTGATATGGCCAAAAGAATGTGATGAATGATATATGTGATGTATGAGATTGATCATGTTCTTGTAATAAGAATCACGACTTGCATGTCGATGAGTATGACAACCGGCAGGAGCCATAGGAGTTGTCTTAATTTATTGTATGACCTGCGTGTCATTGAAAAACGCCATGTAATTACTTTACTTTATTGCTAACCATTATCCATAGTAGTATAAGTAATAGTTGGCGAGACAACTTCATGAAGAAATGATGATGGAGATCATGATGATGTAGATCATGGTGTCATGCCGGTGACGAAGGTGATCATGCCGCGCCTCAAATATGGAGATCAAAGATGCAAGATGATATTGGCCATATCATGTCACTTTATGATTTGCATGTGATGTTTGTCATGTTTACATCTTATTTGCTTAGAACGACGGTAGCATAAATAAGATGATCCCTCATTAAAAAAATTCAAGAAAGTGTTCCCCCTAACTGTGCACCGTTGCGGAAGTTGTTGTTTCAAAGCACCACGTGATGATCAGGTGTGATAGATTCTAACGTTCGAATACAATGGTTGTAAGCTAGATTTACACATGCAAAACACTTAGGTTGACTTGACGAGCCTAGCATGTATAGACATGGCCTCGGAACACAAGAGACCGAAAGGTCGAACATGAGTCGTATAGTAGATACGATCAACATGAAGATGTTCACCAATTATGACTAGTCCATCTCACGTGATGATCGAAGACGGCCTAGTTGACTCGGATCATGTATCACTTGGATGACTAGAGGGATGTCTATCTGAGTGGGAGTTCATTAAATAATTTGATTAGATGAACTTAATTATCATGAACATAGTCTAAAATATCTTTGCAATATGTCTTGTAGATCAATGGCCCGTGGTAATGTTGTCCTCAACTTCAATGCGTTCCTAGAGAAAACCAAGATGAAAGACGATGGTAGCAACTATACGGACTGGGTCCGGAACTTGAGGATCATCCTCATAGTTGCCAAGAAAGAATATGTCCTAGAAGCACCGCTAGGTGAAGCGCCCATTTTCCCAGCAACTCAAGACGTTATGAACGCCTCGCAGTCGCGTAGTGATGATTACTCCCTGGTTCAGTGCGACATGCTTTACAGCTTAGAACTGGGGCTCCAAAAACGTTTTGAGCAGCACGGAGCATATGAGATGTTCCAAGAGCTGAAAATGGTTTTCCAAGCTCATGCCCGGGTCGAGAGATATGAAGTCTCCGATATGTTCTACAGTTGTAAGATGGAGGAAAACAGTTCTGTCAGTGAGCATATACTCACTATGTCCGGGTTACACAACCGTTTGTCTCAGTTGGGAGTTAATCTCCCAGATGACTCGGTCATTGACAAGATCCTCCAATCACTCCCACCTAGCTACAAGAGCTTTGTGATGAACTACAATATGCAAGGGATGGAGAAGTCCATTCCTGAGTTATATTCAATGCTGAAATCAGCGGAGGTGGAAATCAAAAACGAACATCAAGTGTTGATGGTGAATATGACAACTAGTTTCAAGAAAGGCAAGGGTAAAAAGAACTTCAAGAAAGACGACGAGGGAATTGCCGCGCCCGGTAAATCACTTGCCGGGAAGAAGCCAAACAACGGACCCAAGCCCGAGACTCAGAGCTTTTATTGCAAGGGAAATGGTCACTGGAAGCGGAACTGCCCCAAGTACTTAGCGGATAAGAAGGCCGGCAACACCAAAGGTATATGTGATATACATGTTATTGATGTGTACCTTACCAGTACTCGTAGTAGCTCCTGGGTATTTGATACCGGTGCGGTTGCTCATGTTTGATACAAGACCTGCGGAATAAGCGGAGACTGGCGAAGGACGAGGTGACGATGCGCATCGGGAATGGTTCCAAGGTCGATGTGATCGCCATCGGCACGCTACCTCTACATCTATCTATGGGATTAGTTTTAAACCTCAATAATTGTTATTTAGTGCCAGCTTTGAGCATGAACATTGTATCTGGATCTCGTTTAATGCGAGATGGCTACTCAGTTAAATCCGAGAATAATGGTTGTTCTATTTATATGAGAGATATGTTTTATGGTCATGCCCCGCTGGTCAATGGTTTATTCTTATTGAATATCGAATGTGATGTTACACATATTCATAGTGTGAATACCAAAAGATGTAAGGTTAATAATGATAGTCCCACATACTTGTGGCACTTCCGCCTTGGTTACATTGGTGTCAAACGCATGAAGAAACTCCATGTAGATGGACTTTCGGAGTCTCTTGATTATGAATCATTTGACACATGTGAACCATGCCTCATGGGCAAAATGACCAAGACTCCGTTCTCCGGAACAATGGAGCGAGCAACCAACTTGATGGAAATAATACATACTGATGTGTGCGGTTGAATGAGCGTTGAGGCTCGCGGTGGCTATCGTTATGTTCTCGCCCTCACTGATGACTTAAGTAGATATGGGTATGTCTACATAATGAAACACAAGTCTGAGACCTTTGAAAAGTTCAAGGAATTTCAAAGTGAGGTGGAGAATCAATGTGACAGGAAAATAAAGTTCTTACGATCAAATCATGGAGGAGAATATTTGAGTCACGAGTTTGGTACGCACTTAAGGAAATGTGGAATTGTTTCACAACTCACGCCGCCTGGAACACCTCAGCGTAATGGAGTGTTTGAACGTTGTAATCGCACTCTATTGGATATGGTGCGATCTATGATGTCTCTTACCGATTTACCGCTATCATTTTGGGGTTATGCTTTAGAGATAGCCACATTCACTTTAAGTAGGGCACCGTCTAAATCCGTTGAAGACTACACCGTATGAATTATGGTTTGGGAAGAAACCTAAGCTGTCGTTTCTAAAAGTTTGGGGATGCGATGCTTATGTCAAGAAACTTCAACTTGAAAAGCTCAAACCCAAGTCGGAAAAATGCGTCTTCATAGGATACCCTAAGGAAACCATCGAGTATACCTTCTACCTCAGATCTGAAGGCAAGATCTTTGTTGCCAAGAATGGATCCTTTTTGGAGAAAGAGTTTCTCTTGAAAGAAGTAAGTGGGAGGAAAGTAGAACTTGATGAAGTACTGCCTCTTGAACCGGAAAGTAGCGCAGCTCAGGAAGATTTTTCTGTGGTGCCTGCACCGACTAGAGAGGAAGTTAATGATGATGATCAAGGAACTTAGGATCAAGTTGCTACTGAACTTCGTAGGTCCACAAGGATGTGTTCCACACCAGAGTGGTATGGCAACCCTGTCCTGGAAATCATGTTGTTAGACAATGGTGAACCTTCGAACTATGAAGAAGCGATGGCGGGCCCATATTCCAACAAATGGCTTGAAGCCATGAAATTCGAGATAGGATCCATGCATGAAAACAAAGTATGGACTTTGACAGACTTGCCCGATGATCGGCAAGCCATAGAAAATAAATGGATCTTTAAGAAGAAGGCTGACGCGGATGGTAATGTGACCATCTATAAAGCTCGGCTTGTCGCTAAGGGTTATTGACAAGTTCATGGGGTTGACTACGATGAGACCTTCTCACCCGTAGCAAAGCTGAAGTCCATCTGAATCATGTTAGTAATTGCCGCATTATATGATTATGAGATATGGAAAATGGACGTCAAAACGACATTCCTTAATGGTTTCCTTAAGGAAGAATTTTATATGATGCAGCCGGAAGGTTTTATCGATCCTAAGAATGCTAATAAGGTGTGCAAGCTCTAGCGCTCCATCTATGGGCTGGTGCAAGCATCTCGGAGTTGGAACATTCGCTTTGATGAAATGATCAAAGCGTTTGGGTTTATGCAGACTTATGGAGAAGCCTGTGTTTACAAGAAAGTGAGTGGGAGCTCTGTAGCATTTCTCCTATTATATGTCGATGACATACTATTGATGGGAAATGATATAGAACTTTTGGAAAGCATAAAGGCCTACTTGAATAAGTGTTTTTCAATGAAGGACCTTGGAGAAGCTGCTTACATATTAGGCATCAAGATCTATAGAGATAGATCGAGACGCCTCATCGGTCTTTCACAAAGCACATACCTTGATAAGATATTGAAGAAGTTCAATATGGATCAGTCCAACAAGGGGTTCTTGCCTATTTTGCAAGGTGTGAAATTGTGCACGGCTCGATGCCTGACCTCGGCAGAAGATAGAGAAAAGATGAGTGTTGTCCCCTATGCCTCAGCCATAGGGTCTATCATGTATGCCATGCTGTGTACCAAACCTGATGTGAACCTTGTCATAAGTTTGGTAGGGATGTACCAAAGTAATCCCGGCATGGAACACTAGACAACGGTCAAGAATATCCTGAAGTACCTGAAAAGGACTAAGGATATGTTCCTTGTTTATGGAGGTGACGAAGAGCTCGCCGTAAAGGGTTACGTCGATGCTAGCTTCGACACAGATCTGGATGACTCCAAGTCACAAACCGGATACGTGTATATTTTGAATGGTGGGGCCGTAAGCTGGTGTAGTTGCAAGCAAAGCGTTGTGGCGGGATCTATATGTGAAGCGGAGTACATGGCAGCCTTGGAGGCAGCACATGAAGCAATCTGGATGAAGGAGTTCATTACCGACCTAGGAGTTATTCCCAATGCGTCGGGCCCGATGACTCTCTTCTGTGACAACACTAGAGCTATTGCCCTTGCCAAGGAGCCCAGGTTTCACGAGAAGACCAGGCATATCAAGCGTCGCTTCAACTCCATTCGTGAAAATGTTCAAGATGGAGACATAGATATTTGTAAAGTGCATATGGATTTGAATGTCGCAGATCCTTTGACTAAACCTCTTCCACGAGCAAAAAACATGAACAACACCAGAACTCTATGGGTGTTCGATTCATCACAATGTAACAAGATTATTGACTCTAGTGCAAGTGGGAGACTATTGGAAATATGCCCTAGAGGCAATAATAAAATGGTTATTATTATATTTTCTTGTTCATGATAATTGTCCATTGTTCATGCTATAATTGTATTAACCAGAAACCGTAATACATGTGAATACATAGACCACAACATGTCCCTAGTGAGCCTCTAGTTGACTAGCTCATTGATTAATAGATGGTCATGGTTTCCTGACCATGGACATTGGATGTCATTGATAACGGGATCACATCATTAGGAGAATGATGTGATGGACAAGACCCAATCCTAAGAATAGCACAAGATCGTGTAGTTCGTTTGCTAAGAGCTTTATTAAATGTCAAGTATCATTTCCTTAGACCATGAGATTGTGCAACTCCCAGATACCGTAGGAATGCTTTGGGTGTACCAAACATCACAACGTAACTGGGTGGCTATAAAGGTGCACTACAGGTATCTCCGAAAGTGTCTGTTGGGTTGGCACGAATCGAGACTGGGATTTGTCACTCTGTATGACGGAGAGGTATCTCTGGGCCCACTCGGTAATGCATCATCATAATGAGCTCAATGTGACTAACTAGTTAGTCACGGGTTCATGCATTACGGAACGAGTAAAGAGACTTGCCGGTAACGAGATTGAACAAGGTATTGGGATACCGACGACCGAATCTCGGGCAAGTAACATACCGGTTGACAAAGGGAATTGTATACGGGATTGATTGAATCCCCGACATTGTTGTTCATCCGATGAGATCATCGTGGAACATGTGGGAACCAACATGGGTATCCAGATCCCGCTGTTGGTTATTGGCCAGAGAGATGTCTCGGTCATGTCTACATGATACCCAAACCCGTAGGGTCTACACACTTAAGGTTCGGTGATGCTAGAGTTGTTATGAGAAAGAGTATGTGGTTACGGAATGTTGTTCGGAGTTCCGGATGAGATCCCGGACATCACGAGGAGTTCCGAAATGGTCCGGAGATAAATATTTATATATGGGAAGTTCTTATTCGGTCGCTGGAAGTGTTCGGGGGTTTATCGATATTGTACCGGGACCACCGAAAGGGTTCGGGGGGTCCAACGGGAAGGTCCACCTACCCCGGAGGGACCTATGGGCTGAATATGGAGGGGAACCAACCCCTAGGTGGGCTGGGCGCCAACCGCCCTAGGGCCCATGCGCCTAGGGTTGGGGGGTGAAAGTGCTAGTATCGGCTAGAGGGGGGGTGAATAGGCAATTTTTATGAAAGTCTTCAAAACTTGGAAGTTTCGAAGACAAACAATAGAAATGACCTAGTTGATATGCAGTGGAAGATAAACTACCAGAAGCAAGCCATAGTCAAGTATGCAATGATGTGTAAGTACAGGACTGATAGCAGCTAAGTAGTAAGGATCAGGATGGAAGATAGTATGAAGCCAATCAACAGTAGTAGTCAAGCAATGAAGTCAAACAGATACACAGATAGGCAATGACTTCACGAACAAAAACTTAAGTAAAGGGTGGAAAGGGATAGAACCAGTCGCTCGTTGAAGACACAGGATTTGTTGGACCAGTTCCAGTTGTTGTGACAACTGTACGTCTGGTTAGGGAGGCTAAGAATTAACTCAGAAGACCGTGTCTTCACCTTATTCCCCTTGAGCTAAGGACACCCAGTCCTCGCCCAATCACTCTGGTAAGTCTTCAAGGTAGACTTCCAAACCTTCACAGACTTCGTTCACCGGCAATCCACAATGACTCTTGGATGCTCAGAACGCGACGCCTAACCGGCTGGAGGATTCACAGTCCTCAAGTGTAATAAGTCTTCAGGTCACACAGACAGAAAGACTTCAGTGATGCCTAACACTCTTTGGCTCTGGGTGTTTGGGCTTTGTCCTCGCAAGGATTTCTCTTTCTCAAAGGCTTCGAGGTGGGTTGCTCTCAAACGACAAAAGTCGTGCACAAACTCTGAGCAGCCACCAATTTATGGTGTAGGGGGTGGGCTATTTATAGCCACAAGGCAACCCGACCTGATTTGTCTGAAATGACCCTGGGTCACTAAGGAACTGACATGTGTTCCAACGGTCAGATTTCAAACACACGCGGCAACTTTACTTGGGCTACAAGCAAAGCTGACTCATCCAACTCTGGATAAGATTTGCTCTCATTGTCTTTGCTCGAAGACATAGGATTTAGGTTGAGCATCACTTCAGTCACTCTGACTTAGTTCACTTGGACCCCACTTAACAGTACAGTGGTTCCTATGACTCAACAAAGAAGAAAAGGAAACAACGAAACCACACAGTCTTCACGCTCCATAGTCTTCACGTAATGTCTTCTCATGTCATAGTCTTCAATATGAATATCTTCTCATACCACCATTATCTTCAATGTCTTCATACATTTTTAGGGGTCATCTTCGGTAGGTAAACCGAATCAATGAGGGACACTACCTGTGTTATCCTGCAAATCTCACAAACGCATTAGTCCCTCAACCAACTTTGTCATCAATACTCCAAAACCAACTAGGGGTGGCACTAGATGCACTTACAATCTCCCCCTTTTTGGTGATTGATGACAAACTGGTTGAAGTTTTCAATGAGGATAAAGTATGTGAAATTGTAAGGATAGGGAATTGTCTTCATAAGTAGCAAGGGCTCCCCCTAAAGATGTGCATATAAGTAATTTGCTTTTGGAATGCAAATGCACATGGCAGGTTGTACTTGTGGAGATCCTCTTCAACTTATGAAGATAATTCATCATGCATGTAATGATATAACAAGTAGGATGACTTGCATAATGAAAAATGGACGTCTGCAGAATGATCTAAGTGCGGAAGTTATCATCGCACATGCGGAATTTATCATCACATCACAGTAAAGCAAGTAAGTAGCAGACGACCATCAAGTTTAAGTGTTACAACTCAAAGAACCAAATGTTTCAAACGCAAGAGTTCTAAGCACGAGGCAAAATATAATGCAACCGCCCATATGAACCCGCTTGAAGACTATCAACTCATACGCTTCTCCCCCTTTTGTCAGTAAGGACCAAAAAGGTTTTAAGACATAGAGCAACTACTCGTCCTCATGAGTAGGTGAAGCAGCAGGGTTGTCGTCGATGGTTGGCGGTGCAGATGAACTTGGTGTTGTGTCGATGTGTGTAGTAGTAGGAGGTGGTGAAGTAGCATCATCTTTATCATCGATCACTCTGGCATTGACAGTTGCCGCGGAGGAAGAATATTCAGAGTCTTCAAGAGATGGAGTGCGACGTAGGACAGCAGTCCGTGGAGGAGTGGAGTCAAACTGGAATCTTTCATTGAAGCCATCGTCTTGAAGATCTGCTTCAGCACTAAGCAGGGTCAAACTTTTCCATGATCGCCGGCAAGTCTCATGAGCAACAAAGGCATTCTTGGTGGCAATGTTACGAATGTGATTGACATCCACCAAGAGGCTTTGCATTTGTATCTTGAGCCAATAGTGATGCTTATCCTGTTTCTGATGAAGGGCCACAAGAAGTTCTCGGTCATTGAGAACGCGAAACGCTTCCGAGGCCTTTGGGCAATGGTGCTTTCAGTGGCTTCAGTAGGTGCTCGATGAGGCAGACGAGTATTTCCAGCCAATGGATAGATTTGTGTTGCTTCTTGAACACCTTCAATGGGTTGAGTGAAGCTTTGGTGCTCGACATTCTGAAGACAAAGAGGCTTCTTGGCAGGGTCAGAGTATATGGCTTCAACTGACATATCAACCTCTGGCAAAAAGACCAGATGATTGCGAGTAGAGGGCCGATAGTTGACAGATGAGTGTCTCTTGATGAGGCGCATGACCCATGGAGCATAAAACTTCAGACCAAATAGGTCAGACCCAGAAGCAGCAAATTGCCTGATGAAGAGTTCTTGAGTATTGAAGTTGATGCCATTGAGAATGTAAAAGACCAAATTCTTCATAGCTCCTTCAAGTTTGGCCGCTGATGAATGTCCTTTGATAGGCCATAGAGTTCGCCGGATAATATGATATATTGTGCGTGGCAGATACTCAAGGTCTTCAACAAAGAACTCTGTTGGATATTTAGCGTCAGATGGCAAGGGCTTCATCATGCTCAACATCTGGCTCATGTTGGGTTCTGGCTTATGGAAGATGCTATCCAATGCATTGCGGTGTAGCTGACAATCAGGTTCATATAGCTCTCCAGGAGTGGCTAGCCCTGTAAGCTCGATGATGTCAAGAGCTTTGGCCTCATGATGAATGTTTCCGGTCATCCACTCGAGGACCCATGTCTTGATATCTCTGTTGTAGCTGCGAATGTGTAGAGTAGCATAGAATTGAAGCAACAGCTCTTCATTCCAGTGTTCTTTGTCTGTCACAAAGTTGAGCAGACCAGCATCACGAAAGCAATCAAGTGCTTCTTCTAAGCACGGCAGTCCAGCAATGGCTTCAGTGTCAAGGCGCATATGAGGGAAAATGCGCCCTTGATCATATAGAACGCAGGAGTAATAGCTTCTCTGCTGATAGCTCCAGAGCCGATCTGATGATATCCTTGGTTTGGAGTAGGGGTTCTTGGCGCTGTCAAAGAAGGTATTGTGGCTTTTGAAGCCATTAGCATTGAAGGACCCTGGTGAGTTTGCAGTACCTGGAAACCTTGGCAGTCTTGGCTTGGGCTTCTGGACCTGAGGCCTATGCTCAACATGATAATCAAATTGAGGTCCAGAGGCAGTAGGCGGAGGTACCAGAATGGGCCATCGGACAGTGGTTAGCTGACCATGACTGTATGCTTGCTCGATTGTATGGGGCCTCGGTGGCGGAACAGGAGCAGGGGCAACAACTGAGGCTTCAGGCTGCACAACAGGTGCTTCAAGGGCAGTTGCCTCATTAGCTTCAGGCGCAGTGGTTTGTGCAGGCTCCACATTAGCGTCAGCCATGACTACGTCATTGGCTTCATTGGCGTTGGTGGTGGTAGCTTCAACATTTTCAACCTCCTCTTGATGAACAGGAGGGTCAGGCACTGGCACGTTCACATCAGGAACAACTTCTTCAATCATTGGGGGAGTAGGGACACGTACGTCTTCTTGATTTTGCTCGGCTGATGCAGCCGGAATGTCTTCAGTAGCTTGGGCTTCAGACTCGGAGACATTCATAGTAGGAGTGGGTTCAGAAAATACTTGACGTGCAACAGGCTGGCGTTGCGCTTCTCCTTCTGGAACGCTCGATAGAGGGACTTGAGGCCTTTGTCCTTTTCGAAGCCTGCGAAATGATGGCAACACCTTAGGAGATGGAGTTGGCTGGGCCTCAAAGTCTTCATCTTCTTCTTGCATGGGTGGTGTAGCTTGTTGTTGTTGTTGGGGAGTACTGGGGGAGTCTTGTTGCTGTGGGTGATCAGCCCACGATGCATCCTGAGCAATTGGCGTCAGAGGACGACCAATGCTGATGAGTTCGCTGTTCGTAAGAACAGGCGATGATACCACATTGTGTTCAATCTAAGGAAGAACTTCATCATCTTCAACATTGTCATCATGACCAATGTCTTCAGCAGCGGTGGGTTCAGCTGCTGGAATATCTTCAGCTTCATGAGCCTCTATGGAAGCAGGCTCATGAACTATCATCCTTCTTTCTTGATGTTCTGACGCAGGGCGAACCACTGAAATGGGTTCAACAACTAAGGGCTCTATGGGAGCAGCCCTAGTATTCTTGGTCTTGCGCTTCTTCTTGGAGGGAGCGGCATCAGAGGCTTCAATATTCTTCCTCTTTCTGGCTTCAGCCTCGGCAGCCCTCGTCTTCTTCTGTTCTGAAGCGATTATGGTGACCTTTGGTTTCGAGCTAGTTATGCTGCTTGGGAAGATAATGCGAGGGGCTTCTTGGCTTGAAGGTGCAGGCTGGTCAGCAGGAAGCTTCTTCTTTTTCTTTGCAGCCATCCTGGGGTCAATGCTAGGACGGCCAAGTGACTTGCGCTTCTCAGCCTCATTGTAGGCAAGCACACACTTATCAGCCAAACTCTTCATGCGCTCTCGAGAGCCCTGAGCTTCTTCACGCTTCTTAAGAAAAGCTTCTTTAAGCTCATGCAGCATGACCTTGAAATTTATGACGTCTTGAACACTTAGCTTGGCCACATGCTTCTTGAATTGAGCCTTTTCATAATCAATCTTGTTCTTCAGCTCAACTATGCGCTGAGCGA
The DNA here is from genome assembly GCA_963921465.1 of Triticum timopheevii. Classification (NCBI taxonomy): domain Eukaryota; kingdom Viridiplantae; phylum Streptophyta; class Magnoliopsida; order Poales; family Poaceae; genus Triticum; species Triticum timopheevii. The sequence goes on along the minus strand of OY997266.1, from coordinate 186,143,356 downwards.
GAGCTAGCTCAGAAGCAATGGCGCCATTGAAGGCGACACTGAGGCCAATGGGAAGCTGCAAATCTTCAAAGCTGAGATTGGGGGTGTCGAACCACTCATCAATGAAGTTGTGAATGATTGCCACATCAAAGAGAGGCAGGTTATTGAAGATTTCTGCTTCTTCCTTGCTCTTTATCAGTTGCTCAAGGGCATCATCAGCAAGATCTTCATCACTGGACAGATCAATGGGTTCTTCACGCAGAATGGTGGCAGGAGTCAAGGCTTGATCAGTATACCTGACAAGTTGCTTTTTCTTCTCCGTCTTCTTGGAGATACGGCATTGATCTTCAAACTGCACACTGGCTTCAGGAGGTGCAGTGGACAGTGGCTTCGCACGAGAAGTTTTTGGAGGTGCAGTTGATCTAGAAGCCTTTGGCTTCTTTTGCTTCTGCAGCTTCGGAGGAGGAGCTTGAGCTTCATTAGAGTCAGCATCATTATCAGAATGATCTACTCTGGCACCCTAGACCAAGATGTAGGTGATGAGGCCATCAAGGTTGGAGAAGGGGCCGATGACATTGGGTTCTGCATCACGGGAGCCGTCAGTGCGAGGAGCAGAGGGACCAGGGTTGAAGTCCAATCCCAAAGACTTCTTTGTTTTCTTGGCCGAAGCCTGGGCGAACTGAAGGTTTCGCTTGAAGAGAGCATCGTCACGACACCAGAGTAATGATGTGGGATCGGCATTTTCAGGCTGAGGTCCACGGACCATGCAACGATAGAAGCCTTGCGCGATAGCTTCAGGTCTGTTCTTGGGTTGAAGTCCTCGATAGAGAATATCACCCCAAGGTCTCTTGATAGCATTATTCTCTACATATTCCTTGGTCACAAACTTGTACTTGAACCATTCTTCAGCCCAATAGCGTCGAATCCATTGGATTCGTGTCTTTCGCTGATGATAATTCTCTTCGAGATCTGTCTTGTAGAGTTCTGCTAGGTCATCAGGCAAATCTTTGGATGTTCCTTCTCTGCGCTGTCTGTCACCCTTCCTTGCTGATTTTTCTGCAGCCATGAACTTCAAACTGAATGGCTTCAATACGTTCAAAGGCTTCAGAGACTTACGCTTGCTGGTCAAGCAGGAACTGGCTTCAGGAGAATCAATGTGATGCTGTAAGTATTCTGCAAACGAATGCAGACTATGAGAACCAAGGGATTCTCCCACGGACATGTACCTGTGACAGCATTAGAGATGCGAGGGAAGGGGAAGAGGTCATATGCATTCTCAGAAGATTTTGAAGATAAATCAGTTTGAAGATATTGACCTCATGATGCGAAGACATTCACTTATATAGGTGAGTTGGTTCCAGATTTGTACCAATCCGTGAATAAGTACAAGTGAGGAATCAAACTAGACAGGAAATCTAAGTGAATTGACTAGGCAGTATGAGATGCAGACAGAATAGATCTAACATTGAATAGGCAGAAACCACTTTCGGTAAACAGGATGAATCTTGAAGATCAAAAAGGTGGTAAAAATAGAGTTATAATTACCGCACGAAGAACTGCTAGATGGGATGAATAGGAGACCGAGCAGTTCAGCCCACCGTGCCCTAACTTGGCGATGGAGGACACCAACGGCAACGGCGGAGAGGAAGATGTCCGCGGCCGGCATGAGGACGGCGTCGGAAAAGTCGCGGCAGCTAAGCGCTTTGTCGTCGGCGTCGTCAAGAGCTAGCGGTGGCGCTAGGGTTTTGACGGAGGTGGAGGGGTGGAAGAAGGATTTCTTTACCGTAGGGGACAAGTATTTATAAGTAGGTGAGTGGCACAGCGCAATTACGCTGGTGCCCCTGGTGGTTCACATCTGAGGGGCACGTGGCAAGCATGCAACATACTCAGAGTTGTCCCACGTTCCCACGCCCGCCAGGCATGTCAGAGAGTTGTTCCGGCTTCTCCGGATTTCAACAATAAAGATAAGTCATTTAAAACAGATTTAATGTTTGTCTCTTTGCCTTCTGCTGACTAGGACGCAGAGAAGACATTCGACGGTTTCAATAGAATGCATATGATTTGGACAGATAGAGTTTGAGATAGAAAGCATAGAGAGGTTAGGGTCCGATCACATTCACTTAGTTCAAAAGATCCAACTTGAAGACATAGCTATAAGGGAATGATGTAGAGGACAGAACACTAGTATATAGATATCAGAAAGCAATCAAATCATCAAAGTGCAGAAAATCATGAAGATAAATTGAAACTGAAGACAAACCAAATGCGAAGTCATTGCAATATAACGCCATGAGTGAAAACACTTCAAACAGAGAAATTTGGTGGTGGCGTTACCCACCGTATAGGAAGTATTAGACCCAGACACAGCGCACAATTATCGTGGCGCTCCGAAGTCAAATTCCATGTTAATGTATTCACACTCAGAGTGTAAATCTTCATTGATTGAAGATATACATTACTTTGTGTGTTGCACATCTAAGTCATCAACATGCATAAGTGTTAGGATGTGTGCCTGATCACAGGATATTAGAGGATTCCAAGATATTTAGCTCACACCGTAACTTGCAAAACCTTTTCTCATCCAAGGGCTTTGTGAAGATATCTGCAAGTTGCTCTTCAGTGTTGACATGAATGATATCGATATCTTTCTTCATGACATGATCTCTGAGAAAGTGATGACGAATTTCAATGTGCTTTGTCTTCGAGTGTTGAACTGGATTGTTGGCTATCTTGATGGCACTTTCGTTGTCGCAGAAGAGAGGTACTTGTTTCAGGTTGATGCCATAGTCCTTGAGAGTTTGCTTCATCCATAGAAGCTGAGCACAACAGGATCCAGCAGCAATGTATTCAGATTCAGCAGTTGAGAGTGATACACAATTCTGCTTCTTTGAAGACCAAGAGACAAGTGATCGACCAAGAAAATGACATGTGTCTGATGTAGACTTGCGATCCACTTTGTCACCAGAATAATCAGCATCCGAGAATCCAACCAAATCAAATTTTGAGCCCTTGGGATACCATAATCTGAGTGTTGGGGTGTAAGCCAAATATCGAAGAATTCGTTTCACAGCTAAGTGATGCGATTCCTTTGGTGCCGCTTGGAATCGAGCACACATGCAAACACTAAGCATAATATCTGGCCTAGATGTACATAGATAAAGTAAAGAACCAATCATGGAGCGGTATACCTTTTGATCGAACTCTTTACCATTGTCGTCGGGACCAAGATGATGTTTGGCTGGCATTGGCGTCGTGTAGCCTTTGCAGTCTTCCATTCCAAACTTCTTCAGACAATCTTTGAGATATTTTCCTTGAGATATGAAGATGGCATTTCTTTGCTGATGAATTTGAAGACCAAGGAAGAACTTCAGCTCACCCATCATGGACATCTGATATTGCTCTTGCATCATGTACCCAAACTCATCACTATACTTCTGGTTGGTGCAGCCGAAGATTATGTCATCCACATATATTTGGCACACAAACAGTTCACCATCATATGTCTTCGTGAAGAGTGTGGGATCGAGGGATCCTGGTTTGAAGCCTTTGCTCTTCAGGAAGTCTTTGATTGTATCATACCATGCGCGAGGAGCTTGTTTGAGGCCATACAGTGCTTTGTTTAGCTTGTACACCATATCAGGGGATCTTCAAAGCCAGGTGGTTGAGCGACATATACTTCTTCTTCAATCTTGCCATTTAGAAATGCACTGTTCACATCCATTTGATATAGCAAGATGTTGTGATGATTAGCATAGGCTAGCAGTATGTGAATAGCTTCAAGCCTAGCAACAGGAGCAAATGTTTCATCGAAGTCAATTCCTTCAACTTGAGTATATCCTTGAGCCACAAGACGTGCTTTTTTTCTAATGACTTGACCATGCTCATCTTGCTTGTTTCGATATATCTATTTTGTTCCAATAATGTTATGCTTGCGAGGGTCAGGTCGCTTGACAAGTTCCCAAACATTATTCAGCTTGAACTGTTGAAGTTCTTCTTGCATGGCTTGAATCCATTCAGGTTCCATAAAAGCTTCAGCAACTTTCTTGGGTTCTGATATTGACACAAATGAAAGGTGCCCACAGAAGTTTGCTAGCTGTGTTGCTCTTGATCGAGTGAGTGGACCAGGTGCATTGATGCCGTCAATTATCTTCTCTATTTGAACTTCATTTGCAACACGAGGGTGAACAGGCCGAAGACTTTGCTCTTGCTGATCATTATCATTATTGGGAGATTGTCTTCGGTCTAAGCATTATCTTCAGGTTGATTTAGAGCTGAGATGATAAGTTCCTCTTCAGGCTGTCCTTCAGAGGGCATGATTTCACCAGTTCCCATCAGTTTGATAGATTCGTTGGGCAGAGCTTCATCTAGTGTACTTGGCAGAATCTCTCTCTGTGAACCATTGGTTTCATCAAATCTCACATCCACAGTTTCGACGATCTTATAGAGATAGAGGTTGAAGACTCTGTAGGAGTGTGAATCCTTTCCATAGCCAAGCATGAAGCCTTCGTGAGCCTTAGGTGCAAATTTTGACTTGTGATGGGGATCCTTGATCCAGCATCTAGCTCCAAATACTCTGAAGTAACTGACGTTTGGCTTCTTGCCAGTAAGGAGCTCATAGGATGTTTTGTTCAGAAGCTTATGGATGTACGCACGGTTGATGATGTGACATGCTGTATCAATAGCTTCAGGCCAGAACTTTCTTGGTGTCTTGTATTCGTCGAGCATTGTTCGAGCCATCTCAATGAGTGTTCTGTTCTTTCGCTCAACGATGCCATTTTGCTGTGGTGTGTATGGAGCATAGAACTCATGAGTGATTCCCATTGTATCCAGATAAAGATCAAGTCCGGTGTTCTTGAATTCAGTGCCATTGTCACTTCTGATATGCTTGATCTTCACGCCATAATTGTTCATTGCTCGATTGGCAAAGCGCCTGAAGACATCTTGCACTTCAGTCTTGTAAAGAATTATATGAACCCATGTGTATCTTGAGTAGTCATCGACAATGACGAAGCCATAGAGACAGGCAGTTGTTGTGAGGGTGGAGTAGTGAGTAGGTCCAAATAAGTCCACGTGTAACAGCTCGAAGGGTTGAGATGTTGTCATGATTGTCTTCGAGGGGTGCTTTGCCCTTGTCATCTTTCCAGCTTCACAGGCACCACACAGATGATCCTTTTTAAACTTGACATCCTCGATGCCAATGACATGCTTCTTCTTGACGAGTGAGTGTAAGTTCCTCATGCCAGCATGTCCTAGCCTTCGATGCCAGAGCCAGCATTCTGAAGCTTTTGTGAGAAGGCATACAGCAAGCTGTGGACCTGCTGAGAAATCTACCATGTATAGATCATCTTTTCGATACCCTTCAAAGACTAGAGATTTGTCAGATTCCATTAGTACAAGGCAGCTATATTTTCCAAATAGCACAATCATGTTGAAGTCACAAAGCATTGAGACATACATTAAGTTGAAACCAAGGGATTCAACAAGCATCACTTTATCCATGTGTTGATCCTTTGAGATTGCAACTCTACCTAGACCCAATACCTTGCTTTTACCAGTGTCAGCAAATGTGATGTGACTCTTGTCAGATGGACGTAAGGTTGAGTCCATGAGAAGACTTCGATCACCAGTCATATGATTAGTGCATCCACTGTCCATAATCCATTCTGAAGCTTTTGGTGATGTACCCTACAGTGCAGTTAGGAGGATAGGCTTCACAAGAGTGTTGTGAAGCATAAGCATTTGACACATATAGGGATTGTCACAACTTATATCAAAGTTAGGACATATATTATGACTGATAAGCGATTTAGATGTGAAGTACATAGAATGACATTTTATCATGCGTCCTAAATGTGTTTTAGGTCCCCATCAATAGTATCGGACGCCATTGATTGCTGGCTGGAGACCGTATTCTGTAAAAGAGAGTTAGTTCTTCTTTGCCACCCACATCTTCAGGGGTGGCTTAGAAGCAATGAGTCTAAGTGCAGCATCTGAGAATTTTGGCTTTGGAGCCCTAGCAAATAGCCTTGCAGGAGATGAATGATACTCATATGAATAAGTAGAAAAGTTCTTAGTCCTATGAACATAGCGGTTCGAAGATACACGCTCATATTCATAAGTCTAAGCATGATTTCCCTGCAAAACATTGGCGTTAGGGTGACTCAGGTGAGTCCTGTATCTGTATGAAGCCTTTGGACCATATGAAGCTATAGGTCTAGGGTTTGTCTTCTTCCTTGGTGGTGTCATGATGACATTCACAGGAAGATTCTCAATGTACTGCTTAGGTACCCAGATCTTCTTCATAGGTGGTCCATTCCTGCAGTTAGTACCAATGTACCTGGCAAACACTTCACCATTCTGGTCCTTGAACAGCTTATAGTTTGCATCAAAGGATTCATCAATGATAATAGGATTAGCACAGGTAAAGCCAGATAAAGTGGATGGATCTACTGAAGGTTCCTTTGCAGCAACCCATGTGGTTTTGGGGTACTGCTCAGGCTTCCAGTACGAGCCATCAACATTCATTTTCCTCTCGAACCCAACACCCTCTTTCCTAGGGTTTCGGTTCAGAATCTGCTTTTTGAGGACATCGCAGAGTGTCTGATGTCCCTTCAAACTTTTGGACATCCCTGTTTCAAGCAATGTCTTCAACATAGAATTTTCATCAGCAATAGCAGTGGTATCCTCCGCAGAGGGGTTAGTAACCACATCAGTAGGTGAAGACAATGAAATAGTAGTAGCAGTGGAACATTCAGCAACAGATGTAGCGTTATCATGCTCAATGCATTTTAGACATGGTGGTTCAAATCCATCCTGAGCGGGACTGATCTGTTGAGTGCGAAGTGACTCATTCACTTTTTGAATATCTTCATGTGCCGCTCTCAATTTCTCAAGCTCTTGTTTCCTTTGAAGATAATCATAGGAGAGCCTTTCATAAGTAGTTGAGAGCGTTTCATGACGACCTTCAAGTTCTTGGTACTTAGCATGAAGATTTTTTATGTCTTCAACTAAGGACTGTGAACGTGTCATTTCCGCGTCCAACAGGTCATCGCTTTTGTCTAACAGTTTTTGAGTATGTTCCATAGCCTTTTGTTGTTCAGTTGCAATTTTAGCAAGTGTTTTGTACCTTGGTTTGGATTCACAATCAGAGTCATCTTCACTTGATGTTTGAAAGTAAGCATCGCGTGATTTTACCTTGGCACCACGTGCCATGAAGCAGTAGGTGGGAGTAGGATCGTCTTCGATATCAGCTTCAGCATTGGTGTGGAAGTCATTATCTTCAGTGTTGAAGATGGACTTGGCAACATAGGCTGTGGCTAGAGCCAGACTTGCTATGCCAGGGTCAGACTCCTCTCCAGACTCCACCTCCGCCTCCTCAGAAGCAGACTCCTCCTCTGAATCCATTTCCTTGCCAACAAAAGCACGAGCCTTGCCAGATGAGCTCTTCTTGTATGATGAAGACTTGGAAGAAGATTTAGAAGAAGACTTTGAGGATTTCTTCTTCTTCTTGTCATCAGAATCATATTCTTTGCTCTTCTTCTTCTTCTTCTCATTATCCCACTGTGGACACTCAGATATGTAGTGACCAGGTTTCTTGCACTTGTGGCAGGTTCTCTTCTTGTGGTCATGGGTGGACGCTTCATCATTCCTTGAGCTAGATCGTGAAGACTTTCTGAAGCCTTTCTTCTTGGTGAATTTCTAAAACTTCTTCACTAGCATAGCAAGCTCTTTTCCGATGTCTTCAGGATCTTCGGAACTGCAGTCAGATTCTTCTTCAAATGAGGAAACAACTTTTGCCTTCAAAGCGCGAGTTCGGCCATAGTTTGGGCCACAGATATCTCTTTTCTCAGATAGCTAGAACTCATGTGTGTTGAGCCTCTCAAGTATATCAGACGGATCGAGTGTCTTGAAGTCAGGTCGTTCTTGTATCATGAGGGCAAGGGTGTCAAAGGAACTGTCGAGTGATCTTAGTAGTGTCTTGACGATTTCATGCTTGGTGATCTCTGTTGCGCCAAGAGCTTGAAGTTCATTTGTGATGTCAGTGAGGCGATCGAATGTGAGCTGGACATTTTCATTGTCGTTTCTCTTGAAGAGGTTGCGAAGAACACTGATTCTTTGATCTCTCTGGGTTGATACGCCTTCGTTGACCTTGGATAGCCAGTCCCAGACTAGTTTCGATGTTTCCAGAGCACTCACACGGCCATACTATCCTTTGGTCAGATGACCACAGATAATGTTCTTGGCAGTAGAGTCTAGTTGAATGAACTTCTTGACATCAGCAGGGGTGACACCTTCACCAGTTTTGGGAATGCCGTTCTTGACGACATACCAGAGGTCGACATCAATGGATTCAAGATGCATACGCATCTTATTCTTCCAGTAGGGATATTCTGTTCCATCGAACACGGGGCAAGCAGCGGAGACTTTGATTATCCCTGCAGTCGACATAGCTGAAACTCCAGGTGGTTAAACCGAATCACACAGAACAAGGGAGTACCTTGCTCTAATACCAATTGAAAGTGCTAGTATCGGCTAGAGGGGGGTGAATAGGCGATTTTTATGAAAGTCTTCAAAACTTGGAAGTTTCGAAGACAAACAATAGAAATGACCTAGTTGATATGAAGCGGAAGATAAACTGCCATAAGCAAGCCATAGTCAAGCATGCAATGATGTGTAAGTACAGGACTGATAGCAGCTAAGTAGTAAGGATCAGGATGGAAGATAGTATGAAGCCAATCAATAGTAGTAGTCAAGCAATAAAGTCAATTAGATACACAGATAGGCAATGACTTCACGAAGACGAACTTACGTAAAGGGTGGAAAGGGATAGAACCAGTCGCTCGTTGAAGACACATGATTTGTTGGACCAGTTCCAGTTGCTGTGACAACTGTACGTCTGGTTAGGGAGGCTGAGAATTAACTCAGAAGACCGTGTCTTCACCTTATTCCCCTTGAGCTAAGGACACCCAGTCCTCGCCCAATCACTCTGGTAAGTCTTCAAGGTAGACTTCCAAACCTTCACAGACTTCGTTCACCGGCAATCCACAATGACTCTTGGATGCTCAGAACGCGACGCCTAACCGGCTGGAGGATTCACAGTCCTCAAGTGTAATAAGTCTTCAGGTCACACAGACAGAAAGACTTCAGTGATGCCTAACACTCGTTGGCTCTGGGTGTTTGGGCTTTGTCCTCGCAAGGATTTCTCTTTCTCAAAGGCTTCGAGGTGGGTTGCTCTCAAACGACAAAAGCCGTGCACAAACTCTGAGAAGCCACCAATTTATGGTGTAGGGGGTGGGCTATTTATAGCCACAAGGCAACCCGACCTGATTTGTCCAAAATGACCCTGGGTCACTAAGGAACTGACACGTGTTCCAACGGTCAGATTTCAAACACACACGACAACTTTACTTGGGCTACAAGCAAAGCTGACTCATCTAGCTCTGGATAAGATTTGCTCTCATTGTCTTCGCTCGAAGACATAGGATTTAGGTTGAGCATCACTTCAGTCACTCTGACTTAGTTCACTTGGACCCCACTTAATAGTACGGTGGTTCCTATGACTCAACAAAGAAGAAAAGGAAACAACGAAACCACATAATCTTCGCGCTCCATAGTCTTCACATAATGTCTTCTCATGTCATAGTCTTCAATATGAATATCTTCTCATACCACCATTGTCTTCAATGTCTTCATACATTTTTAGGGGTCATCTCCGGTAGGTAAACCGAATCAATGAGGGACACTACCTGCGTTATCCTGCAATTCTCACAAACGCATTAGTCCCTCAACCAACTTTGTCATCAATACTCCAAAACCAACTAGGGGTGGCACTAGATGCACTTATAGGGGGGAACCCTAAAGGGGGCGCCACCTTGGCTTGGGGGGCAAGCCTCCCCCCTTGGCCGCCGCCCCCCTCTAGATCCATTTGGAGGGGGCTGGCCCCCTATCCCTTGCCCCTATAAATAGAGGGGAGGTGGGAGGGCTGTTGCACCCTTCCCCTGGAGCAGCCCACTCCCTCCCCAACACCTCCTCCTCCTCCGTAGTGCTTGGCGAAGCCTTGCCGGAGAACTGCAAACTCCACCACCACGCCGTCGTGCTGCCAGAGCTCTCCCTCAGCTTCTCCTCTCCCCTTGCTGGATCAAGAAAGAGGAGACGTCCCTGGGCTGCGTGTGTTGAACTCGGAGGTGCCATCCGTTCGGCGCTAGATCGGATCTTCCGAAATTTGAATCACCGCGAGTACGACTCCATCATCCGCGTTTTAGTAACGCTTCCGCTTAGCGATCTTCAACGGTATGAATTTGTGTCCAATAGAGGTTTGGCCAACAAGGAACAAAGGTCAAGAGGGACACATGGAGAACATGGACGCATGGGGAGGGAGAGAGGGTGTGTTTGTCATAGAGAGATCCCCTCGAGATCGTGAGGGGACTATATGGGTGGGAGATCGAAGGAGCTGCGTGCGCGATAGAAAGATGCCCCGAGAGAAATTGAGATAGACCATGCACATGTTTGTGATGGAGACTAATATTAGCTAGTCATATACATATAGGGGGGACTGCGTGTGCCTACAATTGAGTGAGAGGCCATCATACCTGGCTAGCTAGGCATGAGATTGTGTGTGTGTGTGCGTGTGAGATGGAGAGAGAACGAGGGAGAGAGATAGAGTTTTAGATGGGCCTATCGAGTGCGAGTGAGATATGCATGTGTATGTGTGACCTAGGTAGATGGAGAGTTTGAGAGAGAGAGGGAAAAGCACTGAGACGACAGAGTGGTGCATGAGAGAGTTACGGGCAACGAGCCAAGGAATTTGTGTGCGTACGATGAATGCACCCAAGATATCTAGCTTGGACTACAGAATCATACATAGTGTGTGAGGGAGACCTATAGATGGAGTATATATGCATGCGAACTAGAAAGACCCCCCCCCCCCACACACACACACATGCGCGCACAAAGAGAGAGAGAGAGAGAGAGAGAGAGAGAGAGGTACCAACAAGGTTTGTGTGTTGGATGCGTGCGTTAGAATTGAAGATTGTCGGTGAGAGAGAGAGAGAGCAAGAGTCCGGGAGAGGGGGAGGTCGCGTTTTATGCATCAAAGACTGATATAAACCATGTTTTGATATAAACTTGCATTCAAATATTTAAATTGGAGAACATGTTGTCTGCAATCCACACATGAACGGATATATGCGTATATCAAACAAGTTCATTAATTTGACTTTCAACATGTTCATGGAGTACTATAATACTGTAAAACATGCTACTCGATTGAGGTGTTCAATTTTGGATTTAGTTCACTATTTTGACCTGGTGAACGAGCTATTTCATTGAATCGAGATATTTCATTTTGGGTTTGATTCCCGTTTTTGAGTGGGTCAACTATTTGTCATATAGTAAATCGCTAGCAACGAGCATGTAAAAACACATTACTCCTGAGCATCATCTCTCCATCTAAAAAGAAGTGGCAAGCTAATATTTCAAAATTTGATTCGAATCGACTTGGTAAGCTAGACGTGGATGCTCGTTCTCCCAAAATTTGAACGAACCGTTAAACATCCTCTACTCGATGGAATTTGCTCGAGCAAATAAATGGGAGACGTGAAATTACTGACCAATGTGGGACACGCATCAATTGGCCCGTTGTACATTGAGGGTAGGTTCGTAACTTCATCCAAGAGCGCCTTCTCCTCGGCCGAAATGACATGTGCCGAATAATTCATAAATCATGGTCGGCAAAACACGCTCTCCTCGCCCGAAATAGCTCGCACCCACTATTTCAAAACACGCTCTCCTCACCAGAAATCGCTCGCGCCCACTATATTTCAGAACACGCCATCCTCGCCCGAAATCACTCCCGCCCACTATTTGGGGAGAAGCAAAGTTACTCTACTATCCCCGACCCTCAGTACACAGACCCAAGCCGAGAAGCCAAAAGGCAGGGGTAGAACTGTAACCCCCCCCCCCCACGTTTCAGACAAATGCGTCCGTAAGACATGGTTCCACTCCCCTCCCAATCCCGCCCCCCCATTCATACCTCGTGGGCGCCAAATCACCTTCTCCCGAGCCGTGAAACCTCAGCCCCTCCTCGATGGCGCCCCCACCGCACCAATTTCACAGCCGCCGTCCTCCCTAATGCCGGAGACACTGTCCATTTGTCGTTATGCACTGGGTCGTGTGCCTCTTACTCCGTGCTGCTGGAGCTGCCTCGACGACGGCCGCGTGAACCGTATCGGGGCCGATTCACCCCCACCGTTGTTCACGGCGTCAGAGCGGCTCCAACTTCAGATTCGTCCAGAGTCCCGGCGCTACTTCCCCGTAGCCGCCGACCATCACGACATCGCTGCTTCCCTGCCGCCAGTCACCACCGCAATCGCGCCAGCCTCACCGACTCGGCAGCTGGAGCTGCCTACTTCACCATGCCGCCAGATAGGTCGCACCATCATCTCAAATCACTTTATTTAGGCGTCAGTTGTCTGAATTTTTATTCTTGGACAATCGATTCCCAATGGGAAGCATCACTGTCGGTGTCAAAACCGGCGGATCTCGGGTAGGGGGTCCCGAACTGTGCGTCTAGGCGGATGGTAACAGGAGACAAGGGACACGATGTTTTACCCAGGTTCGGGCCCTCTTGATGGAGGTAAAACCCTATGTCCTGCTTGATTAATATTGATGATGTGTATTACAAGAGTGGATCTACCACGAGATCAAGGAGGCTAAACCCTAGAAGCTAGCCTATGGTATGATTGTTGTAATGGAGGTTATGTCCTACGGACTAAAGCCCTCCGGTTTATATAGACACCGGAGAGGGCTAGGGTTATACAGAGTCGGTTACAATGGTAGGAGATCTACATATCCGTATCGCCAAGCTTGCCTTCCACGCCAAGGAAAGTCCCATCCGGACACGGGACGGAGTCTTCAATCCTGTATCTTCGTAGTCTTGGAGTCCGGCGGACGATGATAGTCCGGCTGTCCGGACACCCCCTAGTCCAGGACTCCCTCAGTCGCCCCCGAACCAGGCTTCAATGACGATAAGTCCAGTGCGTATATAGTCTTCGGCATTGCAAGGCGGGTTCTCCTTTAAGTTCCATGTACCTGCCGAACAGTGTCTGGCTTCCTCATCTATGTTGTGCTTCTTGGCTTCCACGCCCAATAATGGCCTTCTTCCACGCGTCGCACGAATGCGAAAAGCCAGGGTATCTTTAATGTTTTACCCCCTAGCTGCACAAATAACCTGCCTATAAGAGAGGCAAGAATCCAGATCCAAATCACACCATCTTCCTTCCGCGAGTACTCATCGGAGCGCCTCTGACCAAAAATCCATTCCATCATGGACCGTCGACGCGGCTCCTCTTCTCGTGCTCCCAGCCCTCTGCCAAGAGATTGGAGGAGATGTTCCGTCCCACACAACGAGTTGGTGGCGCTTCAAGCAAAGGGATATCTCCCTCCGGCCTTCATGGTCCCGGTTCGAGCCGGGTTAGCCACCTACCAAGGTGGGAAGCAAGCGGAGGCTACCCCAAGTCCCAACAAAGGGGAGCGGGTATGCTTCGTCCCCTATCTGATAAGGGGACTCGGATTTCCTATACATCCGTTCCTCCGCGGGCTCCTGGAGTTCTACGGACTCCAGCTCCATCACCTTACGCCCGCCTCTATCCTGCATATCACGGGTTACGTAGCTCTTTGCGAGCTATTTCTGGGCATCGAGCCCCATTTTGCACTGTGGGAGAGGCTGTTCTGCCTCGTACCCCGTTCTCACGAGGGGTCCATATACCAAGTGGGCGGCGCCGAAGTATGGCGCATTGCCGGGACCGGATATCCATCCAGAACCCCTAAGAAGGCGTTCGAAGACTGGCCTTCGAAATGGTTTTACATAGAAGACGCTCCACTGCCGGACCCTATTCGGATCGGCCTCCCGGAGTTCAGTTCTGTTCCTCTGAAGAAACGCCTTAGTTGGCGTCCGCGGAGCCCCCAGCTGGAGGAAGACAAGAGCGTCCATTATCTGATGGGCCGGATAAAGTTACTGGCCCATTCCGGGTTGACCATGATTGGAGTCATGGCAACATGCATTATCCGGGGGGTGCAGCCACTGCAATACAGGGGCCACCCCATGTGGGATTTCAACGGGGAAGACGACGCCACCCGTCATGGCCGCAAAGGACCGGATTCGGCCGAGGATCTGGTGACGATCCTGTCCGGCCTGTACAAGGGGGAGAAGGAGGACTTTCTCCAGACGAACCCGTTGAATGGGTTCTCCATGATTAACCCTCGGCGTTGGATAAGCGAACACGTTAAGGGCCCGACCCATGCTTTCAAAGTTTAAGCTTCTTATATTACGTCTTCGGCACAGGAACTGCGTCGGATTGTGGAGGACATGATAAGTCCAGCTCCTCAACCCGAGGATCCAGAGAGATCCCAGGATCCGGCCTCCGAAGAGGATCCGGACATTCAGGTGGAGCTAATCGACGGGGTGTTCCACCAGGTCAGCATGGATAATGCTTTAGTCGCCATTACGGCTGACTACCCCGGACTATATCCGGCTTCCCAGGTGATTGTGACGGAAATCCTGACACCATTATCTCTTCCTTGCTCATTTCTGACCTTCACGTACGATGGTGTTTTGCAGGAAGCGCCTTCAAGGCGGGAAGCCGAGCCCGTGGCGGCTGACAAACAAAGGCCAGTCCGGACCAGCAGGCGGAAGAGGAGCGCGGTGCGGACTGAAACGTCGCCGCAAAGGTATAGCTCGCAGTTAGTTATTCGGAGCAACGTTCCTAGGAAGTGTTTGAGTGCTCACGATCTTTGTAGGAGAAAAAGCGCTCGCTGGACTGCGGGCGTGGAGGTTGCCAATCCAACCTCTACCAGCCAGGCTCCAGCACCTGGTCTGGAGGGGGAGGCGAGCGCAAGGCGCGGGCCGTACACTCCTCCAACGGAGGATGCGACAGACTGTCCGCCACCAAGTCTGAGGTGGAGAGCGCCATGAACCATAGGTGCCGCCGGACAGTATTTCGTGACGCGTGCTTCTCCCCTGAGGCGCTGAATGCCTTTAACGCGGGGGACGCGTGCCTCCGTGCTGCTCAAGATGGTTTTACCAGAGCCACGGAGCAGTATGTAAAAGACATACGGGTAAGAGAATTTAGCAGTTATATATGCCAGTAGCCCCCGAGACTTAAAGTAGTTATGTTAACTGATTTAAGGATCATTTGAAACGCAGGATCTTACTGAGAAGAATACCCAACTGTCTCAGGAGCTGCAAGAGTGCAAGGCCCAACTTGAGGCCGCACTTGCTGCTGCAGGAGGAAACACAGAGACCCCTCCTGGTAACACATTATTTGAAAAAATATAAGCGCTGTGCGGCATGCGCGCAAGTCTAATAATGACATTGCAGGTTCTGCCGGACAAGATCTGGACAAGCAAGAACTACTGCGCCAGCTGAAGGCCAGCGAGAGGGTGCTGAATAGAGTGCAGCAAGAAAGGAACAGGCTCCAAGATGCCCATGCCCAGCTTGGAGAAGAGCTGAAAGGCGTTCGGGCCGAGCTGTCCGGCTCCGTTAAGGAGAATCAGCGGCTTCGTTGCGGCATTTATAGTAAGTGCTTGAGCAAACTCCTTTGAAAAGAAGAGTTCGGCGAGGAAGTCAATTGACAAGATATGTCTGTAGGTATACTCACAGGTCGTCCTACGGAGGAGATGCCCGTATTGACGGGTGATCAACTTCCCAAGCTGTTGCAGCTGCTCAAACGAGTTCGGCAGGCAATGAGCGGCGTCGTCCAGGCTTTATGGCCAACCCTCTCCCTACCCGAAGGCCTTGGGGAGCTTGTGGAGAAGCTTCAGGGAGTGCGGCGGCGCTTCTGATTATGGAAGATTTCGGCCTGCCGTCAAGGTGCCAGGGAGGCCTGGGCCATGGTGAAGACACGGTACAAGAAGGTGGATCCCAACCATATGGCCGAGGTCGGACCTATGGGGCCCGACGGGAAGGAGATCCCTATGAGTTTAGTATACGGCCAAGTAGAGTTGGCCGCTAAATTTTCCCAACAGGACTGTACATTAGACAGCCTGTTAGACAGGATTGAAGAGGAATACAGTCAATAGATTTGACAATGTATTTTTAAAATGACATGTGAAATGCCTTCTAGCTGGATTGTAGATCGTTTGTCTTTGCCGACCTTTTCGCTTCAACCTCGGGACCCTAGAGTCCGGAGTGTGTCCGAATACCTTCTTGGTTAAGAAACAACCGGGGTATGCATGGAGACCAGGCGTAGGGGTCATTAGTGCTTTATCAGACAAGTGCCCAACTAGTTGTGTTATATTACATGGTTAGTAAGAAAAATCTTCCAGGGAGAATAGTTCCGTTAAGGGTTCCTTTCCCTGGGAGGCATGCCCTAAAGTGCATGTCCGTACTACGAAAAAAGGAGAAAAACATCTGGGGGCAGATAAATAAGTAGGTAAAAAATCATCTTTCAAGTCACCGACCGAATATTCCCTTAAGAACGCTAGCTTTCGGCTTCACCCAGTCTGAGGTACACATCCGGCTGACCCGGCAGTAACAATCGCAGAGGTGCTCCCTTTACCTCCTAGCCGAACAATCAGGAACGTAGGGATAAGCACAGGAGCCAGGCAACCCAGCTTGGCCAAAACTTAAGTCATATCGATGCATATAATGGTGAGTAAAAGGTACATGTGGAAGCTTGACACATGTGCTGGGCATGAAGCCCTTATAATTGAGCTTCTGGAAAGGAAGCCCCCAGGTATAATGAGTGCGGATGGCACATCAAGTGTGTGCGAACAATGCGCAAGTAGGCCCTTAAGGGCTTTTTAGGAAAAGGGTTAAGAGAAGAAAGAGTAACAAAAGACAGCTGAAGTCTAAAAATTTGGACGGGGGAAGGGGACGAACTCTTAGTCCAGCGCTAGGCATAGAATCTTCGAAGGCGGGCTGCGTTCCATGGGTTCGGCTCGAGTTGGTTGTCCGATGCATTTCGTAGACGGTACGCTCCGCCGGTCAGGACTTGATCGATAATGAAGGGCCCCTCCCATTTGGGCTTTAGCTTGTCCTTTTTCTTGTCCGGCAGGCGTAGAACTAGTTCGCCAACGTTGTAAGTCTTGGCCCGTACTTCTCTGCTTTGATATCTTCGAGCCTGCTGCTGATAGAATGCGGAACGGGCCTTGGCAACGTCGCGTTCTTCCTCCAATGTGTCCAAGCTGTCCTGCCGATCCAGCTCGGCCTCTCTTTCTTCATACATGCGCACTCGAGGTGAGTCATGAATAATGTCGTAGGGCAGAACTGCCTCTGCGCCGTATACCATAAAAAATGGTGTGAATCCGGTAGTACGATTGGGCGTTGTCCACAGCCCCCAGAGCACGGAGTCGAGCTCTTCTACCCAGTGCGTGTCAGATTTCGTAAGTGACCGCACTAGTCTGGGTTTAATGCCGCTCATTATTAGACCATTTGCTCGTTCCACTTGACCGTTGGTTTGAGGATGATAGACTGAAGCGTAATCAAGCTTAATGCCCATGTTTTTGCACCATGATTTAACCTCGTCGGCCGTAAAATTCGTGCCGTTATCGGTGATGATGCTGTGGGGGACACCAAAACGGTGTACTACCCTGGAGATAAAGTCTATCACTGGTCCGGACTCTGCCATTTTGACTGGTTTGGCCTCTATCCATTTGGTGAATTTGTCCACCATGACCAATAAGTACCTTTGCTTGTGGGTTACTCCTTTAAGGGGTCCAACCATGTCAAGCCCCCAGACCGCGAACGGCTAGGTAATGGGTATAGTTTTGAGGGCGGTGGGTGGCATATGGCTCTGATTAACAAAGAGCTGACAACCGACGCATCTTTGGACTAAGTCCTGAGCATCTGCCCGGGCCGTCGGCCAATAAAATCCCGTACAGAATGCCTTTCCTACAAGGGCCCGAGCTGCGGCGTGGTGTCCGCCTAGTCCGGCATGAATTTCAGCCAGAAGGTTTCGCCCTTCTTCTTCGGAGATACACCTTTGAAGGACTCCGGTTGTGCTTTTCTTATAGAGTTCTCCCTCATAGACCTTGTAGGCTTTAGATTGCCGGACTATGCAGCGGGCCTCATTTTGGTCTTCGGGAAGTTCCTGCCTAAGCAAGTAGGCTAGGAATGGTTCTATCCACGGGGCGATTACTGCCATTATGTCGTGGGCTAAAGGTGTTGTGTCATCGGCTGAATCGCCGGTTGGCACGGTTTTTTCCGGTTTGTCGTTTCCGGACTCCTCTTCCCATAGTACGGATGGCTTGAAGAGCCGTTCCTGGAAGATGTTTGGAGGGACAGCGTCATGTTTTGCGCCGATGCGTGCCAGTACGTCGGTTGCTTGGTTATTATCTCGGGCTACATGATGGAATTTGAGTCCTTCAAACCGAGCTGACATTTTTAGGGTAGTGAGGGAGTCCTGGACTAGGGGGTGTCCGGACAGCCGGACTATCATCGTCCGCCGGACTCCAAGACTACAAAGATACAAGATTGAAGACTCCGTCCCGTGTCCGGATGGGACTTTCCTTGGCGTGGAAGGCAAGCTTGGCAATACGGATATGTAGATCTCCTACCATTGTAACCGACTCTGTGTAACCCTAGCCTCCTCCGGTGTCTATATAAACCGGAGGGCTTTAGTCCGTAGGAGACAACATACATTACAACAATCATACCATAGGCTAGCTTTAGGGTTTAGCCCCCTTGATCTCGTGGTAGATCCACTCTTGTACTACCCATATCATCAATATTAATCAAGCAGGACGTAGGGTTTTACCTCCATCGAGAGGGCCCGAACCTGGGTAAAAACATCGTGTCCCTCGTCTCCTGTTACCATCCGCCTAGACGCACAGTTCGGGACCCCCTACCCGAGATCCGCCGGTTTTGACACCGACATTGGTGCTTTCATTGAGAGTTCCTCTGTGTCGTCACTGATAGGCTCGATGGCATCTTCAATCAACAACGCTGTCCAGGGTGAGACTTTTCTCCCCGGACAGATCTTCGTATTCGGCGGCTTCGCACTGCGGACTAATTCGCTTGGCCATCTGGAGCAGATCGAAAGCTACGCCCCTGGCCGTCAGGTCAGATTCGGAAGTCTAAACTTCACGGCCGATGTCCGCGGAGACTTGATCTTCGACGGACTCGAGCCACAGCCAAGCGCGCCGCACTGCGACGATGGGCATGATCTAGCTCTGCCGCCGAACAGTGCCTTGGTGGCCGCACACGAATCCGCTTCGGCCTTTAGTACGGAGCCGATCGCCCAGATCGAGGATCGGTGGATGGACACCACCTCGGGGGCTTCAACCTCCACGGCGATGGAGCCGAACGCTAATCTTGTCCCCCGCGAAACTCGTGATTCCGAGGTGCCGGACTCCAAACCTCCTGCGCCCCTACCAATCGATTCGGATTGGGCGCCGGTTATGGAATTCACTGCCGCGGACATCTTCCAACACTCGCCCTTTGGCGACATCCTAAATTCGCTAAAGCATCTCTCGTTATCGGGAGAGTCCTGGCCGGACTATGGCCAGGATGGTTGGGGTACGGACGACGAAGAAATTCAAAGCCCACCCACCACCCACTTTGTAGCCACTGTTGACGATCTAACCGACATGCTAGACTACGACTCCGATGATATCGACACTATGGACGACGATGCCGGAGACGAACAGGAACCAGCGCCTACAGGGCACTGGAAGACCACCTCGTCATACGACATATACATGGTGGACACCCCAAAAGACGGGGACGGCAAAGAAGCAGCGGAGGCAGACTCTTTAAAGAAGCAGCCCAAACGCCGGCGTCAGCGGCGCCGCTCTAAATCCCGCCACAGCAAGAATGGAGATTCCTGCACGGGAGATAACAATACCCCAGAGAGTGCCGAAGACAATCCCCTCCAGCAAGACTCAGCGCAGGAGGATGCAGAAGCAAGCCCTCACGAGAGGGCGGCAGACGAAGGGGTTGAGGATCATAACTATATGCCTCCCTCTGAAGACGAAGCAAGCCTCAACGATGATGAATTCGTCGTACCGGAGGATCCCGTCGAACAAGAGTGTTTCAAGCGCAGGCTTATCGCCACAGCAAACAGCCTAAAGAAAAAGCAGCAACAACTTCAAGCTGATGAGGACCTGCTAGCCGATCGATGGACCGAGGTCCTCGCGGCCGAAGAGTATAAACTTGAACGCCCCTCCAAAAGCTACCCGAGACGCAAGCTGCTCCCCCGATTAGAGGAGGAAGCATACATACCTCCATCACCAGCGCATGATACGGCTGACCGACCACCCCGTGGTCGTGACAGAGAGGCATCCAGGCCCTCAGCCAAGACCGTACCCCGGCATCGCTCCAAAAGTACGAAGCCAAGAGGGAACGTGCCGGACTTGCGAGATATATTGGAGGAAAAAGCAAGGCAATCCAGATCCATCTACGGATCACGTGGGCGCCCCACGACCCATGACGAATACCGTCGCGCCGGATACAATAACTCCGGCCGGGCCGAACACAGCAGACAACACTCTCTCGAGCTGCATCGTGATATTGCTCAATACAGAGGCGCCGCACACCCGCTATGCTTCACTAACGAAGTAATGGATCATCAAATCCCTGAAGGGTTTAAACCCGTAAACATTGAATCCTACGATGGCACAACAGACCCCGCGGTTTGGATCGAAGATTATCTTCTCCACATCCATATGGCCCGCGGTGACGATCTCCACGCCATCAAGTATCTCCCACTCAAGCTTAGAGGACCAGCTCGGCATTGGCTTAACAGCTTGCCCGCAGAGTCAATTGGGTGTTGGGAAGACCTGGAAGCCGCATTCCTCGACAACTTCCAGGGAACGTATGTGCGACCAGCAGACGCCGATGACCTAAGCCACATCATTCAGCAGCCAGACGAATCGGCCAGACAATTCTGGACACGGTTCTTGACAAAGAAAAACCAAATCGTCGACTGTCCGGACGCAGAGGCCCTTGCAGCCTTCAAACATAACATCCTGGACGAATGGCTAGCCCGGCACCTGGGGCAGGAAAAGCCGAAATCTATGGCAGCCCTCACATCATTAATGACCCGCTTTTGCGCGGGAGAGGATAGCTGGCTAGCTCGCAGCAACAATCTCCATAAAAATTCTGGCAGTCTGGATACTAAGGACAGCAACGGCAGGTCACATCGAAACAAAAACAAATGCCGCATTAACGGCGACGATAAGGAGGATACGGCAGTCAACGCCGGATTCCGAGGCTCTAAACCCGGTCAATGGAAGAAGCCATTCAAAAGAACCACTCCGGGCCCCTCCAATTTGGACCGAATACTCGACCGCTTATGCCAGATACATGGCACCCCCGAAAAACCAGCTAATCACACTAATAGAGATTGCTAGGTGTTCAAGCAGGCAGGTAAGTTAATTGCTGAAAACAATGACAAGGGGCTAAATAGCGACGACGAGGTGGAGACCCGACCGCCGAACAATAGAGGACAGAAGGGTTTTCCCCCACAAGTGGGGATGGTGAACATGATTTACGCGACCCATATACCCAAGAGGGAGAGGAAGCGTGCACTAAGGGACGTCTATGCGATGGAGCTAGTCGCCCCGAAGTTCAATCCATGGTCCTCTTGTCCGATCACTTTCGATCGAAGAGACCATCCGACCAGCATACGCCATGGCGGATTCGCCGCATTGGTTTTAGACCCAATCGTCGATAGATTTCACCTCAGGAGAGTCCTGATGGACGGCGGTAGTAGCCTGAACATGCTTTATTAGGATACAGTGCACAAGATGGGCATAGACCCCTCAAGGATTAAACCTACAAAGACAACCTTTAAAGGTGTCATACCAGGTGTGGAAGCCAAGTGTACAGGCTCAATCACACTGGAAGTGGTCTTCGGATCCCCGGACAATTTCCGGAGCGAGGAGTTAATCTTCGACATAGTCCCGTTTCGCAGCGGCTATCACGCTCTGCTCGGACAAACCGCGTTTGCAAAATTCAACGCGGTGCCGCATTATGCATACCTCAAGCTCAAGATGCCAGGCCCTCGTGGAGTCATCACGGTCAACAGGAATACAGAACGCTCCCTCCGAACGGAGGAACATACAGCGGCTCTCGCGGCAGAAGTACAGAGTAGCCTTTTAAGGCAATTCTCGAGTCCGGCCGTTAAACGGCCGGATACAGCAAAACGCGCCCGAAGAAATACCAACCAAGACCACCTGGCACGATCACAGCATGCGTAGCAATGCGGCCCCAACCCCCGCCCGTGCATGATTGCAAGAATAACACTCCGCGTACATCATTACGCTTTGGAGATACCATGGGCGCAGGGGAAGGGGCACGATCGCAATGGACCCAGAGTGCGGTTCGACAACACCAGGGGCTCGCAAGTGTGCCCCCCTTTATTATTATTATTTTCCTTCTTTGTGTACACAGGACTCCGTTAACCAGAGGCCCTGTCCGGCGGCAAACCTGCCGAACTCATGATGCAAAAGTCAGGGACGAAAGAAGGTTGCGACGAACACTCAGGTGGTCTCAATTATGAGCATTAAATTCGATTATATACACCAAGTCCGCAGCTCACCCCTGGAGGGGGACATGTTTAATTAGTCCAAATCCCTTGCTTACCGCACTATTTGTATCAATCTGCACTCATAGCAAACTTTCTTTCATAAATAATGCAGCACCTTTTTGACTGCAATTACATTACCTTTTATATATATATGCTCATTACATGACATCTTGCATCCGTATATTTTGGTACGGCCTAATACACCAGGGGCTTATGTTCCCACACTATGGTGTGATAAGTCCGAGCACTTTCATAAGTGCGGCACCCCGAACTAAAGCCCTCCGGTTTATATAGACACCGGAGGAGGCTAGGGTTACACAGAGTCGGTTATAATGGTAGGAGATCTACATATCCGTATTGCCAAGCTTGCCTTCCACGCCAATGAAAGTCCCATCCGGACACGGGACGGAGTCTTCAATCTTGTATCATCGTAGTCTTGGAGTCTGGCGGACGATGATAGTCCGGCTGTCCGGACACCCCCTAGTCCAGGACTCCCTCAGTAGCCCCTGAACCAGGCTTCAATGACGATAAGTCCGGCGCGCATAATGTTCGGCATTGCAAGGCGGGTTCCTCCCTCGAATAATCCAGAGAAGATCATTAACACCAGGATAGTGTCTGGCTCTGCAAAATAAATTCCACATTCCACCGTAGAGAGAATAAAATGTACACTAGTCCAATCTGCTGACGTATTATGCGGCATGACATCACACTGCTACCAGGCTTTTACTTGAATCGTCTTTTATTATACCACCTCAGCACGTTTAGCGAAGCGGTTTCCTTGGCACGTCTTGTCGAAGCAGAGATCATGTTCCCCTTATTTCGGGATTCTCATCAATACGTGTGTGGGTAAACCAACCGTGCCCGTCGCCACGCCTCCTCTATCGAAGGTGAATTCCAAACGGTCACGGAGATGACTCTTGGTATTTTTCCCCTTTATAAGAGGACCAAGGCTCGTTCTTTTTCTTCAATCTCGCATCGAATCTCCTCCTCGCCCCTAGTTCCAACACTCAGAGCCTCAGATTCGAGCGCTTCGGATTCTCAACCATGTCCGGCTCCGACCTCCAGGGCCGGTGGATGCCCTCCTCCGTCACGGAGGAGGACGTGTTTAAGCTGCGCGAGGCCAAGTACCTGTCCTACGAGATTTCGCACAGGTTGCCTGCCCAAGGGCAGGCCGTGCCCGCCCCCGAGCCCAGTGAGTACGTAGTCTTCGTATCCCACCTCCGTCGGGGTTTAGGCTTCCCGACGGACCCCTTCGTGAGAGGGCTCATGTTCTACTACGGGCTGGATTTCCACGACTTGGCTCCGGAGTCCATCCTCCATATCTCCGCATTCATTATCGTCTGTGAAGCCTTCCTCCGCGTCACTCCCCACTTTGGCCTGTGGCTGAAGACCTTTAATGTGGAGCCGAAGATGATCGGGGGGCGTCAAGCGGAGTGCGGCGGGGCGGCCATAAGCAGAAGGGCCGATGCCCCATGGCCCGAGGGTTCCTTCCAAGAGGAACTCGAACTGTGGCAGCAGGAGTGGTTCTATATCACCACTCCGAAGGGCAGCAAGCAAAAGCCGCCGCCTTCATTCCGTCCGGGACCTCCATGCCGACTGATGTCGTGGGTCAACCAAGGGCTCAACTGGGGGCTGTCCGAAGACGTGCCCTTATTGCAGGGCCAGATTCGAGACCTCCAGGCGAGGGAGATCAATCTGGTCGTGGTGATGCAGGTTATGCTAATCAGGCGTCTTCTGCCCTGCAAACGCCGTCCTCTCCGTCTATGGGAGTTCAATCCGGAGGGACCCCGAATTCTCCAGCACTTCATGGGTGCGACACCCGCGGAGATGTACAGGTTGTTCTTCGGACCGCAGGTAGCGTGTCCGGAACTGACCGAGGACGCAGGCCTAAGCCGCAATCGCCCGGATACTCAGGTAAATAGCTCAGAGTCCGGACGTTCTGTTTATCTGCTTTTCTAGAGTTCGCCTCCTGACCCATTACTCTTTACAGGAGTGGGTAGCGCGATCGAAGCTGATAAGGTGTCCGGCTCCCCTCCCAGAGACCGCACTGGGGCCCGTGCTGGTCAGAATGTTGGAGGTCGCGCCCGTAGAAGGGAGCGATGGGGAAAATAGAGGAGCTATCATTTCGCCCAAAGGGGCGTCTGAAGAGGGGGGAATCAAAAACCCCTCCTTCCAGGGGGAGAAGAGGACCGCCCCCGAAGATCCGGAGGCCAAAGCCCCTAAACGGGGGAAGAGATCTTCACCGGGGGGGTCCGGCGTCCGGGGAGAATCCGAACGTACAATCATCGCCAAAGGATCAGCCCTCCAGCGAGCCGTGAGTATGAAAAGGGGGTTTCATTAGTAGGAAAATACCTCCATTTGTGCTTCTGTGGGTAACCGAAATTTTTGTCTTGCAGTTCGGATTTGCAGCCTTCTCAGATGAGTTCGTCTTCGGGGGACCTTCTTCCGGAGATGATGGAGAGCGAAACGCCTGCGCCGTCAGATAAGGCAGACGATCCTGAAGTATCGTCACGGAGGGTATCCCCGAGTCCGGAGGGGCCGGAGAGTTCGGCGCCTACTAGTATCCGGCCGGGAGAACTGAAGAATCTGCTTGAGAGGGCGCCCATCTCAGAAGATCACCGTGCTCTGATGCGTATGATTGGAAGGATTTCGTCCGCCGAGAGCGGATTGCGTAACGCCGCTACGACTTTGCTGGCGGGATTTGAGGTACGCGAGAATGACGCACCTTTTTTTTGATAGTTTTGCACATAAAAGTGCGCCCTGTATAGATAGTAGCCCCTGAGACTCGGTAGGTTGTCGAGAACGACAGCGTGCCGAGGATCAAAATCGCAAGTAATGAATGTCGCCGTTCCTATGCAGGTGGCGGATAGTCCAAGGGCTAGCCGGACAGGTGGAGTTGCCGAGTTAATGCGGCAACTTGACATGGCGGATGCGGACATCGCACTTGTCAACCGGCGACTTGACGAGTCGTAAGGTAAATGAGTTCTTCGCAGTTGCTTTATTAAGGGGGTCAAAGCCCTCCTCTGATAAATTATATGTGGTACAGACGGTGCTGCTGCTGTGGAGAGCCTTCGGGCCGAACTTGCTCAAGCTAAGGAGCAAGCCCGAAGGAGTGACGCGGCTGCCTCGAGGGCGGCCGAGGAGTTGAAAGCCGAAAAGGCTGCACACTGCCTAAGCAGGGAAGAGATGGCCGAATTGGCCGTGAAATTAAAAGATGCTGCCGACCGCAATGAGGCTCTTGAAAAGGAGCGCTTATTGGAGCGGGAAGACCTGGGGAAGGCCACTGCCGAGGCCAAGGATGCCCGTTCTGCAATGTGGGCCATGAAGGAGGAGCTGCGCCAGGCCGGAGATATTGTGGCTGGCAAGCCTTTTCTGCTGCGTCGCCGGTTTATGGATCAAAAGTATGCTCAATTTGGCCAGCTATGGAGTCCGGAGGATCCGTATATGGACTTAGCGGCAAGTGCGGCTGATGCCGTTGAGCATTTCCGGGGCCAGAAGGATCACAAGACGGAAGAGCTATTTTGGTCTCAATTCCATAGTCCGGATCGCTCACTTCCGTTGACCGACCGGTTGGCCGAATGGGCCGAGCTAAACAGATTGTCCGGACTTGCCATGAATGACATCGTGGCTCATGTCTGGCCAGAGAGGCCCAAGGCGACGAGCTACTTCGGCTTACTGCAGCAATTTCTTGGAGCGGTGCCGCATATCAAGGAGATGAAGCGGTCGGCCTGCATCGAAGGCGCGCGGATGGCTCTTGCCCGTGTGAAGGCACATTGGACAGAGATGGATGCCACCGCTGTTGCCGCCCAGGGTCCGGATGAAAGCCGGCTCCCCGCCGAGCACTATTTTGGGGAAGTTATGCGTGGCGCTCGTGTAATAGAGTCGCAGTGCTCAAAAAATGTCACGTTCAAATGAATGTTTTAGCTTGTAAAACGATGATTATGCTATAACTGCTTTTTATACTTGTGCGTCCCAAGTAGTAAAACTTCTCCTATGCGGCCGTTTACGTATACATTTGTATAACCTGAAAGATTGCAGTCTTTGGCTTCAGCCCCCACGCACAAGGTGCGGGGGTGTTCGCAAAAATAGCGCATTTTCACACTTAATCCGATGTCTCGGTCCTGTTAAGGAGGTGGTAGCGTAGCAAACGAAGCAATTCGGACTATAATGCTTTATCACTTTCACTTAGCCAGTGGAGTTCGAGGGTGGGGCTACGATATAGCCCCTGGGGGCACCGCACTTCTCCGAGTTCGGGGCGCGTGTGTGCCTGACCGGGAAACGGTCCTTCGTCAAAGCGGGGAATTCTAAACATTCCGGTAGTTGATCGAGTGGTTGACCAGTCTCTCGCTATATCATGACAGTCAGTTTTCGGCTTTCTCTACTGAGGTGCTCGCCCAGCCGAACTGGGGCACAATCGCAGTAGTTCTCCTGGTGCCGCGTTAGCCGATGATACGGAACATAAGGCAGCAAAACACAGGAGCTGGGCAAACCCAACATTTGACCAAAGACATGATTCGGAGCTGATGCATATAATGCCTAACTCGAGATGCCGAACACTCCCTAAGGTGTTCGATCTTTATAATAATGGGCAGAACAGTGCCCTAAGCCCCTAGTGTCCAGGTACGGGCATGGTCCTCTGACGCGGCCGATGCCAAAACGTCAGGCTCCGCTTTGGTTATAGGAAGAAACCAAGGGAGAATAACAACAAGAGACAGTAAAAAAGGTTTACGCAGGCTCTTAATCTGAAAAGAATCCTTGCAGCGGGTCCCTACTGCACGTCTGCGCCTGTGTCTCCGTTGTTCCGTTATCCTGGACGGGTATGCACGTTGTTCATCTGTAAAAAGAGAGGAACGCTTAGTTTGAAAACAACTCGTGCAAAAAAGATATGTGTGAAAGAAGAAATATAAATAAGTAAAGCGGGGTTTGTATGAACTCGCAGTTGTTTGTGCGCGCAGCCCCCTGTGAAGAGGTGTGCGGCTAGGGAAGCCCTAGCCTACTGAAGCCGGACTCGTCTATCCAAGTCCGGGGTCTTTAAGTGACCCTCGCACTGAAATGATGCCACGTGGACCGGGCATCTTGAGTGTAAGAGACGCGTAATGCGGTATGGCGTTGAAACGGACAAAAGTCGTTCGTCCCAAGAGTGCTTGATATCCACTTTTAAATGGGACGATATGAAAAATTAGTTTTTCGCGCCGAAAGTTGTTCGGTGATCCGAACACAACTTCTAGTAATAGGTAGCCTATGCACTTGGCGAAAGGGCCTGGTGTCACTCCTTTGAATGAAGTGCGGCTGTGTCGAATTTTGGTAGGGTCTATCCCCATCTTGCAGATTGTGTTTGAATATAGCAGGTTTAAGTTGCTGCCTCCGTCCATTAGGACTTTAGTAAATTGTAGTCCGCCGATTATGGGATTCAATATCAGGGGAGTCTGTCCCGCGTTTCGAACGCTTCTAGAATAGTCCAGGTGGTCGAAAGTGATTGGTTTTGATATCCAATCTCTATGGTCTGCAGGGTTGGACCGTGCGAGGCTCTTTTTAGAAAGTGCCGCACTATTCTTCCGTATTATCACATGAAGTGAATTTACTGCTTTGACCTCTTGTGGGAAAGTCTTTTGTTTTCCGGTGCTCTGCTGGTGGGGTTTATTGTCTTCGCTTGACGCGTCGAGCCCCTTGTGTTCAGTGTTTAGTCGGCCGGACTGTTTAAAAACCCAACAATCTCGATGGGTGTGGTTTGCAGGCCTTCCGGGGGTACTGTGGATTTGACATATCCGACCCAAAATCTTGTTTAAGTTGGACAGCTCATCGCCGTCATCCTTAAGAGGCGGTGTTTTGTTATTTGGCCGCGAGCTTTTGAATCCGGCGTTGACTGCCGTGCTCTTTGGGCTTTTCTCTTTATTCCGGCACTGCTCTTTTCTGCGCCGTGATTTTCCGTTTCCATCTCTTATCTCGGATGTGCTTGGGTCGCTGGTGCTGCACCTTGCTAGCCAGCTATCCTCTCCCGCACAGAAGCGGGTCATGAGGCTTGTTAGCGCGGACATTGTCCTCGGTTTCTCTTGGCCGAGGTGTCTGGCAAGCCATTCGTCTCGGACATTGTGTTTAAAAGCTGCTAAGGCTTCGGCGTCCGGACAGTCGACTATTTGGTTCTTTTTGGTGAGGAACCTGTTCCAGAATTTGCGCGCTGACTCTCCGGGCTGTTGAGTTATATGACTTAGATCATCTGCATCCGGAGGGCGGACATAAGTCCCTTGAAAATTTGCTCTGAACGCGTCCTCGAGCTCTTCCCAACTTCCCACAGTGTTTTCTGGGAGGCTTTTAAGCCAATGACGGGCTGGCCCTTTGAGCTTGAGGGGTAGGTATTTTATGGCGTGGAGATCATCTCCTCTGGCCATGTGTATATGTAGTATGTAATCTTCTATCCAGACTCCAGGGTCTATTGTTCCATCATAGGCCTCTATGTTTATGGGTTTAAATCCTGCTGGGAATTCATGGTCCAGCACCTCATCGATGAAACACAGTGGGTGTGCGGCGCCCCTGTATTTGGGTGTGCCATTATCTTCGGACACTTGACGTGTTGCCTTGTTTCCTGGGGCCTTCTTCTTTGGCCCGTAAATGGACCTGGCAAGGCCATCTGTCTTTCCAGGTTCATTAGTTGGTTTATGTGCGACGCCGCTTTCAGAATTTGGCCTATCATCTGGCCGTCTATCCAACCAGGCAGCCTCTTTATTTTTTGACGGTGGGGGCTCTATGGCCTCCTCGTCGAATTCTGGTAGCAGCTTGCGCTTCGGGTAGCTCTTTGATTGGTGGCCATTGCCGTATTTATCCGCGGTTTTGAGCACTTTGCTCCACCTCATTCTGAGTGTGTCTTCCGCTGTTCTGAGCTTCCGATTTTCCTTCTTCAAGCTTCTTGCAGTGTTGACGAGTCTTTTCCGAAGGTTTTTACTCTCCGGCGGTGTGTCCGGCATGAGATCGTCCGGACTGTCGTTTTTGCCGGGCCTGGACTGGTTATCTGACTCGTCATGTTCGGACGGTTGCTTATCTGCATGTTCGTCGTCCACTTGTGAGCCCTGCTGTATTGCGGGGTCCTTAGGAGCGTTGTTGTTGTCAAAGCGGGACTTGTGGCGGCGTCTGTGCCGCCGTTTTGGTTGTTTATCGGCGGGGTTATCTTCTGCCGCGGCCCGTTGGTCGTCGTTATCGCTCTCTTTTGGGGTATCCACCATGTATATGTCATATGACGAGGTGGTCCTCCCGTGCCCTATAGGCGCTGTTTCTTGTTCGTCTCCGGCATCATCGTCTATACCGTCGATGTCTTCGGAGTCGTAGTCTAGCATGTCAGTTAGATCGTCGACAGTGGCTACAAAGTGGGTGGTGGGTGGGCTCTGAATTTCTTCGTCGTCCGTACCCCAACCATCCTGGCCATAGTCCGGCCAGGACTCTCCCGATAATGAGAGATGCTTTAGCGGATTTAGGATGTCACCAAAGGGCGAGTGTTGGAAGATGTCCGCGGCGGTGAATTCCATAACCGGCGCCCAATCCGAATCGATTGGTAGGGGCGCGGGAGGTTTGGAGTCCGGCAAGGAGTCCGGCACCTCGGAATCACGAGTTTCGCGGGGGACAAGATTAGCGTTCGGCTCCATCGCCGTGGAGGTTGAAGCCCCCGAGGTCGTGTCCATCCACCGATCCTCGATCTGGGCGATCGGCTCCGGACTAAAGGCCGAAGCGGATTCGTGTGCGGCCACCAAGGCACTGTTCGGCAGCAGAGCTAGATCATGCCCATTGTCGCAGTGCGGCGCGCTTGGTTGTGGCGCGAGTCCGTCGAAGATCAAGTCTCCGCGGACATCGGCCGTGAAGTTTAGACTTCCGAATCTGACCTGACGGCCAGGGGCGTAGCTTTCGATCTGCTCCAGATGGCCAAGCGAATTACCCGCAGTGCAAAGTATTCGGCGGGCTTCGCACTGCTCCAGATGACGAGTATTCGGCGGCTTCGCACTGCAGGCTAATTCGCTTGGCCATCTGGAGCAGATCGAAAGCTACGCCCCTGGCCGTCAGGTCAGATTCGGAAGTCTAAACTTCACGGCCGATGTCCGCGGAGACTTGATCTTCGACGGACTCGAGCCACAGCCAAGCGCGCCGCACTGCAACGATGGGCATGATCTAGAGCTGCTGCCGAACAGTGCCTTGGTGGCCGCACACGAATCCGCTTCGGCCTTTAGTCCGGAGCCGATCGCCCAAATCGAGGATCGGTGGATGGACACCACCTCGGGGGCTTCAACCTCCACGGCGATGGAGCCGAACGCTAATCTTGTCCCCCGCGAAACTCGTGATTCCGAGGTGCCGGACTCCTTGCCGGACTCCAAACCTCCCGCGCCCCTACCAATCAATTCGGATTGGGCGCCGGTTATGGAATTCACCGCCGCGGACATCTTCCAACACTCGCCGTTTGGCGACATCCTAAATTCGCTAAAGCATCTCTCGTTATCGGGAGAGTCCTGGCCGGACTATGGCCAGGATGGTTGGGGTACGGACGACGAAGAAATTCAGAGCCCACCCACCACCCACTTTGTAGCCACTGTCGACGATCTAACTGACATGCTAGACTACGACTCTAATGACATCGACGCTATGGACGACGATGCCGGAGACGAACAGGAACCAGCGCCTACAGGGCACTGGAAGACCACCTCGTCATACGACATATACATGGTGGACACCCCAAAAGATGGGGACGGCAAAGAAGCAGCGGAGGCAGACTCTTTAAAGAAGCAGTCCAAACGCCAGCGTCAGTGGCGCCGCTCTAAATCCCGACACAGCAAGAATGGAGATTCCGGCACAGGAGATAACAATACCCTAGAGAGTGCCGAAGACAATCCCCTCCAGCAAGACTCAGCGCAGGAGGATGCAGAAGCAAGCCCTCACGAGAGGGCGGCAGACGAAGGGGTTGAGGATCATAACTATATGCCTCCCTCTGAAGACGAAGCAAGCCTCAACGATGACGAATTCGTCGTACCGGAGGATCCCGTCGAACAAGAGCGTTTCAAGCGCAGGCTTATCGCCACAACAAACAGCCTAAAGAAAAAGCAGCAACAGCTTCAAGCTGATCAGGACCTGCTGGCCGATCGATGGACCGAGGTCCTTGCGGCCGAAGAGTATAAACTCGAACGCCCCTCCAAAAGCTACCCAAGATGCAAGCTGCTCCCCTGATTAGAGGAGGAAGCATACATACCTCCATCACCAGCGCACGATACGGCTAACCGACCACCCCGTGGTCATGACAGAGAGGCATCCAGGCCCTCAGCCAAGACCGTAGCCCGGCATCGCTCCAAAAGTACGAAGCCAAGAGGGAACGCGCCGGACTTGCGAGATATATTGGAGGACAAAGCAAGGCAATCCAGATCCATCTACGGATCACGTGGGCGCCCCACGACCCATGACGAATACCGTCGCACCGGATACAATAACTCCGGCCGGGCCGAACACAGCAGACAACGCTCTCTCGAGCTGCGTCGTGATATTGCTCAATACAGAGGCGCCGCACACCCGCTATGCTTCACTGACGAAGTAATGGATCATCAAATCCCTGAAGGGTTTAAACCCGTAAACATTGAATCCTACGATGGCACAACAGACCCCGCAGTTTGGATCGAAGATTATCTTCTCCACATCCATATGGCCCGCGGCGACGATCTCCACGCCATCAAGTATCTCCCACTCAAGCTTAAAGGACCAGCTCGGCATTGGCTTAACAGCTTGCCCGCAGAGTCAATTGGGTGTTGGAAAGACCTGGAAGCCGCATTCCTCGACAACTTCCAGGGCACGTATGTGCGACCACCAGACGCCGATGACCTAAGCCACATCATTCAGCAGCCAGACGAATCAGCCAGACAATTCTGGACACGGTTCTTGACAAAGAAAAACCAAATCGTCGACTGTCCGGACGCAGAGGCCCTTGTAGCCTTCAAACATAACATCCGGGACGAATGGCTAGCCCGGCACCTGGGGCAGGAAAAGCCGAAATCTATGGCAGCCCTCACATCATTAATGACCCGCTTTTGCGCGGGAGAGGATAGCTGGCTAGCTTGCAGCAACAATCTCCGTAAAAATTCTGGCAGTCCAGATACTAAGGACAGCAACGGCAGGTCACATTGAAACAAAAACAAACGCCGCATTAATGGCGACGATAAGGAGGATACGGCAGTCAACGCCGGATTCCGAGGCTCTAAACCCGGTCAACGGAAGAAGCCATTCAAAAGAACCACTCCGGGCCCGTCCAATTTGGACCGAATACTCGACCGCTTATGCCAGATACATGGCACCCCCGAAAAGCCAGCTAATCACACTAATAGAGATTGCTGGGTGTTCAAGCAGGCAGGTAAGTTAATTGCTGAAAACAATGACAAGGGGCTAAATAGCGACGACGAGGTGGAGACCCGACCGCCGAACAATAGAGGACAGAAGGGTTTTCCCCCACAAGTGCGGACGGTGAACATGATTTACGCGACCCATATACCCAAGAGGGAGAGGAAGCGCGCACTAAGGGACGTCTATGCGATGGAGCCAGTCGCCTCGAAGTTCAATCCATGGTCCTCTTGTCCGATCACTTTCGATCGAAGAGACCATCCGACCAGCATACGCCATGGCGGATTCGCCGCATTGGTTTTAGACCCAATCGTCGATGGATTTCACCTCACGAGAGTCCTGATGGACGGCGGTAGTAGCCTGAACCTGCTTTATCAGGATACAGTGTGCAAGATGGGCATAGACCCCTCAAGGATTAAACCTACAAAGACAACCTTTAAAGGTGTCATACCAGGTGTGGAAGCCAACTGTACAGGCTCAGTCACACTGGAAGTGGTCTTCGGATCCCCGGACAATTTCCGGAGCGAGGAGTTAATCTTAGACATAGTCCCGTTTCGCAGCGGCTATCATGCTCTGCTCGGACGAACTGCGTTTGCAAAATTCAACGCGGTGCCGCATTATGCATACCTCAAGCTCAAGATGCCAGGCCCTCGTGGAGTCATCACGGTCAACGGGAATATGGAACGCCCCCTCCGAACGGAGGAACATACAGCGGCTCTCGCGGCAGAAGTACAGAGCAGCCTTTTAAGGCAATTCTCGAGTCTGGCCGTTAAACGGCCGGATACAGCAAAACGCGCCCGAAGCAATACCAACCAAGACCACCTGGCGCGATCAGAGCATGCGTAGCAATGTGGCCCCAACCCCTGCCCGCGCATGATCGCAAGAATAACACTCCGCGTACATCATTACGCTTTGGAGATACCATGGGCGCAGGGGAAGGGGCACGATCGCAATGGACCCAGAGTGCGGTTCGACCACACCAGGGGCTCGCAAGTGTGCCCCCCTTTATTATTATTATTTTCCTTCTTTGTGTACACAGGACTCCATTAACCAGAGGCCCTGTCCGGCGGCGAACCTGCCGAACTCATGATGCAACAGTCAGGGACGAAAGAAGGCTGCGACGAACACTAAGGTGGTCTCAATTACGAGCATTAAATTCGATTATATACACCAAGTCCGCAGCTCACCCCTGGAGGGGGACATGTTTAATTAGTCCAAATCCCTTGCTTACCGCACTATTTGTATCAGTCCGCACTCATAGCAGACTTTCTTTCATAAATAATGCAGCACCTTTTTGACTGCAATTACATTACCTTTTATATATATATGCTCATTACATGACATCTTGCATCCGTATATTTTGGTACGGCCTAATACACCAGGGGCTTATGTTCCCACACTATGGTGTGATAAGTCCGAGCACTTTCATAAGTGTGGCACCCCGAACTTATAGCATTATATGAATCGTCTCCGAATCATGTCTTGGGTCAATAGTTGGGTTTGCCCAGCTCCCACGTTTTGGTGCCTTACGTTCCGTTCGGTCGGCTAAGGTGGCACTGGGAGAACCACTGCGATTGCGCCCCGGTTGAGCCGGGCGAGCGCCTCAGTGGAGAAAGCTAAAACTGACTGGCATGATAAGGCGAGAGACTGGTCGCTGTTCGAGAGGTTTTTTTCGGGTCCTTAAAGACTCACGCTGCTTCGAGCGAAGTTCCGGACAATGTCCGACGAAGGCGTGGATAGCGCCCCGGATTCAGCCTTCCGAATACCAGGGGCTTCGCCGAAATTTAAAATTATAGAATTCTATGGCTAAGTGAGAGTGTTCAAGCATTATAAGTCCGGTTGCCTTGTTCGTTGTGTTGAGCGCCTCCCTAGATGGACCCAAAAATGGGAACAAGAGTGCTCAAGTTTATCCCGAACACCCCAGCACTCGTGGCTTGGGGGCTGAAGCCAACGACTTGCCATCTCTCAGATTTTATAAACGGCCGCACACAAGGTAATATTTTAAATTAAATAAGCGTTTCTTAATGCGCACATGAACAAAGTTTCAACGCACAGGATAATACATAACGAGTTTACTCAAAGATTACATTTCTGGGGCACTCATCTGCAATATCGCGGGCTCCCTTCAGGACAGTTTTATAATACATTTCGGGCGTGCGATACTCCTTGCCCGGTGGCGGTGGGTCCGTGAGAAGCTTCTCCGCATCCAACCTGCCCCAATGCACCTTTGTGCGGGCGAGGGCCCGACGAGCACCTTCAATACAGGCAGAGCGCTTGATGACCTCCACCCAGGGGCATGCATCCACCAGCCGCCGCACGAGGCCGAAGTAGCTCCCAGGCATGGCCTGTTCAGGCCACAGTCGGACTATAAGGCCCTTCATGGCCTCCTCAGCTACCTTGTGGAGTTCGACCAGCTGCTTCAGCTGGTCGCTTGGGGGCACCGGATGTCCGGCCTCAGCGTACTGAGACCAGAAGACTTTCTCCGTCGAGCTCCCCTCCTCGCCACGATAGAATGCGGTGGCATCGGACGCACTACGCGGCAGATCTGCAAACGCCCCTGGAGAGCTCCGAATGCGGGTAAGTGTAAGGTAGTTTACATTAACATGCTTGCTTTGCATGAAGAATGCCTTACCCGCCGCTATTTTCTTCACATCCTCAACCTCCTGAAGGGCCTTATGGGCCTCGGCCTTGGCGGCTTTGGCACTTTCGAGAGCCGAGGCAAGCTCGGAGTCTCGAGTCTTGGAGTCACGCTCCAAACTCTCATGCTTCTCCATGAGAGCCTGGAGCTCTTGCCGTACTTCCGCCACCCGTGCCTCCTGCTTTTCTCGCTCTGCCCGCTCCGCGGCCGCACTACGTTCGGCCGCGGACACAGCCTCCTTTAGGGCTGCCACCTCGTTTGTGGCCCCTGCAATACCCATATTATCCTTGTTAATTTTATTGCAACCAAAATCCTTTTTTGTAAGGTAACTATTCAAAGCGGTGTGACTCACCCTCTTTGTCCTCGAGCTGCTTCTTGGCATGGCCGAGCTCTTGCTCGGACCGCTTGAGATCCTGCTTCAACACATCGACCACCGCCGTTAGTGCGGCAGAGGTCAGCAGCGCAGCCTGCAAACCCATATTGACATATTTTAAGCAACCCTGCGTATATCTTGTTAGATCCTCAGTCCGGCTTTTCTTTCCGAACACCGAACTGAGCATCAGGGGCTACTGTCTATGCGGTATTACATTACATAATTTTAACTTCTTACCTCAAAGCCTGTTAGAAGGCTGCTGCAGGCTTCGGTCAGCCCGCTCTTGGCGAGCTGAACCTTCTGAATCACCGCACTCATGATAGTGCGGTGTTCTTCCTCGATGGAAGCGCCTTTAAGCGCCTCCAACAAGTTATCCGGCGCCTCCGGTTGGACGGAGGCCGCCGGCGTCATGGTCTTGCCCTTCTTTCGAAGGGGCCGCTTGCCGGACTCTGGAACCACTGCGGGTTCCGATGTAGAGTCCGGCGCAAAGTCCGGGAGGCTGCCTGACGGCGCCTCCGGAGCCTCCTCCTGATGGGTCCCTCTCTGGGATCCCACCTCGGCGTCCTCGTCGGCGCGGGGGGTAGAGGCAGTCGGAAGTGAATCCACATCCGACGGGGCCAACGACCCGCTCGATGAAGCGGGGAGATCACCATCGGCCGGACTACGGACAGAATGCGGCATTAGAAGGACACTACGCGACACGAAAGAAATTGCATATCAAGGATCCGGATACTTACGATCTTGCCGGACGCCTGGCCCTTGAAGTCCACTCCTCCTCGCCAATGATGGTGTTGGCGAAACTGTCCGGAGGAATAGTTCTCCCCCTCTTGGACCCTTTGGCCTCCCCTATTGGGGAAGCCTTCCTCTTCTTCTCTCCCTCCTCCGAGGGAGAGTCCTCTTCCTCCTCCTCGTCTTCGGGGGAGGAGTCCACCTCGTCGTCGGACGCCTGATTACGGGAACTCTTTCGAGTCCCCGCGGCCACCTTCTTGGCCTTCTTCTCCGGCACCACGTCCGGTGCCGGAACCAGCAGCCCTGCTAAACGGGCATTCACTGGGTCTTCTGGCATGGGAGCCGGGCTGATAAGCTGCTTGGCCTTCTCCATCCATTCCTGTCAAAGGAAAAGAGAGAAATTGAAACCCTCTTAGAATCAATTTGATTACCAAAAGTGTCCCGTAAAGGGGTTGAATCACTTACCTCGTCAGCCGGATGCTGCGAGCGAAATCCGCGATCTTCCGTCGCGGATGCGGGGGCTTCGGCGCCCTTAAACAACACCCTCCAGGCGCCTTCGTATGTCGTGTCGAAGAGCCCGCTTAGCGCCTGGTGCTGTTCCGGATTGAACTCCCACAGATTGAATGCCCGTTCTTGGCATGGGAGAATCCGGAGGATGAGCATGACTTGGACCACGTCGACGAGCCTGAGCTTATTGCTCACCAGCTTCTGGATGCAGGCTCGGAGCCCGTCAGCTCCTTCGGATTACCCCACAGAAAGCCCTTCTCTTTCCAGGAGGTGAGCTGCGTGGGGACGCCAGATCTAAACTCGGGGGCCGCCGCCCATGTGGGCTTGCGCGGCTCGGTGATGTAGAACCACCTCGATTGCCACCCCTTGACGGAGTCCACAAAGGCCCCTTCAAGCCAAAGGACGTTGGGAAACTTACCCAACATGGCGCCTCCGCACTCTGCTTGCGTGCCCTTCACAACCTTCGGCTTGACGTTGAAGGTCTTGAGCCACAGGCCGAAGTGGGGCCAGATGCAGAGGAAGGCCTCGCACACGACGATAAATGCCGAGATGTTGAGGATGAAGTTCGGCGCCAGATCGTGGAAATCCAGGCCGTAGTAAAACATGAGCCCCCGGACGAATGGGTGGAGTGGAAAGCCCAGTCCGCGGAGGAAGTGTGGAAGGAAGACGACCCTCTCATGGGGCCCAGGGGTAGGGATGAGCTGCCCCTCGTCGGGAAGCCGATGCGCGATATCACCGGAGAGGTATCCGGCGCTGCACAGCTTGGTGATGTGCTCCTCCTTAACGGAGAAGGCCAACCATTTGCCTCCCACTCCGGACATATTCGGAGAAGGTCGAGGCGAGATGCGCGAGCTTGGGCGTTGGAGCTTGAGTGCGCAGGAGAAGGATAAGCAAAGGAGGAAGAAGGCGTAGGTGAGAAGGTAAATCCTTATCCCTCATATATAGGCGGACGAAAACTATGCGTCCCCCACCGGCCTGGTAAAACTCGCTTATCTCCCAAGTGCCACCATCAATGGCGCAGTTGGGTTACCCACGTCCGTATTGATGAGAATCCTGGAATAAGGGGAACATGATCTCTGCTTCGACAAGACGTGCCAAGGAAACCGCTTCGCTAAACGTGCTGAGGTGGTATAGTAAAAAATGATTCAAGTAAAAGCCTGGTAGCGGTGTGATGCCATGCCGCATAATACGTCTGCAGATTGGACTTGTGTGCATTTTATTCTCTCTACGGTGGAATGTGGAATTTATTTTGCAGAGCCGGACACTATCCTGGTGTTCATGATCTTCTCTGGATTATTCAAGGGAGGAACCCGCCTTGCAATGCCGAACATTATGCGCGCCGGACTTATCATCATTGAAGCCTGGTTCAGGGGCTACTGAGGGAGTCCTGGACTAGGGGGTGTCCGGACAGCCGGACTATCATCGTCCGCCGGACTCCAAGACTACGAAGATACAAGATTGAAGACTCCGTCCCGTGTCCGGATGGGACTTTCCTTGGCGTGGAAGGCAAGCTTGGCAATACGGATATGTAGATCTCCTACCATTGTAACCGACTCTGTGTAACCCTAGCCTCCTCCGGTGTCTATATAAACCGGAGGGCTTTAGTCCGTAGGACACAACATACATTACAACAATCATACCATAGGCTAGCTTTAGGGTTTAGCCTCCTTGATCTCGTGGTAGATCCACTCTTGTACTACCCATATCATCAATATTAATCAAGCAGGACATAGGGTATTACCTCCATCGAGAGGGCCCGAACCTGGGTAAAAACATCGTGTCCCTCATCTCCTGTTACCATCCACCTAGACGCACAGTTCGGGACCCCCTACCCGAGATCCGCCGGTTTTGACACCGACAGACAGCGTTGCACTATGCTGCCATTTTCGGATCCTTGGCGTCGAAGTCTCCATTTATTTGGGATATTGCAAGGTTTGAATCCCCGCGCACCTCTAGGCGTTGAATGCCCATGGAGATTGCCATCCGGAGACCATGTAAAAGGGCCTCGTATTCGGCTACGTTGTTGGAGTCCGTGTACATTATTTGAAGTACGTATTGGACTGTGTCCCCGGTCGGTGACATCAATACGACACCAGCCCCCAGTCCGGCCAACATTTTAGAGCCGTCGAAGTGCATAATCCAATTGGAGTATGCGCCGTACTCTTTAGGGAGTTCGGCTTCGGTCCATTCAGCGACAAAGTCAGCCAAAACTTGTGACTTTATAGCTCACCGAGGTTTGTAAGTTATATCGAATGGTAAGAGCTCAATGGCCCATTTTGCAATCCTGCCCGTTGCGTCGCGGTTCTTTATAATGTCATTGAGTGGTACTTCGGAGGCTACTGTTATCAAACACTCTTGAAAGTAGTGTCAGAGCTTCCGAGATGCCATGAACACCGCATATGCTATCTTTTGATAGTGCGGGTAACGGGACTTGCAGGGAGTTAACATAGTGGATACGTAGTACACTGGTTTTTGAAGAGGGAATTTATGCCCTTCTGTCTCTCGTTCGACGACGAGTACCGCGCTTACAACTTGATGTGTTGCTGCAATGTATAACAACATTGGTTCGCCCAGGTTGGGCGCAGCCAGGACCGGATTTGTTGCCAATATGGCTTTTATTTCTTCGAGTCCGGCAGTGGCAGCATCCGTCCACTCGAAGTGTTCGGTGTGCCTAAGGAGGCGATAGAGGGGCAATGCCTTTTCTCCTAGACGGGAGATAAAGCGGCTTAGAGCCGCCACGCATCCAGTCAATTTTTGTATTTGCTTGAGGTCTTTTGCGATATCTAGCTATGACAGAGCTCGGATCTTGGCTGGGTTTGCTTCAATTCCTCTATCGGATACAATGAAGCCCAGTAGCTTTCCGGCTGGTACGCCGAAAACGCATTTTTCCGGATTTAGCTTGATGTCATATGCTCTAAGGTTGTCGAATGTGAGCCTCAATTCGTCTACTAGAGTTTTGACGTGTTTGGTTTTGACGACTACGTCGTCTACGTATGCCTCAACTGTTTTGCCGATCTGGGTGGCCAGGCATGTTTAAATCATGCGCTGATATGTTGCGCCGGCGTTTTTAAGTCCGAAGGGCATCGTGTTGAAGCAGAATGGTCCATATGGAGTGATGAATGCCGTTGCGGCTTGGTCCGCTTCCGCCATCTTGATTTGATGGTAGCCAGAGTATGCGTCGAGGAAGCACAATGAATCGTGCCCTGCAGTAGCATCGATTATTTGGTCGATGCGGGGGAGGGGGAAGGGATCCTTTGGGCAAGCCTTATTAAGGTCTTTAAAATCGACGCATAGGCGCCAGGATTTGTCCTTCTTTGGTACCATTACCAGGTTTGCTAGCCAATCCGGATGTTTGATATCCCTGATGAATCCGGCTTCCAATAGTTTGGCTAGCTCTTCTCCCATTGCCTGTCTTTTGGGTTCGGAGAATCGTCGAAGAGCCTGTTTGACTGGCTTGAATCCTTTTAGGATGTTTAGGTTGTGTTCTGCCAATCTGCGTGGGATTCCGGGCATATCCGAGGGGTGCCAGGCGAAAATGTCCCAATTTTCCCGAAGGAATTCTCGCAGTGCGGCGTCTACATCAGGGTTCAATTGTGCCCCGATGGAGGCCGTCTTTGTTGGGTCCGTTGGATGGACCTGGAATTTTACTATTTCGTCCGCTGGTTTAAAGGAGGTGAACTTGGATCTCTTATCGAGTATCACATCGTCCCTATTCACCATAGAGCATAGCGCGGTGAGTTCTTCTGCCGCTAGGGCTTCGGATAGTGCCTCCAGGGCTAATGCGGCTGTCTTGTTTTCGGCGTGCAGTGCTATGTCCGGATCACTAACGAGAGTGATTATTCTGCTGGGCCCAGGCATTTTGAGCTTCATGTACCCGTAATGGGGTACGGCTTGAAAAAGTGTGAATGCCTCTCGTCCTAATATAGCGTGATATCCGCTGTTGAACGGGGCCACTTGGAACGTGACTTCTTCGGATCTGTAATTGTCCGGCGAGCCGAACACCACATCGAGTGTGATTTTTCCGGTGCAGCATGCTTCCCGGCTAGGGATTATTCCTCTGAAGGTTGTGCTGCTTCGCTCAATACGGCTCCAGTCTATTTCCATTTTTTGAAGAGTTTCCTCGTATATGAGGTTTAATCCGCTGCCGCCATCCATGAGGACCTTTGTAAGTCGAAAGCCGTCCACTATCAGACTAAGTACCAGTGCGGCTGGTGCTCGGGCTGTTTGGAATTTAGGTTCGTCGCTGGCGTTGAAGGTGATGGCTGTGTCGCTCCATGGATTTGTTATTGCTACTTGGTAGACTTCGGCGAGGCTGCGGATTGTTCGTTTTTGCATATTATTTGATGCGGAAGTCTCGAAGACTGTTGATACCGTACCGGTATTGTTGGAGTGGTTTTCCGGGGCTAGAAACTCCTCGCCACTTTTGGCCACCTACCGTAATATCCAACATGCTCGAAGGCTATGTGTTGGGACAGCGCCCTCTGTACTGTGAATTTTACATGGTCCGCTAAGCCATCCCTCCAGTA
Organism: Triticum timopheevii; assembly: GCA_963921465.1. Taxonomy (NCBI): domain Eukaryota; kingdom Viridiplantae; phylum Streptophyta; class Magnoliopsida; order Poales; family Poaceae; genus Triticum; species Triticum timopheevii. Next base: position 186,101,725 of record OY997266.1, on the reverse strand, counting down.
CGGTTCCGTGCCCTCTATGGGGTTTTTGCTTTTTGGTTTTTGTGTCAGGTGCCTGAGTGTAATGCACCCTTTTGTTGCGGACTAGGGTTGTATTCGGGGCTGGATTGTCCCAAAACTTATTTTCGGTTTTCCGGAAACTCTCCATCGCACAGTACTTTCGTACTATGGACACCAGGTCGGCGAAGTGTGTAATTTAACGACGGCTGACGGCGTTCAAGATTCCCTCGTCCGTGCAATTATTGCAAAAAATTGAGATTGTGTTTTCCTCTCGGCAGTCCTTTATCCTGTCCATAACCAGGAGGAATCTGGCCCAGTAGTGATGTACTATTTTGGCGGGCTCTTGCCGGATTAGAGATAGATCGCATATGTCTGGGCGGGTGGGTGGAATTAAGTCCGGAACCCTGCCCATCTCGAGGCTCGAAGGCCGGGAAGTTTCCAAATTTGGAAGCTTGGATTGCTGGACGTTGTCCAATGAGTCCGGGACGATGCCTGATTTTAAGTTCAGTGCTCGAAGTCCGTCCCTCCGCGGAAATCCGACATGGAGGGTTCGGGAGCCCGGACATGACTAGTTTTCAATATAGGAGAAGAGTCGCCGCATTGTTCCTCTACCACTGTGACGTGGTGGGTGACCTAGGGAGAGTTAATCTCTCTCAGATCGGTTTTAAGCCCAATCTGATTGTAGTCTATAGCGACTCCCAGGGCGGCGATGCGATCCAAGAGCTCGTTGACAGACGAGAGCTCTATTGGATCCAGCTGCTCGGCAAATTCCGAGCTAACGTGAAAATTGATTTTGACGACTTGAGAAGTCATTGTCGAAGCAGTGGCCGGACAGGCGGTCATAAGAAAACCACCTAGCCAGATAGTTTGGCCGGCGGCCAAGGCCCATTTGGCGAAAATACCGTCCTTGAAGATGGGCGGAGGCATCCTTCCTATCGGCAACGGCACAGAGGAACTCTCAATGAAAGCACCAATGTCGGTGTCAAAACCGGCGGATCTCGGGTAGGGGGTCCCGAACTGTGCGTCTAGGCGGATGGTAACAGGAGACAAGGGACACGATGTTTTACCCAGGTTCGGGCCCTCTTGATGGAGGTAAAACCCTACGTCCTGCTTGATTAATATTGATGATGTGTATTACAAGAGTGGATCTACCACGAGATCAAGGAGGCTAAACCCTAGAAGCTAGCCTATGGTATGATTGTTGTAATGGAGGTTATGTCCTACGGACTAAAGCCCTCCGGTTTATATAGACATCGGAGAGGGCTAGGGTTATACAGAGTCAGTTACAATGGTAGGAGATCTACATATCCGTATCGCCAAGCTTGCCTTCCATGCCAAGGAAAGTCCCATCTGGACACGGGACGGAGTCTTCAATCTTGTATCTTCGTAGTCTTGGAGTCCGGCGGACGATGATAGTCCGGCTGTCCGGACACCCCCTAGTCCAGGACTCCCTCAATCACCCCTCGAGGCAGCAGAGCTCCTAGGCTGCCGGTTGGCTGGTGTCTAACGTAAGGGTGCGGGGCCGCAAGTTCATCATGGAAGCAGTGCTTAGATGGATATCTTAGAGTTGCATGGGTTGAAGGTACTGCCACCACCGGATCTGGATGACAACGAGTCTTTGTGGATTGGCCCGGGGGCGGTGCAACCACGGCAGTGCGGTGGGGCGGGGAACGGGGTTTTGGCCGGGGCAACGGACGGCGGAGGCAGGCTGCTCTGCCGTTGGTCGCTGGCTCTACAGGGAAGATTCCGAACAGTATCAGTCGGGAGGCACAAGACGGCCATCAAGCCATCCGGCGTAGATCGGTGTAGGACCTTGAAGTATGTCTAGAGGGGGGCTGATTAGACTACTTGACCAATAAAAACTTAACCTTTTCCCAATTTTAGAGTTTGGCAGATTTTAGCTACTTTAGGACAAGTCAAGCAATCATCACACAATTCAAGCAAGCATGCAAAGAGTATATAGGCAGCGGAAATTAAAGCATGCAACTTGCAAGAAAGTAAAGGGAAGGGTTTGGAGGATTCAAACGCAATTGGAGACACGGATGTTTTTGGCGTGGTTCCGATAGGTGGTGCTATCTTACATCCACGTTGATGGAGACTTCAACCCACGAAGGGTAACGGCTACGTGAGTCCACGGAGGGCTCCACCCACGAAGGGTCCACGAAGAAGCAACCTTGTCTATCCCACCATGGCCATCGCCCATGAAGGACTTGCCTCACTAGCGATAGATCTTCACGAAGTAGGCGATCTCCTTGCCCTTACAAACTCCTTGGTTCAACTCCACAATCTTGTCGGAGGCTCCCAAGTGACACCTAGCCAATCTAGGAGATACCACTCTCCAAGAAGTAACAAGTGGTGCGTTGATGATGAACTCCTTGCTCTTGTGCTTCAAATGATAGTCTCCCCAACACTCAACTCTCTCTCATAGGTTTTGGATCTGGTGGAAAGAAGATTTGAGTGGAAAGCAACTTGGGGAAGGCTAGAGATCAAGATTCATATGGTAGGAATGGAAGATCTTGGTCTCAACACATGAGTAGGTGGTTCTCTCTCAGAAATGGTAAGTTGGAAGTGTAGGTTCGTTCTGATGGCTCTCTCCATGAATGAAGAGGAGGTGGAGGGGTATATATAGCCTCCACACAAAATCTAACTTTTACACATAATTTACCAAACTTGGTGGGACCGTATCGTTAAACTCGGTAGGACCGATTTAGTAAACCTAGTGACCGTTAGTGATTTTCGGTGGGCATAATGTAATCTCGGTAAGACCGCTTACACAAACTCGGTGAGACCGATTTGGTAATAAGCTTTCCAGAGAGTTGGTCAGGTAAACTCGGTGGAACCGATTTGCTCTTTTCGGTGAGACCGAAATGTTACAAAAAGGAAACAGAGAGTTTACATTGCAATCTCGATGGGACCGATCGCTCACTTCGGTTAGACCGAAACGTTACGAAGGGAAACAGAGAGATTACAACCCCATCTCGGTGAGACCGAGATCCCTATCGGTAAGACCGATTTGCTTAGGGTTTGTGGCAGTGGCTATGATGTTTTGAATCGGTGGCGCCGGATAGGAAGAATCGGTGTGACCGATTTTGGCTTTGGGTTTAGGTCATTGGTGGATGTGGGAAAGTAGTTGAGGGTTTTGGAGCATATCACAAAGCACATGAAGCAAGAGGCTCATTAAGCAACACCTCATCCCTCCTTGATAGTATTGGCTTTTCCTATAGACTCAATGTGATCTTGGATCACTAAAATATAAAATGAAGAGTCTTGAGCTTTTGAGCTTGAGTCAATCCTTTGTCCTTAGTATTTTGAGGGATCCACTTTCATCATCCATGCCATGCCATTCATTGAGCTTTCCTGAAATAATAGTCTTGGAATAGCATTAGCTCAATGAGCTATATGTTGTTATGAATTACCAAAACCACCTAGGGATAGTTGCACTTTCAATCTCCCCCTTTTTGGTAATTGATGACAACATATAGATCAAAGCTTCGACAAATGATAATAAGATTGAATAACATCGTCGCTTTGAGAAGTATGTGATAAGCAAGAGCTCCCCCTAAATTTGTGCATGGGTTAAGATTTGCTTTGGACTGCAAATGCACAATGAATTAGGCTCATGGGTTACTCTTCCATGTCACATACATCTTGGTGGAGCGCTCAAAATAATAAACATTGAATACATGCACTCATCACCAAGCATAGTGAATGATAACATAAGGTAGATAGGATAATATCATCAAACATGCATAAGTGTAGCTTATGATCAAACACATGATCATCAATGTCTCACAAGCATAGTATCTCAACCAAAAGCAAACAAATTTTGAAAAACCACCAAATAAAGCAAGAGAGAATAAAAGCAACACTCTCTCTCTAGAAGCCTATGATCTATACATTTTTCTCCCCCTTTGGCAACAAGTTACCAAAAAGTTCATAGAAAATGCATAGTGCTAGATCGACTCTCAGGCTTGATCTTCTTCATCTTCTTCTTCGGCAACATTGGGCACTGGGGCCTTGTTCTTCTTAGCAGCTGGAATACTCCTAGTATTCCTCTTTGGAACTTGCTTGGCCTTGGAGGCAGCTTTAGGTGCATCCTTGGGCTTAGATGTTGCAGCCCCTGATCTGATTGCATCACCCATAAGCTTAGGTGACTTAGGTGCTGGTGCAGCATCCTCTTCCTCTTCTTCAGAATCTCTTCTCATTGAGGGATTTCCAAGGACCTTGGAAGTTGTGGTTCTTGCTCTCTTCTTTTTCTTGTCTTGAGCACCATCATCCTCTGACTCAATTGTGAATTTCATAGTCTCTCCAGTAGGAACTTTCTGAGGTTTGGATGATGTATCTTTCCTTGCAGGTGCCTCTTTGGGTTGAGTCTGAGCTGGCACTTGAGTGGACTTTCTGGCCTTTGGCATTGGTGTCCTCTTGGCAGGAACTTTCTTCTTCAGACCTGGCTTAGTGCTATGTGCAGAGCCATATTCTTTCTTGAGAACTACCTTCTTGGAAGTAGCCTCATCTTCCTCAGCTTTGTAATCTTCATAATCTGAATCTGAAGTTCTTTTCCTCCTTTGCCTAGTAGCAGCCTTAGGCAAATTGCTAGGAGTACTTCTGCTCCCTTCATCTGTAGTTGAGGGACTAGTGCCCTCACTCAAGTCCATCTGCTCTTCTGACCTGTTCTGGCTGTCACTCTGATCTGACATACTGCAAAAGCTGACTGCTGACCCTGTGAAGAGTTATAGATGAGATATAATAGATGAGCATCACAACATGCAGAGATTTTTGCAAAAGAATGATTCAAAATTTCAGTTTTAGTTTTCCACAGAAAGCATTTCGGATCAGCCGATTTTCAAACTCGGTGATACCGAAGCAGTTTTGGAACCTAAACTGATGATCTCGGTTGGACCGAGTATCAGTTCGGTGGCACCGAGACTGCTAGGGTTTCACAGAATCCTCAAATCGGTCGCACCGATTAGTAATTCTCGGTCAGACCAAGAGTCACTAGTGCAATGGCATAAGCCAAATCGGTGAGACCGAGTTTTTCAACTCGGTGGGTCCGAGATGGTTTCGGCGGAAACCTAACCCTAAAAATTTGAATCTCATCTAATCTATGGATTACTTTGGCTGGATAGAAGAGTCTCAATCATGGCAAGAATCAATAAGAATATAATGTTCTAGGAATCAGACGTGGATAGCACAAAGATTGAGTCCATACCCTAACTTGGCGGTGGACTCGCTACGGCGGCAACGGCGGGGACGAAATCCGTTGACGGCGGCGGTGACCAGCGACAGGAGGCTGCTGGCGACGAGGAGACGATCCGGAGACCTCCGATGGCAGAGCGAGCTATTGCGCGGGCGGAGGGTTTCGGAGAAATTTCCAAAATTTTGCCCATGGCTATATATAGCCCGACCCTGTCGGTGTGACCGAGTGGAACAACTCGGTGGCACTGAGATGCATAACTGTGTACAGTTACAGCAAATCGGTGTGACCGAAAAGTTCAAATCGGTTGCACCGAGATTGAAAACTCAGATCAACTTAATGATCTCGGTAGGACCGAAATGGAGGAATCGGTCAGACCGAGAGTCACAAAGAGGTTTTGGAAGTTTAAGTCTATGACGAATCGGGGACTCCGAGTGCTCCTCACACAGAGTGGTTCGAATCTGACTTGATCAAATTTTGTGATGTAGCATGAATAGAGTTTGAGATGAGAAAAGCATAGATAGCTAAAGAAGGTTCTTAGGCATTCTTGTCCATCCACTTGGCAAGAAGAAAAGAAACCAAACAATCAAAACAACAAGTGGATGTCCTTGAATGAGTAAAAATATGCACCAACATGCTCACACAATAAGATGGCAAATGAAATATGTGGCAAAGCATGCACAACCAATACTAGCATCTATCAAGCAATTGGCGATGACTAGCTCATCTATATATGAGTATATTGACTTAGGAGTCAAATGAGAACATTTGATCATAGGTCATACTCATCGTTTAAGCTCAAGTGGGTTACCACTTTTACATAATGCATTGATGTGTTCACACCATTAGGGTTGCTTTGACTCAATTCTCAGAGTTAAGCTCCCCCTAGATGTGAGATCCCCCCTTAGAGGGATGAACTAACCTTGGGTTTTGTCGATGATGACTTCATGTAGGTGTTGAAGATGTAGATGCTCAATGTTGATGTAGATCATTTGGAGCAATCCTTTGGAGTGAGTTGTACTTTCAACTTACCTACATGGCTTAGTCCCACAAGGAACAAACAAGAATATCCATAGACATAGAGTGATGCATACACAAGATGATGTCCATGAAATCATTAGGTTACCTTGTCCCTTGCCTTACCAACATGAGGGTTTGTGACTCCTTGAACTAGTGCAAGATGTGGAGGTTGATTGCACTTGTTCTTGCCATAATGATATGAGTGAAGAATGTTGGCGGAGTCACCCTCAAGAACTCTCTAGTTCTTCTTCCTCGGGATCCACATCATCTTGATGGGAATCCTTGGAGTTGTAGTTGTACTTGATGAAGTAGAACTTCTTGAAGCTTGTCCTTGCCTTTGTTCTTGTGGTCTTGTGGTGGAAGATCATCTTGAGCTTGTGTTCCCTTAAAGGAAGTAGGATCATACTTCTCTTGTTGAGGAACAAACTTTGTCTTGGGGTATTGATCTTCTTCCCACTCAAATCCATTGGCATTGAACTTTCGTTCAAAACCAACACCTTGATTCTTCCGGTGCCTTCCTTGCTTGCGTACAATTTCCTCGAATTGCTTACTCCCGGCAAGGCTCTTGTAAGCACCCTTCTCTATAATTACCTTCAATAAGCTATTTTCTTGCTCAAGTGTAACTTGGCTAAGAGAATCATTAGTGGAATCAAGAGAACTACTAGAAGCAACAATATTGGATTTGACATTATTATTATTGTTACTACTAGAGGAAGTATCTTTCTTGTACTTGTTACTAGACTTGACTTGAGGCATGTAAGTAGATAAAAGTAAACGCTTGGCAATATAAGAAGAACTTTTCTTGCGGAGATCACCATTGATTGCTTTTAAGAACTCATGCTCTTGCTCAAGATTGAGCTTTTCAAAGCGTAACTTCTCATGAGCCCTTAAAAGTTCTCGATGATCTTCGAAGATAGTTTCATGAGCCAACTTAAGAGTGTTTAGTTCTTTAGTTAGAAGCTCAATCTTCTCCTTATCACTGTCATTCGTTTTCTCTTGATTAGCATGATTAATTGATGTTTCATCATAGTATTCATCACTAGAGTTGTCAACAAGTAAATCATCATCCACAAGCAAGTCATCTCCATCACTATTGAAATCAACATACTCAGGATGTGTTACCTTTGGACCTTTGGCCATGAAGCATCTTCCAACACCTTCATTTGGTGAATCAAATATGTCATTGGAGTTGGTTGACACAGGTGCTAGACCGGCAACACCTTCATCTTGAGTATATTCGGAGTCGGAGTGATAGATTCTCTCGGAGTGATTGTCGGAGTCGGAGCCGGATACCCATTCACCAACATGAGCTTTATGTCTTCGTTTTGTGTAGCTCCTTGATGACTTGTCCTTCCTTTCCTAATCCTTGCTTCTCCGTGAGGGTCTTCGTTCATAACGATCATCTCTACTCCTCCTCTCTCTTGGTGGTGATTCTTCTCTTTTGCTTATTCTTCTTGGAGAATATTCTCTTCTTTTGTAGGGTGCCGTACACTCATTGGAATAGTGTCTGGGTCTCCCACAATTGTAGCAATTGCGCTCACGACTAGAAGATCTCTTGTCATTGTAAGACCTTGACTTGGAGCTTCTTTCTTTGCTTCTACTCTTGTAGAATTTGTTGAAGTTCTTCACCATTAAGCTCAATTCTTCATTGAAGGTTTGTTTCTCACTTGATGATGTGGGGGCTTCACTTGAGGCTTTGTAAGCACCACTTGACTTATTGTGAAGTTCCTCCTTATCCTTGAGTGACATCTCATGAGCAACAATTCTTCCAATGACTTCTGTTGGCTTGAGATCTTTGTAGTTTGGCATCATTTGAATCAACGTGCACACGGTATCATACTTTCCATCCAATGCTCTTAGGATTTTCTTGATGATGAATTTGTCGGTCATCTCTTCACTCCCTAAGCCGGCAATCTCATTTGTGATAAGAGCAAGCCTAGAGTACATTTCAGCGACACCTTCACCATCCTTCATTTTGAACTTGTGAAGCTGACTTTGGAGCACATCCAACTTGGATTCCTTAACGGACTCGGTACCTTCATGCATATCAATCAAAGTATCCCAAATTTCCTTTGCATTCTCAAGACGGCTGATTTTGTTGAATTCTTCGGGGCACAATCCGTTGAAGATGATATCGCATGCTTGAGCGTTGTATTGCAGCATCTTCAATTCTTCTGCATTAGCTTCACGATTCGGTTCTCTTCCATCGAATAATTCACCTTGCAAGCCAATACAAATAATTGCCCAAACGGCGGGGTTATGTCCAAGAATATGCATTTTCATCTTATGCTTCCAACTAGCAAAATTAGTACCATCAAAGTAAGGACCTCTACGGTGATAATTTCCCTCGCTAGACGCCATACTCTCCTAGGTTGTGAAACCAAGGCTATGACCACCAAAAGCTATGGAAATCAAAGCAAATGGAGACCAAAGCTCTGATACCACTTGTAGGACCTTGAAGTATGTCTAGAGGGGGGGTGATTAGACTACTTGACCAATAAAAACTTAACCTTTTCCCAATTTTAGAGTTTGGCAGATTTTAGCTACTTTAGGACAAGTCAAGAATTCATCACACAATTCAAGCAAGCATGCAAAGAGTATATAGGCAGCGGAAATTAAAGCATGCAACTTGCAAGAAAGTAAAGGGAAGGGTTTGGAGGATTCAAACGCAATTGGAGACACGGATGTTTTTGGCGTGGTTCCGATAGGTGGTGCTATCTTACATCCACGTTGATGGAGACTTCAACCCACGAAGGGTAACGGCTGCGCGAGTCCATGGAGGCCTCCACCCACGAAGGGTCCACAAGAAGCAACCTTGTCTATCCCACCATGGCCATCGCCCACGAAGGACTTGCCTCACTAGCGGTAGATCTTCACGAAGTAGGCGATCTCCTTGCCCTTACAAACTCCTTGGTTCAACTCCACAATCTTGTCGGAGGCTCCCAAGTGACACCTAGCCAATCTAGGAGACACCACTCTCCAAGAAGTAACAAATGGTGCGTTGATGATGAACTCCTTGCTCTTGTGCTTCAAATGATAGTCTCCCCAACACTCAACTCTCTCTCATAGGTTTTGGATCTGGTGGAAAGAAGATTTGAGTGGAAAGCAACTTGGGGAAGGCTAGAGATCAAGATTCATATGGTAGGAGTGGAATATCTTGGTCTCAACACATGAGTAGGTGGTTCTCTCTTAGAAATGGTAAGTTGGAAGTGTAGGTTCATTCTGATGGCTCTCTCCATGAATGAAGAGGAGGTGGAGGGGTATATATAGCCTCCACACAAAATCTAACTTTTACACATAATTTACCAAACTCGGTGGGACCGAATCGTTAAACTCGGTAGGACCGATTTAGTAAACCTAGTGACCGTTAGTGATTTTCGGTGGGACTGACATGCATCTCGGTGAGACCGATTCGGTTAGGGTTAGGGCATAACATAATCTCGGTAAGACCGATTACACAAACTTGGTGAGACCGATTTGGTAATAAGCTTTCCAGGGAGTTGGTCAGGTAAACTCGGTGGGACCGATTTGCTCTTTTCGGTGAGACCGAAATGTTACAAAAAGGAAACAGAGAGTTTACATTGCAATCTCGGTGGGACCGATCACTCACTTTGGTTAGACCGAAACGTTACAAAGGGAAACAGAGAGATTACAACCCCATCTCGGTGAGACCGAGATCCCTATCGGTAAGACCGATTTTCTTAGGGTTTGTGGCAGTGGCTATGACTTTTTGAATCGGTGGCGCCGGATAGGAAGAATAGGTGTGACCGATTTTCGCTTTGGGTTTAGGTCATTTGTGGATGTGGGAAAGTAGTTGAGGGTTTTGGAGCATATCACAAAGCACATGAAGCAAGAGGCTCATTGAGCAACACCTCATCCCTCCTTGATAGTATTGGCTTTTCCTATAGACTCAATGTGATCTTGGATCACTAAAATATAAAATGAAGAGTCTTGAGCTTTTGAGCTTGAGCCAATCCTTTGTCCTTAGTATTTTGAGGGATCCACTTTCATAATCCATGCCATGCCATTCATTGAGCTTTCCTGAAATAATAGTCTTGGAATAGCATTAGCTCAATGAGCTATATGTTGTTATGAATTACCAAAACCACCTAGGGATAGTTGCACTTTCAATCGGATAGTACAAAAATAAAATAAAATTGTGTGACCCCAATTTAGTCTTCAGTCAACATATGTGTGACCACTCTCGTACCTTGCTATTGATCTCTTAGTGTATTTCTTCAGATCAAAGAGATGTGTCGTTCTTAACATTATGCGTTATCTGCATCTTTAGCCACACAGTCTTCCGACTCACAGCTGCTCCAACAAGGGAAGCATACACTAGAAGGGAGCTATAATCCCCACTCAACAGTTCCCAGCATCGAATGCGCGTGCCCGACATGGACAGCCACAACAACTGCAGGGCCATCAACAAGTCGGCACATGATGCTCACTCCTATGGATGGCGGCTAGATAAGTTATACCCTCATCTTACTTGTGTGCAACATTTATGGCTTTGTTATTCATCTAAGTGTGGAAAATAGATTATCACATTTCGCTGTATATTCATGTTGATCTCTTACGGGTCTTGTTCAGGAGTTAACGTTGTTCCATAGTTCAGCTAAGATACTTGTTCTTTAGGTAACGCTGTTACATAGTTATCATCCATCAGCCAATGCTATCCCACGGGCTGGTGATTATAGTATTATACCACTTCTAGTATTACCTATGTTGTTCTTTATTACTTTTGTGTGCCATCTAGTTAATTTCGAGTACAAATGATACATATTCTGTAGCTTTCATCTGTGTTCTCCCTTTAGTTTTTGAGACCTGTTGCTGCTAGTTAACCCCAGTCCTACTATTTATGTCGTCTCCAACAAGCACTCATTACATAAATCTAACTACTAGTTGTCTTCCATCCATGTCAGATATAATTGCACACACTGATATATCCACAAGAACCTCACGGAGCAACGTAAAGGCCAATAAACTTGATGTCAATGATACCCAATATGATGGAACATGTAAAGGCAGTTCTTCAGAAGACTTGTAGAAAGATGATGAATCCTTTTCACCCCACAAGGTCCTTGCTCTAAGTTGGCCCGTGATATGGGTACAACATGCATATAATGTCTTGGAGTGTATCTACTCTATTGCAATGCCATGTGCTTAGCATGCTGATCATGCATGTAAATATGTCATGCCTTCCTGTTTTTCAGTACCTATTCAATTCATGATAACATGTTTTCAAATTCAAGTATTGTCATTCTACTCTATCACAATGCCATCTGCTTAATTTGGACATCATGCTTCTGAATATCTTATGCATTGTTATTCATCAGTATGTACTTCATCTGTCTACCATACCATGTTTTTTTACATTGAAGTGTTGTTCTAGTGCTCTGTTGCAACGCCATCTTAGTTTCCCAATCATACACGTGTATGTTGCCTTAGTTTTTTCTGTACGTATTTCGCTAGCATACAGTTTTACATTCAACTAGTGTTTTTTTTGATGTGTTGTCCTGTCGTATCCCTAGCTCTTACAATATACTCCCTCCGTCTGGATTACATGTTGCCGAAATGGATGAAAAAGGATGTATCTAGATTTGAAATACACCTAGACACATCCATTTTTTCGGATGGGATACGACAGGACAACACATCCATTTTCATCCTTTCTATTCTTCAGTACCTATTCCATCTCTCTGTTGTAGCATGTTTTATAATTGAAGCACCATTATTCTATACAAGGCATGCAAGGGGAAGACGACTATGTTATAATCTGAAGGGTTACAAACAAGGTCTTTGCAAAAGATCAAAATGCCAGGAGATAATAAACCAAATCCAGTTTTTATAGATACTGCTCCAGCACAGAGAAACCCCACTCCTACTGATAATAAGTAGATTCCAGTGGCCAAAGAACTAGTCTGCTCCAGTCCAACAAAAATATGTCAACTCCATTCTAAGAAGCGTGTGCGTATCCTTGCATCATGAAATTTTATAGCATGCTGATCATATTTTCTACATGTTTCTTACGATCTCTCTTTTAGAAAATAAGCTTAACAGATAGAAGAATTTCTGCACTGGTATCGTCTGTAAGGAAAGATTCTTGCAGGAATTCTCTGTGCTCCAATGCAGATGTAAGTACCTGTTGTATATCACTATATTTTTACATCAGCATGTATTTTGTTAATCGGCGTGAATCCAACCTTAATCTGATCTAAATTTAGTTGTAGCAAAATGTATGATTAAAGGCCACAATGTTGATTTTTGTAAGGAAAACCGCCTGGTAGTTTTGCATCCTGAGCTGCATGAGTGTACTATCTCATATCAGTGGGTTTGAATACTTTGGTTCTGTAGTGGGTTTTCAGTGTTTTTTACTGTGTTGTCCTGTCGTATCCCTAGCTCTTACATCATACTCCCTCTGTCCGGATTACATGTCGCAGAAATGGATAGAACTGGATGTATCTAGAACTGAAATACGTCTACACCCGTCCATTTATTTCTGGATGGAGGGAATACATGACAATATGTCATGCCTTTCCATTCTTCAGTACCTATTCCATCTCTGTTGTAGCTTGCTTTATAACTGAAGCACCATTCTTCTATATAAGGCATGCAAGGGGAAGACGGCTATGTTAGAATCTAAAGGGTTACAAACCAGGTCTTTGCAAAAGATCCAAACGCCAGGAGATAATAAACCAACTCCAACTTTCATAGATACTGCTCCAGCACAGAGAAACCCACCTCCCACTGATAATAAGCAGATTCCAGTGGCCAAAGAACTAGTCCGCTCCAGTCCAGCAAAAGAATGTCAACTCCATTCTAAGAAGAGTGTGCGTATCCTCGCATCATGAAATTTTATAGCATTCTGATCATATTTTCTACATGTTTCTTACCCATCTCTCTTTTAGAAAATAAGGTTAAATGATAGAATACTTCCTCCATTGGGATTGTATTCGAGGAAAATATCTTGCGGGAATTCTCTATGCTCCAATGTTGATGTAAGTAATGTTGTATATCACTATATTTTTACATCAGCATGTATTTTGTTAATCGGAGTGAATCCAACCTTTATCTGATCTAAAATTAGTTGTAGCAAAATGTTAAAGGCGCCAATATTGATTTTTGTAAAGAAAACTGCCTGGTAGTTTTGCATACTGAGCTGTATGAGTGTAATATCTCATATCATGCACATTACTGAATTGTAGTGCTGCTCTGGTTTCCCATTCATTCATTGTGTCAATGTTGCTTTCGTATTACCTTACCTGGCTGATGATAGCTATGCCATATTGTGTTAATTTGGTGTAGGCTAGTTGCCCAAACGTTCGTTGTGTCAATGTTGCTTTCCTATTATCTGACTTGGCCAATGATAGCAATGCTAGTGTGTTAATTTGGTGCAGGCTGCTGAAGAGAAGAAGACAAACTCTGAAAATAGCAAGCAACCCCATTGTTTCTTTCCAATAAATCTAGGCCAGGTAATATGGAAATAACTCATGATTAATCTGTTTGGTTCCCCTCCTAATTTATGTTATGATGCAGTGGTCGATACACTCTCCACTATCAATAATACAATCCTGCCAAAATTGCCATCTGAATCTGTTCAGTATCCTCTGTCTCGAATGCAATGGAAAAAATGTATGTTTGTGAAGCAATTAATGGCTGAAGCAATGATGGAAATGGTGGAGGAATGAGGGGTGCAGATTCATGCGCAACAACAACTGATCAATGTTTTCAGAGACAGTGTAGCAAAGCAGCAAGAACTTGTCCACATGCTTATGGGCGTCATCCATGCTGAGGTTGCAGATTGTGACGTTGTAGATCGTTAAGTTCTGTTCATTTATTTGCACTGGCATCAATCTTTGATTGCCCAGTGGATGTAATTTCCTGTAATATATGCTGGATTTGCAACGTTTTTCCCAGTATGCTATACCTTTGCTTGATCGGTATTGGTCCTGTGCATAATTGCTCATCGTAATGGGCTCAAATTATCTAATTTGGCCTAAAGACATGTACGAACTTTAGTGGGCCCATTAAGTTAATAGGCCGTTACCAGGCCAAAAGTTAATGGTCGGCCCTCTTACCTCCCGGGTCGTTAGCAGGCCGACATCAAAGAGGGCAACAGGTGGGCCCATTTGATTTCACGGGCCGTTAATAGGCCGTTACTAAGTTCGGGCTACATATGGCCCAACTATACTGTGGGACTTGAGCAGGCCGAAAGAGACATCGGGCTTGTACTGGACCATGAAGAGCATGGGCCGCTAAGAGGCCAAAAGTCAGGTCGTATTGTAAATGGCCCAACTGTGCTGTGGGCCTTTAGCGGGCCAAAAGAGAAATTGGGCTGGTATTGGACCATGAAGGGCATGGGCCATTAAAAGGCCAAAACTCAGGTCCGACTACAAATGGCCCAACTCATTTATGGGCCATTAACAGGCTGAAAGGCACACAGGGCCGAGAATTGGCCCAACACTTAAATGGGTCGCTAAAAGGCCAAAACTCAGGTCCGACTACAAATGGCCCAACTGATTTATGGGCCGTCAACAGGCTGAAAGACACACCGGGCTGGAACTTGGCCCAACACTTAAATGGGTCGCTAAAAGGCAAAAACTCAGGTCCGACTACAAATGGCCCAACTGATTTATGGGTCGTCAACAAGCTGAAAGACACACCGGGCCAGAAATTAGCCCAACATTTAAATGGGTCTCTAAAAGGCCGAAAGATGTACATCCTGAAAATTGGCCCATCCTTGAATTGGCCGTTAACAGGTCGAAATCTCATAAGGCCGATATTGAGCCCAAATATATAGCGGGCTGTTAACGGGCTCGAACTGACGATGGGCTGCAATATTGTCAAATCTTTAACGGGCCGTTGACGGGCCGAATTGGCACATCTCGTATGGGTCATGGGCTTAAATGGACCTGACACAAGTAGGCCTTATATGGGCTGGCCTTTTTCACCGGAATGGGCCACTGTTCGGTCGTGCCACGTGCTGACCTACCATAGGCGCCTCCTGTCCAATGAGTGGATGACATCTGTCCCAGCGGTGAGGCAACACGTGTTTCGTCCGACCAATGATGATTTTACATGTGGAAAATCCCCATTGGTTCAGGCTATTAACGGGTTATCGGATCCAAAACCGGACCCGATAGCTTAACAGCGTTCCGTTATGGTGGATGCCATGTGTCAATCACCCTTGACGAAAGCACTTATGTGACACGCGATTTAGCGTCATGGAAGTGGACACTTCCGTGATGATCATTTTGGTAATGTCATGGAACACTTCTATGACAGCACAGGTATGACTATCTTGATTCTGTCATAAAATCGTCATGGATGTACATGCATGACAAAAACCGTGACCTGCTGTGACAAACACGTATCATCACGGAAGTGTATTTTTTTTGTAGTGCTCAGGGGGAAATAGGACTGGTCATCTGTCTTTGAATCCTCCTCCGAGGAGCTCTCTGTAACCAGCAAGATATCTGCTTCAGCAGGTAGCATTGTCTACTCTGAAGACCTTTTTTCACTCTAGATTTTTCCATCACTAATTCAAATGGCTGATGCACAGGAAGCGTAGTTGAATATACAAACATTGTCAACAAATGGAATACGTAATACAGAAAAAGGATGGCATGATATAGTTCACATATATGATGCTTGGCTAAACAACATGGCATAGCATAATTCACATATATAATTCCTTGCAACAAGATAACATTGCATAATTCACATATATAGTGTCTTGGAACAAGATGGCATTGCATAATTCACATGTATGGTAATTAGACACTAAACAGGTGGCATTCACACAAAGCATGTCTAAACTAAGCAAATGACATAGCAATGTAAGACACCACATGCACGATATGAGCAATATAACCCTGCCAACTTAGAGCATGCACCTCGGGGGGGATAGGGTTGGTCATCTGTCTCTAAATCCTCCTTTGAGGAGCTATCCGTAACCAGCAAGATATGTGCTTCGTCAGATAGCATTGTCTGCTCTAAAGACCTTGTTTTCACTCCAGATTTCCATGACCGTGTCAAATGGCTGATGCACAGGAAGAGTAGTCGAATGTACTAACATTGTTGACAAATGTAAGACGTAATGAAAAAAAGGATGACATTATATAATTCACATATAAGATGACTGGCTAAGTAGAGTGGCATTGCAAAATTCACATATATGATGCATGGCTAATCAAGAACGCATTGCATAATTCACATATATGATATAGAAATTAAACATATGGCATTCACACAAAGCATGTCTAAACTAAGAAGATGACATATTTGATGTATAAAGTAAGCAATGCAAGGTGCCATATTCATGATATGACCAACATCAGCATGCCAAGTTAGAGCAAAGACCTTAGGGGGTAAACAGGAGTGGTCTGCTCCCTCCGAATCCCCCTCTGAACAGTTATGTTCCTCTTGATTACAGTCTGGAATGGGGGGAGAGGGGCTGCTTTTGCGCCCATCAAGGAGCGAAGTATGCATGAAATTTTATTGCCACGCAAGGCTCGTCTCTTTTGCTCTACATGCTTAGTACTATTGTGTAAATAAATGACATGCATAGGAATAAAACATAGTGAGATTATCTAAGGAGTGCATGCAGAAATCCAGAGGGATGGTAGCAACCTGTGGATAGACTCAAAACCAATTATACCCGGCAGATAATATAGCTTCTGTTAAAAAATACAGATAATGGCTCCTTTACTATTTGTTTCCCACCCAACATGAAACTCATAGCAGACACCTGAGATTCACCAGATATTAGGCAGATACTATTGATTGCTGCCCCCAATATGTACCCCATAACCATTTAAAACTCAAGTTTGAGCATTAGTTTGTACCTGACTTGGAGTCTAAGAGGTGAACACGACGATGAAGGAGCATGTAATATTAAGTGATGCATAACGTAAGCAGACACAAAAGAGTGTGACCTCTCTTGCGGACCTGTGTAGTCCTCAAGGTCATCTGCTCAGTTGATGATGGTAATGCATTTGTCGTGGCTGCCGATGGTGGGAGAGAAGATCTCAGGTAGCGAAAGACAATCTAGAGGGCGGATCCCTACTATGGTGAACCCTTCCATCATTGGAGCAGTTGAGATAGGGTGGACGACGACGCGGCAGGAGCGGGACAAACCAACAAGGTTTTGTTTGATACACATGTATAATAGAAGTAATTATGTAAGGGCTTGTTTGAATTGGACGGTTCTAACAATGCGGGGATAGGAAATACACAGGAATAGGATAGGAATGCACGTGCAAAAAAAAGAATTAAAAACACAGGATTTCTGTCAATCTGGGTGTTTGGTTCACAAGAATTGGAAGATCACAGAATGCAAAGAAGCATGGTCAAATTAAGTCAAACCACAAGCAAATGTACAGTTATAATGCTATTATACTACTATCACTTAATCTTGTGCTTGATACGTCCATTTTGCGTCAAGTTTTTATATTGATATTTATTGCATTATGGACTACTATTTCATTTTATGATACAATTCTTATGGCTTTTTTCTCTTATTTTGCAAGAATTATATGAAGAGGGAGAATGTCGGTAGCTGGAATTCTGGACTGGAATGGAGCAAATCTGAGATGCCTATTTTGCACAACTCCAAATGTCCTCAAACTTTACGGAGAATTGTTTTGGAATATATAAAAAATATTTGGCGAAGAAAGAATAGAATGGGACCCATCAGGTGGCCACAAACCTAGGGGGCGCCCCCTGAGCTTGTGGGCCCCCTGGCTTGGCTCCGGTGCCCATCTTTTGCTATATGAAGGGTTTTGACCTAAAAAATCAGAAGGAGGCTTTCGGGATGAAGCGCCGCCATCTTGAGGCAAAACCTGGGTAGAAGCAACCTAGGGCTCCAGCGGAGCTATTCTGCTGGGAAACTTCCCTCTGGTAGGGGGAAATCGAAGCCATTGTCATCACCAACAATCCTCTCATCATGGGAGGACTAATCTTCATCAACATCTTCACTAGCACCATCTCCTCTCAAACCCTAGTTCATCTCTTGTATTCAATCTTTGTCTCAAAACCTCATATTGGTACCTGTGGGTTGCTAGTAGTGTTGATTACTCCTTGTAGTTGATGCTAGTTGGTTTATTTGGTGGAAGATCATATGTTCAGATCCTTCATGATATTTGTTACCCCTCTGATCATGAACATGAACATGCTTTCTGAGTAGTTACTATTGTCCCCGAGGACATGGGATAAGTCTTGTTATAAGTAATCATGTGAATTTGGTATTCGTTTGATATTTTAATGAGATGTATGTTATCTTTCCTCTAGTGGTGTTATGTGAACGTCGACTACATGACACTTCACCATGATTTTGGCCTAGGGGAAGGCATTGGGAAGTAGCAAGTAGATGATGATGGGTTGCTAGAGTGACAGAAGCTTAAAACCCTAGTTTATGTGTTGCTTCGTAAGGGGCTGATTTGGATCCACATGTTTCATGCTATGGTTAGACTTATCTTAATTCTTCTTTCATAGTTGCGGATGATTGCGAGAGGGGTTAATCATAAGTGGAAGGCTTGTCCAAGTAAGGACAACGGCCAAGCACTGGTCCACCCACATACCAAATTTTCAAACTAGCGAAAGCGAATCATGTGAGCATGATGAAAACTAACTTTTGATGATAATTCCCATGTGCCCTCGGGAGTGCTTTGCTTTATATAAGAATTCATTCAGGCTTATCCTTTGCTACCAAAAGGATTCAGCCACCTTGCTGCACTTTTGATACACTTGTTACTTGTTACCCATTACGAATTATCTTGCTACGAAACTATCTGTTACCGATAATTTCAGTGCTTGCAGAAAATACCTTACTGAAAACCGCCTGTCATTTCCTTCTATTTCTCGTTGGGTTAGAAACTCTTACTTATCGAAAGGACTATGATTGATCCCCTATACTTGTGGGTCATAAAGATTCTTTTCTGGCGCCGTTGCCGGGGAGTGAAGCGCATTTGGTGAGAGGAATTTGGTAAGAAAACATTTATATTTCATGTTGAAATTAATTGTCACTTGTTACTATGGAAAATAATCCTTTGAGGGGCTTGTTTAGGGTATCTTCACCTCGACCGGAAGCACAAAGAGTTGCTCTTACCCACTGCATCTACAAATAATATTTATTATGAAATTCCTTCGGGTGTGATAGAGAAACTGCTAGCTAATCCTTATGCAGGAGATGGAACATTACATCCTGACAAACGGCTAATCTATGTGGATGAAGTTTGTGGATTATTTAAGCTTGTAGGTTTACCCGGAGATGAAGTTAGCAAGAAAGTTTTCCCTTTATATTTGAAGGGAAAAGCATTGATATGGTATAGGCTATGTGATGATATTGGAGCTTGGGATTGGAACCGATTGAAATTGGAATTTCATCAGAAGTTTTATCCTATGCATCTGGTTCATCGTGATCGGGATTATATATATATATATATATATATATATATATATATATATATATATATATATATATATATATATATATATCATTTTTGGCCTCGTGAAGGAGAAAGTATCGCTCAACCTTGGGGGAGTCTTAAGTCAATGTTATATTCATGCCCCAATCATGAGCTTTCAAGAGAAATTATTATTCAAAAAAATTATGCTCGGCTTTCTCGCAATGATCAATACATGCTCGATACCTCTTGGACTGGTTCTTTTATGAAGAAGACTATTGAATTCAGATGGGATCTTTTGGAAAGAATTAAATGCAATTCTGAAGATTGGAAGCTCGGCAAAGGTAAGGAGTCAGGTATAAATCTTGAGTTTGATTGTGTTAAAACTTTGATGGATACCGATGCTTTTCATAATTTTAGCACCAAATATGGACTTGACTCTGAGATAGTAGCTTCTTTTTGTGAATCATTTGCTACTCATGTTGATCTCCCTAAGGAGAAGTGGTTTAAATATCATCCACCCATTGAAGTAAAAATAGTAGAACCCATTGAAGCTAGAACTATGACTTATTGTGCTAATCCAGTTGTTCCTACTACTTATATAGAGAAACCTCATTTTCCTGTAAGGATAAAAGAATATGATAAGGCTTCAGCTGTGGTTCGCAAAAGTTATACAAGAACATCTACACCCTCTAAACAAATTAAAGTTGAACCTAATGTCGCTATGGTTAAAGATTGCTTGGTTGATAATATCGATAAGCATGTTATTTATTTCTGTGACAAAGTCACTAGAATTGCTAAACCTGATCAAACAGATAAAAATAGACCTCTTGTTGGCATGCGTGTCGTCTCTGTTAAAATAGGAGATCATTGTTATCATAGCTTATGTGATTTGGGTGCTGGTGTGAGTGCCATTTCATTTACTTTATATCGAGAAATTATGAATGATATTGCACCTGCTGAGGTAGAAGACATCGATGTTACTATTAAGGTTGCTAATAGAGATACTATTACACCACTTGGTATTATTAGAGATGTTGAAGTCTTGTGTGGGAAAATAAACTACCCTACTGATTTTCTAGTTCTTGGTTCCCCACAAGATAAATTTTGTCCCATTACATTTGGTAGACCTTTTCTGAATATTGTTAATGCTAAGATTGATTGGACTAGGGAAACAGTTTAATTTTGTTCAAGTGTCTCATGAGTTTAGTTTCTCCAAATTCCGTAGACAACCTTGTGAGAAAGAATTGCCTAGTAAAGATGAAATTACTGGTCTTGCTTCTTTTGTTGTGCCTCCTAGTGATCCATTAGAACAATATTTGCTAGACCATGAAAATGATATGCATATGAATGAAAGAAACGAAAGGGATGAGATATTATTTAAACAAATGCCTATTTTGAAACACAGTTTGCCTGTTGAGACTCTGGAGATCCTCTTCCACGTTATCCTGTGTTTGAGCTTAAACAATTACCTGATAATTTGAAATATGCTTATCTTGATGAAAAGAATATATCCTTTTATTATTAGTGCTAACCTTTCAAAGCATGAAGAAAAGAGATTATTGAAAACTCTGAGGAATCACCGTGACACTATTGGATATACTCTTAATGATCTTAAGGGCATTAGTCCCACTCTATGTCAGCACAACATTAATATGGAGCCTGATGCTAAGCCAGTTGTTGATCATCAGCGATGATTAAATCTTAAGATGAAGGAAGTGGTAAGATATGAAATATTAAAGCTTCTAGAAGTAGGTATAATCTATACCATAGCTGATAGTAGATGGGTAAGTCATGTTCATTGTGTCCCTAAGAAGGGAGGTATTACTGTCGCCCCTAATGATAAAAATGAACTTATCCCACAAAGAATTATAACAGATTATTGGATGGTAATTGATTTTCAAAAACTAAATAAAGCCACTAGGAAATATCATTATCCTCTACCATTCATTGATCAAATGATAGAAAGAGTATCAAAACATACACACTTCTGTTTTCTAGACGGATACTCTAGTTTTTCCCAAATACCTGTGTCACAAGAGGACCAAGAAAAAACTAATTTTACATGCCCTTTTGGTACTTTTGCTTACAGATGTATCCCTTTTGGTTTACGCAATGCACCTTCTACCTTTCAAAGATGTATGACTTCTATATTCTCTATCTTTTGTGAAAATATTGTTGAGATTTTCATGGATGATTTTTCCGTATACGGAACTTCTTTTGATGACTGCTTGAGCAACCCTGATCGAGTTTTGTAGAGATGTGAAGAAACTAATCTTGTCCTTAATTGGGAGAAGTGCCACTTTATGGTTAATGAAGGTATTGTCTTGGGGCATAAATCTCCGAAAGAGGTATTGAAGTTGATAAAGCTAAAGTTGATGCAATTGAGAAAATGCCATGTCCTAAAGATATCAAAGGTATAAGAAGCTTCCTTGGTCATGCCGGTTTTTATAGGAGGTTTATTAAAGACTTCTCTAAAATTTCTAGGCCTGTTACTAATCTCTTGCAGAAAGATGTTCCATTTGTTTTTGATGATGATTGTATAGAAGCATTTGAAATACTTAAGAAAGCCTTAATCTCTGCACCTACTATTCAACCACCTGATTGGAATCTACCCTTTGGAATTATGTGTGATGCTAGTGATTATGCTATTGGTGCTTTTATAGGACAAAGAGTTGATAAAAAATTAAATGTCATCCATTATGCTAGTAAAACTCTAGACAGTGCTCAAAGAAATTACTAGTAAAAAGGAATTCTTAGCAGTTGTATTTGCTTGTAACAAATTCAGGTCTTACATTGTTGCTTCCAAAGTAATTGTTCACATTGATCATGCTGCTATTAAATACCTTATGGAAAAGAAAGATGCTAAACCTAGACTAATTAGGTGGGTTCTTTTGCTACAAGACTTTGATTTACATATCACTGATAGGAAGGGAGCTGAGAGTCCCGCAGCAGACAACTTGTCTAGGTTAGAAAATATTCTTGAGGACCCACTACCTATTGATGATAGCTTTCCCAATGAACAACTAGTTGTTATAAATGCTTCTCGTAGTACTCCTTGGTATGCTGACCATGCCAACTACATTGTTGCTAAATTTATACCACCTAATTTCACATACCAACAACAGAAAAAGTTTTTCTATGATTTAAGACATTATTTCTGGGATGACCCACACCTTTATAAAGAAGGAGTAGATGGTATTATTAGACGTTGTATATCTGAGCATTAACAAGAACAAATCCTATGGAAGTGTCACTCCGAGGCTTAAGGAGGACACCATGGGGGAGACATAACTGCACACTAGGTACTACAATCTAGTTTTTATTGGCCTACTCTTTTCAAAGATGCACGCAAGTTTGTTCTATCTTGTGATGAATGTCAAAGAATTGGTAACATTAGTAGACGTCGGGAAATGCCTATGAATTATTCACTTGTTATTGAACCATTTGACGTTTGGGGATTTGATAATATGGGGCCTTTTCCTTCCTCTAATGGATATACTCATATTTTGGTTGATGTTTATTATGTTACTAAGTGGGTCAAAGCCATTCCAACTAGTATTGCTAATCACAACACTTATATCAAAATGCTTAAAGAGTTATTTTCCCGAGGTTTGTAGTCCCTAGATATTTAATGACTGATGGTGATTCACATTTTATTCATGGTGCTTTTCGTAAACTTCTAGCTAAATATGATGTTAGCCATAGAATTGCATCTCCATATCACCCTCATTCTAGTGGTCAAGTAGAACTAAGTAATAGGGAAAAAATTAATTTTGCAAAAGACTGTCAATAGGTCTCGAAAGAATTGGTCCAGGAAACTTGATGATGCATTATGGGCTTATAGAACTGCTTACAAAAACTCTATGGGTATGTCTCCGTATAAAATGGTTTATGGAAAAGCATGTTGCTTACCTCTTGAATTAGAACATAAAGCTTATCGGGCAATTAAAGAGCTCAACTATGATTTCAAACTTGCCAATGGAAAGTGGTTATTTGACACTAGCTCACTTGATGAATGGAGAACCTAAGCCTATGAAAATGCTAAATTGTTTAAAGAAAAAGTTAAAAGATGGCACGACAAAAGAATACAAAAGCGGGAATTTAATTTAGGTGACCATGTATTTCTATACAATTCTCGTTTAAGATTTTTTTGCAGGAAAACACCTCTCTAAATTGGAAGGACCGTACATCATCAAAGAAGTTTCCCGTTCCGGTGCCATCAAGATCAACAACGCCGAATGAACTAACCCGAAGGTGGTGAATGGGTAAAGAATCAAGCATTATATCTCAGGTACGCCTATAAATGTTGAGACTAATATTATTCATTTCATAACACCAGAGGATTACATAAAGGAAACCTTCCAGAACGCTCCAAAACCCTGAAAAGGAATATGTATGTGATACGGTAAGTAAACCGACTCCAAAAGTACCCTAAAGGCAATTTTACTTTGTTTTGGAATATTTAAAAAATTAGGAAAATAATAAGTAGTCCAAAAAGTGCATGAGCAGGCGACAAGCCTGGGGGGCGCGCCTCCCGAGCTTGTGGCCACCTCGTGTGCCCTCCAGACTCCATTTTCTCCCAGATTACTTGTTTTGCATGATAAAAATTCATTATATAAACTCCCGAAGGTTTTGACCACCGTATCACGACAATACCCTATGTTTTTGTTTTGAGCTATTTCTGTTGCAGATTTAGAGCAATATGTCTTCGCAAGAATCAGTCGGGGAGAGTCGTGTCTCTCACCTCTCGGCAGGTCCAAGGGTGTACGATGAAGTTGACCCCTATGGGTGGTCAACGGAGGAAGAAATAGCAGCTGACCTAAAAAGAGTGGATGCTATGGAGGAGGATCAAGAAGTTACTCCTCTTCCTCAACCTGGTGATATGCATGTGCAATTCAAGAAATCAAGCCTACCGGATTCGGTCAAACCTCCCAATGCCAAATTTATCTCTTAC
Organism: Triticum timopheevii; assembly: GCA_963921465.1. Taxonomy (NCBI): domain Eukaryota; kingdom Viridiplantae; phylum Streptophyta; class Magnoliopsida; order Poales; family Poaceae; genus Triticum; species Triticum timopheevii. Next base: position 186,077,148 of record OY997266.1, on the reverse strand, counting down.
AATAACTTGAAAAAGAGTGTTGCTTCTTCCTCTGCAGCCAGGATGCATCCATGGGTGGATGGTGCTTTAACCGTCACAGGGAAGCTTCACAAGTAAATTATGTATCTAAAGCAGCAAATTAATAAGCTCGAAAAGGAGAATCGCATTCTGGAAGGCATCATTGCCAAGAATATTGCACCGCCACCTCCAAAGAAGGAGACCTGAGTAACCTTGGCTTGTGCCAAGCTTGGAGGAGGTACCCCGATATTGTATCGCCATCACATCTTTATCTTTATCGTTTATCTTAGTTCGATACTTTTAATTCAATCTTGATTTAGTAGAATAAATTTTTTTTAGTATGATCTAGTCTTTAAATTTTGCTTCGTGATCTATCTATGTAATCGAGTATGAGAGTTATATAATAAAGATTAGTTTTGAGTTGAGGGCTTTGCTTCCTTGCTTTGATCTTAAAGATGGAAAAGAATAAAAAGAAATAAAATATTATATAATAATCTTACGGAGAGTGATGACTTCACATATAACAAGTGTAATGCATGAAATTTGTTGAAGGTTGAGAAGCATAGTATTGGTCATTGTTTCAATTAATGAGGAGTAACAAGGAAAGAGAGGATTCGCATGTAAATTCACTATCTTGGACATCTTTTATGATCGTGAGCACTCATTAAAATATTATATGCTAATATGTTGATGTTAGACAAGGAAGACGACCTAATGGGTTATGTTTCCTTATATCTGAATAGAAGTTATATTGTCATGGATCCTCCAACATGTTGAGCTTGATTTCTGTCCCATGCTAGCCAAAACTTCCGCACCAAGTAGATATACTACGTGTGCATCCGAAAACCATCAACCCAGTTCCATGTCATGAGAGTCCACTATATCTACCTATGGATTGAGTAAGATCCTTCAAGTTTTCATCGGTGCAAGCAATAAAAATTTCTCTCTAAATATGTATGATCTTTTAGTGTGGGGAAAATAAGCTTTATACGAACTAGTGATGGGAAGAAATAAAAGTGGCGGACTGCATAATAAAGTTCTCTATCACAAGCGGCAATATAAAGTGACGTTCTTTTGCATTAAGATTTCATGCATCCAAATAATAAGCGCATGACAACCTCTGCTTCCCTCTGCTAAGGGCCTATCTTTTATTTTAATATTTATCTTCATACAAGAGTCATGGTGATCTTCACCCTTCCTTTACTTTTCTCTTTTTGGCAAGCACTATGTGTTGGAGAAAGATCCAGACATACATATCCACTCGGATGTAGGTGATCGTAAGTTATTATTGTTGACATTACCCTTGAGGTAAATGGTTGGGAAGCGAAACTATAAGCCCCTATCTTTCTATGTGTCTTATTGAAGCTTTGATCTTATAAGTATCACGTGAGTGTTAGAAATTATGAAAGATTAAATGATGGTTGAGTATGCAAACTGGCTAAAGAATAGCTCTTATATTGACTATTTCTGACATTATGACAAATTGCAATTGCATCAATGACTGAGATCAAAGTTTGTTGCTTTTCAACAAAGTTTATAGTTCATACTTTATCTTGTGAATGAATTAGCACTTTAGCATGAGAAGTTATATGACAATATAGTGTTGTTATAAAGATGATCATGATGCCCTCATGTCCGTATTTTATTTTATCGACACCTCCATCTCTAAACATGTGGTCATGATTATTGATTTCGGCTTTCGCTTGAGGACAAGCGAGGTCTAAGCTTGGGGGATTTGATACATCCATTTTGCATCATGTTTTATATTGATATTTATTGCATTATGGACTGTTATTTCACTGTATGGTACAATTCTTATGCATTTTCTCTCTTATGTCGCAAGAATTATATGAAGAGGGAGAATGCCGCCACCTGGAATTCTGGACTGGAAAGGAGCAAATTTGAGATGCCTATTATGCACAACTCTAAATGTCCTAAAACTTTACGGAGAATTGTTTTGGAATATATAAAAAATATTGGGCGAAGAAAGAACATAAGGGGACTCACCAGGAAGCCACAAGCCCGGGGGGGGCGCCCTACCCCTAGGACACGCCCCCTAAGCTTGTGGGCCCCCTGGCCAGGCTCCGGTGCCCATCTTCTGCTATATGAAGGGTTTTGACCTAGAAAAAAATCATAAGCGGGCTTTCGGGACGAAGCACCGCTGTCTCGAGGCGGAACCTGGGCAGAAGCAATATAGGGCTCCGGCGGAGCTATTCTGCTGGGGAAACTTCCCTCCGGGAGGGGGAGTCAAAGCCATCATCATCACCAACAATCCTCTCATCATGGGAGGACTAATCTTCATCAACATCTTCACCAGCACCATCTCGTCTCAAACCCTAGTTCATCTCTTGCATTCAATCTTCGTCACAAAACCTCAGATTGGTACATGTGGGTTGCTAGTAGTGTTTATTACTCCTTGTAGTTGATGCTGCTAGTTGGTTTATTTGGTGGAAGATCATATGTTCAGATCCTTATTGATATTTATTACCCCTCTAATCACGAACATGAACATGCTTTGTGAGTAGTTACTATTGTTCCCGAGGACATTGGAGAAGTCTTGTTGTAGGTAATCATGTGAATGTGGTATTCGTTCGATATTTTGATGAGATGTATGTTGTCTTTCCTCTAGTGGTGTTATGTGAACGTCGATTACGTAAAACTTCACCATAATTTGGGACTAGGGGAAGGCATTGGGAAGTAGCAAGTAGATGATGGGTTTCTAGAGTGACAGAAGCTTAAACCCTAGTTTATGTGTTGCTTCATAAGGGGTTGATTTGGATACAGATGTTTCATGCTATGGTTAGATTTATTTTAATTCTTATTTCGTAGTTGCGGATGCTTGCGATAGGGGTTCATCATAAGTGAGAGACTTGTCCAAGTAAGGACATCACCCAAGAACCGGTCCACCCACATACCAAATTATCAAAGTAGCGAACGCGAATCATATGAGTGTGATGAAAGCTAACTTGACAATAATTCACACGTGTCCTCAGGAGTGCTTTGCTTTATATAAGAATTCATTCAGGCTTATCCTTTGCTACAAAAAGGATTGGGCCACCTTGTTGTAGTTTTGTTACACTTGTTACTTGTTACCCATTACGAATTATCTTGCTACCAAACTATCTGTTGCCGATAATTTTAGTACTTGCAGAAAATACCTTGCTGAAAACCGCTTGTCATTTCCTTCTACTCCTATTGGGTTCGACACTCTTACCTATCGAAAGGACTACAATTGATCCCCTATACTTCTGGGTCATCATTGCTTCATGAATAGGAATTTGAAAAGGAGGGCCAAGTGGATATTAAAATTCCTACAGTTTTTCTTTGAAAGAGACACTAAAGGAACAGATCCTATAGTTTTCCTTTGCTGCATTCCTTTGAACCAAATGCAGGAATAGTAGTACTCCCTTCGGTTCTTTTTAGTCTACATATAAGTTTTGTCCAAAGTCAAAGTATCTCTAATTTGACCAAACTTATAGGAAAAATTATCAACATTTAGAATTCCAAATCAGTATAGGTATATTCACTACGAAATGTAGTTTCCTAGTATATATGCTCGGTATTATTGATGTTGAATTTTTTTGATAAAAATTTGGTCAAACTTTGCAAAGTTTGACTTGACACAAATCTAATACGCATAGTAAAAAGGACCAGACGGAGTACCATAGGAAACTTTCCAATTCCTATGTTTTTACTTCACTTTTCCTTTCAATCACTGGCGATTCTAGTAGGCAGGCTTGAAAAGGCGAAAGCCTACACTCCAAAAATGTTTTTGTGCTACTTCTACTACTTTAGACCCAAGCCACTGCCCTACTAGCTCAACTCCCAGGCCCATCTACACATGCCGAGCTCAAATCCATAGATAGTGTCGGGGATATACCCCGCGGTATGACCCGGCCGGATGTATAACCCGGCCAGACTTGGCGACTCACTAATGACCCGCCCTGACTGGATGACTCACTAAGTGACCCGCCTGAGCCTGGCGACTTATGGGTGACCTGGCAAGCAGATCAGAGGAGCGACAAGACCCGGGGCCCAAGAGGCTCAAGGCCGAGAAGGCCGGCTTACATTATGGTTGGCCGGCTTAAGAGGAAGAAACCAAGACCCAGACTTGTATTCAACTTGTAAGAAAAGATAGACTAGTCCTAGTCCTACTAGGACTCCACATGTAACCCGCCCCTCTAACTTATATAAGGAGGGGCGGGGCTCCCCAAAGAGGGAGAGGGAAAAGCAAGAAGCAATAATCTCTAGGGCTAGACACAACTAGAGGAGAGCCGGCTTACCGACGACTCTCTCATGAGCATAATGAGACTTAACCTCAAACAACATGGAGGGCTATTACCGGATGATGTTTCCCGGGGCTCGAAGCTGTCTAAATCCTCGTCTTGTGTGATGATCCGCCTAGCGTCTCTTGATTCTGCCCAACCCCTCTCAAAATAATGATGGCTTTCGAGAGAGTCCATCACGGATAGCTAAGTTGCCTAGTACCTCATTGCTTGTCATATAGGAGAAGCTAATCGTATTTCACATTACTACGCGTGCTAAGTGCACAATATATATAACATGTAGAGTAAAAAAGCGATGTAACAAGTGTACAACCTCTTTGGCAAAGCCATGTCGATCTCAGCATCATTGGGTTGGTCGCTGAGGATGATGCGGCTGATGTGGCTGTCGGAGGAGGGGAAGAATATCTTAGGCGTCTGGAGATGGAGCCGAGGGTACTACTTCGATGTGATGGAGGTTTCGTCGTTGGAGTAGCTTCGGTGAGTTGTACGATGGCGAGGCTGAAGCAAGACAAGAGAGACAACGTTAACCTGAAGTGGTATTCTAATAACATCTCCAAAAGATGATGTAAAATACATCACCAAAAAGTGATAGATGTAAAATACATTAGTCGTTCATCTCTAAACTTAACTGTCGAAACTGAATTTAACTGTCGAAGCTGAATTTTACTGTCAAAACTGAATTTTGCTGTCGAAACTGAATTTACTATCGAAACTGAATGCACTAGTAGCAGAAAAGTAGTGTACTAGTAGTTTTGGCCGCTCGAGCACTAATGGTAGAGTAGCAGTGATCTAAATCGGTAGCCACTCTAGCAGGGAACGTACTACCAGAGAGCAGCTGGGGCAGCTGGTCGTGCAGCAGCAATGCCCAGAGCAGCGACGCGTGTGAGAGCCGAGGCAGCTGGTCGTGTAGTAGCAGCAGGAGCTAAAGCGAGAGCCGAAGCCACTGCTCGTGCAGCAGCAGCGCGAGCAAGAGTAGAGCAGCAGCGCAGGCAAGAGAAAGAGCAAGAGCAAGAGCAGCCCAGGCAGGTGACCGAGAGCAAGAGCAGAGCAGCAGGGCGAGCGAGAGCCGAAACAGCAGCGGCAGTAGGGCCAGTGAGAACCAGAGCAGCAGCAGCTCCAACTGATGTGGACGTCACCACTGAGGGAGTGACACCGAGGAGGAAGTGGCCGGCGATGCCGCCGTAGATGGAGTCGTGCCATGGCGGCTCGGGATTAAGCGCTGGCAACACCATGAGATCGAATCAAGAAGAAAATGCAGTGATTAGTGCCAAACCTCTTTAGTGGCGCCGATTAGGCCTCAGCTTCATCCGAGGAATGGGTGATGGTGCTGCTATTCCGATGGTGCAGGTGAAGACAGTGCTATTGGAATGGAGGTGGCGCGATAGACGAGGCAAACATTGGGGCAACTCCTTGGAGGTGGAGGACGGGGTGGTTGAACCGGCAGGACGATGAGATCGAAGATGGATCCTCATCCGGTGCGGTGGATGAGGGACGTCGAGCTGTTGCGGTGGATGATGTCGTCAGGGAAGAGGCTTCAGTTGGGTGGCGGACGGAGGAGGGTTGGGGCTTCACGGGTTTTCACGGCCTTAGTATATGAATGGGGGGCGGAGGGGATGGGAGGGGGAACCATGGCTTAGGGACGCTCTTGTACGAAATGTGGGTAAGTTACGAAAGTACCCCCATGTATTTGAACTAGGCGGTTCTTTCGGTTCAGGGGTATAACGGAAATTTCGCGTGTCGGGATTTCACAGGAGGTGGAGTTTCCGCGTGAGTTGTAAGTTTGGGATAGCAAGGCACAGATTGAGATGGAGGGATTTTTTGGAGCACAACAAGACAAAGCGATATCTTAAAATTTTGGGATAACAAGGCGCGGGTTGAAGAGGCGAGAGTTTTGCAATACAATAGACAAAGAGATCTAGCTTGAAATTTTAGGATAACAAGGCACAACTTGAAATTTTGGGAGAACAAGCTTAACGTGTACAAAAAAATAAAATAGAAGACAATTCGCACTGCATTAGGGAGAGCCATGTCCCATTTTACTATATTACTACAAATGCCATTCAAAAACAACAACAAAAAACTAAAAAAATTGGGAGAAGAAGCTTAACATGTATAGTACCAAATCAATTTGTACTTCCCTCAACAATAGGAAAACAATTCGTACTCTCTAGTATATGGACTAAATTTGAGTACATTTTTCCCGTTTGAATGGGATTGTACCCGGGTTAGTTATACAACCATATAAATATTATATTCACAACACATGACATGAATATAGGAGTAGTAAATTCCCCTATAAATATGAACTACATGTAGATACGATGTCGAATTCAAATATGTGTATCCATTTTATGTTGAATTCAAATCAGTGTACATGTATGATCTAGCTAGATGTTAGGAATCTAAACCATGTTTGATACTATGTACAATGTGTTTAACACGCACAACACATACACGCGCGCGCGCACACACACACACACCTCTTCATCACTTTGGGCATTCTTTATCTCTTACATGCATGCGCAATGATCGATGTTCCTCTATGTGTGTATATATAGCTAGGTCTTTCCTGGTTTTCCACACAAACCGATCGATCTATATCTCTAGTCAGGTGTCACCCTCTTTCCGATGTACACATCGATAAATCCACCTCCCTATATATGACTACATAGCTAATACACACACATTATCTATCCATCATCTCCCTCTCATCATCCATGCCTTCCGCTTCATCTCTCAGACGCGCGCACAGTGGCGGAGACAGGGGGCAGCAAGGGCCCTGCCACCCTAACATCACTATATTAAGGCTAATATGAATGTGAGCAAGAGATCAATTGTTGGTAGAATGGTTTAAGATGATGAATTGGCCCTCCCCATCAAGGATTAGCAATGCTTGGCCCCTCATTTAATTTTCATGGCTCCGCCACTTCGTGCAACCGCGCATGTTCTTGCCCCCTCTCTTTAAATATCGATCTCGCACTTATACACTCATTCCAAGTCTCCCTCCACATGGCCCCTCGCACCATCTTCCAGCACCCCCCATATCCCAGTGCATGTATGCTCATAGAGCTCTTTCCTCTATATGTCTCTATCGATATCTCGCGCAGTCGACCCGTTCCCTCCCTTCTCTTATATCACCCGATCCCCATGCACATACATGTATGTATACACTACAGGAATCAGCTACTTTGCCATCTGCCATGGCAGACTGCAAAGGCAAGGATGGCGGACGGCAAAGGCCTCTGCCGTCTGCCGCGGATGACAAAAGACTCCGGCAAAGATAGGATCGGCAAAGAGCTACTTAGCCGTCTGCTTTCTGAAGCTGACGGCAAAGGGGTCTTTGCCATCAGCAGCTGATGGCAAAGAAAGCCGACGGCAATAAATACACTGTTAGTCCGAGGTGGCTCACGACAGCCTTTGCCGTCCGTTGCTGACGGCAAAAAGCATCCAGCCTTTGCCGTCCGCCGAATGACGATAGCTGGACGTCACTGCAGGCCAAGCCTTTGCCGTCTGCCGCTGTAGGCAAATGTGGTGATTCTTTGTCGTCTGCCACTGTAGGCAAAGCCTTTGCCGTCCGCCGCCGTAGGCAAACTGACCAAATGGGTCAGCTCCCAGGGAGCACAGGTGGCCGCCGTCTGGCTTCTTTGCCGTCCGCGGCGGACGGCAAAGGTGCCTTTGCCATCAGCGGCTGACGACAAAGATCCTACATTGCCTCTTTTTTCTTTTTTTAATCCAACAATTTTCACAGCAAATATATATATACCTAATAATAAAGCAAATTGGGTTTCTGCCGTCCGTCACGCACTTTTGCAGAAAACCCCCTGCATTTTTCATAACCCGCAGTACACACTTAAGTCATAACCGAACCGTTATTTTACATTTTTATGGAAACCCCCCTGGCGTATTAGATAATTCACCCGCCGATCATATATAAGTCAAACAAATGTTTTTCTCAATTATCCATATCTTTTAAACCGTAACTCCGATTTTAACATGTCATAAATGAAAATTGATTAGAAAAATGTGTAGAATCTGAATATGATGTTATTTTGTTGTTAAATATTTTTTAAATAGTATTTTGGAAGATATTTAGGTCAAACAAATATTTTTCTTAATTATCCATATCTATTAAACCGTAACTCCGATTTTAACATGTTGTATATGAAATTTGAATAGAAAAATATGTAGAATTTGAATATGATGTTATTTTTACCTATTAAACACCGCTACGCTAGGTCAAGATGATATACATCATTCATCAGTCTAGCTTAGGTAGGGTCCATCAATGCAGTTTGCTCAGCCAAAAATAATTCATTGTGGCGCCTTAGAAAATCAAATCGTGGTCAAACCATCACATTTTTTGTTTTTTGAAATGACTTTTCAAAAGTCTCTTATCTCATCATGACATCACTTAGACATACTTTTTGAAGTGACATTTTAAAAGCCATTATCTCACCTTGGCATTTTAATAGCCATTATCTACCACCCCTGCATAATTTGATAGTTTTTTCTCCCGTTGCAACGCACGGGCATATTTGCTAGTGTATATATATATATATATATGACAAAATTTTTCTACTACCGGGTGTAGCTACTCCCACTTTTGTTTCATACGTTCTAGGTAGTATATATCATATCGAAGAGTATGTACGCGTAGTATGTAGTATGTAAGAATGTTTAGGTAGTATATATACTATTTTTTTAGTAGTATGTAGTATATTTTGAGCATACTCCTTTTTACGTACAAATATGTACATATTTGACAAATATTATAAAAACATGGGCTCACATGCAATTTTTTCACATACCTCGTTTTGCAGTATCTTAGATATAGTATATGAACATAATAAAAATAGTAAAGTAGAGTATATACTGCCGCATAGTAGTATATGAAAAATGGGTGTAACTATATATATATATGAACTATTCTGTTACCCATAACAGAATATTATTCTGTTACCCCGTCCCTATATAGAGCACGACGCCACGATTTAAATAAAACAGAGAAAAGTCCTGTCAACACACAAAACACCCCGTCCCAACCCCTGCAGCCCGTTCGTTCCACTCCTCACCCAGCGTGCCCCACGCCACACCCCCACACTAACCGGCCGCACCTCCACGTCCCGCCGACGAGCCGCCTCCCCACCTCCCGCCAATGAGCCGCCCCCACCTCCCGTCGACGAGCTGCCCCCACCTCCCGCCGACATGCCGCCCTCCACCTCCAGCCGACGCGCCGCCCCCGACCTCCAGCCGACGCGCCGCCCCCCACCTCCCGCCGACGCGCCGCTCCCTCCACCTTCCGGTGACGAGCCGCTCTCTGACCTCCCACCGAAGCGCCGCCGCCTTGATCCGCCCGGCGCAGGCGTCCCTCCTCTCTGCCACCTCTCCTGCATCGACGCTGCCCGGCGTCTCACCCCGGGCCTCCACACGCCATTTTCCGCAGTCGTCGGTGCCGCACAAGCTTTTGCGGCCGCCGCGCCTCCTGGATCCAACGAGGCTGCATCGCGCTGGCCTCGGATCCGCCCGCCTCCACGCCGTCAGCTGCCGACCCCGGCCTCGGCCCCGGATCCCCCTCCAACCAAATTCCTGCCATGGACGAGGTCAGTTCAACTTCATTTACTACACCTATTGCCACTGAAAACTGAACTCTGATTATTGCCACTGATTTCTTGTACTACCTTCCATGAAATAACCTGACAAAATAATACTAAACATTGTGCACTAAGCTGAAGAAGTGTTGTCAGTACATGGTTTTTGCAAAAAAAATCGTCAATTCATGAAAAAAAGCAAAAACACAAATAGACATTGTTCTCTTGTCCGTTTTGTATGTATTCTATCATCTGTTCAAAGAGAAGAAATTCCTTTTTCTTCAATGTGTATTCTATCATCAGTTCGGTTTGTATTTTTGTTCTTTGTTCTCCGGTACACAGAGAAGAAAATATCGTCAGGGCACGAAAAGAGAATTTCTGTACTAAACTCAGTATTATTTGGTGTGTATTCTGTTGTCAGTTTGGTGTGTAAATTTCTTCATTCTCATAATTTAATAAAACCGCATGCACTCTCTGTACAACTAAGTTCAGTCAAAAAGGTTCATTTTGTAAAATGAGTAGACCTAGCACACGAGACATGGCGAGGATCCCTCCGTTCATGAACATGACTGACTCACTGGTACCTCACTTTTCCAACACATGCACACATACTGGTTTGAAAGGAAAAAATGATTTTAATTAAAAACAATGACCAGCACGAAGTTAAAACAATGATCAATTCGAAATAAAAGAAATTATTAGTTTGAAATAAAAGAAATGATTAGTTCGAATTAAAAAATGCCACCGCATCATCCCTCCGCCACACGGCCTCCGTCGTCGTGGTCCGCCCGGTGACATGCACCGTCATCCATGGTGGCCTGCGCCCCCACCGCGGCCACCCGTCCTCGAATGCCCTCACCGACGCCTTCAGTTCAATCCACCTCCCCTTTCTGAAAATCATTTCCTTCAGCTCCACCGTACCTAGAAAATCATTTCAATCCATCTCCCTATTTTTGAAAACACATACACCCTGATTTCGATCTAGGAGAACGGCCATTTTCTGGAGGATTTTTTCACTAGTGTCCTGTTTTGTTGTCAATGCTGTCTAATTTCAGCAGTGTCATGTTCTGCTGTCGGTCCCGTCCTCGGCATCCACGAGTGCGAGCACCCCGTGTCCGGCGGCGAGATGAAGGCCACCCGTGATCCCTGCTTCCCGTCATCACTTCCACCTCGTGTGAGTTCGCTGCCTAGAACAAGCATGACCAACTACAGTTCCCGCTGGCCGCCTTGGCCACCCTCGGCCACGAGCTCGTCCACCATGGTTACTGGTAGCTGTCCAAGTGGAGCGCGGACATCAGTCCAAGTAGAATCGCGGCCACCATCTTCACCAAGCGCTACACAGCCGTTGAGGTCGAGCACACACAAAAGTCCAAGGTGATGCATCAATCGTCCAACAGTGCAGCTTCTTCCCGACCTTCTGCTCATGGCGCTTGAGCCACCTGCACCTCTTTGCATCAGTTCTAAAATTCCCCGCGCATCAGTACACCTATGTATTGCTTCTGCGATTTTCAAATATGGTTACAGTTGTTGCTTCAATTTTGTTGTTGATGTACATAGTTGCCAATGGAATGAATTACTAAAAGTTCAAATTTGCTAATTCCTGCAGTTTTGGTTCTCTGGATTGGTCTTGATAAAGCTTTCATACAGGATACAGCTTAAGCTGGAGTTCGTCGCTAAGCAGGTTTGATTTTGTAAAGTTCAAGTTTTTTGTGTGTGATGCAGTATAGCTCAACTACATTTTGTTCCCTCTTTACTTTAAAATTGCTGACTAGATGTTGAACTAATTCTCTTGCCTTCTCCATCACATATGTGGTTCCCTATTTGGTTGATCTATTGTACTCATGTATATTTCAAAATACTAGGAAACGTGGCTATCAATTATCTTGTATACAAAAGTTTTGGGACTGGATCTTCTAATGAAAGCTGGAGCAGAAGAAGAAGTCCAGGAGGGAGAGGTGTGTGATATATGTACACTTAATTACCTATGGTGCACTTGTATTTTTTTCCAAACTTTACTGTCTATGTGAACTATTTCAAGCTCATGGTGCGGTTACTACACTAAATAAAATAGTTCAGCCTATATGTGTTAGTAGTCCATACTTGTTATGGTGTTTTCATACTCTCCTGTATTACCAAAAAGATGGTGCTTTGCTATTTCTCTATTAGTGTTTCTGTTAGTGCCTGCAAATTGAAAGAGCTGTGGAACTTACCCGTGGGCATTTTTTCGTAAAAACATTGCTACTTGTTTTTTCCAATTCCTGGTTTACATTCTAGCATACATTTTTTTCTTATCAATTATTCATCTATCCTTCCTTGTAGATGGAGATGTGAGCATGTATACATATGTTCTGGAGACACTAGACTTATCTGGTGGTGTGTGCGTGCTGCTGTATCCTCTTCCAGCCACTCTAATCTACACCCTCAGTACAAGCCGATGCAACGCCAAGGTACACTGGAATGCATATGTGTTTCTTCTGTGGTGACGATTTTGGGAGTAAAATGGAAAAATTAACAAGAGAAATATAAGAGCGTTTAGATCACTATTAAGAGCATTTAGATCACTAAAGTAGTGATTTAAAATGCTCTTATATTTCTTTACAGAGGGAGTACTCAAGTCCATCTTGCAAACCAGTAGCAGTTCTATAGTGCAAACATGCATCAAATTGAAAAAACCGATCCTGACTTGAAGCAAATTCATATCTGATTGTTTATTTCGTAGCTCATCGATACTCATATAAGCCCATGCATATCTGGGTGTTTATTACTTCCAACTCTGAAGCTTGACATGCATATTTGGGGATGGTTTCAGGTACTAGTTTGGAACTGTATCTAACCGATACTATAAAAAAATTCAGCAGATTGACAGGGGTGCGTGGTTCAGTTCGATGATGACGAACCAGGCAGCCGGCCTATGCATCATGAACCGGCGCAGTTTGATCTTGTAAGAAATGGAAATTCCCTGATGTTGAGTGTGTCAGTACATTTGCTTGGCAGCTTTGCTACTCTAGTTAGTAACATATCACTTGCTAAATCACAATTATTTTGTTGTTCACTTTCCTGTGTTTTGTTGAATAATTCTTAGGCTTTATTTTCTGAGAGCTACAAAAATCATAGTGCTTAAAATACCGATGTGTGTGTCATACTTGAATTAAATAAAGTTAGAGGAGAAAGTACCCCTATTCCATTACTTTGAGAAGTACAAGTACACCTTTCTGATAGTACAGTGCAGGCCCGATGCTGGCCCTGCACAAATGGCGTCTTCAGCTCACCACGCTACCTCCGCCGGTGGGTCTCCGTCCCTATTCAAATTTTTCCAGTGCATCTTTATATTTTGTTCAGTTCAACTATTTGCTGGTCATAAGTCCAATTTCATCTGTGTTTCCATGTTCTTCCTATAGCATAAGTTGATTGGCATTACTGTGACACTGATCAAGCCAACTACGTGTATTTAGTGATTAATGTCATTTGGAAAAAAACTTTTACACTTGGTGTGATGCCTTACAATCAAGAAATTTTTTATATAAACACTGTTGCAACATGAATGTCAAGGAAAAGCATGTGAAAATACCCTCTATAGGAGAAAGGCTTCTACAGAAAATACTGTTGCAACATTTTAGGCATGCGATTACAAATTTTTTTGGCAATTTATTTTAGGCATGCGATTACACTTTTTTTTGTCGTCAGGTGTTTGCTTAAATGCCTAAACAAAGATCTATTTTTGTTCAGTTCAAATTCTAGTTTTAGTTCAGTGCAAACCTTATTTTAAGTTTAGTACAATTTCTTATTTTAGTTCACCTTTGTGTTTTTTTTCAGATCATCTTACATGTCAAGCACCAAACCGACACCGTGGCTTCTGCTGCTGGTGCTAGTGTGGATGTTTAGCAAGTTCAACTACCAGTCTACGCCGAGTTCAGGTACATTGTCGTGGACGGCTAAGTTCAGGGATGCCTCTGTGCCTAAGGCATGCCTAAGGCAAGTTTACGCACTGTAACCAGTTCTTTGTAATAGTCCTATTTATTGCTTCGATCTTGTACAACAAGCTGAGAATATATCTATTGATCTGACATGTTAATTCGGGATTTAGTTTTCTCTTGTTCTTCTAGGATTTGTCGCCACATGATTTAAGCTTGGGCGGTGGGTAGCACATAAAATGCATGCCCGCCACATCTTCGCTATATTGTTGTATTAGGATTTTAGATTTTTCGTTCTACCTTGGATGCACTGAATACCTGACATGTTGTGAAATAATTAAGTACGGAATTCTGAGGCTGTATGATCTATTAACAACATGAATTGGTTTTGCATTTTTTCATCCTTACTGGATGTTGAGCATGGCTAGATTATATTTGGCATTAGCACCATCAGCGTGTATGCAAAATCCTCTTTTTTCTCAATTATGATTAATGCTATTGTATGATACATAAAAATTGAGATATGAGGGCACTCTTGAATAACATAAAAGTTCAAGTATGATTGTTTGAAAAGTACAAAAATGGATGTCTTGAATAACATAAAAAAATATGTGTTAAACGCCTTAGACGTGAGTCCTCTAAAGCTAATTAATAGTCTGTATAATAGCAAACTTTAAGATGTCTTTCATTTCCTTTATCTTATTTCAGTGAGAATTCCTCCAATAAACTGATGTTCTTATTTCAGTGACACACTCAGTTTAGTTCCCATATTTTACTTCAGTTCAATAGATAAATTATAAGAAGTAAAAAATTAACTCCTTGACTATACCGATTTGCAGCAGTGTAGTTTGCTTCCTTTAAAATTCAGTTAGTTCACCTCGGCCAGCAACTCCCGCGCCAAAGCCGCCCTGACGGCGTACAGGACGGCGATGTGTTCGAGGACTGCGACTGGTGGCAGATATAACTAAATTCAGGATGTTCTTATGCTCTTTTCTTTTTAAGTGCGTTCAATAAAGTCATCTTGAAAATGCTAAAAGAGAATTGCAGTCTTCTCCCTCAACAAAAGTTTGGATTCTAAAGGTATTTATGAAGTGTTGTCAGTTCCGTTTCTTGTCTTCATGATTTTGTGCTTGCTTATCACAAGTCCACGTTACATGCTCAATGTTACAACAGGCCATTGACAAAAAAGCTACAAAAAATCACTTTTCTTATTGCAAAAATTTCTGAATTTGCTCAGTTCAACATGTACTGTATCATCAAACAACTCATATGCATTTTGATATGCATAAACCTATACAATTTTGTGTGTCAGTTCAGCTAAGATCAACCTATATGCAAAATTTTCAGTAAATGTTCAGCAGGATCTCTATGCTATTGGTTTCTTCAGCTTACTTGCAAGTTCTAGTAAAAAAAGTTGCGTACACATCCTAGCCACTGCTCACCTCTGTCGCGCCCACCTGTATTCCTCCGACGGAGCAGACGGCGCGGATCGGGAGGTGTGCGAGAAATGGTGGCGCTGGCGTGGTGGGGCCATGAGGCTCGCCATGGTGGAGCTCATCCGCCTCTAGGTGTCGACGGCAGTTGTGGGAAGCCCTGGTCGCCGTCGGGTGGCACCGTCTGCACGGCCTCTAGCAGTTCGACAAGCGTGCCTCCCTCAGTTCTAGGACGACGAGCCAGGCAGCCGCCCTCTTTGTGACCTACTGATTTCCCCCTTGCACTGGCTTACTGATGATGCGGGAGCCGCCCTCTTCACTCTAGCGGGCTTCTCGTACCGCCGATTTAACTAGTAATCCTCCTGGATTTCTATTTGTTTCTTAGTTCTGGTGAAGTAGGTGAACTGATTTTGGGGCCACTTCTCTTACTTTGTGCAGTGACAGAGAACTTGGTGCTCAGGAATGGAGCGCAAGTACGGATGGTGCTTCCGTAATCTTAGGCGAGCTGGCGAATCTGTAGCACCCTGGTGATTTTAGTAGTGCTATTAGTCATGGGGTGAACATGGACAGATGAATGCGTTGCTAAACAGGGCTTCTGAATTTGCATTATCACCATGCTTTTTCCATCTGTATTCAAGTTACAAAAATGTTCTTGTATGAGTACAAGCTAGTCGATCGATCTATCCAATGGATTCAGTCCAGATGCTAGCTTATTCTTGGGAAGTCTTTATTTGGAGGAAAAAATCATATTGACTAGCTGTTGTTATGCCTCAAAGCAGAGACTTCATCTTACATTTTGATATCTAATGTTGGTTTATAATTCTCTGAATTTATTTATCCATTATGCTTTATTACTAGAACATCCTTTACTTGTCTTCTGTCGCGCGCCGTCCCAGCCTCCCCCCGCCGCCGCGCACTGCCATCCCCGCCCCGCGCCGCCACCCCGAGCCCCTCCGCCGTGCGCCGCCACTCCGAGCCCCGCCGCCCTGCGCCTGTCACCCCCCACCTTGCGCAGCATCCTACCGTTCGGACCAGCTGTCGGCCGAATCCAGCCTCGCCCCCGAGCTTCGTCTTCTTCCTCGCCGAGACACGCGACAGCCACCCCAGTTCGAACGTAGTAAGTACCTCAGTACGAGTTAAAAACGGTGGTCCATTCGGAATAAAAGAAATGGCAGAAATTCAAACTGTAAAAATTCAAGCTAAAAAAACCCCATGAAAATTCTGATTAGTAAGTACCTCAGTACAAGTCGTAAAATGAGAGAAGTTCAGAACATCGTTGTCAAAAAATGTTGAGTTCAAAAAAAAAGAAACAAAACAAAATATATATTTTTTTGAATAAAATATCATTCAGTTCGATGATACAGACCATGCAAGTACAGGGGCGACGATACAGTAAACCGTTAAAAATTTACGAGCAAAAATATTACCCAAAAACAGAGCAAAAGCTAGTTAGTGAAAACATGCTTAGTACAAACCCATGCAAACATCAGTACAAGTACTCTTCTTTCAGAATAATTCAAAATTACTCTATAAAAAATAGCTTAGTACAAACACACACATATATCAGTACGAGTACTCTGTTTTTCAGACGGGAAAACAGCAGGATCCGTCTTGTCGTATTTCAAATTACTCTTAAACGGTTGCGAGGTAGAGAAAACGTCCAACATGACTAAGTTTCGCATTTTCGATAGCTATCCAACGGTATATTATTTGCCCCATTTCGACAAACTTTTTAAAAAAACCGTGTCCAAAACCAATTTTAACCGTATTTGAATTCGTATTTAAACCAAAAGGAATTAGGAAAAACTTTCTATACGCAAAAGTTGCGCATTTTTCATAGCCTTCCATTGCCGTATCATTTGTGTGTCAATCCGAAAAACCGTTTGCAAAAAACAGTGAAAAAACATTTCGCACAGAATTTCACCGTTTTCAAATTACTTTTAAATCATACAGAATTTGAAAAAATATTAGATATATGTAAGATGTGAATTTTCACAAGCTTTCCAACGCCATCTCATTTGCTCAATTCCGACAAACCGTTTGAAAATTACGTCGAAAATACGATTCGCGTTTTCGGTATTGAAAAAAATGATTTTTTTCAAAACTGCTCTTAAATCATAACTTTTTTGCAAAAACAAATTTTAAGATTGTAATGTGGATGTCAAGAGCTTTCCAATGATATATTACATGCACCATTTCGCAAAAAAATTGAACTAACGAACACGATTTTTAACAGCAACAGAAAGCATCAGTTCAACCGCTCAAATTTCATCAGTTAACCGCTTGAATTCATCAGTTCAAGTAGGCTGACAGAATAATATTCTGTTACGCGTAATAAAATAGCCTAGATGTGTGTGTGTGTGTGTGTGTGTATATATATACTAGGACACATGCCCGTGCGTTGCAACGGGAGAAGAAAATCACGTCCCTAATCGCTCAAGAAGTAAGGACGTCATCGTCGCTCTCCTTCCATCCGGCTCATATTCGCACAGCCTAGGAAGAGATTGCATTGTTTAGACTCGTTGCAAGAACCGGGATTGATCGGGTCGACTATGTATTTGTAAAGGATTGCTAGATCCATTTTTCCACAACCTGGGAAGAAAAATCTTGGTACCAAAGAAAATATGAGAGCGGTTTTTCCTAGCTGGGGCTACGTGGTACCCTTTATCTCAGCCTTCCAATCTTGCCCATGTTTCATCGAGATGTGTGCGCACAACAGATGGGGACAGACGCTTATACCTTAATCTTCTGGCGCGAGGTCTACGATTTTCTAATGATGGGCGGGCCTTATTAGGCCACTGTTCACGACATTACCTAACCTGAGCCGCTACAGCTGGCCCGCTCACCTCTTTATTCCCCCCGACCGACGCCTCTGTTCTCGTGCTTTCCATCAGATTTCCTCTTCCACAGCTCTCCTCTTCCCCGCCTCTTCCCCTTCGCCATGAACGAGGACACACCCGGCATGGTTTGGGACCTAGACGATCCTCCTAGTAGTTACAATAACTTGGGGAAAATCACCAGCGCCGGCGCGGAGGAGGGATTCAGATGCGGAGCTGCTGAAAAGGAGGCGGGGGGCGGAGCAAGGCGTCCCGGGCGTAGGAGTTGCTGAGAAGGGGGCGGCGGTCGGTCTTGAGGGCTCATCGGCACTCTCGGCCGTGTGCCTCACGTCCGGAAATCTCAGGTTCATTCCAATCCCAATCTTCCAAAATTCGTTTTCCCCAAACTCTGTTTTTTGGATCAGTGTTATCTCCTCCTACAACTTGTATCAGATCTGGTATTGTGCTATCCTAAAGAACTTATTGCGTTTTATTTTTCCAGTAACGAAGTCGCCGATCCCCATCTGAATCCGAATCCGTTGATCTGGCCGCTGCGGCTCAGGCCGGGGCAGACCTCCGACACCTCCACGAACGACGACAGGCTCGATTATAATACTGGGACAGCGCTGGACCTCTGGCAGCCTAGTGGGGGACGTGATGGGGACAGCGATGGGTGTATAGCTGTAGGCCTACGAGGGAATCAAATCCACTGTTCATCTAGCCTTACTAATCACTCTGTGGTTGCTGTAAACATACTGTGCTAGCACATATCTCAATGCGGCAACCAACGCAGAGATAAAGGGTACCGCGTAGGACGGACTACAAAGAAACTTTGCGAGAAAATATCTTGAGGAATGAGGAAGGCCACATCTCTGCCTGAAGAGGATAGTTGGTACGATAAGTAAACCAGCGCATCTGCCTGAACTGTACTTTCAAATCAAGGCCTAGTTTAATCTGATAGGGGCAAAATAACCATTTTCATGAAACATATAGTCAATTTTCTACTCCCTCCGTTCCTAAATATTTGTCTTTCTAGAGGTTTCAAATGGTGACTACATACGGAACAAAATGAATGAATCTACACTCTAAAATATGTCTATATACATCCGTATGTGGTGACCATTTGAAATCTCTATAAAGACAAATATTTAGGAACGGAGGGAGTATAAGGGAACATATAGTCAAATTATCCACTAATTATCGAAGAGTGCAGTTCAAAGGGACTGTACAATCTACATAAGTCATGACCACGATTTCTGCATTTCCTAACTAAAACAACATAATCTAACCATTGGCTTAGGCATACAGAGTCTAATACAAATTGCAAACTGCTGAGATGTGTAGACCTGTCGTTGTTTTTTGGTGACCGTACACATTTAGTTGAGTGAACAGATTTATATTATAGTGATAGCTCGAGCCAAGAACCAAAAAAAGTAGTCCAATTGGCTATAAACGCCTAGCAATCCAAAGAGGTGTTGGCACCAGAGGAGCAGCACTGAACATCATCATAATAAGGTATATCCCGAGAATATTGAAAATGTAAAGTCAGAATCATGAACAAAGATAACATGCCACACACTTAAATAATGGGAAAAAACAGGACATGTTTCTTACAATGTAAAAAATAAGTTCTCTCTTCACTGGGCATCGGCTTGTCGCTTTGCAAGCTAAAAAAAAACTTTTTTTGTTGGTAATACCATATAGAGCATAATATAGACAACTAAATCAAGTTAAACAATTGGCATGTTTAATCATGTAATATCATACACTGAAGAAAGGACAATGCAAATCTTGAAAGGACACTTATATTTGATAGAATTCTCCAGTTCACCTGCACTGTGAAAGGGACTGGAACCGCATATTTGATGCCATTATCCAATGACGGAAGCTCTTGATGCTCTCTAGTGTGTGACTGGTCACATTCTGGATGCTTTGCATCTGGAAGAAGAAACTATGTCAACACAGAGCAAGATAAATAACACCTAAACCGAAGTAGAAGATCGGGTCATCTGCTTTCAGATATGTCAGGTTCCCTGTTGTTATCTTTGCAACTTGATGGATCTTTTGGATTAAGTGAGCAAGCCCACTTGTGATGCTGCTGATATTTACCTTCTGAAGAAACCATGGGTAACAAACTGAAGTGTGTTTCCCCTGCTTCAGTAGTCCTCTCATCACCACCCGATGGCTGTTCGATTGCGCATTGACAAAGGCATATATGCAGTTTCCTAACCAGGCCAAATAGATCATATAAGTCTGACTTGGATAATTTGGAGTCGATATTGTTTTTTTCTCTCCCGGCCGCATGTACCATGTTGCCTTCTTACTGTCTCTCAGCATAAGCTATAAAGATGTATAATACGTTTCTCGCCGTGTTCAGCCGGATTTTAGCCAAATGAGATGAGCTTACCTTCTCTAGCTCCTCCACGTGCGTGATATTCTCCATCTTCGGGCCTCTACCTCTTTGCCTGTTGCGGCCAGTTCTGCATTAACTTTTGATTCCGCTAACGAGATTAGTTGTCTCTTCCTCCGCAGCCCACACAGCCGCGACTGCCTCCAGAGCGCCTTCGTCGCCTCGTGCCTCGTAGGCTCGTACTCGACGGTCATCGCTGCCGCGGCGGTTGCACCCAGGAACCTCCCCACGACGTCCTCTCCATGCACGTTCGTCACAACAAGCTGCAGCGTATGGTGGGGCCTCCAGGGCGCTTGGCCGCCGGGGTGCCCGACCATCTCACCATCTCGAGAGGACGCAGGGAGATAGGGGGCGGCGAGGCTGGCCTCCTGGATCGGCCGCTCGGTGTGGCTTTATGGAAGATTACAAGCAAAGGACGCCGCCGGTTGGTGTGCTCCGGCGTCGCCGCATGGACGGTGATGCTGATGCTGTGGTGCGAAACTCGGTGGAGGAACTGTGGAAGGGATCACGAGTTCACGACGGGGACGACTTGGGAATCGCTGGCGTTGGCCTCGATCATTGTTACTACGGACTTGCAAATCCTCCGAGGCTGAGATCTCACGGCTGGGTAGGGCTGGGTAGGAACGTAGGAGAGGAGGGTGATGGTGCCCACGGCGGGCTGCGGTTCTGACGCTCCCGGCACGCCCAGATGAATCGCACCGTAAGATTGACCTAGCCCTATGTCTCCTCCAGTGCCTCGTCTGCTATTTCTTCACCTCCTCATCAGCAGCATATTCATGGGAGGCGTTAGGGAAGGATTACTCAGAGTCCGGTCGTGAGGGATGTAGAGTTCGACTCCAACTCCAACTGAGTTACATATCTCAGGGACAAAAAAACCAGGGGTGGGCAAACATGCGGGTGGATCCAGCAACGAAGCGTCCGCGCGGGCTGGTATATCAACCACGGATA
Source organism: Triticum timopheevii (assembly GCA_963921465.1). Classification (NCBI taxonomy): domain Eukaryota; kingdom Viridiplantae; phylum Streptophyta; class Magnoliopsida; order Poales; family Poaceae; genus Triticum; species Triticum timopheevii. Next base: position 186,055,759 of record OY997266.1, on the reverse strand, counting down.
TGGGCTGGCAAACAAAATAAACTTATGGGCTGGCAGGTTCGTTTTGTTTCGGCAACAAAATAGACATATGGGCTGGCCTCTACGTTCCTTCTTTTGTTTCGTTTGCACGTACTTCATAAAATAGAGTCCGAACAAAACTAAACAACAGTGTAAGCGTGAAAACAATAGCGGGACCAAATAAAGCGGGTCAAAACCAAGAATATCACCTCCCTTTAATAGTAGGTGTATATATATATATATATATATATATATATATATATGGGTCTATTATGATAACACCCTTTAAGAGCTTATTGTGCACATCAATCGCTTATTCTGCTAACACCGTGTCAAAAACAAACCGAGGCGCGACCAAACTGCACGCAGCCATCGAGCTCAAAAAAACACCACCCACCACCCATCGTCCCACACCCACTCTCCCCCATCCCTCCACCTTCTTCCTCCATGGTCGAGCCCTGCGCAATCCCCACCAACGCCATGGCCCTGCCTCTACGCACCTCCTCCTGGCTTCACACAACCCCCACCCACCAACCTCCCATCTCGGCCACTGATTTCCACCCAGATCCCCACCGGTTTCCCCATTGGCGCCGCCCACCTTCTACATCACCGCCAGCCACCGCCCGCCCCCACGGCCTCCCTCGCCGCCAGATCGGGCCAGCCCCGGCCTTTGACTACCGGATCCGTAGGGCCACGGCCTCCCCACCCGCCTCCCTCCACCTTCCTCCGGCGCTGCTAGAGCTTGTGTAGGGCCCAGATCCACGCCCTCCCGCACGTGGTGGCCGGATGGGAGGTTCGGCGAGGTCCATGTTGTGCTGGGCTCCTCCTCCAGCGCCACCACTTCCTTCTTCCCCTCCGGCCGCCCTACCTACACGGGCCTTGCGCTGCTCCCTCTACGTGCCTTGCAGGCGAGCCGCCCATCGTCCCCGCGCCTTGCCGGCGCCCCGCTTCCTCCGTGCGACCCATCCCCACCCCCCTCCCGGCCGCCTCGCCACCACCTCGTCGCCCCACCTCGTGCAGCTCGGTCGCCTCCCCACCTCATGCAGCTCGGTCGCCGCCCTGTGCAGCTCGGTCGTGCCCCCCGTGCAGCTCGGTTGCGTCTGTCTCTCTTTTCCCCTCACCCACGCCGATTGGGGAGCGAAGAGCGGCGGGCAGAGGAGCGTGCTCATGGCGGGGAGAGGTGCCGGCACATGGGGCTCGTCCCATTCGGGGAGGGCAGGACCTCCATTTCGTCTCCCTCCGGTCGACGCCTTGGCCGAATTCCCCAGCCACCCATACATGAGCTCCTCTCCGACGGAGCACGCCATGGCAGTGCGGTTTCGCTGTGAAGGGGCGTGTAGTTAGCCTGTGGTTGCAGTCCATGGTTGCCTCCCTCTGTGCCCCTCCCGCGCGCCATCGCACTACACTTCTCACCGTCCGCACTGCACAGGCTAAGGTGGTGCTCATCCTTTCTTTTTTCAATTGCTAATATACGGCATTGTCAGATGGGGCGGCAGGGGGGTCATTTTCGTCGAGCCAGAGGAGATGTCTGGAGCCGAAGATAGTAGAACCGCACATGCGCTGCAGATTGCGTGCAGTGCTGCAGTTCTTTCCATGTGCGGGTGCAGCCCAAAAACAGTGCCCAGCCAGTTTTTTGTTTTGGTTTAAACTGGTCCAGTGCAGCTCATTTGATATGTTGGAGAGGTTCTTTTTCATGAAAAAAGGTTGATGCAACCCACTTCGAGGCGTACTGTGGTCCACTTTAGTCAAATGCATCTTTTTTGTAAAAAAAAGATGCAGTCCATTCAGGCACTGATTGCGGTTTGTGCGGCTCGTCTATGAAGTTCTTTTTTGTATTATATATTTTTTAGGGATATTTTCTAAAAGAAATGACGAAGGTTTGCTAGTTGATGAATCGTGCAGTTAATGTGCATTATGAAGTCCACTATTTGCTATACTCGCTGTTCGGTTTTTCGTTTTTTGCAGCAAAAGACGAACAATGAAAGAAAACTCCATTATCATTTGTGGAAAAAATTGAAAAAGAAACAACAAAAACTCATCTAGAAAATCTTACGTCTCACAACAAAAACATGAAGTTTAAAATCTTACGTCTCACAACAAAAACATGAAGTTTATTTACCCATCTGTTGCAGTGTGATTTTCACTCTGAAGCAGTGCAGTCGGCCGTATAATGTTGTTCACCCCATAAGTGCAAAAAAATGTTACAGAAGCGAAGAAAAAGCAATGCGGTTCGCTTCTTGATAGTGCTGTGGTTCATTTACACCCGATGTGAAGTGCACTCTACTTTCTCGTTCTTGAAAAAAATTACGTTTGAATAAAAGAAACCATGCAGTTCTCTTACCCGTGTGATGCAGTGCGGTTTTTCGTCCGTTGCAGTGCGGTTTTCAGTCGGATGAAGTACCCACGTCGATTTGGGTTTCGCGAAAAACAGAGCGTCCGCATTTCGGTAAATTTAAAACTGCTCTTAAACGGTAAAGAATTAGAGAGAGTGTTCTACATAAAAAAGTTGCGCCTCGTCGATACCTTTCCAACGGAATATCATTTGAATCATTTCGACAACCGGTTTGTAAAAATTTCAAAAAAAAAGGCCGCTGCCACTCGTCCTCCGCCGGACGATTTTCAAAATTAACTTAAAACCATAAGCAATCTCAAAACCATTCCTACATATGATAGTTGCGCCTTGTCCATATCTTTCCAACGACGTATTACACGCCTTGTTTCGACAAACGGTTCAAAAACTAGAGCGAAAACAGTACCGAAAATTTGATTTTTTTTGAAAAACAGAATTCCGCGATTTAGTAAATTTGAAACTGCTCTTAAACCGTAATGAATTAGAGAAAGATTTATATATGAAAAAGATGCGCCTCAATGATATCTATCCAACGGCGTATCATTTGCTTAATTCCGACAAGCGGTTTAGAAAAAAACGCGAAAAAACGCTCGCTGCCACTCGTCATCCGCCACATTATTTTCAAAACTGCTCTTAAACCGTGTGGAATCTCGAAAAGTGTTCAACATGTCGAAGTTGCGCCTAATCCATAGCTTTTCAATGGTATATCACATGCCTCATTCCGATAAACGGTTAAAAAATTAGAGTGAAAACAGTACCGAAAAAACACCGCGTGCAATTTTTTTCGACACGAAGTTCACTAGTCTCTATTGCAGTGCTCGTCGTCAAAATGATGCAGTGCGCTTCTGTTGAGCGTGCAGTGCCGAAGTGGTATGCAGAATAGTTATTCTGCTAATATTAGCAGAATATATATATATATATATATATATATATATATATATATATATATATATATATTTCACAGGGCTATTTAACATCAAACATATGACATATCCAGCACATAAGTTTCATCGTACATACATATATAGTTCCATCCATTCATACATAGCAAGTTGCACATACACATTGTTCCATCCATACATATTACAATGCAAAGTTTCATCAAGATAGCAAGTTCCATCATAGCAAGCTAGAAGAATACTAGAAAAGAATGAAAAAAAACATGCACTCCATCATAGCAAGCTAGCTTCCGTGAAGTGAATGAAATCTGCAAAATGGCAAATAAGAAAGTTAGAAAAGGGTGACTAGAAGAAGAAGACTACAAGAAGAAGACTAGAAGAAGAAGTATATGTCATTTATGAGCTAACTTAGGTAAAATGGATAACTTAGGTGAAATGGATCGTTTATGAGCTAACTTAGTTGAAATGGATCGTTTGTGAGCTAACTAAGGTGAAATGGATTATTTATGAGCTAACTTAGTTGAAATGGATCGTTTATGAGCTAACTAAGGTGAAATGGATTACTTATGAGCTAACTTAGGTGAAATGGATCGTTTTTTATCTAACTTAGGTGAAATGGATTGTTTATGAGCTAATTTAGGTGAAATGGATCGTTTTTAAGCTAATTTAGATGAAATGGATCGTTTATGAGCTAACCTAGGTGAAATGGATCGTTTATGAGCTAACTTAGGTATAATGCATCATTTGAGAGCTAACCTAGGTAAGATGGGTCATTTTGGAGCTAACCTAGGTGTAATGGATCGTTTTTTAGTTAACTTAGGTGAAATGGATCGTTTATGAGCTAACCTAGGTGAAATGGATCATTTATGAGCTAATTTATGTAAAATGCATCATTTTAGAGCTAACCTAGGTGTGATGGGTCATTTTGGAGCTAACCTAGATAAAATGGATCGTTTGTGAGCTAAGTTAGGTGAAATGGATCGTTTATGAGCTAATCTAGGTAAAAATGGGTCATTTTAGAGCTAACTTGGGTAAAATGCATCATTTTAGAGCTGACCTAGGTAAGATGGGTCATTTTGGAACTAACCTAGGTAAAATGGGTCATTTTAGAGCTAACGTAGGTAAAATGGATCATTTTGGAGCTAATCTAGGTAAAATGGGTCATTTTAGACCTAACTTGGGTAAAATGGATCATTTATGAGCTAGCTAAGGTAAAATGGGTCATTTTAGAGCTAACTTAGGTAAAATGGATCGTTTATGAGCTAACTAAGCTAATTATGCCATTTTTGACATAAGTAAGCTAAGTACATGTCATTATTGAGCAAACCTAGTTAACTAAGCTTATTAGAGCTAACTTAGTTCATTTTGGAGGAAACAAAGCTAAGTACAGATCGTTTTAGAGCTAACTTAGGTAAAATGGATGGTTTTGGAGGTCAGTAAGCTTATTAAGTCATTTTGGAGGAAAAGAAGCTAACTCTAGGTCATTATGGTAAGCATGTTGAAGGAAATAAAGCTAAGTCTAGGTCTTTATGCATTTGTTAAGCAAAATACTAGAGAAACTTACCGTGATCATGGAGGTGTAGGAGCGGGCTGGCTCGTGCCGGTAGCTGGAGAAGGATCGTGCGATGCTTGTCTGGAGTTACGCTGCACCAAAGATCATTTCCAATGTCTCATTAGCATGATGACACTCAAATGTTAAGACTAGCAAGTAATTTCCATTCAAATAAACTCACCGTGGTCCCAGGAGCAATCACTGGCATCGGCGGAGCGGTCTGACCGGACTTCTCGCACATAGACTGCACATTTGGTTTTGACGACTCAGTTATACTAGTTAGTAATGAGACAAACACTACATGAATGTTTTGGCTAACTTGCAGAAGAAACTTACCACAAGGAGCTCGTACATGGCCCTTGCCTGCATGTCATTTCGTGCCCTCTCCTCCTCCAACATCTTTGTCGTCCTCTCCTCCAACTCCTGCTGCCTCTCTGCTGCCTCCGCCAGAAGTTTCTCCGTTCTATCTCTCTCACTCTGTATAGAAGCCTGCAACACCACCCCTCGTTACCATTTGTAATCATTGATGGAAGCGCACACAATGCAATGGAGAAATATAGCTGAGTACGTATAACTAACCTTGAAGGCGAGTTGGACTTGCTGTTCATGAGGCCTTATCTTAGGAGCGGAGCTCGACTGGCACGCCTTGATCTCCGGGAGAGTGCTAGGACAACGGATAAGTCCATCTCCAATGGCTATGGAGCCATGGGACCTCCCGCCACTAGATATCATCACCAGCTCTGGATCAATGGGACCCTGGCTCGGGTTAAAGTCCTCCCCTTTCCTCGCCTTCCCCTGATCTCTATATTTCATGAGCTTGTCATGGGAGGGGATGTTGGTGAAGTTCTTTGGATCATCGAGGTCAGACAGAGAGAATGCCTTGACTTTCTTGTAAGAGGCAGTGTGGGCCATGGCATACAGGTTGTACACCTCTAGCACCTTATCCGCCTTATTGTACCGTGCCTGAAAGAGAGAAACAAAGTAAATTAGTAATTAAGGGCTCAAGCTAGCATGATGAATGAATTGCATGAATCATGAAGCAAACCACATACCCAATTCCGCCCGAACTGATATAAGTTGGAGCTACCTTGATGGTGTGGCACACCTTCCATTTGGGCACATTTGTCATTGGCCTCGTTGTGGAGGGATAGCCATTGTTTTGATTACCACTCATTGACCAACACCTCCCAACAATCCATCCGATCCGCACACCATCTCGGAGGCGCCTAAGTTAGCAAATAGAAACTTGAGCGATGTGACTATGAATTACTAAATGTAGGAAGTAAGTACAAGGCTCTCTCCCCTCTTTAGATTCGCTGCATACCCATCGGGGAACATCAACTGCATTTTCACCTACAAGATAATTTCCCTCATAGCTGGCCTTCCAAGATTGAACCATGCCTTTGGCTTCGTCCAGTTCTACTTTCCTTTCGGTTCTTTCATGTTTTGTAACGGCCTATCACATAGTGCCTCCAGATTGACTCTAGACTTAGTATTATCCTTTGACTTCCCATCTATGCCAACAATGTACCAAAAAGTGCCTCGTTCGATATTCTTCTCAGTGTGCATCACGTCGATGTTGTGTGGACAAAGGAGGTCTTTGAAGTAAGGCAGATCCCATAAGCATGTCTTGTGAGTCCAGGCGTGCTTAGAATTATACCCCTTGAAGTACCCTGGACGCTTTGATCCAGGGTCTGTTGGCCTGTCAACGCAAGTGGTGCAGAGTTTTTGACAACTCTACCCCTGATGAAGTTCTTCTTGTCTTTCCTGAACTTATGGCGAGGATCCAGGAACTGTCTATGCATGTCGAAGCAAGAAAACTTGCGACCGGCCTGAAGCCAACGAAACTCAAGAGCTCCCTTGCATGTGGGGCACGGGAACATTCCATGCACACACCAACCAATGAATAGCGCATACGCCGGCAAGTCATGTGTCGAGTACATGTACCAGACATGCATTATGAAGTTCCGTTTGCTATAGGCGTCGTATGTCTTGAACCCATTATCCCAGGCTTCTTGCAATTTGTCCTTAAGCGGCTGCATGTACACATTCATATTTTTCCCCAGATAGTTGGGCCCTGGAACTATCAACGTCAGGAAAATGTTCTTTCTTTGCATAATCTGTCCGGGGGGGGGGGGGGAGGAGATTGAGTGGAAAGACAAATACGGGCCAACAAATGTATTGGGCTGCCGTCAGACCAAACACACTGAGCCCATCCGTGCTGATGATGACTCGAGGATGCCTCAGATCTGCCGCTTTTTTAGCATGTAATTCATCAAACTTTTTCCACGCAACACCATCTGATGTGTGTACCATCATCAGATTCCCATCTGCATCTAGTTTGGTTCTTTTTCCCGTTTTGTGCCATGTCATCTGTCTCGCCGTCTCTTCGACCATGAAAAGACGTTGAAGTCTTGGTACGATTGGCATATACTGAAGAACACTAACGGTGATTTTGGTATGTGTCTTCTCACCCATACCGATGTCTACCACAACATACCTGGAAGACTTGCAAATGGGACAATAGTTCAAGTCCGCATAGTCAAGCCTAAATAAGGCACATCCTTTCTCACAGGCATGTATCTTCTCATAGGGCATCTTCAGTGCACGGAGGATTTTGTCCGACTGGTACAGGTTTGCAGGCATTACATGGCCTTTGGGTAGAAGGCGTCCAAATACTGTCATCATTGCATCGTAGCATTCTCTGCCCAAGTTGAACTGAGCCTTCAGAGCCATTACTTGTGAGATGGCATCCAACTGACAAAGCTCAGTGTGCTGGTGGAGCGGACGTTTTGAAGACTCCAACATTTCATTGAAGGCCTTTGCAGATTCCTCCATCTCCTCGTCCGAATCCTGAGCATCATCCAAGTCTTGCGCCATGTTTTCCATCCCGGTACCATGCTCGTCGGTGCGACGACAATCCACCTCAGCTCGGTCAGGTTGGGTAGACTCACCATGAAATGTCCACACCGTATAATCGGGCGTAAAAACACTCTTCTACAGGTGTTTGCCAATTTCAGCCTCTGTCCCCTTTTCCCAATTACCGCACCGAAAACAGGGGCACCAGGTTTTCCTCTGGCCATTTGCAAATGCGGCTTGCACAAACCCCTTGGTTTTTGTGAACCATTCAGTACTCCATTTGTTCTGACCAGTGTGACCAGTGTACATCCACGCACAATCACTCATCTTGACTTTTAGAGCTACTGGATATTCTCTGTTGTCGCTAGATCGGTCGCCGGTGCATCACCTCGGTCAAGCTCTTCTCTACCTCATGTGCATCCATGGGGCTCGCTCCCAGAACAGGGCCATTTTTGGACGAGGAATCAAGCTCGCCCCTGCTACTCTGTTTGAATCTACTCGGTTGCTGGTGTTTGGTTCGAGGCTACTCACACCCGAGCTCCCACTAGCCACGCAATCTCATTCCCCGCAGCGGATGTCGCCGACCTCGACTAGTGGTTGCCGGAGTTTGTGTTTCTTCTGTACAAAATTGATGCATTTCTTCTCTCGTTTCCGCAGTTTTGTTAACTGAACTTTACCATCTTGACTGATTGAACTGCACATAACTCAACTGTCTAGGCTGCAAGGGTGTCACACGAAGGTGGCTCGAGCCGGCGGGAGATGCAGCAGTTCGACGCAGCCCCTCCACGCCGTTCAACTCCTATAGCCAGCTGGCTCAAAGCCAACAGTGAGCTCCTACTTCGACTCACTACGCACGTAGCTTTTGGGCATGTGTTGATGTGTGGCTGAAGCTCTTTCTTTCTCTCCAGTCTCATGTGCTGATGCTACCCTCTCAGTCTCTCTTATCTCAGTTTGGCACACCCATGTTTTTTGTTACTCTTAAAGTTGGAAGTAGATATGCTTAGCTAGAAAGCCAATCTTTATGTATTCTGAATGTGAACCAGGTGCACTCTATGTGTTTGCTATTATGCATGCTACAACTGAAGCATTTTTGTGCTTAGCTCTTTTTTTGTCCTGATGAAGCAAGTACTAGTTGCTCCTGCCATGCTACCTTTGGTCGAGAGCACATAGCTCAGTAGACAGAGCTTGACAAGATAGAAAGGCAACATGTGGTGCACAGAAGGCCACATCTCTCACGTGGCACACATTTTCTTTTTTCTTTTTGTGTGTAGAAAGGGTGTTTAGGCATACCACCACATTTAGGGATCCATTTTCGGTCTCCCCCACCATGCTCCTGCAGGTCAATTGCGCCGCCACACGAAGTTCACCGGCCATAGCTGCGGACGGACGAAATTCCAACTCTACCGCAACCCCTCAAGATCCACGGGTAAAATGATCCACAAGCTCATAATTTTCACACCGATGTACCATGTGCTACAGCGAAGTGTCCATGCCTGATCTTTGTTGGGTTTTGTTTTTCAGTGGCCAAAGATGGCGCTCCACAGCTATTTGGTGTAATGCCTAAGGATCAAACAATGTCTCTCTCACTTTTTTTTTGGAAAGACCTACCTATCATCTTGCCGCTGTTGCGTTAGAGTGGCTCCATCTGCAGATGGGGGAGGTCTCGACCTGCAGCTGGGAGAAGTCTCGACCCGCACATGGTCACGCACGCCACTGCCACTTAGGTCCACCACTTACAGCAGGCGCCACAGCACCTCAACCGTTCAACTATGGCACCTCAGCAGTTCAATGTATATTGGAGAAGAAGAAAAAACAAGAGTAGGTTCAAATGTTGTGTTTTGTGATTGTTGTAGACTTGCAGCAAATTAGAGGTGGTTTCAAAGAAAAAATTGTTCCCTTTGATGGAGCACCTGGCCGTTCCCTTTGTTTTGTTTTGTTTTGCAAATTGCTAGTTGGCTGAATAGCTTCGGTAGTGGTATAATGCTTTAGGTTCCCGACTATTGGTCTTGATGTTTGTCCGTACTTGAGGTTCCATGCTTGAGGTTCAGCTCGCTAATATATACGGGAGCAGTTTGGATTTGGAATTTTTCTGCAGTTTGGCAGCGTGTTATATGTACTTTAAAAGTGCACAAAAAATAGCACTTCATTCAAAAATGGTTGTGCAAAGTGCGCATGCTCCATGGGTGCTTGTTGTAATCCAAAAATTCACTGAAAACAAATAAAGTTTTTTATGTTTAAAAAAGCCTTGGAAAGCAAAATGGAATTCAACAAAACAAAAAATGCTAGCGAGTTCTGTGCAAAAACCACATGAAGTTCAATAAGTATAATTTTAGAGGTTCAATTAATATGAGAATGCTGGAAGTTTGTAGAAGAAAAATTTCTGTGGTGCAGTTGTTGTCAGCTACATCGGTCGGAGCCCCTACTCCTCCACGAATCTGGCCAACCGCGCGCTGCCGACATGGATCCGCACTAAGAAGTTGAGATTAAAATAGCAGAGATTATAATTTATAGTGTTTGTTTTTATTAGAAGAAAAGAGAAGTTCAGTTTGTAACGATGACGCTGTTCAACATGCAAACCAATTGAAAATTGTACAGGTTTGCCTACCAAAATGTTCAACATTTCTTGTGGAAAAAATTTCACTCTATTTTTTGAACTCTGCATGAGAACTTTATGCTCTTTCAGATGTGTTCATTCATTTTTGTGTAAATGCATGTAGCACACAAAGTCTATGTGTATTGTTGTGTGTAAGTTTCTTAAAATTCAATAGCATGTGAAGTTCATGTTTCAGAAATTCATAAGTTCACGTGTACCACGTACTGAAGAAAAAGATGGAGAAGTTCAATGATTATAGAAAACTCAGATTTTCCTCATTATTAAAGAATGAAAACAAGAAGTTAAAAAAATTATAAAACAAGAAGTTCAACTTTTAATAATAGAGCGCTTCAAAATTTTGTAAAAAAAATTAGGAAATAAAAACAGGAAGTCCATATTAAAAAGATGGAGAAGTTCGATTATTATAGAAAACTCAGATTTTCCTTGTTATTAAAGAATGGAAACAAGAAGTTCAAAAGTAAAATAACAAGAAGTTCAACTTTTAAAAATAGAGCGCTTCAAAAGTCATTAAAAAGAGTAAGAAAAAAACCCAGGAAGTCCATATTAAAAATATGGAGAAGTTCGATGATTATATAAAACTCAGATTTCCCTCATTATTAAAGAATGCAAACAAGAAGTTCAAAAATAAAATAATGGAGCAACTCGATGTATGCACATGACTCAAATTCTTCTCGTTTCTAGAAAAAATGTATTTAATTCAATTCAAGAAAAAAGTTGTTCAATGTTTACTTACAAAAATTAATTTCTCTATTTTCTACAAATAAAAGTAAGAAGTTCAAATTAAAACAGGAGAGAAGTCCGAAGTTTATAAAAACATAGAATTTACAAGGTGAAAAAAACCAAACCGATTTTGGCATTTTGAAAACTACCCATAAATGGCGACGAATTTGGAAAAATTTGATGAATTTTTTTGCTTGTCAAACATATCTTTCCAACGGTATATCTTGTGCATTATTCCCATAATATAATTTGAATGTTTTGTGTATATCATTCAGAACAAGTCTTAGCATGTTCAAAATATGCTCTTAACTAGTCATGATTTGTTAAAAAAATGCTCTCCAATGCTATCATTTGCTCAAATTCAATGAGTGCTTCAGGAGTTAGGGACAACTTTTTTATAGGGAAGTTCAAATTGAAAATGGACAGAAGTTCACGTGCTGCATGGTGTGTGTTTTCATATGAGAAAATAGAATAAAAAGTTAAAATATAAAAATTTCGCTGCTAGAAGTTCAGGTGCTCAGCACGGGGAAGTTTAAAAACTTCTTGTGAGAGAGGTAATCGGCATTATGTATCATTTGTGCAACTCCGATGAACGGGGAGAAATTACGAACAAAAATACATGGTAAAAGTTCAAAGTGAAAACAACGGGAAGTTCGATGATTATTGAAAACTCATATTTTCCTCATTATTAGGAAATAAAACCAGGAAGTCCATATTAAAAAGATGGAGAAGTTCGATGATTATAGAAAACTCAGATTTTCCTCGTTATTAAAGAATGGAAACAAGAAGTTCAAAATAAAATAACAAGAAGTTCAATTACTAAAAATAGAGCACTTCAAAATTCATAAAAAAGGATTAAGAAAATCAGATTAAAAATTCATAAAAAAACTCAAATATTTTCATATAACCGAGAGAAGTTCAGGTTGATAACTGCCAGAAGTTCATGTACTACACAGTGCGCATTTTGTAGTAAAAATAAAATAAAAAAGGCTAAAAGTTTTGTTGTTATAAGTTCAAGTCCTTCGTTGGAGAAAGTTAAAAAAATTATTGCGAGAGAGATTTATACAAAAGGAATATCATTTGTGCAACACTGACGAATGGATGAGCAAATTACAAACGAAAATATGTCATAGAAGTTCAACTGAAAACAGCAGGAAGTTCAACTACTACACTGAATGAATTTTAGATGAAAAACTTTTAAAACCATGTCGAGTATGAAAAAATGATCAACACGGGAAATTTGCGTGTTTACAATAGCTTTCCATCGGTATATCACTTGCTCAATTCCGGTGAGTGGATGGAGAGCTACAAGCAGTGAATGAAGAGCTGCGAGCAAAAAAAAGCAGGTGAAAAACAGAGTGAAGTTCAAGCAGAGCTGTCACAGAAGTTCAATTACTTCACACGATGCATTTTAGACGAATCTGTTTTGCGATAAAAGCAGAACGAATGATCTTGCCATTTTCGAAATTACTTGAAAACGGCTCGAAATTAGAGAAAACCGTCAACATGAAAAAGTTTCGCATTTTTCTTAGCTTTTCAACGGTATATTATTTGCGCCTTTCCATTCAAGTTTGTAGAAAGTACAACAAAAATACATTTCTACCCATTTTCAAAACTGACATAAAACCGTAAAGAATTGGGAGAAACAATACATATCAAAAAGTTTCGCATTTACTCAAGCTTTCCAACACCATATCATTTGCTGCATTCGGACGCACTGTTACAAAATTAGCTCAAAAATACAAACTCGATAGGACTTGGACCATTTTCTAAATTACTGATTAAACCATTCAAAACTAGAAAAAAACTTTCAAGATGAAACAGTAGCACATTTTCATAAGCTTTCCAATGCCATATCATATGCCTCAATTGGATTAGCCATTTAGAAATGACATCGAAAATACGAACTCAGCTGTTCGATTTACGAAATTTTACGTTTTTTCAAATTACCCTTCAAGTATAGGGAATTAGAGAAAACTTTCAACATGTGGAAGGAGCGGTTTTGCAGCAGCTTTACAACGCCATATTATATGCCTCATTCCGATAAACGGTTTAGAAATGCGATCAAAAATGCGATTCATGTTTTTTGTGTGAAGAAAAAAACGGTCTTCAAAACTACTCTTAAACCGCTTATATTTTGCCAAAAATTTAAGTTGGACCATGATATTGGTGTCCATAGATTTCCAACGGTATATCGCAAGCCCCATTTGGGCAATGTTGGCAGAAGTTCAACCTAGTTCACAGGGAAGTTTAACGTACTACTAGCAGGGCAGGTCAGGTTGTGATCAGAATATTATTCTGATCCCGTGATCAGAATAGTGTTTATATATATATATATGTATATATATATATACATATATATATATATATATATATATATATAAGTTGATCTAGTTTGTCAATTTTATTATGTCCATGCAACCTACACTCTAATAGGTAATGATAGGTCCTAATCCCACCCGAGTATGTGTAGATTGGGTTCATTTTTCCCATGCTATGCTCCGGATCCGACGCAAAATTTTGGCAGCACCTCCCCGCTGTTCTCCTGATACACGTCTCTGCAATAAACAGAGAGGGTGTGTACCTGGAGAACAACAGGGGAGGCACTGACGAAATTTATGCGTCGGATCCGGAGCAAAGCATATGGGAAAACGAACCCAATCTACACATACTCTGGCTGTCCACGGATAGCGTTGGACATTTCAAAAGAATCACGGTTATAAATATGCAAATGCATGCATATTTATAACTATAACCCTTTCAAACGGGAGACACATATTGGTTACACATACTGATGATTCAAGACACATATATAGCTAGCTAGCAAGTTTCGTCGGCACGTACACCGAAACAGAGCAAATAATTAAGGGGGGAGTAGGACATGTCATTTGTGCTCACCCACGAACAAATGGGCACGGCTCGTCAAACGCACGGGGAGGTCGTCAAACACAAAACCTCGCAGCGATGAAACAACTGCACATTTAAATCTACCCGATCAACAAAATTGTATATGATGTTTTTCATAACAAAATCGAAAAATATATGACCTAACTCATAATTCACAAAATATGACCCCATCGGCCTTTGGTGTCGTGGGTGTCGTGTCGGGGTCGGGGTGTTGTGTCGGGGTCGGGGTGTTGTTTCGGGGTCGGGGTGCTGTTTCGGGGTCGGGGTGTCGGGGTCGGGGTCGGGGTCGGGGTGTGGTGTCAGGGTGTCGGGGGTCGGGGTCGCGGTGTCGTGCCGGGGTGTCGAGGTGGCGTGTCGGTGTCGGGTGTGGGTCGGGATGTGGTGTCAGGGTGTCGGGGTCGGGGTGTGGTGTCAGGGTGTCAGTGTCGGGGGTCGGGGTCGGGGTCGGGTTGTCGTGCCGGGGTGTCGGGGTGGCGTGTTGGTGTCGGAGTGTCAGGTGTCGGGGTCGGGGTCGGGGTGTGGGTCGGGGTGTCGGGGTGTCAGGGTCGGGGTCAGGGTGCGGTGTCAGGGTGTCGGGGATCGGGGTCGGGGTGTCGTGTCGGGGTGTCGGGGTGGCGTGTCGGGGTGGGAGTGTCAGGGTGTCGGGGTGTCGGGGTCGGCATGTCGGGGTGTCAGCGTGTCTTTTTCTTCTCCTGCTCTTCTTCTTCTTCTTCTTCTTCTTCTTCTTCTTCTTCTTCTTCTTCTTCTTCTTCTTCTTCTTCTTCTTCTTCTTCTTCTCTTCCTCCTCCTCCTCCTCCTCCTCTTCCTCCCTCCTCCTCCTCCTATTCCTCTTCTTTCTTCCCCTTCTTCTTCTTCTTCTTCTTCTTCTTCTTCTTCTTCTTCTTCTTCTTCTTCTTCTTCTTCTTCTTCTTCTTCTTCTTCTTCTTCTTCTTCTTCTTCTTCTTCTTCTTCTTCTTCTTCTTCTTCTTCTTCTTTTCTTCTTCTTCTTCTTCGTGTTCTTCTTCTTCTTGTTCTTCTTCTTCTTCTTCTTTTTCTTCTCCGTCTTCTTCTTCTTCTTCTCCTCCTCCTCCTCCTCTTCCTCCGTCCTCTTCCTCCCTCCTCCTATTCCTCTTCTTTTCTTCTTCCTCTTCTTCTTCTTCTTCTTCTTCTTCTTCTTCTTCTTCTTCTTCTTCTTCTTCTTCTTCTTCTTCTTCTTCTTCTTCTTCTTCTTCTTCTTCTTCTTCTTCTTCTTCTTCTTCTTCTTCTTCTTCTTCTTCTTCTTCTTCTTCTTCTTCGTGTTCTTCTTCTTCTTCTTCTTCTTCTTCTTCTTCTTCTTCTTCTTCTTCTTCTTCTTCTTCTCCTCCTCCTCCTCCTCTTCCTCCCTCCTCCTCCTATTCCTCTTCTTTCTTCCCCTTCTTCTTCTTCTTCTTCTTCTTCTTCTTCTTCTTCTTCTTCTTCTTCTTCTTCTTCTTCTTCTTCTTCTTCTTCTTCTTCTTCTTCTTCTTCTTCTTCTTCTTCTTCTTCTTCTTCTTCTTCTTCTTCTTCTTCTTCTTCTTCTTCTTCTTCTTCTTTTATTTCTTGTTCTTCTTCTTGTTCTTCTTCTTCTTCTTCTTCTTCTTCTTCTTTCTTCTTCTTTTCTTTCTTCTTCTCCTTCCTCCTCTTCCTCCCTCCTCCTCCTCCTTCTATTCTTCTTCTTCTTCTATACTAAAACTAGAACTAATCTAAAATAAACTAAACCAAAAATAAAACTAAAACTAAAATGAAACCAAAACTAAACTAAACTATAACTAAAACAGAAACTAAATTAACTAAAAAATCTAAAATAAACTAAACTAAAAAAGGGGAAAGATTACTCACCGGTGGGTCGGGGTGGCCGGTGGAGGGGGAGGCGGCGGCCCGGTGGAGGGGAAGGCCGCGGCGGGTGGGGGCGGGGGCGGCGGCGGCCCGGTGGAGGGGGGCCGCGGCGGCTGGGGGCGGCCGCGGCGAGCGACGGGGCGAGGGGCGAGGGGCGAGGGGGGCGGCGGTGGCAGGTGGGGCGACGGGTGGTGGGGCAACGGGGCGAGGGGCGAGGGGCGGCGGAGGCAGGTGGTGGGGCGACGGGGCGAGGGGTGAGGGGGGCGGCGGCGGGTGGTGGGGCGACGGGGCAAGGGGGCGGCGGCTGGTTGGGGCGACGGGGTGAGGGGCGGCGGCGCGTGGTGGGGGCGGAGATGGTCTCGTCGGGGGCGGACAGAAAGAGAGAGAGAGAGAGGGAGGGGTGGGGTGGGGGCAGCCGTTAGCTAGTTAGTTTTTTTTCTCTTTGTCGTCTGCTTTTTTTTCTCTTTGCCGTCCGCTAGCGGACGACAAAGAGCTCCCCGTTAGTTTTTTTAGCTGCTCGTTAGTGGGGCCCACCTCCCTCTTTGCCGTCCGCCGGCTGACGGCAAAGAACTGGCTGATGGCAAAGACCTTTTTTGCCATCAGCCAGTTCTTTGCCGTCCATTTTAAGCAAGCGGACGACAAAGACCTTCTTTGTCGTCAGCCAGCTGACGGCAAAGAACTGGCAGACGACAAATAACTGGATTCTAGTAGTGACATATGCCTCTCTTTCGCACAAATTGCATTGACAGATACTCCCTCACCATATCTCAGTATCTCTCACACACATGGACTATGTGTACGAAAGAGAAGAGGTGCACACACGCACTCGTTCCCACATACAGATGCGCGGGTGCACGGTGGAGCACATTTGTACAAAAAATGTGCGTGTAGAAAGGCTTCAGATGATGTGCCACTAGTCTATATTTATACCTCTATACCCCTATTTTGTGTGCGAATAACTTTGAAAGATGTCATTGGATGAAGCCAATCAGATGGTGCAGAGATGGCAAATCCAAGCACTACTAGCCGTTGGATATCATCTACATTCCACCAGATTTTTCCAATGTACAATCTAGAAGACTCCATGGTTGAAGTTAAGCGTAATGCAAAAACCTCAAAACACAAGCACTTGTCCTTTGTTCTAGAATCTTCCGTATCATAATTGCCCAAACTTTTTTCTAAATGAATTGCCATTATTTGTTTTTAGTTTATGCTTTACATTGCACAATTCCATGAATCTTAAAATAGATTAAATTTTTTATAAAACTAATTGGTTTTGAACGAGATGAACTATAATAATTAAACGAACATCCACATAATGCATATATGACTCAAAGCTAACATGCTATAGTGTGGTATTTATTCATAATTTGGTAGCCAAATCTAATGCGTGCAATGCACGTGTACCTTACTAGTACTTTCCAGTATGTGTAAAACACGTAAATTAAAATTCCAATGGCAAGCTACACAATGTCTCTCCCTTTTTCGATTAATATATTATGATTAAAATGATGTGGGGGGCATCCATGATGCCACGTGGCACATGTGAAGGTCGCGACCTTCTTGTGTGGATTGATCAAAGTGACATGCTGCTAGTTTCAGAAGAATGTACTCGTCCTCTCTCACGCACATTAGTGGAGCACATGCATGAAGAGAAGATGTGCATGCACGCACTCATTCCCTCACACGCACATGCGGGTACATGATGGAACACAATTTTTGTATGAAGATCCACCCCATGTGATAATTTGATGCGTGTAAAGTCGTTCACTTGATGGATGGTCAATTAATACAACGCATGCAAATTGAGTGGACGTGAGGGAGGAAGTAGTTGAGAATGACATTACTACTCCACTGCGTGCATGTGAGTAGTTAAATCATGGATTGCTACTTCCATTGGTCTCCTTCATATTTTGTGCCAAATTTTGACCATAATTTTAAGTAGCATAATATTAATGCATGTCATAGAAAGTAATATCATTGAAAACTATGTTCAAATGCGAATCCAATGATATAATTTTTCGTGACATGCATTAACATTTTATTAGTTAAATTTTTGGTCAAATTTGGCACAAATGCAAAGGGGCCAATAAACCAGGACGCAAACAACATGATCAATTTTTGCCTGGGTCACTGTTGGTGGCCTTTGTATTTAAATATGGATAGAGTGGAGTAGTACTATCTTTATCTTAGCCTCGTATGGCTCTCCCAGTCCCTACGCTCGCTTCCCCACTTCGCCAATCGGATCCCACCATGGATAATCCCTTAGATCCCAGCATCCGGCTGGCTGCCCTCTTGCTGCGGCCGGTAGCACTGTCACCTTTGAGAGAAACCCATATGTGTTTCAGAGGGGATCCATTGCTCTGGAATCACAGATCGGTGGTGCCGGAGGACATGCCAGGGATGTCTTGGAGGTGGTGGGCAGCAAGGGAAAATTGCATCAAGGAAGCGTTGCATCGATTGGAGACAAGTTCCAAGGAACTACGCCTATCGAAGCATAAGGCGGAGGCGCAAGTCGGTCTCAGGGGATAGATGCTGAGGATGTCAGCATCTGGCAGCGTTGTGTTGATTTCGAGCTGAGGCTAATTGCAGAGATCATATTCATGGAGTCGACCGTGGAGGAAAGAACGCGCATGTCTGCGAGATGGGATGAGCAGCCAGTGCAACTGTTTAGATGGGCGGTAGGAGAAGCCAAATCGCGGAACCAGCTGCGGCGGCAACACTGGGCATGCATCTTAGGCGAGGTGAGCCGCCCTCCTTCCCCGCCAGCGATGTATTGACCTACTCGGTTGCCCCTGGAGTGAACTTGCAATGCCATGGCGGTTTGCAACCGTGACAATCACTCCATCTACATGTATTGTATTTATGTGAAAATACTTGGTCGTTTGGAAAAAGATGGTAATTGATTTATCACGAGTTTTTGAATGCTTGGTCGTGACAATCACCCGAAGGCACAACCACAAGTCTCCATCACGTAATACTTGATGGTTGGTTGCACCAACAGACGGTCGGTCAGACTTGCGTCTCACCGAACGGACTCGCATTGGCTTGGTCTGACAAGGGTTATTAGTTTACGTTAGGGTTTTTAGTCCTGGCACACGTAGAGCTTAGCAGATGCCGGCTCTTCTTCTCCGAGTTTCTCTTTCAGGCTCCAATCCTCCTTGAGGCTGTTCGTCTACACATAGTCGATGGAACTCTAGTGTAAATTCTTGTCGTCTCCTTTGGGGCGGCTAGGTTAAGATTTCAGATCACTGCGAGGGTTAAACAACGACGACTACGTTCCTCCAGGGCGCTGGACATTGGGGGCACATGCACGAAGACTACTCGGCTGCGATGTAGGTCAAGCCGGCTATGTTAAGACATCGATTGACGCCTTTTCTATGAGTTTGTCTTTAATTTGAGCTTTGATCCTCGTCTAGTTTATCCGTCAGGATGTAGTCAACAGAGCTCCACGTAGGTTGTCTACTTGGGGCAGTGAGGCTAGGGTTTCTTGTCATGTGGAACTTTTTGGTGTTATGTTAATCCGGTGCTTCAG
Organism: Triticum timopheevii; assembly: GCA_963921465.1. Taxonomy (NCBI): domain Eukaryota; kingdom Viridiplantae; phylum Streptophyta; class Magnoliopsida; order Poales; family Poaceae; genus Triticum; species Triticum timopheevii. The sequence continues at coordinate 186,036,493 of OY997266.1, read as the reverse complement.
ATCAAAATTATGAGAACTGCGCCTCCGGGGGTGCTCCTTAGGGGCATGCGCATGAAGACTTCTCGATAGTCATTGACGATGTCAAGCCGGCTCGGGTAGAATAGCATCGATAGGAATGTGTCAATGACTCATTCTGACTGCAGTTGGTCTTTTGGTGGTCTTTGAATCTCGATATATTTTTCATCAAAGGCACTTTGCACCACAGGCGAACACTCATATTAGACCTGGTCATTAAAAGATGGTTGCCTATAGTTTATGTCCAAAAGCAAAACAAAGATTGATGTCCCTTTACATTTTTTTCCAAACGCCAAGATCACGAATTTTCAAAATTTTGATTTCACTTTCTGTTGAAAACAAATACATTTCAAGTTGTCGCTAGCTATTTGAAATGTAAATTATGCATGTTATATATATAACATGGTAATCAAACAAAATATATGGTGTGCCGCCATTTAGATGTGAATTGCAAAAGCCACACATTACCTCAAATTCAAACTACTTTGTCAATGGATGCAATGTGTTCAAACGCTGCCATCCACATCTCAATTCCAAATGATTTCGAGCTTGTTCATTCTATATTTTCACCAGTGATAATTTGACCCGTGTGGCTAGGTAAACAATACAAAGTACGACCTGATACGCATGCCATTTCAAACGGTTGTTTTTATGGAGATAAGAAAGAAAACTACTCCACTGTATAGGCAGGAGCATCTGCGCTAGCTTGCTAGTGTTGCTCTCTTCACACACTCTCGTCCTATCCAGATATAAACACGACAGTAGTGGCCACACTCTCCTCCGCTCACCGCTGGTCACGAATCCGACTGGATCCCCTTCACCGGGGAAGGTGATAAGGTGCAATGTTCACGCGGTCGGCGGTGGCGACGGCTCTGACCCACTGCTGGCTGATACGTCTCCAACGTATCTATATTTTTTGATTGCTCCATGTACTTTATCTACTGTTTTAGGCCATATTGGGCTTTATTATCCACTTTTATATTATTTTTGGGACTAACCTATTAACCGGAGGCCCAACCCAGATTTGCTGTTTTATGCCTATTTCAGTGTTTCGAGGAAAAGGAATATCAGACAGAGTCAAAACGGAACGAAATCAACTGGAGAAGTTATTTTTGGAAGGAAAGCAACCTGATAGACTTGGAGTGCACATCAGGGGAGTCCCGGGCTGCCTACGAGAATGGGGCGCGCCCACCCCCATGGGCGCGCCCCCTGCCTCGTGAGCACCCCGGAGGTCCACCGACGTACCCCTTGCACCCATATATACCCACGTACCCTAAAACTTCCAGAACAGAAGATAGATCGGGAGTTCCGCCGCCGCAAGCCTCTGTAGCCACCAAAAACCTCTCGGGAGCCCGTTCCGGCACCCTGCCAGATGTGGAACCCATCACCGGTGGCCATCTTCATCATCCCGGCGCTATCCATGACGAGGAGGAAATAGTTCACCCTCAGGGCTGAGGGTATGTACCAGTAGCTATGTGTTTGATCTATCTCTCTCTCTCTCTCTCGTGTTCTCTCTCGTGTTCCTCTATGGCATGATCTTGATGTATCCCGAGCTTTGCTATTGTAGTTGGATCTTATGATGTTTCTCCCCCTCTACTCTCTTGTGATGAATTGATATTCCCCTTTGAAGTTATCTTATCGGATTGAGTCTTTTATGAGAACACTTGATGTATGTCTTTGATGTATGTTTTGGTGATCAACTTGCGGGTTTTGTGACATTGGGAACCTATGCATAGGGGTTGGCACATGTTCTTGACTCTCCGGTAGAAACTTTGGGGCACTCTTTGAAGTACTTTTATGTTGGTTGGATGAATCTGAGATTGTGTGATGCATATCGTATAATCATGCCCACGGATACTTGAGGTGACAATGGAGTATCTAGGTGACATTAGGGTTTTGGTTGATTTGTGTCTTAAGGTGTTATTCTAGTATGAACTCTATGATGGATTGAGCGGAAAGAATAGCTTTATGTTATTTTACTATGAACTCTTGAATAGATAGAACAGAAAGAATAACTTTGAGGTGGTTTCGTACCCTACCATAATCTCTACGCTTGTTCTCCGCTATTAGTGGCTTTGGAGTGACTCTTTGTTGCATGTTGAGGGCTTGTTATATGATCTATCTATGTTATTATTGTTGAGAGAACTTGCACTATTCAAAGTATGAACCCTAGGCCTTGTTTCCCATCATTGCAATACCGTTTACGCTCACTTTTATCATTAGTTACCTTGCTGTTTTATATTTTCAGATTACAAATACCCATATCTACTATCTATTTTGCACTTGTATCACCATCTCTTCGCCGAACTAGTGCACCTATACAAATTACCATTGTATTGGGTGTGTTGGGGACACAAGAGACTTTTTGTTATTTGGTTGCAGGGTTGCTTGAGAGAGACCATCTTCATCCTACGCCTCCTACGGATTGATAAACCTTAGGTCATCCACTTGAGGGAAATTTGCTACTGTCCTACAAACCTGTGCACTTGCAGGCCCAACAACGTCTACAAGAAGAAGGTTGTGTAGTAGACATCAAGCTCTTTTCTGGCGCCGTTGCCGAGGAGGTGAGTGATTGAAGGTATATCTTTAGATCTTGCAATCGAATCTTTTTGTTTCTTGTTTTAGCACTAGTCTAGTTTATAAAAGAAAATTACAAAAAAAATGGAATTAAGTTTGTCTCATACGCTTCACCTTTTTAATATCTTTCGTGAGTATGATGGAAAGGATAATTGTGCTCAAGTGCTAGAAGAAGAAATCTCTAAATTGTTTGGCACTAAATATTTGAATGATGAGCATGATTGCAATGTTGTTAGTATGAATTCATTGAATATCCATGATGCTAATGATGATTGCACTAGTTATGATGAAAATGTCTCCTATAAACATGTCAATTTTTGTGGACTGCATTGGGTTTGTAAGTACACACCAAATAGGGAAGATAGATATTGCAAGAGGCATAAGTACTTAGAAACCAAATTGTTGCAAGAAGAGCTAGATGAATGTGCTGAAAGATTCAATATTTTTCATGCCCCTTGTGAACTTTGCAATGAACATGGTCATTTAAAGCTCCAATGCTATTTGTTTCATTATCAAGTCGTTTCCACATATTGTGATAATTTGATTACCCTTGAGCATCATAAAGAGCTTAGCCTTTTTTTGGGTTATGAAGAAATGAAACGTATAACTAAGGATATTCCAAAATTTGCCCTTGATAAAATTCTTGATTTTGATCTAGAAAAGATTTATATGTATTGTGCGGTGAATTGCATTGAAAATCCTTATATTGCCAATTACATAAAGAAAAGAAAACAAATAGAAGATGAAGAGAATACTAATGAAAGGGAAGAGACTTCCCAATATCCTCCTATTATTTCTTATGATGAATCAGGTAACGAGGAGGAGCCTTCTATTCAACCAATCTCATCAATAAGGAGCTCAAAGAGGAAGGTTGAACCCACACATAATGTGAAGAAGAAGAAGAAAAGAAGGAGCAACAAAGGTAGAAATGTATCCCTCCCAAATGATGTTGCTCCTACTACTCATTGTGATGATGGTAATTGCTATACTATTGGTGCTATCAATATTTTTAACGATGTGAGTGATTATGCTTATGATATGAAAGGGCCCAAGCTTGGGGAAGCTATGTTTGATGAGGATGAAATATTTGAGAGTATATTTGCTGGAATTAATGTTTGTCCCAAGCTTGGGGATGCTATGTTTAATGAAGATGATATTTTTAGCATCCCAAGTTTTGATATGCAAAGTTGTTATGATGATAGCATGCCTCCTACTTACGATGATTATATTGATGAAAGTGGATTTGGAAGAGTGTCAACTTTAGGAAGTACTTATCCCATTATTTTGGAGGATGTTGAATTTTATTGTGATGAATACGAAAGTGGATTTGGAAGAGTGTCAACTTTATTTAGTGATTCCACTATCTTGGGAGAGGTTTCAATCGATTATGATGAGAACGAAGTTGCTACTTATGGTGATTATTGTGATGAAACTTATGCTATAAAAAGTTGTGATGATTATATTTACAAATCTTGTCATGATTATGATTACCCTTTTTCTGAACATTACTCTTTTAATGTGGAAACAATTTTTAGTGTTCAAGTCTCTTATGATACTCCCACTATTATTGATGAGAATAATTTTGCTTATGAGGAGAGTAGTAAATTTTCTATGCTAGTAGATCATGAAAAGAATGCTTTAGGTGCTGGTTACATTGTTGAATTCGTTCATGATGCTACTGAAAATTATTATGAGGGAGGAACATATGCTTGTAGGAATTGCAATAATATCAAGTTTCCTCTCTATGTGCTTCAAGTTTTGAAGCTATGCTTGTTTTACCTTCCTATGCTTGTTGATTATTGTTCCCATAAGTTGTTTGCTCACAAAATCCCTATGCATAGGAAGTGGGTTAGACTTAAATGTGCTAGTCATATGCTTCATGATGCTCCCGTTATGTTTCAATTCTTATCTTTTATGTGAGCATCATTGTCATCATCATGCCTAGCTAAAAGGCATTAAAGAAAACCGCTTGTTGGGAGACAACCCAATATTTATCCTTACTGTTTTTGTGTGTCCACATGATTATGCTACTGTAGTAATAATTTTTTATAGGTTTTGTTTCAATAAAGAGCCAAGTAAGACCTTTAGGATAGCTTACGGTGATAGTTGTGTTGATCCTGCTGAAAATCAGAAACTTTTGCACCCAGTAAATTAGTTTTGTTAATTCACAGAAACGTGCTTCTTAGCTGATTCTTTTTGCTCTGGATTGGTACACAAATTTATTAGGACTTCCTAATTTGGTAGGAGTTTTGGAGTTCCAGAAGTAAATGTTTGATACAGATTACTATAGACTGTTCTGTTTTTGACAGATTCTGTTTTCTATGTGTTGTTTGCTTATTTTGATGAATCTATAGGTAGTATCGGAGGATATGAACCATAGATAAGTTGGAGTACAGTAGGTTTAACACTAATATAAATAAAGAATGAGTTCATTACAGTACCTTGAAGTGGTGTTTTGTTTTCTTTCGCTAACGGAGCTCACGAGTTTTCTGTTAAGTTTTGTGTTGTGAAGTTTTCAAGTTTTGGGTAAAGATTCGATGGACTATGGAATAAGGAGTGGCAAGAGCCTAAGCTGGGGATGCCCAAGTCACCCCAAGATAATATTCAATAATATCCAAAATCCTAAGCTTGGGGATGCCCCGGAAGGCATCCCCTCTTTCGTCTTCGTACCATCGGTAACTTTACTTGGAGCTATATTTTTATTCACCACATGATATGTGTTTTGCTTGGAGAGTCATTTCATTTTGTTAGTTTTTGCTTGCTGTTAGTTAGAATAATGTTTTGCATCTTTAGTTTCAATAAAGAAGTCAAGGATAGCCTTTGCCATGCTTATTTTGCTAGTATACATGTTGCTGTTTGAAAACAGAAAGTTTACCGCTGTTGAAACAATTCCCTAGAAAAGTCAGAGAGTGTTATAATGTTGAATCCTTTTGAATATTGAGCTCTAATAAATTTATTACAGTGGGAATTTTAGTTCATAATTTTTGGAGTTAGGGAAGTATTGATACTCCTGCATTCTTTACAGACTGTAGTGTTTTGGCAGATTGCTGTTATGGTTGCATTGTTTGCATATGTTTGCTTAATTAATGATTCTATTTGAGGATAGGAGTATTAAATATGCAGAGGCATTTAGTATACAATGTTGAATAATAATTTTACTGATTTGTTACAGTAGAAAATGATAAGGTTTTGCATTGGTTTATACTAACCTATCTCACGAGTTCTTGTTGAGTTTGTTGTGAATGAAGCTTTTGATAAAAAGAGAAACCATGGTATGAGAGGAATTAAGGAGACACAAAAGTTCAAGCTTGGGGATGCCCAAGGCACCCCAAGATAATATTTCAAGAAGTCTCAAGCATCTAAGCTTGGGGATGCCTCGGTAGGCATCCCACCTTTCTTCTTCAATAACTATCGGTTAGTATCGGTTGAGCCTAAGTTTTTGCTTCTTCACATGAGTTGTGCTATCCTTGCAATGTAGTTTTCTTTAGCTTTGCTTTCTGTTTGAATAAAGTATCAAGATCTGAAATTCTTAAATGAGAGAGCCTTACATGAATTGGAATTTGTTAGAATACTCTATGTGCTTCACTTATATCTTTTGAGCGTGATAATTTTTGCTCTAGTGCTTCACTTAGATCTTTTAGAGCACGGTGGTGGATTTGTTTTAAAGAAACTATTGATCTCTCATGCTTCACTTAGATTATCTTGAGAGTCGTTGATAGCATGGTAATTTGCTTAATGTTAATATACCTGGTATTCAAGATACGTGAAACTTTCTTTTGAGTGAATTGAATACTAAGATAAGTTTGATGCTTGATAATTGTTTTGAGATATGGAGGTGATAATATCAAAGTCGTGCTAGTTGGGTGATTATGAATTCAAAGAATGCTTGTGTTGAAGTTTGCAAGTCCCATAGCATGCACGTATGGTTAAAGTTGTGTAACAAATTTGAAACATAAAGTCTACCTGGCTTGTGCATCCTTATGAGTGGCGGTCAGGGACGAGCGATGGTCTTTTCCTACCAATCTATCCCCCTAGGAGCATGCGCGTAGTACTCGAATTTTTGATGACTTCTAAATTTTTGCAATAAGTATATGAGTTCTTTTGACTAATGTTGAGTCCATGGATTATACGCAATCTCACCTTTCCGCCTTTGCTAGCCTCTTCGGTACCGTGCATTGCCCTTTCTCACCTTGAGAGTTGGCGCAAACTTCGCCGGTGCATCCAAACCCCGTGATACGATATACTCTATCACACATAAACCTCCTTATATCTTCCTCTAAACAGCCAACATACCTACCTATCATGGCATTTCCATAGTCATTCCGAGATATATTGCCATGCAACTTCCACCATCATCATCATGACATACATTACTTTTGTCATATTGCCATTGCATGATCATGTAGTTGACATCGTATTTGTGGCAAAGCCACCATGCATTATTTTCCATACATGTCACTCTTGATTCATTGCACCATCCCAGTACACCGCCGGAGGCATTCATATAGAGTCATATCTTGTTCTAAGTTTCGAGTTGTAATCCTTATGTTGTAATCAATAGAAGTGTGATGATCATCATTATTAGAGCATTGCCCAAATAAAAAAAAATAAAGGCCAAAAAAAAGAAAAAAAGAAAGGCCCAAAAAAAAGAAAATAAAAAGGGCAATGCTACTATCTCTTTTTCCACACTTGTGATTCAAAGTAGCACCTTGTTCTTCATGTAGCGAGTCTCATATATTGTGCTTCAAAGTAGCACCTTGTTCCTCATGTAGTGAGTCTCATAAGTTGTCTTTTTATACTAGTGGTATTTTTTCATTATAGAACTTGGCTTGTATATTCCTACGATGGGCTTCCTCAAATGCCCTAGGTCTTCGTGAGCAAGCGAGTTGGATGCACACCCACTAGTTTTCTTTTGTTGAGCATTCATAGCTCTAGTGCATCCGTTGCATGGCAATCCCTACTCCTCATGTTGACATTAATTGATTGGCATATCCATAGCCCGTTGATTAGCCTCGTTAATGTGGGACTTTCTCCTTTTTTGTCTTCTCCACACAATCCCCATCATCATATTCTATTCCACCCATAGTGCTATATCCATGGCTCACGCTCATGTATTGCGTGAAGGTTGAAAAAGTTCGAGATTATTTAAGTATGAAACAATTGCTTGGCTTGTCATCGGGGGTATAGAAGTTGGGAACATCTTTGTGTGACAAAAATGAAGCATAGCCTAACTATATGATTTTGTAGGGATGAACTTTCTTTTGCCATGCTATTTTGAGAAGACATGATTGCTTTGATTAGTATGCTTGAAGTATTATTATTATTGTGTCAATATGAACTTTTGTCTTGAATCTTTCGGATCTGAATATTCATATAATAATTAAGAAGATTTATATTGAAATTATGCCAAAGTATCACTCCGCATCAAAAATTCTTTTTTATCATTTACCTACTCGAGGACGAGCAGGAATTAAGCTTGGGGATGCTTGATACGTCTCCAACGTATCTACAATTTTTGATTGCTCCATGCTACTTTATCTACTGTTTTAGGCAATATTGGGCTTTATTATCCACTTTTATATTATTTTTGGGACTAACCTATTAACCGGAGGCCCAGCCCAGATTTGCTGTTTTATGCCTATTTCAGTGTTTCGAGGAAAAGGAATATCAGATGGAGTCAAAACGGAACGAAATCAACTGGAGAAGTTATTTTTGGAAGGAAAGCAACCTGGTAGACTTGGAGTGCACGTCAGGGGAGTCCCGGGCTGCCCACAAGGGTGGGGGGTGCGCCCACCCCCTGGGCGCGCCCCCTTCCTCGTGAGCACCCCGGAGGTCCACCGACGTACCCCTTGCACCCATATATACCTACGTACCCTAAAACTTCCAGAACAGAAGATAGATCGGGAGTTCCGCCGCCGCAAGCCTCTGTAGCCACCAAAAACCTCTCGGGAGCCCGTTCCGGCACCCTGCCGGAGGGGGAACCCATCACCGGTGGCCATCTTCATCATCCCGGCGCTATCCATGACGAGGAGGGAGTAGTTCACCCTCGGGGCTGAGGGTATGTACCAGTAGCTATGTGTTTGATCTCTCTCTCTCTCTCATGTTCTCTCTCGTGTTCCTCTATGGCACGATCTTGATGTATCCCGAGCTTTGCTATTGTAGTTGGATCTTATGATGTTTCTCCCCCTCTACTCTCTTGTGATGAATTGAGTTTCCCATTTGAAGTTATCTTATCGGATTGAGTCTTTTATGAGAACACTTGATGTATGTCTTCGATGTATGTTTTGGTGATCAACTTGCGGGTTTCGTGACATTGGGAACCTATGCATAGGGGTTGGCACATGTTCTTGACTCTCCGGTAGAAACTTTGGGGCACTCTTTGAAGTACTTTTATGTTGGTTGGATGAATCTGAGATTGTGTGATGCATATCGTATAATCATGCCCACGGATACTTGAGGTGACAATGGAGTATCTAGGTGACATTAGGGTTTTGGTTGATTTGTGTCTTAAGGTGTTATTCTAGTATGAAATCTATGATGGATTGAGCGGAAAGAATAGCTTTATGTTATTTTACTATGAACTCTTGAATAGATAGAACAGAAAGAATAACTTTGAGGTGGTTTCGTACCCTACCATAATCTCTACGTTTGTTCTCCGCTATTAGTGGCTTTGGAGTGACTCTTTGTTGCATGTTGAGGGCTTGTTATATGATCTATCTATGTTATTATTGTTGAGAGAACTTGCACTAGTGAAAGTATGAACCCTAGGCCTTGTTTCCCATCATTGCAATAGCGTTTACGCTCACTTTTATCATTAGTTACCTTGCTGTTTTTATATTTTCAGATTACAAATACCCATATCTACTATCTATTTTGCACTTGTATCACCATCTCTGCGCCAAACTAGTGCACCTATACAATTTACCATTGTATTGGGTGTGTTGGGGACACAAGAGACTTTTTGTTATTTGGTTGCAGGGTTGCTTGAGAGAGACCATCTTCATCCTACGCCTCCTACGGATTGATAAACCTTAGGTCATCCACTTGAGGGAAATTTGCTACTGTCCTACAAACCTGTGCACTTGCAGGCCCAACAACGTCTACAAGAAGAAGGTTGTGTAGTAGACATCACTGGCGCATCCCGATCAGCGTGTCTTGTCGTTCTTTCCCACGCAGTACCAGCCAGGGAGGCCCTTTGTCCCCTTCTTCCTCACTGCCCTTCCTTCATGAAGCTTGAGGAAGCACTCACTTTTCTATCCACGGCATTCTTGGTTCTGCACTTAGTCTTGAACCTGTGTTGGTTTGGGACGCTAAAGCATCCATGGCTAAATGGTGAAAGCGCCCACCAACCTAGAAAGGCAAAATGGGTCAAAAAGTAGGTTCGTCACTAGATCCGGCCTCCCACCGCCCACCTAGCCACATCCCGGCGACCCTTAGGTATAACTTCCTTCGAAACCGACCCGGCTGCACTGCCGCAGCTCCTCACGTCACTGCATGTGTATCTTTTTCTACTTCTCAGCCCCACTCGTAGATAGGATCGATCGGTTGTTCGGAAGCCACCTAAATTTTAAATATTAAGTGGTAAAACTACTTCATTTAGTCGAATCTAGTACCTGGCTCAAACAGGGAAGAAAGGGTGGGGGTGGCGGGGAGTTGTATCCTGAATCTAGGACTTGGTCCTTAGAGGAAGGAATGGGGGCAAAAAGTAGCAGAGACTGGCTATCCAACTGGTCTCTTGGTCTATGAGGGAAATAAAGGGAAACCCGGTAGAAACTCGATATAGAACCGATCTATTGGTTGGAAAGGGAAAGAAAGTGGGGACTGGGAGACAAGTCAACAGATATCTGACATGGCTTGAGTCTGCGTTGGTATTTCCCCCAAAGAGGAAGGAATGATGCAGCACAGCTACGATAAGTATTTCCCTCAGTTATGAATCCAAGGTTATCAATCCAGTAGGAGAACCAAGAAACACTATGTAAATGGTACCTTCACACAAAGAACAAATACTTGCAACCCAACGCGTAAGAGGGGTTGTCAATCCCTCCATGGTAAAAAGATAGATTAAATTGTATGATACCCGCAAAAAAGATTAAATTGTATGAGATTGGATAAATAGATCTAGTGAGAACTCAAAATAAAATAAGTAAAGATAAATTGCAGCAAGGTACTTTTGGGATTTTGGGATAATGGATCTGAAAACAATATGATAAAAGATAGACCCGGGGCCCGTAGATTTCACTAGTGGCTTCTCTCTAGAAAATAGCATACGGTGGGTAAACAAATTACTGTGGGCAATAGATAGAAGAGAAAGTAATTATGACAATATCAAAGGCAATGATCATGTATATAAGCATCAGTCCAAGATTAGTAGACCAAAACGATTCTGCATCTACTACTATTACTCACACATCAACCGCTATCCAACATGCATCTAGTGTATTAAGTTCATGGAGAAACGAAGTAATGCAATAAGAATGATGACATGATGTAGACAAGATCTATGCATGTAGGACTAGACCCCATCTTTTTATCCTTAATAGCAACGATACATGCGTGCCTCGCTACCCCTTCAATCACTAGGTGAGGACACCACAATATCGAACTCATCACAAAGCACCTCTTCCCATTGCAGGATAAATCAATCAAGTTGGCAAAAAAACCAAAATATGGAAGAAGAAATACGAGGCTATAATAATCATGTATGGATATGAATAGATCTGATCATAAACTCACAATTCATCGGATCCCAACAAACACACAGCAAAAAGTCAATACATCAAATAGATCTCCAAGAAAATCAAGGAGAACATTGTATTGAGAATCAAAAAGAGAGAAGAAGCCATCTAGCTACTGCCTACGGACCTGTAGGTCTATGGTGACCTATTCATGCATCATCGGAGGAGCACCAATGAGGATGGTGAACCCCTCCGTGATCATGTTCCCATCCGGCAGAGTGCCGGAAAAGGACTCTAGATTGGATCTCGCAGTTCTGGAACTTGCGGCGGCTGGAATTGTGTTTCGATCGCTCCCCTAGGGTTTCTGTGATATCTGAGTATTTATAGAGCTGAGAGGCGATGGAGGAGACCTCCATGGGCCCTACCACCCATCAGGGCGTGCTAGGGGCCTCTAGCACGCCCAGGTGGGTGGTGGGCCCCATGGGCCTCCCATCACACACTTTCTTGGCTCCCAAGTTGTCTTCTGAGCTGAAAAAATACTCCAAAAAGTTCCATCATGTTTGTACTATGTTTGATATGGATATTCTGCAAAGTAAAAAATAAGCAAAAAAACAACAACTGGCACTGGGCACTATGTCAATAGGTTAGTCCCAAAAAATGATATAAAGTTGCTATAAAATGAAGGTAAAACATCCATGAATTACAATATAACAATATGGAGTAATAAAAAATTATAGATATGTTGGAGATGTATCAATATCCAATTTGGATATTTGTTGCCCCGAGCCCGTCTTATCTAATGGCACTGGTAAAATGTAGCAATCCCACTGTTAAAGTAAGGATACATTAAACCAATGTTGTTTTCAGTGTAATATCTCCAGTAATATGAATCAATGGCACTGTTTTTCATGTCCTGCTATATTTTCGATTAAGATAGGTAAGTTGTTTATTTTTGTTTGTAATGCAACGGTGCTGATCTGCCTACTCTCTCGTGCCCTTATACCAACTCTTTAGCAATTGTTAATCTAATGTTGTTGGTTAAATGAAGCAATGGCACCATTATAGTAATGTCGTATTTAACGGTTGTCATAGTTAATTTTAATGCCCACACTAATATCTAGGAATGCTGCTGCTTTATAAATTGCTGCTGTCCTTGTATGATTGTCATTTAGATAAGGCACACGCTTATTTTCATTTTATGTATGTTTCATCACTTGTTAGTCACCCTCCTTTCCACCTTTTTGTGCAAAGAGATACACATTTCACCTAGTGGAACTCTGCAGGTAATCTCCTCCAACGGCTAATTAGCCGTCAGCGTCACCACATGGCACTTTCCACAAAATAGGGGGTTTCCCTCTGATTTCATTAAAGGAACCGAACCATCGAGAACCATTATCCGACATCATCTCAGTCTAAACAAGCAGTTATGCCACTACTACTAGAAAGGACTTACTACTAGTAGAGACAAGTTCGCCACATAAGCTAGTTACGTAGGGGGATGCAGCCCCAGCTCGACCAAGTTTGGATTACAACCGAAAAGCTACAACAGAAACATCAAGGGGGAGATAGGGACTGGAAGAGCCAGCTTCAACATCCTAGTCTATGCACCCCTGGCCTCCATCCTTGCGACACACGGTACACCTCACTTGCCACCTGCTCGACCCTAGTACCACTGATAAAATGAAGTAATAATATAGTTATAATAGAGCTACTGTCCTCTATATCATTTCATTTCCAATGTAGATCATGAAAGTGCTTCTCTTTGTTAGTATATGTTTCATCAAGTAGTCCCATTGTTAATGTAATGACATGTTTAAGTGTTTCTGCAAACAGGGCTGCTTAATTTTAGTTGAACTGCACAAACATAGAGATTGGAATGGCTCAAGGCCCCTCCCTGTACTACAGCTGTACATGATGACCCACAAGTATAGGGGATCTATCATAGTCCTTTCGATAAGTAAGAGTGCCGAACCCAACGAGGAGCAGAAGGAAATGATAAGCGGTTTCCAGCAAGGTATTCTCTGCAAGTACTGAAATAAGTGGTAACAGATAGTTTTGTGATAAGATAAATGGTAACGAGCAACAAGTAACAAAAGTAAATAAAGTGCAGCAAGGTGGCCCAATCCTTTTTGTAGCAAAGGACAAGCCTGGATAAACTCTTATAATAGGAAAAGCGCTCCCGAGGACACATGGGAATATCGTCAAGCTAGTTTTCATCATGCTCATATGATTCGCGTTCGGTACTTTGATAATTTGATATGTGGGTGGACCAGTGCTTGGGTACTGCCCTTACTTGGACAAGCATCCCACTTATGATTAACCTCTATTGCAAGCATCCGCAACTACAACAAAAGTATTAAGGTAAACGTAACCATAGCATGAAACATATGGATCCAAATCAGCCCCTTACGAAGCAACGCATAAACTAGGGTTTAAGATTCTGTCACTCTAGCAACCCATCATCTACTTATTACTTCCCAATGCCTTCCTCTAGGCCCAAATAATGGTGAAGTGTTATGTAGTCGACGTTCACATAACACCACTAGAGGTTAGACAACATACATCTTATCAAAATATCGAACGAATACCAAATTCACATGACTACTAATAGCAAGACTTCTCTTGTCCTCAGGAACAAATGTAACTACTCACAAAGCATATTCATGTTCATAATCAGAGGGGATATAATGTGCATAAAGGATCTTAACATATGTTCTTCCACCAAATAAACCAACTAGCATCAACTACAAGAAGTAATCACCACTACTAGCAACCTACTAGCACCAATCCCGGACTTGGAGACAAGAATTGGATACAAGAGATGAACTAGGGTTTGGAGATGAGATGGTGCTGGTGAAGATGTTGATGGAGATGGCCCTCTCCCGATGAGAGGAGCGTTGGTGATGATGATGACGATGATTTCCCCCTCCGGAGGGAAGTGTCCCCGGCAGAACAGCTCTGCCGGAGCCCTAGATTGGTTCCGCCAAGGTTCCGCCTCGTGGCGGCGGAGTCTCATCCCGAAAGGTTGCTTCTTATTTTTTTTCTCATCGAAAGACTTCACATAGGAGAAGATGGGCGTCGGAGAGCCACCAGGGGGCCCACGAGGTAGGGGGGCGCGCCCAGGGGGGAGGGGCGCGCCCCCCACCCTCGTGAGCAGGGTGTGGGCCCCCTGGCCTTCATCTTTGGCGACGATTTTTCTTTATTTCTTTTAAGATATTCCGTGGAGTTTCAGGACTTTTGGAGTTGCGCAGAATAGGTCTCCAATATTTGCTCCTTTTCCAGCCAGAATTCCAGCTGCCGGCATTCCCCCTCTTCAAGGTAAACCTTGTAAAATAAGAGAGAATAGCCATAAGTATTGTGACATATCGTGAAATAACAGCCCATAATGCGATAAATATTGATATAAAAGCATGATGCAAAATGGACGTATCAATTCCCCCAAGCTTAGACCTCGCATGTCCTCAAGCGAAAAGCCGATAACAATGAATATGTCCTCATGTTTAGAAGTAGAGGCATCGATAAAAATAAAATACGGACATGAAGGCATCATGATTATTTTCACAACAACAACATATATATATTTGTCATATGATTACTTATGTTCAAGTGATGATCCTTTCACAAAGCCAAAGTATGAATCCTAAACCTTATTGAGCACCAACAAATTATACCCTCAGTCATTGAAGCAATTGCAATTTATCATAACATCGGAAAGAGTCTATGTCAGAGCTTAAGAGCAACTCCACATACTCAACTATCACTTAGTCCTTCATAATCGCTAACACTCATGCGATACTTGTGGTTATGGAGTTTTAATCGGTCACAGAGAAAGATAGGGGCTTGTAGTTTTGCTCCACAACCTTTTACCTCAAGGGTAATGTCAACTATAATAATTCATGCTCCCCCACATCCAATTAGATATATATATATATATATATATATATCATGTTCTTTCCAACATGCTGAGCTTGCCAAAGGATAAAATGAAAAAGGAAAGGTGAAGATCACCGTTACTCTTGCATAAAGTAGAGGATAATAATAAAAGATAGGCCCTTCGCAGAGGGAAGCAGAGGTTGTCATGCGCGTTTAGGGTTGATGCACAAAATCTTAATGCAAAAGAATGTCACTTTACATTGCCCCTTGTATGTGAACCTTTATTATGCAGTCCGTCGCTTTTATTGCGTCCACAACAAGTTTGTGCAAATTTTATTTTCTTCGCACTAATAAGTCATGCATATTTAGAGAGCAAGTTTTATTGCTTGCACCGATGACAACTTACTTGAAGGATCTTACTCAATCCATAGGTAGATATGGTGGACTCTCATGGCAAAACTGGTTTAAGGGTATTTGGAAGCACAAGTAGTATTTCTACTTAGTGCTGAGAATTTGGCTAGCATGAGGGGGAAAGGCAAGCTCAACACGGTAGAGGAACCATGACAACATACTTTATCTCAGATGTAAGAAAACATAACTCATTATATTGTCTTCCTTATCCAACATCAACTCTTTAGCATGTCATATTTTAATGAGTGCTCCCAATCATAAAAGATGTCAATGATAATATATCTATATGTGAAACCTCTCTTTCCTTATTACTTCCTATTAATTGCAATGATGACCAAAGCTATATTTGCCAACTCCCAAACACTTTAAATCATCATACTCTTTCTATGTGAAGTCATTACTTTCAATAAGATCAATATGAACTCTTGATTCTTTTTATTCTTTTTTTCTTTATTCACCCAAGATCATGCCAAAATAATCAAGCCCTTGACCCAACACTAATCTTTATTATATAAAGCTCACGGACTCGATTGCATAGAGGGATCATAAAGCAAAACTCAAAACTAGATCATGCCATGACTTTATTCTACTAAATCAAGATACTACTAATAGGATCGAACTAAGAAAAACGGTAAAGATAGGAGTTGTGATGGTGATACGATACTGGGGCACCTCCCCCAAGCTTGGAAGTTGCCAAGGGGAGTGCCCATACCCATGTGATTATATCTCCCTCTTTGTTGTTGGCGGTGGAGGTGTTGTTGATGATGGAAGCTTGTCGTCCACCTTCCATGGCATAGGCTCACCCTCATAGAAGGATGATCGAGTCTCCGGAATCCTCAAATCTGCAACGGAAATAGCTCAAAACAAAAACAGAGGATATTTGCGTGATACAGTCGTCAAAACCTTCAGGAGAATATATAATGAATTTTTACCGACCAAAATACGTATCGTGCAAGAAAACAGAGTCCGGAGGGCTCACGAGGTAGGGGGGCGCGCCCTCCACCCTCATGGAGGCCTCGTGTCCTCCCCGGACTGCTACTTATTTTTCTATTTTTCTAAATATTCGAAAACGGAGAAATATTGCTTTAAAAATTGTTTTGGGGTCGGTTTACTTACCGTACCACATACCTATTCCTTTTTGGAGTCTGGAACGTTCTGGAAAGTGTCCCTTATGTATTCCTCCGGGGTTACGGTTTCAATAATATTGGATTCAACATTTATGGGATTACTTGAGATATAATGTTTGATTCTTTGACCGTTTACCACCTTCAGATTTGTGCCTGCGAAGTTGTTGATTTTTATGGCACCGGAACGATAGACCTCCTCGATAACGTAAGGACCTTCCCATTTGGAGAGAAGTTTTCCTGCAAAAAATCTTAAATGGGAGTTCTATAGTAATACATAATCACCTACATTAAACTCACACTTTTGTATCCTTTTGTCATGCCATCTTTTAACTTTTTCTTTAAATAACTTGGCATTTTCATAGGCTTGGGTTCTCCATTCATCAAGAGAGCTAATATCAAATAACCTCTTCTCACCGGCAAGTTTGAAATCATAGTTGAGCTCTTTAATAGCTCAATATGCCTTATGTTCTAATTCAAGAGGTAAATGACATGCTTTTCCATAAACCATTTTATACGGAGACATACCCATAGGATTTTTGTATGCAGTTCTATAGGCCCATAATGCATCATTCAGTTTTTTGGACCAATTCTTTCTAGACCTATTGACAGTCTTTTGCAAAATTAATTTGAGCTCTCTAATGCTCAACTCTACCTGACCACTAGACTGCGGGTGATAAGGGGATGCAATTCTATGATTAACATCGTATTTAGCAAGCATCTTATGGAAAGCACCATGAATAAAGTGTGAACCACCATCAGTCATTAAGTATCTAGGGACTCCAAACCTCGGAAAAATAACTTCCTTAAGCATTTTAATAGAAGTGTTATGATCAGCACTACTAGTTGGAATAGCTTCTACCCACTTAGTGACATAATCAACAGCAACTAGAATATGAGCGTAACCATTAGAGGCAGGAAAAGGTCCCATATAATCAAAGCCCCAAACATCAAATGGCTCAATAACAAGTGAATAATTCATAGGCATATCTTGACGTCTACTGGTATTACCAATTCTTTGACATTCATCGCAAGATAAAAAAAACTTACGGGCATCCTTGAAGAGAGTAGGCCAATAAAACCCGGATTGCAATACCTTATTTGCAGTTCTATCTCCAGCGTGGTGTCCTCCATAGGCTTCGGAGTGACACTTACGTAGGATCTGTTCCTGTTCATGCTCAGGTACACAACGTCTAATAACACCACCTACTCCTTCTTTATAAAGATGTGGGTCATCCCAAAAGTAATGTCGCAAGTCATAGAAAACTTTTTCTTTTGTTGGTATGTGAAGCTAGGCGGTATAAATTTAGCAACAATATAATTAGCATAATCAGCATACCACGGAGTGCTACGAGAAGTACTTATGACATTTAATTGCTCATCAGGAAAGCTATCATCTATAGGTAGTGGGTCATCAAGAACATTCTCTAGCCTAGACAAGTTGTCTGCAACGGGGTTCTCAGCTCCTTTTTTATCAACAATATGTAAATCAAATTCTTGGAGCAAGAGAACCCATCTAATGAGTCTAGGTTTAGCATCTTTCTTTTCCATAAGATATTTAATAGCAGCATGATCGGTGTGAATAGTTACTTTAGAATCAACAATATAGGGTCTGAATTTATCACAGGCAAACACAACTGTTATGGCGCTGCTAGAAGGAGGGTGCGAGAGGGCCGGCCGGGGGCCTTTTTGCCCACGGCCGGGCAAGAGGGAAGAGGATTTCCTTCTTAATTCTTGCTTGATTAGATTGATAGATCTCCTCTTTTTATATAGAGAGGTTTACTTGACTCCCAAGCAAGGCTTACTTGAACCTTAAGAAAGCGACCCTTATCTCTAATTAACCCTAAGACTAACGGGCTATACCGCCAGCCCAGGCCCATTACGTACTCTAACACTACACCCCACCTGGACATGCAGCTTGTCCTCGAGCTGCAGCCTAACCAACTTATAACCATGACTCGATGCAACACAAATCTAACACCTAAAAACAAGCCTTTTACATATCGGCTTGTGTTATTACTCTCAAACTGAAATAGACTGGGATGCTTTATTTTGGACGTGCACGTGTACAGCCACCTGGATCCCATGGACACTACCTGGACAAAAGAAGTGCATGTGTATGGCTGTTGGTCTGCACTGCACAGGAAAGAGTGGAGGGCTTGCGATGGAGAATTTCGAGGAGGGGTGCGCCCCCCCCCCCAACCGCTGATGTCGCAGACTTTGAGGTCGCTGCCCATGGGGAAAACAGCATGCCCGCCGCCCGTGGGGAAACCGCATGCCCAAGATCCTCGACGCAGCGGACGAGATCGAGGTCCTTTGCCCACCGAAGGGCAACTTGGAGGAGCGGCAGCTGCGGACCACGCATCTCCCGCACACGCCGACGCGCTAGGAGGCTTCGCGCAGCAGCCTGCCACCGCCGACACGTGGCGGGTAGCGATTCAAGATGGAAGCAGTGACCGCGACGGTGGGGACTTGATCTGCTGGATGTGGACGCCCTGGGATGGCGGCGGCGCTGATGGGAACGAGGTCGTCGCACTCCCGTCATAGGGCATCCCATACTGGGCGGCAGAGCTGACCGGCGGTGGCTGCTGCAGCTGCAGTGTCGCGCCGGGCGCGGCGGAGGCCGCCAGGAGCGGCGGCTGCCACTGCAGCCAGGGCTGGGCGGTGGTGGCGATGGATGGCAGTTGCAGCGGCCCGGCGAGCGCGGCGAAGGCCGCCTGGTGCGGCGGCTGCCACGGCAGCCACGGCGGCGCGGGGGCGGCGATGGGCGGCGCAGCTGGGTGCGGCCCATAGGACCCGGCCAAGAACAGGTGGATCTCCTGGACCGTCTGGGTTAGGTCCCGCAGCACCCCGGACACCTCCTCCCAAGTGAGGACGGCGGGGGCGGGCGCGATGGAGGATCCCGGTGCAGGCAGGAGCGGGGCGACGGTTGTGGTGGTTGCCAGAGGCGACATGGTAACCGACAGCGGAAGAGATGGGATTGGCGGCGGTGAAGACATGATCGAACCGAAGCTAGCTGATACCAAATTGTTATGGCGCTACTAGAAGGAGGGTGCGAGAGGGCCGGCCAGGGGCCTTTTTGCCCACGGCCGGGCAAGAGGGAAGAGGATTTCCTTCTTAATTCTTGCTTGATTAGATTGATACATCTCCTCTTTTTATATAGAGAGGTTTACTTGACTCCCAAGCAAGGCTTACTTGAACCCTAAGAAAGCGACCCTTATCTCTAATTAACCCTAAGACTAACGGGCTATACCGCCAGCCCAGGCCCATTACGTACTCTAACACAACTACTAAGAGTTCCTTTTCAGTAGTAGCATACTTTCTTTGAGCATTGTCTAGAGTCTTACTAGCATAATGGATAACATTTAATTTCTTATCAACTCTTTTCCCTAGAACAGCACCTACAACATAATCACTAGCATCACACATAATTTCAAAGGGTAAATTCCAATCAGGTGGCTGAACAATAGGTGCAGAGACTAATGCTTTCTTAAGTATTTCAAATGCTTCTACACAATCATCATCAAAGACAAATGGTACATCTTTTTGTAATAAATTAGTCAGAGGCCGAGAAATTTTTGAGAAGTCCTTAATGAACCTCCTATAAAATCCGGCGTGACCAAGGAAACTTCTTATACCTTTGATGTCCTTGGGACATGGCATCTTTTCAATAGCGTCAACCTTGGCTTTATCAACTTCAATACCTCTTTCAGAAACTTTGTGCCCCAAGACAATACCTTCATTAACCATAAAGTGGCACTTTTCCCAATTCAAGACAAGATTAGTTTCTTCACTTCTCTTCAAAACTCGATCAAGATTGTTCAAGCAATCATCAAAAGAGGAACCATAGACGGAAAAGTCGTCCATGAAAACCTCACAAATATTTTCACAAAAATCAGAGAATATAGCCATTATGCATCTTTGAAAGGTAGCAGGTGCATTACATAAACCAAAAGGCATACGTCTATAAGCAAAAGTACCAAAAGGGCATGTAAAAGTAGTCTTTGATTGATCTTTAGCCGACACAGGTATTTGAGAGAAACCAAAATAACCATCTAGAAAGCAATAATGTGTATGTTTGCATAATCTTTCTAGCATTTGATCAATAAAAGGTAAGGGGTAATGATCTTTCTTAGTAGCTTTATTTAATTTGCGGAAATCAATTACCATCCTATAACCTGTGATAATTCTTTGGGGGATCAATTCATCTTTATCATTAGGGACAACAGTAATACCTCCGTTCTTAGGGACACAATGGACAGGACTTACCCACTGACTATCAGCAATGGGGTAAATTATACCTGCCTACAGAAGCTTGAGTATTTCCTTTCTTACCACTTCTTTCATTTTAGGATTCAAACGTCGTCGAGGATCACAAACTGGTTTGGCATCAGCTTCCAAATTTATTTTATGTTGACATAGAGTGGGACTGATGCCCTTAAGATCATCCAGAGTATATCCAATAGCGGCACGGTGCTTTTTTAGAGTTTTCAATAATCTTTCTTCTTCATGCTCTGAAAGGTTAGCACTAATAATAACAGGATATATTTTCTTTTCATCAAGATAAGCATACTTAAGATTATCAGGCAACAGTTTAAGCTCAAACACGGGATCACCCTTGGGTGGAGGAGGATCCCCTAGGATTTCAACAGGCAAATTGTGTTTCAGAATAGGTTTCTGTTTAATGAATACTTCATCTATTTCCCTTCTTTCATTCATGAACATCTCATTTTCATGGTCTAGCAAATAGTATTCTAAAGGATCACTAGGAGGTACAACAATAGAAGCAAGACCAATAATTTCATCCTTACTAGGCAATTCTTCCTCACGATGTTGTTTACTAAATTTATAGAAATTAAACTCATGAACCATATCATCCAAGCCAATAGTAACAACATTCTTTTCGCAGTCTATCTTAGCATTAACAGTATTTAAGAAGGGTCTACCAAATATAATGGGACAAAAGCTATCTTGTGGAGAACCAAGAACAAGAAAATCAGTGGGATATTTGGTTTTCCCACACAAGACTTCAACATCTCTAACAATTCCCATTGCAGATATAGTATCTCTATTGGCAAGTTTAATTGTAACATCAATATCTTCTAACTCAGCAAGTGCGATATCATGCATAATTTCGTTATGTAAGTCAATGGGTATAACACTAGCACTAGAACCCATATCACATAAGCCATGATAACAATGATCTCCTATTTTAACAGAAATAACAGGCACGCCTACCACGGGTCTATGTTTATCTCTATCGCAGGGTTTAGCAATTCTAGCAGTTTCACCAGAGAATTCAATGACATGCCCATCAATATTATCGGACAAGAGATCTTTAACAATAGCAATATTAGGTTCTACTTTGACTTTCTCAGGAGGTGTATAAGTTCTAGTATTGCTTTTACGAACAACAGTTGAAGCTTTAGCATGATCCTTTACTCTAGCAGGGAAAGGTAGTTTCTCAACATAAGAGGTAGGAACAATAGGATCATTATAAGTGATGGTTTCTTCTTCAACTTTAATAGGTGCAACTACTTTTACTTCTATGGGAGGATGATATTTAAACCACTTCTCCTTGGGGAGATCAACATAAGTAGCAAAAGATTAACAGAAAGAGGCTACTATCTCAGAGTCAAGTCCATATTTAGTGCTAAACTTACGGAAAATATCTGTATCCATAAAACATTTAACACAATCAAACTTAGGTGTCATACCTGACTCCTTACCTTCGTCGAGGTCCCAATCTTCAGAGTTGCATTTAATTCTATCCAATAAATTCCATCTGAATTCAATAGGCTTCATCATAAAAGAGCCAGCACAAGAAGTATCGAGCATGGTTTTATTATTATCAGAGAGCCGAGCATAAAAATTCTGAAGAATTGTCAATTTTGAGAGCTCATGATTGGGGCATGAATATAACATGGATTTAAGCCTCCCCCAAGCTTGAGAGATGCTTTCTCCTTCGCGAGGCCAAAAATTATATATATAAATGCGATCACGATGAACAAGATGCATAGGGTAATACTTTTGATGAAATTCCAATTTCACTCTTTTATAGTTCCATGATCTCGTATCATCACATAGCCTATACCATGTCGATGCGTCTCCCTTCAAAGATAAAGGGAAAGCCTTCTTCTTAACAACATCATCGGGTATGCCTGCAAGTTTAAATAATCCACAAATATCATCCAAATAGCGTAGATGCTCGTCAGGATGCTTTGTTCCATCTCTTGTAGAAGTATTAGCCAGCAGTTTTTCCATAATACCCGAAGGAATTTCAAAAGGAGTTTCATTTTCAATAGGTTCAGTAGGTTGACAAGCAACTCTTTGCTCTACTGGACGGGGTGAAGATACCCCGAACAAGCCCCTCAGAGATTCACTTTCCATAGTAACAAGTGACAGAAAATTTCAGCACACTATATACATTTTTGCTTACCAAATTCCACTTACCAAAGGCGCTACACTCCCCGGCAATGGCACCAGAAAAGAATCTTGATGACCCACAAGTATAGGGGATCTATCGTAGTCCTTTCGATAAGTAAGAGTGTCGAACCCAACGAGGAGCAGAAGGAAATGATAAGCGGTTTTCAGCAAGGTATTCTCTGCAAGTACTGAAATAAGTGGTAACAGATAGTTTTGTGATAAGATAAATGGTAACGAGCAACAAGTAACAAAAGTAAATAAAGTGCAGCAAGGTGGCCCAATCCTTTTTGTAGCAAAGGACAAGCCTAGACAAACTCTTATAATAGGAAAAGCGCTCCCGAGGACACATGGGAATATCGTCAAGCTAGTTTTCATCACGCTCATATGATTCGCGTTCGGTACTTTGATAATTTGATATGTGGGTGGACCGGTCCTTGGGTACTGCCCTTACTTGGACAAGCATCCCACTTATGATTAACCTCTATTGCAAGCATCCGCAACTACAACAAGAGTATTAAGGTAAACCTAACCATAGCATGAAACATATGGATCCAAATCATCCCCTTACGAAGCAACGCATAAACTAGGGTTTAAGCTTCTGTCACTCTAGCAACCCATCATCTACTTATTACTTCCCAATCCCTTCCTCTATGCCCAAATAATGGTGAAGTGTTATGTAGTCGACGTTCACATAACACCACTAGAGGTTACACAACATACATCTTATCAAAATATCGAACAAATACCAAATTCACATGACTACTAATAGCAAGACTTCTCCCTTGTCCTCAGGAACAAACGTAACTACTCACAAAGCATATTCATGTTCACAATCAGAGGGGATATAATGTGCATAAAGGATCTGAACATATGATCTTCCACCAAATAAACCAACTAGCATCAACTACAAGGAGTAATCAACACTACTAGCAACCTACTAGCACCAATCCCGGACTTGGAGACAAGAATTGGATACAAGAGATGAACTAGGGTTTGGAGATGAGATGGTTCTGGTGAAGATGTTGATGGAGATTGCCCTCTCCTGATGAGAGGAGCGTTGGTGATGATGATGACGATGATTTCCCCCTCCCGGAGGGAAGTGTCCCCGGCAGAACAGCTCTGCCGGAGCCCTAGATTGGTTCCGCCAAGGTTCCGCCTCGTGGCGGCGGAGTCTCGTCCCAAAAGGTTGCTTCTTATTTTTTTTCTCATCAAAAGACTTCATATAGGAGAAGATGGGCGTCGGAGAGCCACCAGGGGGCCCACGAGGTAGGGGACGCGCCCAGGGGGGAGGGGCGCGCCCCCCAACCCTCGTGAGCAGGGTGTGGGCCCCCTGGCCTTCATCTTTGGTGACGATTTTTCTTTATTTCTTTTAAGATATTCCGTGGAGTTTCAGGACTTTTGGAGTTGCGCAGAATAGGTCTCCAATATTTGCTCCTTTTCCAGCCAGAATTCCAGCTGCCGGCATTCCCCCTCTACATGGTAAACCTTGTAAAATAAGAGAGAATAGCCATAAGTATTCTGACATATCGTGAAATAACAGCCCATAATGCGATAAATATCGAAATAAAAGCATGATGCAAAATGGACTTATCAGTACACTAATGTTCATCACTTGCAGAAGGTGTTTCGGGAAGAAGTGGGTCAATTTCCAGTATCTGGCCTACCGTATGAGGTGTCGCAGGGTCCATCTCCCCCTCGCAGCATGGCATACTGTGATATTGTTGTATTTTTTAATAAAGGTATTATATGACAATCTTTTCCGATAAAGAAAATGAAGTTTCTTCTATTTATTAGAGTATGTTTCATCAACTAGTGCCACTATAATGTAATCATGTTTTTTCATTATCTGTGCAAACAGGGTTATTCGGCAACTTTTTAGTGGAACTGCACAAATGTTTGGATGGAACAAACATATATGCAGAGTGCTGAAGCACATATATCTAACATAAACATGGCTTGGAAAATCACAGATGCTCGGATGGTTCCTCAAGTTCTTGCCGACCCTGCAGAACATTTTAATCTGCTGGTATTTGACGTGCAATTTACTTGCTTCAGTGTTGCATTAAATCCTCTAATCAAATAGCTTATATTGGCACTTTTCTAGGGAGTACTTTTTTCTGAAAGGACCAATCGATTTTTCTTTATCTGTACACATTCTCACAACTTTGTTTTAGTTCCAGAGCTCTTTTAGGGTGATTGGCATAATACTCAGAGTACTACCGAGTACTTACCCGTACAATTTTTATTATCCATCAAACTGATTGTAAGCATAGTAGATGGAAGATTAGGTCTAGTGAGAAGCTTACCTTAAACCCTATAGCCGCCGTTGAGCGAGGCGAGCCGCGAGGGAACCATGGAGAACGGCGGGCAAGCAACGTTGCGCCATCCGACCTTCTCCTCTTGCGGTGGGAGAACGAATACTCTACACCATACTTGATCGATTTGTCATCCTCTTGATGCTCGAACTTCGATTTGTATGCCCACCACCTCTACCTGACTTTCACCTCGGGAGAATCTGTCTACTCCATCGCGCAGAGGAGATACTGGATGAACTCAAAGGACTGCGACATGACTGCTGTCAGGGATTACATCGCCGCCCTCATGGCCGTCGTCTTGCACTTTCTCATACATTGCCACATGGCCCTCACCATCCTTGAAATCTCCCACTCATTGTCAAACCAAGTCAGGATCTCCTTCAACCTAGCTAACTTTGACTGATCACTGCCGGTGATCTGCATGATTTGCTTCTGCATCCTCTCCATAGATATGCTTCTGAGAGGTGCGATGCTGGCTTTGGAAGATGAGAGGAGAGAAGGTGGTCTTGCAATGGAGAAGAGGTAGATCCAAGAAGGTGGTTATGCAGTGGAGAAGATGGAGAGGAGAGGGGTGGTTATGTAATGGAGAAGAGGGAGTGGCAAGACGGTGGTTTTATTCTGCAGTGAACATGCAACTATATGTGTGTCGTAAAAAATTGGAATTATCCAGGGTTCGTTTGGAAATTTTATACATTAAATTGGTTTTCTAGCCATTTCAGGTGCACAATTCAAAATTGAAGCACATGCTCCAGTCCATAAAAAACAGGTTGCAAAATCAAAAGTTTGTCCTTGGTTGCAAGCTTAGGTCACATGCAAGAAATGAGAATGAATGTCAAACACCTTGACACTGTCGCTCAGCCGCTAACATTGAGATACATGCTTTTAACATTCTAGTAAATCGAAAACTCTTCTGAAATTCATGAAACTTGACATGATATGATGGAACGGCAGCGACATGCCGTGGTAAAAATATTGTCCCATTTGGGGCAGGTGTGGGTATAAGCTTCTAGCAAACTAGAGCTTCTCTCACAACAAGCCTGATGGTTTTAGTAGGGTACATGCCACCTTGGGGGATGAAACAATATATGTTGCCTCTTCTTACTTTCAAAATGTTTCTCGTGTCAACATAGATCAACATGAGTGGTGTGTCAATTTTTGGGATTTTTTGGGGTTCGCTTGGACATGTTTATACATTAACTGAGTTTTCTATGCATTCATGTGCATAATTAAAATTGAACGACAGGTACATGCTCTAATGCATATAAATTAGTTGAAAATTCAAATATGTGTCCTTGATTGCATGCTTAGGTCTCATGCAAGAAATGTGAATGAATGTTAAACACCCTGCCACCGTCACTCGGCCGCAAACATTGAGATACCTGGTTTTTAAAATATAGTAAATCCAAAACTCATCTGAAATTCATGAAATTTGGCATGCTATCATGGAGCGGCATCAACATGCCGTGGTAATATTTTGTCCCATTTGGGACAGGTTTGGGGATATGCTTCTCACAAACTAGAGGTTTTCAGAACAAGCCTGATGGTATCGGTAGGGAACGTCCCACCTTTGGGGACGAAATGATATCCATTGCCTCTTATTGCTTTCAAAAAATTTCTTGTGTCAACATAGTACAACAGGAGTGTTATGTCAGTTTTTGGGATTTTTTGGGGTTCGTTTTGACATTTTTATGCATTAATTGAGTTTTCAATGCATTTGTGAGCATAATTCAAATTTGAACTACATGCACATGCTCTAATGCATATAAATTGGTTGAAAATTCAAATTTGTGTCCTTGGTTGCATGCCTATGTCCCAGATAAGAAATGGGAATGAATGTCAAACACCCTGCCACCGTCACTCGGCCGCAAACATTGAGGTTCCTGGTTTTAAATTCTAGTAAATCCAAAACTCGATTGAAATTCATGAAACTTGGCATGCTATCATGGAGCGGCATCAACATGTCGTGGTAATTTTTTTCCCATTTGGGGTAGGTTTGTGGATATGCTTCTCACAAACCAAAGGATCTCACAACAAGCCTGATGGTTTCGGCATGGAACGTCCCACCTTTGGGCAAGAAATGATATCCGCTGCCTCTTATTGCTTTCAAACTTTTTCTAGTGTCAACACAGAACAACAGGAGTGTTGTGTCAATTTTTAGGATTTTTCGGGGTTCGTTTGGACATTTTTATGTATTAATTGAGTTTTCAATGCATTTATGTGCATAATTCAAATTTGAACTACATGCACATGCTCTAATGCATATAAATTGGTTGAAAATTCAAATATGTGTACTTGGTTTCATGCTTAGGTCCCATGCAAGAAATGGGAATGAATGTCAAACACCCTGCCACCTTCACTCGGCCACAAACATTGAGATTCCTGGTTTATAAATTCTAATAAATTCAAAACTTGTCTGAAATTCATGAAACTTGGCATGCTATCATGGAGAGGCATCAACACGCCATAGTAAATTTTTTGTCCCATTTGGGGTAGGTTTGGGTATGAGCTTCTCACAAACCAGAGCTTCTCACAACAAGCCTGATGGTTTCAGACTTTCAGTAGGGAACGTCCCACCTTTCGGGACGAAATGATATCAACTGCCTCTTATTGCTTTCAAAAAAATTCTAGTGTGAACATAGAACAACAGGAGTGTTGTGTCAATTTTTGGGATTTTTTAGGGTTCATTTGGACATTTTTATGCATTAATTGAGTTTTCGATGCATTTATGTGCATAATTCAAATTTGAACTACATGCACATGCCTAATGCATATAAATTGGTTGAAAATTCAAATTTGTGTCCTTGGTTGCATGCTTAGGTCCCATGCAAGAAATGGGAATGAATGTCAAACACCCTGCCACCGTCACTCGGCCGCAAACATTGAGACTCCTGGTTTTTAAATTCTAGTAAATCTTAAACTCGTATGAAAATCATGATACTTGGCATGCTATCATGGAGCAGCATCAACATGCCGTGGTAATTTCTTTGTCCCATTTGGGGCAGGTTTTGGTATAAGCTTCTCACAAACCAGAGCTTCTCACAACAAGCCTGATGGTTTCAGTAGGGATCAACGTCCCACCTTCGGGGACGAAATGATATCCGTTGCCTCTTATTGCTTTCAAAATGTTTCTAGTGTCAACATAGAACAACAGGAGTGTTGTGTTAAATCTTGCAAATTTTTGGGGTTTGTTTGGACATTTTTATATATTAACTGGGTTTTCTAGGCATTTTATGTGCATAATTCAAATTTGAACTACATGCACATGCTCCAGTGCATACAAATTGGTTGTAAAATCAAATCTTTGTCCTTGGGTGCATGCTTAGGTCCCATGCAAGAAATGGGAATGAATTTCAAACACCAGGGCACTGTTGATTGCCGGCAGAACATTGAGATACTTTGTTTTTAAATTCTAGCAAATCCAAAACTCGTCTGAAATTCATGAAACTTGGCATGCTATCATGGAATGGCACCCGACATGATGTGGTATTTTTCATGTCCGTTTTGAGAGAAGAAGCACTCGAATAACAACCAAGAAAGGCATTTTCAAACAAATTGATGCCACTCTAACATCGCAAACGTTTGTATAATTAAAATCATGTGAGTTCTGTTAACCATTCACCTGACGCCACGTGTCTTGGTTTTAATGGCTATAGGAGGTGCCGTGCGGACAGCTGCTTGACTGACCGGGAGGCGTGCGAGCGCAGTCTGGTGCGTAGGCTAACCGAGAGGCGTGCAAGCTATCCTCCAATGCGCAGGCTCACCAGGAAGCGTCCGAGCTATACACTGCGCAGGCTCACTAGGAATCGAGCCCTTTGACTTCCATGGCCGCCCGCCTTCCTCTCCATTAATGGCGCCCGAGCCGCTGCTTAATACGGGCTATCACAAACGATTTAACAGGGAAAATTGTGTGTGTTGCACCTGCGAAGGGAAACGTTTTCCTTGCACTACTGCAGGATGCTGCTAACGCGGCACTACGATCAGAGACCCTTCGACGAAACTGTGTGCGATGCAATAATCGCAAACAGTGGTATAAAAAACCGTAAAAAAAGTGTAAAATGTTTGTGATGGCGGAGACATCAAACACGGTTCAGATTTTACTTGCGTGTGTGATGCTAGGCATACGGTTGATCCAGCAGAACTGTTTGCAATGAGGAAGAACAACAGAAACAGGCAGCCATATCAATGTGTGTGCGATCATACAGTTTGCTTCGATGAACTGTGTTCTATTAGGGAATGCAACAGAAATAGTCAGCCAGTTCAAGGTGTGTGTGATATACAACATACGATTCACTCAGACAAATTGTTTTTGATTAGGCAAGAGTACGGAAACGGTTCATCTTAACAAGATGTGTGATATGCGGCATTTGCGATCAGCCAAAAGAACACAAACGATTTGTGTAAGCCATATGTGTGTGTGATACGCAGCAAATAGCCCACTCGGATTAACTGTTTGCGATGAGAAATTATAACATAGACGGTTACTATAGTAAGTTCGTGAGCGATTCTGTTCATACAAAAAACTTTGAAAAATTCAAACTAGTTGCTTGTGTATAAACAATTACCAAAAAGTAACAAGATAGACCTTCTTGAAGCCAATCAACATGTGTTCAAAAAACAAAAAATGTCAAAAATTACAAAACAAAGACCTTGATAGACCTTGTTGCTGTAGATCCCTCTTTGCAACCTTTATTGTGCAACACAATGGAAATGGTTCAACTGAACAATATGTGTGTGATACGCGGCAAACAGGTCCGTGATCAGAAATGTGTGCGAAGACCAATAATAACACAGACGATTGCTGCTAATAAGCCGTGTGATTAATGGTGCCTGAGCCGCTGTTATTCTTCTGTGGATAGAGCAAATCACACGGCTTATTAGCAGCAATCGTCTGTGTTATTATTGGTCTTCGCACACATTTCTGATCACGGACCTGTTTGCCACGTATCACACACATATTGTTCAGTTGAACCATTTCCATTGTGTTGTGCAATAAAGGTTGCAAAGAGGGATCTACAGCAGCAAGGTCTATCAAGGTCTTTGTTTTGTATTTTTTGACATTTTTTGTTTTTTGAACACATGTTGATTAGCTTCAAGAAGGTCTATCTTGTTACTTTTCGGTAATTGTCTATACACAAGCAATTAGTTTGAATTTTTCAAAGTTTTTTGTACGAATAGAATCGCTCACGAACTTACTATAGTAACCGTCTATGTTATAATTTCTCATCGCAAACAGTTCATCCGAGTGGGCTATTTGCTGCGTATCACACACACATCTGGCTTACACAAATCGTTTGTGTTCTTTTGGCTGATCGCAAATGCCGCATATCACACACATCTTGTTAAGATGAACCGTTTCCGTACTCTTGCCTAATCAAAAACAATTTGTCTGAGTGAAACGTATGTTGTATATTACACACACCTTGAACTGGCTGACTGTTTCTGTTGCATTCCCTAATAGCACACAGTTCATCGGAGCAAACTGTATGATCGCACACACACTGATATGGCTGCCTGTTTCTGTTGTTCTTCCTCATCACAAACAGTTCTGCTAGATCAACAGTATGCCTAGCATCGCACACGCAAGTAAAATCTGAACCGTGTTTGATGTCTCCGCCATCGCAAACATTTTACACCTTTTGACGGTTTTTTATACCACCGTTTGCGATTATTGCATCGCACACAGTTTGGTCGAAGGGTCTCTGATCGTAGTGCCGTGTTAGCAGCATCCTGCAGTAGTGCAAGGAAATTTTTTCCCTTTGCAGGTGCAACACACACAATTTTCCCTGTTAAATCGTTTGCGATAGCGTTTCCATTGCACACGATATTAACAATTTTATCGTTTACGTTATTGAATGCATCACACATGGTGCGTAGAAGAAACTGTGTGGCAAAGGCTATCCATCACACATAGATTTTATGTTGTAAACGTTTGCGCAAGGTGGCCTAACGCAAACAGTTTGCAAGAGAATGTCGTGTGTGTTCATAGATCCAACAAGGTTTATTCCTAGAAACTGTGTGTGTTTCCTGAGGTCATCGCCCACAGTGTTTTCTGAATAACCGTTTGCAATAGAAAAACCTGCTAATTGGCCAATTAGCAGGCTAATTTCCCTATTATTAATAATACATTTATTAATCTTATTGACATTCATATTAAGCACACAATATGTTTCATTTCCATATTACGGAAGCAGGATTTCATAATTGAAATACATCAGAGTACAACATGATATAGCTTCAGCACTCAGCTACCCCATTACATAACTACACCAGCACCAATTTCATTATGTACATAAATATCTTCTCTATATTGGAAATGGGGCAAAGGAAAAAAAAGGCAAGGTATAATAGTTAGTACCATCTTGTACCTACCTGATGTCTTCATTATGCAGACAAAGATCTTGTTGTTTTTTCTCGCTAATTTCTTTATCCTAACAATCTCTCTGAGTTTCTTGACTTGATTGATATTCATGGACAACTCATTCCCCATATGCAAAAATGGTCAAACAGTGGGTCAACACCTCTGACAGCAGGACCTACATGTGCAAGACCAAATTGTTGAAAGTCTAAATATTAGAATGGTTCCTGCAATTGCACAATAATGTGCTATTAGACAACGGACCATGCACATGCTAACCTCGATTGTAAACCTTAGTGCTTCCCATTGTTTTCCTGCAACACATATAAGGTAGTTAATCATCTGGTTTAGTAAGGGTTCGCATGCTATCGGTAAAATATGTTGATAAAAAATAAGCACATTGCAGATTCATCATATTAATTCAAGCCACATGGAAAACCCATTTATCCAAACCAAGCATGGTTAAGAACTAGGAAATATAGCACTTGTATATGTTTCTCATGTATTAAGTGCAGCCAAATTCCATTTATTCCTCACATGCACAACAATTCAAAATTCTACCCATGACAATTGGACATCGCATTGCAGAATTGAACCAAGCAGTTTACAGAACACCACAAAAATGAACCAAACATTAACTGAGCACCACTTGGCACAATATAACATACTCCTAATAGAATATCAGATAGTTAACCAAACCAAGCATGCTTAACAACTCGGAAATATAGCAATTGTATTTGTTTCTCATGTATTCAGTACATCCAAATTCGATTTATTTCTCACATGGTATACAATAACAGTATGCACCCATCACGTTGTAGAATTGGACCAAGCAGTTAACTAAACACCACAACAAATGAACCAAATGTTAACTGAGCACCACATTGCACAATATAACATACTCCTAATAGAAGATTAGACAATTAACCAAACCAAGCATGCTTAACAACTTGGAAATATAACAATTGTATTTGTTTCTCATGTATTTAGAACAACCAAAATCGATTTATTTCTCACATGGTATACAATAACAGAATGCACCCGCAACAATTGAACATCGCATTGCAGAATAGAACCAAGCAGCTAACTAAACACTACAACAAATGAACCAAACGTTAACTGAGCACCACATTGCACAATATAACATACTCCTAATAGAAGATCAGATAGTTAACCAAACCAAGCATGCTTAACAACTTGGAAATATAGCAATTGTATTTGTTTCTCATGTATTTAGTACAGCCAAATTCGATTTATTTCTCACATTGTATACAATAAAAGAATGCACCCACAACAATTGAACATCACATTGCAGAATTGAACCAAGTAGTTAACTAAACACCACAACAAATGAACCAAGTGTTAACTGAGCATCACATTGCACAATATAACATACTCCTATAGAATACCAGACAGTTAACCAAACCAAGCATGCTTAACAACTTGGAAATATATCAATTGTATTTGTTTCTCATGTATTTAGTACAGCCAAATTCGATTTATTTCTCACATGGTATACAATAACAAAATGCACCCACAACAATTGAACATCGCACTGCAGAATTAAACCAAACAGTTAGCTAAACACCACAACAAATGAACCAAGCGTTAAATCAGTACCATATTGCACAATGTATAACATACTAGAAGATCAGACAGTTAACCAAACCAAGCATGCGTGACAACTTGGAAACATAGCAATTGTTGTTTGTTCTCAGGTATTTTGTAAAGAAAAATTCAATTTATTTCTCTCATGGAAGACAATACAAAACTACACCCTGGAGAATTGAACATCACATTTGCAGAATTGAACGAAACAGTTAATTGAACACGACAACTAATTAACCAACAGTTAATAAGTAAGCACCACATTGCACGACATATAAAACATATACACTAGAGCAACAGATTGCATGGTAAAAGTAGATAGCACATTTTACTAGAAATTGTTAAGGAAAGGCAGTAGCTAGTAGACTTAACATGGGTCCTTATAGTGAGCTAATAAGACAAGCTACTCCTCATTGTCGGAGATATCAATGACGATTGGCTCTTTCGACATGGAAGAGGGCAAGGCCTCCGCATCGTGGGTGCCCTCGTCGTAGTGGTGAGTTACCTGAGCTACTCCGGGCACCAACCTGCTGGCTCTCGAGATGAGGTAAGTATGTGCACGCGGAGAAAACACCTCGTAGTCTTCGTCGAAGGCACCGATGGTGGCCACGAGAAAACGCCACGAACTGTCATTTAAAGTAGCCAACCGAGTCATGGGGTCACCGAGCGAGGCGTTGACGATGGCCTCGACGGCGAGGAGGTCCTCCAAAATTTGGGAGTCGGCGCGAATGGCAGCCATCGCGACCTCATCCGCGTGTGCGGCCGCGATTTTCTTCTCCGCTGCCAAATGCTCCTTGAGATCATGGCTATACTGTGTGCACCATGGCTTAGGGCGAAGCTTATTTGGTGAAGGGGTCAGTGATTTGGGTGGAAGGTGTCGCGCCGGCGGTCAGGGCATGTGGGATGTGGAAGGAGGAGGACAATGGGGGTCAGGTGTGGATTACCTACCTGGATAGGCGAGACCGAGCAGCATGAAGGAGGGTCGCCGGCGAGGAGGCGGAGCTGCAAGCAAGGAGTGAAGGTTTTAACTTGGAAAGGAAGGCAGAAACAGGGGAAATGTGGCTTTTGGTAAGGGGAGGGGCAGGGAGGTAGATATTTCTGCGGAAGCCGAAATATTTGAATTGCTTCAGCGATAAAACTGCCTCGCAAAGTTTCATCAGATGATGCTCCATGATATTTTGTACTGCATCTCACGCGGTTGGTGATAATAAACTGTTTGGGATCTACTTGATTTTTCATATTGGTTTGACTTACAAAATGGGGTCATAGTGGCAATGGACGGTGTTTGAATTGCTAGAACTTTTATCTGCAGTGAACATGCAACTATATGTGTGTCGTAAAAATTGGAATCATGTAGGGTTCATTTGGACATTTTATACATTAAATTGGTTATCTAGCCATTTCAAGTGCACAATTCAAAATTAAACTACATGCACATGCTCCGGTGCAACAACATGGGTTCTAAAATCATATATGTGTCCATGGGTTTATGCTTATGTCGCATGCA
This sequence comes from Triticum timopheevii, assembly GCA_963921465.1. Lineage (NCBI taxonomy): Eukaryota > Viridiplantae > Streptophyta > Magnoliopsida > Poales > Poaceae > Triticum > Triticum timopheevii. The sequence continues at coordinate 186,001,607 of OY997266.1, read as the reverse complement.
AGAAATGGGAATGAGTGTCAAACACCCTACCACCGTCACTCGACCGCAAACATTGAGATACCTGGTTTTTAAATTCTAGTAAACTAAAAACTCATCTGAAATTCATGAAACTTGGCATGCTTTCATGGAGAGGCATCAACATGCCGTGGTAAATTTTTTGTCCCATTTGGAGCAGGTTTGGGTATAAGCTTCTCACAAACCATGGCTTCTCACAACAAGCCTGATGGTTTTGGTAGGGAACGTTTCACCTTTGGAGACGAAACGATATTCGTTGCCTCTTCTTGATTTCAATTTTTTCTCTAGTGTTTACATACAACAGCAGGAGTGTTGTGTTAATTTTTGAAATTTTCGGGGTTCGTTTGGACATTTTTATGCATTAACTCGGTTTTCTAGGCATTTTATGTGCATAATTCAAATTTGAAATACATGCACATGCTCTAGTGCATATAAGTTGGTTGAAAAATCAAATCTATGTCTTGGGTGCATGCTTAGGTCCCATGCAAGAAATGGGAATGAATTTCAAACACCAGGGCACTGTTGATTGCCGACAAAACGTTGAGATGCTTTGTTTTTAAATTCTAGTAAATCCAAAACTCGTCTGAAATTCATGAAACTTGGCATGCTATCATGGAGCGGCATCAACATGTCATGGTAAAAATTTTGTCCCATTTGGGGCATGTTTGGGTCTAAGCTTCTCACAAACCAGGGCTTCTCACAACAAGCCTGATGGTTTCAGTAGGGAATGTTCCACCTTTGGGGACGAAATGATATCCGTTGCCTCTTCTTGATTTCAATTTTTTCTCTAGTGTCAACATAGAACAACAAGAGTGTTGTGTTGTTTTTTGGAATTTTTCAGGGTTATTTGGACATTTTTATACACTAACTGGGTTTTCTAGGCATTTTATGTGCATAATTCAAATTTGAACTACATGCACATGCTCCAGTGCATAGAACCTGGTTGAAAAAACAAATCTGTTTCCATGGGTGCATGCTTAGGTCCCATGCAAGAAATGGGAATGAATTTCAAACACCAGGGCACTGTTGATTGCCGGCAAAACATTCAGATGCTTTGTTTTAAAATTCTAGTAAATCCAAAACTCGTTTGAAATTCATGAGACTTGGCATGCTATCATGGAGCAGCGTCAACATGCCGTGGTAAAATTGTTTGGGTATAAGCTTCTCACAAAACAGGGCTTCTCACAACAAGCCTGATGGTTTCGGTAGGGAACATGCCACCTTTGGGGACAAAACGATATCCGTTGCCTTCTTCTTGATTTTACTTTTTCTCTAGTGTCAACATAGAACAACTAGAGTGTTGCATTAATTTTTGAAATTTTTTGGGATTCGTTTGGACATTTCTATACACTAACTGGGTTTTCTATGCATTTTATGTGCATAATTCAAATTTGAACTACATGCGCATGCTCCAGTGCATATAAATTGGTTGAAAAATACAATATGTGTCCTCGGGTACATGCTTAGGTCCCATGCAAGAAATGGGAATGAATTTGAAACACTAGGGCACTGTTGATTGCCGGCAAAACGTTGAGATGCTTTGTTTTTAAATTCTAGTAATCCAAAACTCGTCTGAAATTCATGAAACTTAGCATGCTATCATGGAGCGGCATCAACATGTCGTGGTAAATTTTTTTGTCCCATTTGGGGCAGGTTTGGGTATAAGCTCTCACAAACCAGAGCTTCTCACAACAAGCTTGATGCTTTCGGTAGGGAATGTGCCACCTTTGGGGACGAAATGGTATTTGTCGCCTCTTATTGCTTTCAAAAAATTTCTAGTGTCAACATAGAACAACAGGAGTGTTGTGTTAATTTTTTGAATTTTCCGGGGTTCGTTTGGACATTTTTATACATTAACTGGGTTTTCTAGGCAATTTATGTGCATAATTCAAATTTGAACTACATGCACATGCTCCAGTGCATAGAAATTGGTTGAAAAATCAAATCTGTGTCCTTGGGTGCATGGTTATGTCCCATGCAAGAAATGGGAATAAATTTCAAACACTAGGGCACTGTTGATTGCCGGCAAAACTTTGAGATACTTTGTTTTTAAATTCTAGTAAATCCAAAACTCGTCTGAAATTCATGAAACTTGGCATGCTATCAAGGAGCGGCATCAACATGCCTTGGTAAAATTTTTCCCCATTTGGGGGCTGGTTTGGGTATAAGCTTCTCACAAACAAGAGCTTCTCACAACAAGCATGATGGCTTCAGTAGGGAACATGCCACCTTTGGGGACGAAACGGTATCTCTTGCCTCTTATTGCTTTCAAAAAATTTCTAGTTTCAACATAGAACAGCATGAGTGTTTTGCTAACTTTTGGAATATTTCGGGGCTCGTTTGGACATTTTAATACATTAACTGGGTTTTCTAGGCATTTTATGTGCATAATTCGAATTTGAACTACATGCACGTGCTCAAGTGCATATAAATTTGTTGAAAAACAAATATGTGTCCTTGGGTGGATGCATAGGTCCCATGCAAGAAATGAATTTCAAACACAAGGGCACTGTTTATTGCCGGCAAAATGTTGAGATACTTTATTTTTAAATTCTAGTAAATCCAAAACTCGTCTGAAATTCATGAAACTAGGCATGCTATCATGGAATGGCACCCGACATGCTGTGATATTTTTCTTGTAAATTTTGAGAGAAGGTGCACACGAATAACAACCAACAAAGGCATTTGGAAAAAATAGATGCCACTTTAATATCTCAAATGTTTGTATAATTCAAATCTTGTGCGTTTTGTTAACCATTCACGTGACGCCACGTGTCTTGGCTTTAATGGTTATAGGAGGTACTGTGCGGACAGCTGCTTGACTATACCGGAGGCGTGCGAGCGTAGTCCGGTGCGCAGGCTGACCGAGAGGCGTGCAAGTTGTCCTCCAATGTGTATGCTCACTAGGAAGCGTGCGAGCTGTATGCTGATGTCTGCTAGAACTACATCGGTATTTCCCCAAAGAGGAAGGGATGATGCAGTATAGCAACGGTAGGTATTTCCCTCAGTGATGAGACCAAGGTTATCGAACCAGTAAGAGAACCTCCTCACACCACGTAAACAACACTTCCACACAAATAACAAATACTCGCAACCCGACGTGTTAAAGGGGTTGTCGATCCCTTCCGGGTACGGCGCCTCAAGATAGGAAAAAAACGTGAGGTAAAAGTGGTAGATAGGATAAATAGATCGCGGAACAAATAAATTGCAGCAAGGTATTTTTGTATTTTTGGTTTAATAGATCTAAAAATAAATGCAAGCGAAAATAGATGGCAAAGGCAAATATGATGAAAAGACACCCGGGGGCCATAGGTTTCACTAGTGGCTTCTCTCGAGAAAAATAGCAAACGATGGGAAAACAATTACTGTTGGGCAATTGATAGAACTTAAAATAACCATGACGATATCCAGGCAATGATCATTATATAGGCATCACGTCCAAAATTAGTAGAATGACTCCTGCCTGCATCTACTACTATTATTCCACACATCGACTGCTATCCAGCATGCATCTAGTGTATTAAGTTCATGGAAAATAGAGTAATGCAATAAGAACTATGACATGATGTAGACGAGATACGTTTATCTATTGTGGAGATATAGATCTCATCTGGTTATCCTCAGTACCAACGATACATACGTGTTGGTTCCCCTTCTTTCACTGGGATCAAGCACCATAAGATCGAACACCACTACAGAGCACAACTTCCCATTGCAAGATAAATAGATCAAGTTGGTCAAACAAAACCCAAATATCGGAGAAGAAATACGAGGCTATAAGCAATCATGCATATAAGAGATCAAAGAAGACTCAAATAACTTTCATGGATAAAAAAAGAGATGGGATCAAAATCTCAAATCTCATCGGATCCCAACAAACACACTGCAAAAGATTTACATCATATGGATCTCCAAGAGACCATTGTATTTATAATCAAGAGAGAGAGAGGAAGCCATCTTGCTACTAACTATGGACCCGTAGGTCTACAAAGAACTACTCACGCATCATAGGTGAACCCCTCCATGACGGTGTCTAGATTGGATCTGGTGGTTCTGGACTCTGCGACGACTGGAATTGATTTTCGTCGACTCCCTAGGGTTTTTGGAATATGGGTATTTATAGAGCAAAGAGGCGGTTCAAGGGGCACCCGAGGTGGGGAAAACCCACCATGGCGCGCGTGGACCACCTATCGCCCTGGTGGGTGCTTCTCCCCTCGAGCAGCCCCCCTAGGTGCTTCCTTGGCCCACTGGATGTCGTCTGCCCCCCAAAAAAAATCCTTCAGGAGTTTCGTTGTGTTTGGACTCCGTTTGATATTGATTTCCTATGATGTAAAAACATGCAGAAAATAGCAACTGGCATTGGGCACTATGTCAATAGGTTAGTACCAAAAAATGATATAAAATGACTATAAAATGATTGTAAAACATCCAAGAATGATAATATAACAGCATGGAACAATAAAAAATTATAGATATGTTGGAGATGTATCAACATCCCCAAGCTTAATTCCTGCTCGTCCTCGAGTAGGTAAATGATAAAAACAGAATTTTTGATGTGGAATGCTGCCTAACATGTTCATCACATTATTTTCTTTATAGCATGGATATATGGACTTTTATATGATTCAAAGCAATAGTCTAGTTTTGACATGAAGACTTTAATACTCAAGCATACCAACAAGCAACCATGTCTTTTAAAATATCAACACTAAAACAAGTTATCCCTAGCCCGTCATGCTCAATCATTGATCCATTCAAGAAACACACTCGAATATTAGCTACACTCAATGCTCAAATACGATCATAGTGCCCCTTAGTTGGTGCTTTATAAGAGAAGATGGAGACTCAAATTCAAAATAAAAATTGCATAAGTAAAAGAAAGGCCCTTTGTGGACGGAAGTAGGGATTTGTAGAGGTGCCAGAGCTCAAAGCTTAAATTGAGAGATAAAAATTATTTTTGAGAGGCATACTTTTCCTACCAACAAAAATGACTTGGAGCATCCCAACACTTTCCATGCTAGATACATCATAGGCGGTTCCTGAGGGAGTCCTGGACTAGGGGGTGTCCGGATAGCCGGACTATCATCATCAGCCGGACTCCAAGACTATGAAGATACAAGATTGAAGACTTCGTCCCGTGTCCGGATGGGACTTTCCTTGGCGTGGAAGGCAAGCTTGGGATACAGATATGTAGATATCCTACGATTGTAACCGACTCTGTGTAACCCTAGCCCTCTCCGATGTCTATATAAACTAGAGGGTTTTAGTCCGTAGGACGAACAACCATTACAACAATCATACCATAGGCTAGCTTCTAGGGTTTAGCCTCCTTGATCTCGTGGTAGATCCACTCTTGTTCTACCCATATCATCAATATCAATCAAGCAGGAGTAGGGTTTTACCTCCATCGAGAGGGCCCGAACCTGGGTAAAAACATCGTGTCCCTTGTCTCCTGTTACCATCTGCCTAGATGCACAGTTCGGGACCCCCTACCCGAGATCGGCCGGTTTTGACACCGACATTGGTGCTTTCATTGAGAGTTCCTCTGCGTCGTCACCGATAGGCTTGATGGCTCCTTCGATCATCAACAACGATGCAGTCCAGGGTGAGACTTTTCTCCCCGGACAGATCTTCGTGTTCGGCGGCTTTGCACTGCGGGCCAATTCACTTGGCCATCTGGAGCAGATCGAAAGCTACGCCCCTGGCCGTCAGGTTAGATTTGGAAGCCTAAACTTCACGGATGACATCCGCGGAGACTTGATCTTCGATGGATTCGAGCCACAGTCAAGCGCGCCGCACTATCACGATGGGCATGACTTAGCTCTGCTGCCGGACAGTGCCCTGGAGGCCGCACATGAGTCCGCTCCGATCCTTAATTCGGAGCCGACCCAGCAGATCGAGGACGGGTGGCTAGACACCGCCTCGGGGGCTGCAACCTCTATGGCGATGGAGCCGAATACTGACCTTGTCCCTTGTAAAGCCCGTGACTCCGAGGTGCCGGACTCCTCGCCGGACTCCGAACCTCCTGCACCCCTACCAATCGAATCCGATTGGGCGCCGATTATGGAGTTCACCGCTGCGGACATCTTTCAGCACTCACCCTTTGGCGACATCCTGAATTCGCTAAAGTATCTCTCGTTATCAGGAGAGCCCTGGCCGGACTGCGGTCAGGACGGTTGGGATGCGGACGACGAAGAAATTCAAAACCCACCCACCACCCACTTTGTAGCAACTGTCGACGATCTAACCGACATGGTAGACTACGACTCCGAAGACATCGACGGCATGGACGACGATGCCGGAGACGACCAAGAACCAGCGCCTACGGGGCACTGGAAAACCACCTCATCATACGACATATACATGGTGGACATCCCAAAGGATGGGAATGGCGAAGAAGCAGCGGAGGCAGATTCCTTGAAGAAACAGCCCAAGCGCCGGCGTCAGCGGCGCCGCTCTAAATCCCGCCACAGCAAGAATGGAGATTCCGGCACCGGAGATAATAACACCCCAGAGAGTGCCGAAGATAACCCCCTCCAGCAAGATTCAGCGCAGGAGGACGGAGAAGCCAGCCCTCACGAGAGAGCGGCAGACAAAGAGGTCGAGGATGATAATTACATGCCTCCCTCCGGAGACGAGGCAAGCCTCAACGACGACGAATTCGTCGTGCCCGAGGATCCCGTTGAACAAGAGCATTTTAAGCGCAGGCTTATGGCCACGGCAAACAGCCTAAAGAAAAAGCAGCAACAGCTCTGAGCTGATCAAGACCTGCTGGCCGACAGATGGACCGAAGTCCTCGCGGCCGAAGAGCATGAACTCGAATGCCCTCCCCAAAAGCTACCCAAAACGCAAGTTGCTCCCCCGATTAAAGGAGGAAGCATATAAACCCTCATCACCAGCGCACAATACAGCAGACCGACCACCTCGTGGCCGCGACAGAGAGGCATCTAGGCCCTCCACCAGAACCGTACCCCGGCACCGCTCAAAAAGCGCGAAGCCACGGAGGAATGCGCCGGACTTGCAAGACATATTGGAGGACAAGGCAAGACAATCAAGATCGATCTACGAATCACGTGGGCGCCCCACGATGCACGACGAGTACCACAGTAGACCGGCCGGGCCGACCACAGTAGACAAAGCTCGCTTGAGATATGTCGTGATATTGCCCAATATAGAGGTGCCGCACACCCACTATGCTTCACAGATGAAGTAATGGATCATCAAATCCCTGAAGGGTTTAAACCCGTGAACATTGAATCCTACGATGGCACAACAGACCCCGCGGTTTGGATCGAAGACTATCTCCTTCATATCCACATGGCCCGCGGTGACGATCTCCACGCAATCAAATATCTCCCACTCAAGCTTAAAGGACCAGCTCGGCATTGGCTTAACAGCCTGCCAGCAGAGTCAATTGGGTGTTGGGAGGACCTGGAAGCCACATTTCTTAACAACTTCCAGGGCACATATGTGCGACCACCAGATGCCGATGACCTAAGTCACATAATTCAGCAGACAGACGAATCGGCCTGACAGTTCTGGACATGGTTCTTAGCAAAGAAAAATCAAATCGTCGACTGTCCGGATGCAGAGGCCCTCGCAGCCTTCAAACATAACATCCGCGATGAGTGGCTGGCCCGGCACCTAGGACAGGAAAAGCCGAAATCCACAGCCCTCACATCACTCATGACCCGCTTCTACGCGGGAGAGGACAGCTGGCTAGCCCGCAGTAACAACCTCAGCAAAAATTCTGGCAGACTGGACAACAAGGACCGCAATGGCAGGTCGCGTTGCAAGAAAAACAAACACCGCGTTAACGGCAATAACAATGAGGATACGGCAGTCAACGCCGGATTCAGAGGCTCCAAACCCGGTCAGCGGAAAAAGCCATTCAAAAGAACTACTCCGGGTCCGTCCAATTTGGACCGAATACTCGACCGCTCTTGCCAGATACATGGCACCCTCGAAAAGCGAGCTAATCACACCAACAGGGATTGTTGGGTATTTAAGCAGGCAGGCAAGTTAATTGCCGAAAACAACGACAAGGGGCTGCATAGAGACGACGAGGAAGAGTCCCGGCCGCCGAACAGTAGAGGACAGAAGGGTTTCCCCCCACAAGTGCGGACGGTAAACATGATATACGCAATCCACATACCCAAGAGGGAGCGGAAGCGTGCACTTAGGGACGTATATGCGATGGAGCCAGTCGCCCCGAAGTTCAATCCATGTCCCTCTTGCCCGATCACTTTTGATCGAAGGGACCACCCCACCAGTATCCGTCATGCCGGATTCGCTGCATTTGTTTTAGACCCAATCGTCGGTGGATTTCACCTCACCAGAGTCCTGATGGACGGCGGCAACAGCCTTAACCTGCTTTATCAGGACACAGTGCGCAAGATGGGATAGACCCCTCAAGGATTAAACCTATAAAGACGACCTTCAAAGGCATCATACCAGGTGTAGAGGCCAATTGTACAGGCTCGGTTACACTGGAAGTGGTCTTCGGATCCCCGGATAACTTCCGAAGCGAGGAGTTAATCTTCGATATAGTCCCGTTCCGCAGCGGCTATCATGCTCTGCTCGAACGGACCGCGTTTGCAAAGTTCAACGCGGTGCCACATTACGCATACCTCAAGCTCAAGATGCCAGGCCCTCGAGGAGTCATCACGGTCAATGGAAACACTGAACGCTCCCTCCGAACGGAGGAACACACAGCGGCTCTCGCGGCAGAAGTACAGAGCAGCCTCTTAAGGCAACTCTCGAGTCCGGCCGTTAAGCGACCGGACATGGCCAAACGCGCCCGGAGTAACATACGTCAAGACCACCTGGCACGTTCCGAGAACGCGTAGCAATGCGGCCCCAACCCCAGCCCTTGCATGATTGCAAGACCAGTCCTTTGCGTACATCATTACGCTCTAGAGATACCATGGGCATAGGGGGAGGGGCACGACCACGACAGGCCTAGAGTGCGGCTCAACCACACCAGGGGCTCCCAAGTGTGTCGCTCTTTTTCTTTTTCTTTTTGTTTTTACCCACAGGACTCCCTTCACCAGAGGCCTTGTCCGGCAGTAGACCTGCCGTACTCACGATGCAACAGCTAGGGAAGGAGAAAGGCTACGACGAACACTCAGGTGGTCTCCATTACGAGCATTAAATCTGTTTAATACACCATTCCGCAGCCTACCCCTGGAGGGGACATGTTTAATAGTCCAATCCCTTGCTTACCGCTCTATTTGTATCACTCTGCATTCATGGCAGTATTTCTGAATAAACAATGCATCACTTTTTGCTTATAATTGCATCCCTTTCTTATATATGTTCGTTTATGACATGTTGCATCCGTACACTTTGGTACGGCCGAATACACCAGGGGCTTAAGTTCCCCGCATTATGGTGTGATAAGTCCGAACACTTTCACAAGTGCGGTGCCCCGAACTTATACCATTATATGCATCGGCTCCGAATCATGTCTTGGGTCAATAGTTGGGTTTGCCCGGCTCCCATGTTTTGGTACCTTACGTTCCATTTTATCGGCTAAGGTAGCACTGGGAGAACCACTGCGATTGCGCCCCGGTTGAGCTGGGCGAGCGCCTCAGTGGAGAAAGCTAAAACTGACCGTCATGATAAGGCGAGAGCTGGTCGCTGTTCGAGAGGTTTTTTCGAGTCCCTAAAGACTTATGCCGCTTAGAGCGAGGAACCGGCTTTGTCCGGCCCAGGCGTGGATAGCGCCCCGAACTCGGTCTTCCAAACACTAGGGGCTTCACCGAAATTTAAAATTATAGAATTCTATGGCTAAGTGAGACTGTTCAAGCATTATAAGTCCGGTTGCCTCATTCATTGTGTTGAGCGCCTCCCTAGATGGACCCAAACATGGGAACAAGAGCGCTCAAGTTTATCCCGAACACCCCAGCACTAGTGGCATGGGGGCTGAAGCCGATGACTTGCCATCTCTCAGATTTGATAAACGGCCGCAAAGAAGGTAATATTTTAAATTAATAAGCATTGCTTAGCGCATATGAACAAAGTTTTCAGCGCACAGGATAACACATTGCGAGTCTACTCAAATATTACATCTTTGGAGCACTCATCCGCAATCTTGCGGGCACCCTTCAGGACACTCTTATAATACATTTCGGGCGTGCGATACTCCTTGCCCGCCGGTGGCGCGTCCGTTAGAAGCTTCTCAGCATCCAGCCTGCCCCAGTGCACTTTTGCACGGGCAAGGGCCCGACGGGCACCTTCAATGCAGGCGGAGCGCTTGACGACTTCCACCCAGGGACACGCATCCACCAGCTGCCGCACCAGGCCGAAGTAGCTCCTAGGCATGGCCTCCTTGGGCCACAACCGAACTATGAGGCCCTTCATGGCCTATTCGGCTACCTTGTGGAGTTCGACCAGCTGCTTCAGCTGGTCGCTAAGGGGCACCGGATGTCCGGCCTCAACATATTGAGACTAGAGGACCTTCTCCGTCGAGCTCCCCTCCTCGGCCCAGTAGAATGCGGCAGCATCGGACACGCTGCGAGGCAGATCTACAAACGCTCCTGGAGAGCTCCGAATTCGGGTAAGTAACAGGTAATTCACATTCACATGCTTGCTTTGCATGAAAAATGCCTTACCCACCGCTATTTTCTTCACCGCCTCGATCTCCTGGAGGGCCTTATGGGATTCGGCCTTAGCGGCTTTGGCACTCTCAAGAGCCGAGGCAAGCTCGGACTCTCGAGTCTTCGAGTCGCGCTCCAAACTCTCATGTTTTTCCACGAGAACCTGGAGCTCATGCTGCACCTCCGCCACCCACGCCTCCTGCTTCTCTTGCTCAGCTCGTTCCGCGGCCGCATTACGCTCGGTCGCAGACACGGCCTCCTTCAGGGTCGCCACCTCGTTCGTGGCCCCTACAGTGCCCACGTTATCCTTGTTATTTCTCTTGCAACCAAAATCCTTTTCTGTAAGGTACAAATTTAATACGGTGTTACTCACCTTCTTTGTCCTCGAGCTGCTTCTTGGCAAGGCCGAGCTCGTTCTCGGACCGCTCGAGGTTCTGCTTCAAAGCACCGACCTCCGCAGTCAGTGCGGCAGAGGTCAGCAGCACAGCCTGCAATCCCATATTGACATATTTTTTAGAACTCCTGCGTATATCTTTATAAGATCCTCAGTCCGGATTTTCTTTCCGAACACCGAACCGAGCATCAGGGGCTACTGTCTATGGGGTATTACATTACATATTTTAAATTTCTTACCTCAAAGCCTGTTAGAAGGCTGCTGCAAGCTTCGGTCAGCCAGCTCTTGGCGAGCTGAACCTTCTGAATCACCGCACTCATGATAGTGCGGTGTTCTTCCTTGATGGAAGTGCCGTTGAGCGCCTCCAACAAGTTGTCTGGTTCCTCCGGTTGGACGGAGGCCGCTGGTGTCATGGTCTTGCCCTTCTTAAGAAGGGGCCGCCTGCCGGACTCCGGAACCACTGCTGGTTCCGGTGCGGAGTCAGGTGCGAAGTCCGGGAGGTTGCCTTGCAGCACCTCCGGAGCCTCCTCCTCTTGATGGGTCCCCTCCTGGGATCCCACCTCGGCGTCGTCAGCGTCACGGGGAGTTGAGGCGGTCGGAAGGGAATCCACATCCGACAGAGCCAAGGACCCGCTCGATGAAGCGGGAAGATCGTCCTCGGCCGGACTACAGGTTGTATGTGGCATTAGAAGGACACTACGTGGCACAAAGAGAAATTATAAATCATTCAGGAATCCGGATACTTACGATCTTGCCAGGGGCTTGGCCCTCAAGGGCCACTCCTCGTCGCCATCGCCGGCGTTGGCGGAGCAGTCCGGAGGAAGGGTCCTTCCCTTTTTGGACCCTTCGGCCTCCCTCGTTAGGGAAGCCTTCCTCTTCTTCTCTCCCCCCTCTTGGGGAGAGGCCTCTTTCTCCTCCTCGTCTTCAGGGGAGGAGTCCGACTCGGAGCCATCGGACGACGAGTCCGATACCACCTGGTGCCGGGAACTCCTTCGGGTTTCCGTGGCCTTCTTCTTGGCCTTCTTCTCCAGCACCACGTAAAGTGCCGGGACCACCAGCCCCGTCAAACGGGTGTCCGCTGGGTCTTCTGGAAGGGGGGCCGGACAGTTAACTTGTCCGGACGTCTTCTGTCAGTCCTGTTAAAGGCATTGAGAGTTTAGATCCCACATAGAGTCAAACTATGAAAGAAATGAGTGTCCCATAAAGGATAACATAGCTTACCTCGCCGGCCGGGCGCTGCGTGCTGAATCCGCGATCTTCAGTTGCGGACGCGGGGGCTTCTCCGCCCTTGAATAGCACCCTCCAGGCAGCTTCGTAAGTCGTGTTGAAGAGCCCGCTCAGGGTCCGGTGCTGTGCCGGATCAAACTCCCACAAATTGAAGGCCCATTGCTGGCAGGGGAGAATCCGGCGGACGAGCATGACCTGGATCACGTTGACAAGCTTAAGCTTCTTGTTCACCAGGGTCTGGAGACAGGACTGGAGTCCGGTCAGCTCCTCCGAACTACCCCATAGCAAGCCCTTCGCTTTCCAGGAGGTGAGCTGCATGGGGGTACCAGATCTGAACTCGGGGGCCACCGCCCATTTAGGGTCATGCGGCTCGATGATGTAGAACCACCCCGATTGCCACCCCTTGACGGATTCCACAAAGGCACCCTCGAGCCAAGTGACGTTGGGCATTTTTCCCACCATGGCGCCTCCGCACTCCGCTTGGACGCCCTTCACCACCTTCGGGTTGACATTGAAGGCCTTTAGCCACAAGCCGAAGTGGGGCTGGATGCAGAGGAAGGCCTCGCACACGACGATAAACGCCGAGATGTTGAGGATGAAGTTTGGCGCCAGATCGTGGAAGTCCAGGCCGTAGTAATACATGAGCCCCCGGACGAAAGGGTGAAGTGGGAAGCCCAGTCCGCGGAGGAAGTGGGGAAGAAATACGACCCTCTCATGGGGCCTGGGGGTGGGGATGAGCTGCCCCTCGTCGGGCAGTCGGTGCGCGATGTCGCCGGACAGGTATCCGGCGCCGCGCAGCTTCTTGATGTGCCCCTCCGTAACGGAGGAGGCCATCCACTTGCCTCCCGCTCCGGACATGGCTGGAGAAGGTTGAGGCGAGATGTGCGGACTTGGGTGCCGAAGCTCAAGTGCGCGGAGATGGATAAGCAAAGGAGGAAGAAGGCGTAGGTAAAAAAGGCGGATCCTTATCCCCTTATATATGGGCGGACGAAGACTATGCGTCCCCACCGGCCTGGTAAAACTCGCTAATCTCCCAAGCGCCACAATAAATGACGCGGTTGGGTTACCCACGTCCGTATTGATGGGAATCCCGAAATAAGGGGAACATGATCTCTGCTTCGACAAGACGTGCCAAGGAAACCGCTTCGCTAAAACGCGCTGAGGTGGTATAATAAAAACGATTCAAGTAAAGGCTTGGTAGTGGTGTGACGTCACGCCATAGAATACGTCAGCAGATTGAACTTGTGTACATATTACTCTCTCTACGGTGGTATGTGGAATTTATTTTGCGGAGCCGGACACTATCCTGGTGTTCACTATCTTCTATGAATTATTCGGAGGAGGAACCCGCCTTGCAATGCCGAAGACAATATGCGCGCCGGACTCATCATCATTGAAGCCTGGTTCAGGGGCTACTGAGGGAGTCCTGGACTAGGGGGTGTCCGGATAGCCGGACTCCAAGACTATGAAGATACAAGATCGAAGACTTCGTCCCGTGTCCGGATGGGACTTTCCTTGGCGTGTAAGGCAAGCTTGGCAATACAGATATGTTGATCTCCTACCCTTGTAACCGACTCTGTGTAACCCTATCCCTCTCCGGTGTCTATATAAACCGGAGGGTTTTAGTCCGTAGGATGAACAACCATTATAATAATCATATCATAGGCTAGCTTCTAGGGTTTAGCCTCCTTGATCTCGTGGTAGATCCACTCTTGTACTACCCATATCATCAATATCAATCAAGCAGGAGTAGGGTTTTACCTCCATCGAGAGGGCCCGAACCTGGGTAAAAACATCGTGTCCCTTGTCTCCTGTTACCATCCGCCTAGACGCACAGTTCGGGACCCCCTACCCGAGATCCGCCGGTTTTGACACCGGCAGTTCCCAAACAGAAATAAAGTTTATTCCTTTTTCCACCATAACATTCACTTTTCATGGCTAACCGTATCCACGGGTGCCCTCCATACCAGCACTTTCCAAGGAATTTATTATTTGACAACATAAAGTAAATTCATTATTCATTTTGGGACTGGTCATCCCTAGTACCTTTGTCGTACTGTCGTGCAATGACAACTGAATAAACACTCATGTGAGAATAACACATCTAGCATGGAAAATATTGGCTACCCTTTACCTCCTCGCGAGTAGTAGAGCACATAAAAGAGAAATTTATTTTGAACATTAGAGATGGCACATGCAAATTTGCTTAGAACGGCATGGAAATACCTCATATAGGTAGGTATAGTGGACTCATATGGCAAAACTGGTTTCAGGGTTTTGGATGCACAAGTAGTGATCATACTTAATACAAAATGAAGGCTAGCAAAAAGATTGAGAAGCGACTAACCAAAAAGAGAAAAATCTCGTGCCCAAGCTTTAAGCATAAGTAGCACCGAATAATGCACCATAAGTAGGATATAAATTTCATTGCATAACTATTGACTTTCGTGCTTGCATAGGGAATCACAAACCTTAACATCAATATTCTTACTAAAGCACAATTACTCATCAACATGACTCACATATCATATCGTCATATCTCAAAACTATTACTAAGAATCAAGTTTATTTTGTCCAATTGATCTTTATGGAAGTTCTTATTATACCCTCCTTGGATATCTATCACTTTGGGACTATTTTCATATGTTGCTTTTGATAAGCTCAAACAAATATAAGTGAAGATCATGAGCATAATTTTTTTCTTTCTCTCAAAATAATCTAAGTGAACCAAGAGAGAATTTCTTAAAAATTTACTAACTCCCAAATAAATCCAAGTGAAGCATGAGAGCATTTATTCAAAATTAACAAAGCACACCGTGCTAAAAAAGATATAAGTGAAGTACTAGAGCAAATCCATGGCTCTAAAAATTCAAGTGAAGCATTCGAGCAAGAAGAGCATAATTTTTGGCTCTCTCAAAAAGGTGTGTCCAGCAAGGATTGAAGACTTTAAACACAAAACAAAACAAGCAAAGACTCATATCATACAAGACGCTCCAAGCAAAACTCATATCATGTGACGAATAAAAATATAGTTTCAAGTAAAATATCGATGGTTGTTAGAAGAAAGCGGGGATGCGGCATCCCCCAAGCTTAGTTGCTTGCTACTTCTTTGATATTATCTTGGGGTGCCTCGGGCATAACCAAGCTTGGCCTTTTTCTTATCCTTATTCCTTCATCCATCGTAAGATAACCCAAAACTTGAAAACTTCAATCACACAAAACTCAAACAAAACCTTCATGAGATCCGATAGTAAAGGAAACCAAACCACTACTATAAGTACTGTAGCAAACATAATCTTATTTTTGTTTTTGCATTATATCTACTATATTCCAACTTTTCTATGGCAAAACTCATCAAATAAAACCATGGAATCATCAAAACAAGCACACAACACAAAGAAAACTGAATCTTTCAAAACAGAACAGTCTGTAGCAATCTGAAAATTTCGAATACTTTTGTAACTCCAAAAATTATGAAATAAATTGCTCATGTAGTTGACATCGTATTTGTGGCAAAGCCACCGTTCATAATTCTTTCATACATGTCACTCTTGATACATTGCACATCTCGGTACACCGCCGGAGGCATTCATATAGAGTCATATCTTGTTCTAAGTATCGAGTTGTAAGTAAATAAAAGTGTGATGATCTTCATTATTAGAGCATTGTCCCAGTGAGGAAAGGATGATGGAGACTATGAATCCCCCACAAGTCGGGATGAGACTCCGGACGAAAAAAAAGGAGAAGAAAATAGAAAAAAAATTAAAAAAAGAGGTCAAAGAAGCCCAAATAAAAAATGAGAGAAAAAGAGAGAAGGGACAATGTTACTATCCTTTTTCCACACTTGTGCTTCAAAATAGCACCATGATCTTCATGATAGAGAGTTTCTTATTTTGTCACTTTCATATACTAGTGGGAATTTTTCATTATAGAAGTTGGCTTGTATATTCCAATGATGGGCTTCCTCAAAATGCCCTGGGTCTTTGTGAGCAGGCAAGTTGGATGCACACCCACTTAGTTTCTTTTTGATGATCTTTCATACATTTATAGCTCTAGTGCATCCATTGCAAGGCAATCCCTACTCCTTGTATTGACATCAATTGATGGGCATCTCCATAGCCCGTTGATTAGCCGCGTCAATGTGAGACTTTCTCCTTTTTTGTTTTCTCACATAATCCCTATCATCATACTCTACTCCACCCATAGTGCTATGTCCATGGCTTACACTCATGTATTACGTGAGGGTTGAAAAGGCTGAAGTACGTTAAAAAGTATGAACCGGGTTTGTGCATAATGGGAGCATTTTGTGTGACGAAAATGAAGCATGGACAAACTATATGATTTTGTAGGGATAAGCTTTCTTTGGCTATGCTATTTTGATAAGACATAAACTGCTTGGTTAGCATGCTTGAAGTATTACTATTTTTATGTCAATATTAAAATTTTATCTTGAATCTTATGGATCTGAACATTCTTTCCACAATAAAGAAAATTACATTGATAAATATGTTAGGTAGCATTCCACATCAAAGATTCTGTTTTTATCATTTACCTACTCGAGGAGAGCAGGAACTAAGCTTGGGGATGCTTGATACGTCTCCAACGTATCTATAATTATTGATTGTTCCATGCTATTATATTATCTATTTTGGATGTTTAATGGGCTTTATTATACACTTTTATATTATTTTTGGGACTAACCTATTAACCGGAGGCCCAGTCTAAATTGCTGTTTTTTTTGCCTATTTCAGTGTTTCGCAGAAAAGGAATATCAAACGGAGTCCAAACAGAATGAAACCTTCGGGAGAGTGATTTTTGGAACAAACGTGATCCAGAGGACTTGGAGTGGACGTCAAGAAAGAAGCGAGGAGGCCACGAGGCACGGCCCCACCCTCATGGGCCCCTCGCAGCTCCACCGACCTACTTCTTCCTCCTATATATACTCATATACTCCAAAAACATCTAGGAGCAATATAGATCGGGAGTTCTGCCGCCACAAGCCTCTGTAGCCACCAAAAACCAATCGGGACCCTGTTCCAGCACCTTGCCGGAGGGGGGATCCCTCACCAGTGGCCATCTTCATCATCCCGGCGCTCTCCATGATGATGAGGGAGTAGTTCACCCTCGAGGCTGAGGGTATGTACCAGTAGGTATGTGTTTGATCTCTCTCTCTCTCTCATGTTCTCGATTTGGCACGATCTTGATGTATCGCGAGCTTTGCTATTTTAGTTGGATCTTATGATGTTTCTGCCCCTCTACTCTCTTGTAATGGGTTGAGTTTTCCCTTTGAAGCTATCTTATCGGATTGAGTCTTTAAGGATTTGAGAACACTTGATGTATGTCTTGCATGTCTTTATCTGTGGTGACAATGGGATATTCACGTGACCTACTTGATGTACGTTTTGGTGATCAACTTGCGTGTTCAGTGACCTTGTGAACTTATTCATAGGTGTTGGCACACGTTTTCGTCTTGACTCTTCGGTAGAAACTTTGGGGCACTCTTTGAAGTTCTATGTGTTGGTTGAATAGATGAATCTGAGATTGTGTGATGCATATCGTATAATCATGCCCACAAATACTTGAGGTGACATTGGAGTATCTAGGTGACATTAGGGTTTTGGTTGATTTGTGTCTTAATTAAGGTGTTATTCTAGTACGAACTCTATGATAGATCGAACGGAAAGAATGGCTTCATGTTATTTTACTACGGACTCTTGAATAGATCGATCAGAAAGGATAACTTTGAGGTGGTTTCGTACCCTACAATAATCTCTTCGTTTGTTCTCCGCTATTAGTGACTTTGGAGTGACTCTTTGTTGCATGTTGAGGGATAGTTATATGATCTAGTTATGTTATTATTGTTGAGAGAACTTGCACTAGTGAAAGTATGAACCCTAGGACTTGTTTCCTACCATTGCAATACTGTTTTTGCTCACTTTTATCATTAGTTACCTTGCTGATTTTATATTTTCAGATTACAAAAAACCTATATCTACCATCCATATTGCACTTGTATCACCATCTCTTGGCCGAACTAGTGCATGTATACAATTTACCATTGTATTGGTGTGTTGGGGACACAAGAGACTCTTTGTTATTTGGTTGCAGGGTTGTTTGAGAGAGACCATCTTCATCGTATGCCTCCCACGGATTGATAAACCTTAGGTCATCCACTTGAGGGAAATTTGCTACTATCCTACAAACCTCTGCACTTGGAGACCCAACAACGTCTACAAGAAGAAGGTTGCATAGTAGACATCACACACATTTATCATAATTTGTGAGAATACTCTATGTGCTTCACTTATATTTTTTGAGCTAGGTAGTTGCTGTAGTGCTTCACTTATATCTGCTAGAGCACAATGGTGGTTATATTTTATAAAAATGATTGTACTCTCATGCTTCAGTTAAATATTTTTGAGAGTCTATTAAATAGTAGTTGGCAATATTCATGTGTTATAAGACTAGTCCAAAAAGGATAGGTATTCAAGGCAGTTATAATAAAAACTTTCATGTAGAACACAAAATATGAAACGTATGGTTTAATTATATTGACGCCGTAATAGGAAAGGGTATATGTTCATGATCATTTGTTAGTAGAAATACCGATATTAAAGTTTGCTATCAACTTCTCATCTAAGTGTTGTTCATGGCATGGTGGGGAGGTTTGAGCATTTTTATGTCTGATTGAAATCCTTGAGTGTTGTCATAATCGAGGGGGCGCGATGGTTAACTCCTGCAAACTTTCTCCCTAGGGGCATGCGAGTAGTACTTTGCTTCGTGGGCTAATAGGCTTTCACAATAAGTACATGAGTTCTTTATGACTAATGTGAGTCCATGGATTACACACACTCCTACCTTTACGCAATTTGCTAGCCTCTTCGGTACCGTGCATTTCCCTTTCTCACCTCGAGAGTTGGTGCAAACTTTGCCGGTGCATCCAAACCCTGTGATATGATACACTCTATCACACATAATCCTCCTTATATCTTCCTCAAAATAGTCACCATACCTACCTCTCATGGCATTTCCATAGCGACTCTGAGATATATTGCCATGCAACTTCCACCGTTCCATCACATGACTTGTGTGTTCATTGTCATATTGCTTTGCATGATCATATAGAGCTAACATGATATTTTTGGCAAAGCCACCGTTCATCATTGTTGATGATACATCTCCAACATATATTTAGTTTATGAAGTATTCATGCCATGTTAAAAATAATTTTATATGGTTTTGGTGCACTTTTATATGAATTTTATATGATTTTCATGGGCTAACATATTGACCTAGTGCTCAGTGTCAGTTGCTGTTTTCTGCTTTTTTTGTTTTCCAGAAAATTCATATCCAATGAAGTCCAAATGCAGTGAAACTTTTTGATGATTTTTTCTGGAAGGAAATGGACCCATGAGGATTCGGGGGAGTACCAAAAGACCCACAGGGTCCCCACGAGCCACTTGGGAAGGCCTAGTGGGGTGGTCGCGCCCAAGTACCTTGTGGGTCCCCTGTGGCACCTCTTAGCGTGATTCCAACTCTAAAATTTCTTATAAATAGGGAAAAACCCTGAAAGTTAACCTAGAACTTCGACTCCGCCGCCGCAAGCCTCTGTACCCTTCCAGAGGGGGAAATCATCACCGGAGGCCATCTTCATCATCCCTGCGGCCACCATGATGAGGAGGGAGTAGTTCATCCTTGGGGGTTGAGGGTATGTACTAGTAGTTATGTGTTTGATCTCTCTCTCTCTCTCATGCTCTTGATTTGGCACGATCTTGATGTACCGCAAGCTTTGTTAATATAGTTTGATCATATGTTGTTTCTCCCTCTCTATCTTGTTGTGATGAATTGAGCTTTTACCTTTGAGGTTTCACTATTATCGGATTAAGTACTTTTTGAATTTGTGAACACTTGATGTATGTCTTGCATATGGATAACCATGGTGACAATGGGTCACTTGATATATGTTTTGCAATCAACTTGCAAATTCCCATGGTGACATCGGGGTAATCTAGGCATAGTGGTTGATGCACGTTTTCATCCTACTTTCTCTGGTAAAAACTTTGGGGGCACTCTTTGAAGTTCTTTGTGTTGGATTGAATATTATGAATCTGAAGTTGTTTGATGCATATCAAAAAATCAACCCATGGATACTTGTGGTGACATTGGAGTATCTAGGTGACGTTGGAGTTGGTTGATGTGTATCATATGGTATTGTTTTAGTACAAACTCTAGGGCTGTTTGTGACACTTATAGGGATGGCTCAATAGATTGATCGGAAAAAGATAACTTTGAGGTGGTTTCGTACCCTACACAATTTCATCATATGTTCTCCGCTAGATAAGAACTTTGGAGTGATTCTTTGTCGCATGTTGAGGCATTATTATATGATTCAATTATGTTAGCACTGTTGAGAGAATGCATTAGTGAAAGTATGAACACTATGCCTTGTTTCCAAGCATTGCAATACTGTTTGTACTCCGTTTTATCACTTGCTACCTAGCTGTGTTTATAATTTCACATTACAAAAACCAATATCTACTATCCATACTACACAAGTTTCACCATATCTTTGCCAAACTAGTGCACCTATACAATTTGCCATTGTATTGTATGTGTTGGTGATGCGGCTTGAACTACGTCCATATTTCCCCAAATAGGAAGGGATGATGCAGCACAGCTACGATAGGTATTTCCCTTAGTGATGATACCAAGCTTATCGAACCAGTAGGAGAACCACGCAACACTGTGTAAACAGTACCTGCACATAAAGAACAATTACTTGCAACCCGACGTGTTAAAGGGGTTGTCAATCCCTTTCGGGTAACGTTGCCAGAAATTGTCAAGCAGACGTGATAAAAATTATAGTAGATTGATAGATGCGAATAAAAGCAAATAAAATTCAGCAAGTTTTTGATAATATAGATCTGAAAATAAAAGATGTACATAAATAAAAAGGCAAATAGCAATATAGATCTAAAAGTATATGATGAGAAAAATAGACACGGGGGCCGTAGATTTCACTAGTGGCTTCTGTTGAGAAAAATAGCATACGGAGGGTAAAAAAATTACCGTTGGGCAATTGATAGAACTTCAAATAATTATGATGATATCCATGCAATGATCATTATATAGGCATCACGTCAAAGATTAGTAGACCGACTCCTGCCTGCATCTACTACTATTACTCCACACATCGACCTCTATACAGCATGCATCTAGTGTATTAAGTTCATGGAGAAACAGAGTAATGCAATAAGAATGATGACATGATGTAGAAAAGATCTATTCATGTAGGAATAGACCCCATCTTGTTATCCTTAATAGCAACGATACATACATGTCATTTCCCCTTCTGTCACTGGGATTGAGCACCGTAAGATCGAACCCATCACAAAGCACCTCTTCCCATGTCAAGAAAAATCGATCTAGTCGGCCTAACTAAACCAAAGATTCGAAGAATAAATACGAGGCTATAAGTAATCATGCATATAAGAGATCAAAAGACTCAAATAACTTTCATGGATAAAAACATAGATCTGATCATAAACTCAAAGTTCATCGGATCCCAACAAACACACTGCAAAAAGAGTTACATCAAATAGATCTCCAAGAGACCATTGTATTGAGAATCAAAAGAGAGAGAGAGAGGAAGCCATCTAGCTACTAACAACGGACCTGTAGGTCTACAATGAACTACTCACGCATCATTGGAGAGGCACCAATGAGGATGATGAACCCCTCCATGATGGTGTCTAGATTGGATCTGTCGTTTCTGGAACATGCGGCGGCTGGAATTGTTTTTCATCGACTCCCCTAGGGTTTCTGGAATATTGGGGTATTTATAGAGCAAAGAGGCGGTGCGGGAGGCCACTAAGGTGGGCACAACCCACCAGGGCACGCCTGGGCCCCCTGGCGTGTCCAGGTGGGTTGTGCCCCCTCGGGGCACCCCATTGGCACTTCTTTGGCCCATCATGTGTCTTATGGCCCAGAAAAAATCTCCAAAAAGTCTTGCTGAGTTTGGACTCCGTTTGGTATTGATTTTCTGCGAAGTAAAAAACAAGCAAAAATAGCAACTAGCACTGGGCATTATGTCAATAGGTTAGTCCTAAAAAATGATATAAAGTTGCTATTAGACGATTCTAAAACATCCAAGAATGATAATATAATAGCATGGAACAATAAAAAATTATAGATACGTTGGAGACGTATCAGTTGGGGACACAAGAGATTTCTTGTATTT
This sequence comes from Triticum timopheevii, assembly GCA_963921465.1. Classification (NCBI taxonomy): domain Eukaryota; kingdom Viridiplantae; phylum Streptophyta; class Magnoliopsida; order Poales; family Poaceae; genus Triticum; species Triticum timopheevii. The sequence continues at coordinate 185,979,130 of OY997266.1, read as the reverse complement.
GGTTGCAGGGTTGTTTGAGAGAGACCGTCTTCATCCTACGCCTGTGACAGATTGATAAACCTTAGGTCATCCACTTGAGGGAAGTTTGCTGTTGTCCTACAAAACACTACGTTTGGAGGCCCAACACGAGTCTACAATAATGAATTTGCGTTGTAGACATCAAGAGAGGCCAAAACGAGCCAAACAAAAAAATGAGAGAAAAGAGGGAAGGGGCAATATTACTATGCTTTTCAACACTTGTGATTTAGCGTAGCACCATGTTCTTCATATAAAGAGTCTCCTGAGTTATCACATTCATATACTAATGGGAATTTTTCATTGTAGAATGATGATGGGCTCCCTCAAATACCTGAGGTCTTCATGAGCAAGCAAGCTGGATGCACACCCACTTAGTTTTTGCTGAGCTTTCATACACTTATAGCTCTTAGTGCATCCGTTGCATGATATCCCCTACTCCTTGCATTTATATTGATTGATGGGCCTTCCATTCCCTGTTGATCTGCCGAGTTGATGCGAGACTTTCTTCCTTTTAGAATTCTCCTATTTTTTTTCTTTATTGCCGCATTCTATTCCACCTACAGTGTTATATCCATGGCTCACACTCATGTATTGCACGGGGTTGAAAATGCTAAAGCATGCTAGAAGTATGATCCAATTGCGTGGTTTGACACCGGGGTGCTCATGATTTATATTTATGCAGTGAATGCGGAGTCATGCCATGCTAACATGATAAAATGAGTTGGGATAACGGTCATTAAGGATCGTATATTTTGAAAAAGTAATGAATATGTTTCTTATCTTCATGGATATTATTATGTTGATATTAATTACTTCCTCATTTCTCAATATTTGTACCATAAAGAGATTACATGATAAACATGCTAGGTAGCATTCAACATTAAAAATTCTATTTCTATTATTTACATACTCGCAGACGGGTAGGAATTAAGCTTGGGGATGCTGATACGTCTCCAATGTATCTACAATTTTTGACTATTTATGATGTTATATTATTAATCTTGGATGCTTTATATGATTTATTATGTTATTTTATATGGGCAATAATTAGAGGACACTCGGGTTCACCTCATAAGTAACACCGGTGGGATTAGGACCCAATGTTGTGAACATTTCTCGCATAGGTGGCCCCGTAAGATGCATGACCAATAATTGATAGCTATGTCCAAAATCAACCATGGTTGTTCTGGATCTGCAAACAACTTAGTACACAAGATTCAAACCAAACTCAAGACTACAACCCAAAGGGCTCGGCTCCTCGACAATGGTGCCAGAAAAAACTTGATGTCCTACAAGTGCACAGGTTTAGTTGTAGCTTTTTCAAAGTAAGAGCATCGATCCCACAAGGAGTACTGGAATCAATCTTTCATCTTTTGAATGGTGCAAATAGTATACTTCCAAATTGTTAGTGGTCCAAAGCAGTGGTGCAGTGGTATCATAATGGAAATGATATTGCAAGCATAGAGGTGAATATTTCAACGGAAGTAAATAACTAGGATTGTAAATGAGAGACTTGAGACAAATGGGGTTAAAGCGTTCTCAGGGAGTCCGGAATCCCCTCTAGTGTGGATCTATAGCGGTGCCTAAACACAATGTTACTTTGGATTCCTACGCCACTTTACATGTTTCTTCTCGTGGGTAGAGTCGGTAGAGATACATGCATACACTAGGCAGCCCTGTATCACATACTCCACCACCGTTCTTCCCCACACCAGTTACCAAACGGTGATTAAGGGGAAAAAGGTCCCCGTGGATGCATCCTATAGGTGGTATCTGTTTTATATCCTGCTGCAATGATCCGCTATGAAGGAAAATGGAGCCTGTCACATCACCCACTTTCGCAACCACACGGTTCGCCAACAGTAATAACCTTCCATCCAAAATTGGTATACATTGGATGGTCGACTTCAACCAACGACTATTAGAATGAACATGCAAAGAGGATATTAAATCCTAATATCAATGATCTATTACACACTAGGGTTCATCCATATACCCGAGAACTAAGGGATCTACTCACTCATGAAGGCAACAATCATCATAACACCATACGTAAAGGACATGAACAAATCACACATGTAATACACAAGTAACTCTAAGTTTAGGGTTCCCGAGATTACAGTGAGGAAGAGGTGGATGATGATGATGATAGTGGGGATGATGTTGGAGCCTTCTTAGTGAAGATGGTGGAGGTGGCTGCCTCCTCTTGCTAGTTCCTCCCTCCAGATCACTCCGGCGGCTAGGGTTCCTGCTTCTAGATGAGGTTCTGGTGTTTCTGGGTGTCTCATGTACGATCCGTCTTCACGAGGTGAATATAGTCGACAAGGCAGTGGTGAAGGCACTCCATATGACTGTTCATACGGGCCGACGCGGTCGTATGGAACGCCGTCTTTTGCTCTGGTGGTTCTACGATGACTACCTCTTTGCCCAATTTGTTTCCTTTTTTATGGTAAGTGGTTATCACTTTTATTATGTGATTCCACTACCATTTTCTGAGATTTCTTCCATATAATAATATTTGGTCCAGAAAGGCGTTATTTGAGGAAAACGACAAAAAGAAGTGCACGAGCATGATAAAATCCCACAAAGCCCACTAAGTAGGAACTATAAAAATGAAATAATCACATAATTTGGACTCATCAGTACTGTGCAGCTCCAGCTAGATGCGGTCACCAAGAGAGTTCATTAGCTAGAGATCGACAACGCCGGTGATAGCGCCGCCCATCAACGCCTCTTCAAGGAGAGCCATCCATCGTTGTTGCCCCAAGCCAACCTTCCATGCTCATCTACACCACCAAAATCTTGCATGGTCTTGGTGCCTGTATGCCAGAGCGCATGGCAGTCAGGGAACAGAAGCTCTGTGTCGGTGACGCAACGTACTTTCCTGTTGCTCGTCAAGAAGCTTGGCATGCTGGGCCCCAAGGAGACATGACGGCCAAGGCGGCTGAAGCCCTGATCAATCGATTCAACAAACCCCTCTCTGAGAGCGACATTGCTGCCATCGCTAAGCTCACACAGCTCGACCCCGACGCCATGCGCATTCCTACTGGTCTATCTGGACCAGCTGGAGCTGCCGATGAGGCATGGTGTAGTCATCATAGTGTACTTCTATTGTATTAGTCTCCAATGGCGACCAGGCTTAAGTTGGCTCTAGTTAGGTTCAGTTAGTTGGCTTGCTGGATGGTGATGAGTTGGATGAGATTCATCATCTAATCGAGTTAGTTTTGTTAGGGCTTGATCCCTAGTATCCACTATGTTCTGAGATTGATGTTGCTATGACTTTGCTATGCTTAATTCTTGTCACTAGGTCCCAAGTGCCATGATCTCATATCTGAACCGTTTATGTTTTCACCATTATATCTATGTTTGTGATCCCATCTTGCAAGTTATATGCACCTATTACGTGTTATGATTCGTAAACCCCAAGGTGACAATAATTGGGATACTTTCCGGTGATGACCGTAGTTTGAGGAGTTCATGTATTCACTATGTGTATGCTTTGTTCTGGTTCTCTATTAAGGAGGCCTTAATATCCCTTATTTTCTTTATGGACCCCGCTACCACGGGAGGGTAGGACAAAAGATGGCATGCAAGTTCTTTTCCATAAGCACGTACGACTATTTACAGAATACATGCCTACATTATGTTGATGAACAGGATCTAGTTCTGTGTTACCCTAGGTTATGAATGTTATATGATGAATATCATCCAACGAAATCACCGATCCAATGCCTATGAGTTTTTCACATATTGTTCTTGCTAAGTTACCACTGTTGTTAACGTTACATCTGCTGCAAAATTACTGCTACTGTTGTTACTATTACTATTGATGCTACTATTATCACTATTGCTATCAAACTATCATACTATTGTGCTACCTATTCCTTTGTTGCAGATATTTAATCTCCAGGTGTGGTTGACTTGACAACTCAACTGCTAATACTTACCAATCACTACTGCAGGATGCTGCTAACACGACACTACGATCAGAGACCCTTCGATGAAACTGTGTGCGATGCAATAATCACAAATGGTGGTGTAAAAACCGTCAAAGAGGTGCAAAAAGTTTGCGATGATGGATGCATTCAACACGGTTCAGATTTTAGTTGCGTGTGAGATGCAGGGCATATGGTTTAGTTCAATTAACTGTTTCCGATGAGGCGGAACAAAAGAAACGGGCAGCCAGATGAAGGTGTGTATGATATACAACATACGGTTCACTCGGTGAACAGTTTGTGATTAGGCAACACAAAAGAAACGGTCAACTAGATCAAGGTGTGTGCGATATACGGCATACGGTTCACTGGGATGAACTGTTTGCTTTGAGACAAGAGAACAAAAACGGTTCAATTTAACAGGATGTGTGTGATACATGGCAAACATGTCTGTAATCAGAAATGTGTGCGAAGACCGATAATAATACAGATGATTGCTGCTAATAAGTTGTGTGTGTTGTGGACTAACGCTTGGTGGTATACAATTGTCAGCGATTGATGAAATCATCACCCATGGGTTCCCCGGTATGGTCCATGTGCGATGTCATTGCACACAGACCAACATCATATGTACTTATAACTTATAAGGACTTGATTCCATAAACAGATTGAACATCCAATTACATATGTGGCAAGTACACACATGACCTTTGCACACACCAAAGTATGTTACAAAATGCCTAGAAAACTCAAATAATGTATAAAAAGGCAAAATGAACCGTGAATAATTTCATAGGACGACACTACTATAGTTGTATGTTGCCTTTGTAAAATAAATGAAGGCGGGAAGAGACAGCGTATGTCGTTTCGCACACATAGGTGACAAGGCTCCTCTCAGAACCATGAGCCTTTTTGAGAGAATCTCTGGTTTCTAAGAATTTTGTACCAAAACTTGTCCCAAATTGGACTAATTTTTTACCACAACATGTTGGTGCTATGTCATAACACCATGCCAAGTTTCATGATTTTGAGGCGAGTTTTGGATTTACAGTAATTTTAAAACCAGGTTTCTCAATGTTTACTGTCGATTTGGCACCACCCTGGATAGGCTTTTTCCTCGTGGGTCCCAAACGACAAATCCAAATCTGCCACTACCATGCAACTTTTCTTATTAAGAATTACAGCCCATTTGGTGTGCTAGCTGAAAATAAGTTTGTGGGTGCTGGTGGGCGCTAAGAACTTGCTGTTCTGTAATGAACAAAGATCTCAAGGATCCCGTGAGAGTGAGGTTATTTCCCTATGTTATGAGTGCTTATAATATTTATGTCTTATTTAAAGAAATGGCAAGCCATTGGCCCATTATGAAAGAAAATATGGGTCAAAGCCGAGTTGAAAAGGGCAACAATATCTAACTCCAGCTTACAAAAAGTACAAAAGCACGAGGATTAATTGCTCATTAGGTTTAGACAGAATCCAGATTGAACAGGACAATGACATCTAACTCAACCAAAGTTTTCGGCAGTCACAATCAAATGGATCGGTCTGATCCATAAAATCAAGATCCCGGGCCAGAAATTCTACTGGTCCACGATGACGATCTGTTGTAAATAGGAACCGAGCACGATCAGAAGCCCTTAGGTCCAGCTGAAGCTTCTTTTTATGTTGTTCAACACTTGCAGCCGTAAGAAATTTCTTGTCGAAAAACATAATCCTCACGGACAATAGTTCCCTTGCATTCAACATGAAGAATGTGACAAAGCTAGTGCTTTTATTGTTGGATGCATATCCTTCCAGCGTTACTGTCTTCAAACGAGTGTCATGAGATCTGAGAAAATACCGGAGCTTCTTGAACCATTGATTGGTTATACTTTTTTCTCCATGTGTTAGTGTCTAAATAGAGATGAAGATTGAAAACACTTAATGTCTAGAAAAGATTATGTTGAAAGAGTGATAGCTGAACGATTAATTATAGTACATTATATATGGGCTTTCAATGTGCGTGAAATCATCACCTTTATATACAAATTCTCCAGACATGGAAAGCATTGCAGCAAGCCAATAATCGTGTTTGGATCAAAACACCACATACTGATATGTAAGGTCTTGACAGAATCCACCACCACTGATAGGATGGACAAGCTCTGCATTGAGCATAGAACATAATACTAGTACCAAAAGTGTACTCCAAGATGATACTTATGCGCACAAATGGAAAAAGCAGATTACAAAAGTTTATGTGAATAATATACAATACCTCAATAGGTGTGGAGCCAAACACCATCTGGAACCATCTAAAAGGATCACGAATTGCACCCAAGGTCTCCAATTTAGGCACAGAGACTACAGTTATTTGCGAAGGTACTATAATAGAATCAGGGAGCAACCTTTGAAGTGAAGGGGCATCTTCGATGATGAGATCATGTCCAAAAAAACAAATTCCCATGCTTACAAGGTGGGGCGACTTTATTTTGAGATAACGGATACAAATTTTTATTCCAAAAACAAGCAGCAAGTGCTCCAGGGTAGGGCAGCTGGAGTGGATGGTGCTGTGCAGTGCGGCTCCGACAGATCAACCACCATAAGCGCACGTTTTTTTAGCAGTAGGAGTCAAAGCAATTGTACCAGATTGTCTGCTAGATGGCATCGGGCGAAGGTGGCGGTGTGGAGAGAGGAGGAAAACCACGAGATGGACATCGATGGCGAGGGCACAGATACATCGGTTCATGGTATGTTACATACAGAGTCATGGTAGAACTCAAGCTGCTGGAGTTTATCGAATTGACGGGATGTCAGCCAGGAGGCCACCATACAGGGTATGTCCAGCACGTAGCATGCCGGGATGCAGATGCGTTGGACGGAGCCATGGTGGGAGGAGATGATGGCTCTAGGGAGTTCGGAATCATCATCGACAGATAGTCGATGACAGTCAAGATTAAGTGGCGTGGCGCGCCACAGAGTGCACCACCAAGATGCGAGGACTTGTGTGCGGCAGCCATCCTTGGTGGGGAGAAGGGAGATGATCTCCCCAAGGATGTCGTCCCAGAGATCGCTGATGTGGTTCACCAGAGATTCTACTGGTTCCTCAGGTCCAGAGGGCGTGGACGCTTCTGGACGCGCAGCCGGGTCCAAGATCTACATCTGGCGGCGGTCCTGGACGGAGCCTCATCTGTGTAAATACCAATCTGAAAGAAAAAAGGCAAAAACATACATGTAGGACATTCAATATCAATTCAAGATCTGGAAGAAAAAAGGCACAAACATATGTGTAGGACATTCAAAATCAATTCTCAAGATCTGGCCATGAATTATTAGCACGCAAGCTAACCCTAGTCGGATTATTAGAAAAATCATTTGTACATAACAAACAATTAATCACTAACTCTATACAGATAGCATTCAAACAATCAATACACTACGTGCATCTAACAGATCTTAATTACTCTGATTTCATGGACTGAGAGAACATAACCATAGGATTTATATTCCAAAAAAATTATAGAGGGGGGGAGTAGGTTTAACAACGGATACCCAATATTCGGGGGACCCGTTTCCCCAGCCCATACGTGTTTCTGTGGGTCTTAGTGTAACCGGTTTGTTGGGAAATATATGTACCCATATTTTTCCACCACGACGTGCATATCGTGTTACTGCTCTTCGTCCTGCTTCTATATGTCTCGCCGTGATCCAAGCAGGTTCAAGTGCTTGAAGAGCATATCTACCAAAACAAATACGACTGCCTCGACAGGATTTTCCTTTCATTCTTCCTCTATGTTGTTTGCGAAAACCAGAGAAAACACATGATATATTTGCCACACAAATGGGTATATAGATGACTAACCAGTTTTCCATCGGAGTTGCTGTTGACCTTCGACTCCGGCTGGGGGGGGGGGGGCACGACGGTGTCGACGAAGTCAAGGTCGTGCTGCTACCCGTGCGAGACCTCATCGACGGCGACGGCAACATCTGTGCCTAGCTTCACGCGTTGTGCGGGTGCTTCACTAGCTCTGACGTCGCCACTCCCTCCGATGGTGCGTTTCGGCGGCATCCTCATACACTCCAGAGTCCAGACGTTGGTGACCACTGTGGACTAGGGGTGCGGCCGCCTATTATGGTCGGTGGCTCGGGCACACAATTAATACGGACTAGTGGGAGCAAGGCAGGCGGCGGTCTGTCTCGCCTCCCGATGAGCCTGCGCAGCGGACTTCTGCCATTCCTACCACCATTTCATACAACTACTCGCACGCCTCCCGCCAGTACACACACCTGCACACACGCCTCCCGTTATGCCTGCGCGGCGGACTGCTCGCATGCGTCCCGACAACTCACACCTGCTCGCACGGCACACGGGGCGTGTGGCAGCACATATATATTTTGGTTTATTGATGATTCATTCTACCACTTTACTGCTTAACTGAAGCATGGCATGGTCTAACACACACGGTCTGAATAAATAATCCGTATGAGATATTGGTTGCCAATTTTTAATAATCTCCCGTTTGTAAGAAGATTATATCAAAACGGGTCTCATAGACGAAAAATACAATATCACAGTCTACTGGTGTCCATATATGACACCACGATAAGTTTCATGAATTTCAACTAAGTTTTGGATTTACTGAATTTTAACAATATATGTTCTCAATATTTTGAAATCTCTTGCACACGGAAACATGCACCCAGGGACACATATGATTTTGCAACCCATTTTGGTGCACATGTAGCTCAAATTTGATTTTTGCACATTAAATCCCTAGGAAATCAATCAATGTATAAAAACGGTCGAATGATGTCTGTTTTTTTAATTTTAATACGACACTCCGCCTTTGGTCACATTTCAGTGCAGAAAAAGTTTGACATGCCTCAGAGTGGTTGTGGTGGTGCGGGATGCATGTATCTATGTGTGGGAGGTGGGGGGAGGGGTCCGGTAGTACACTATGAGTCATGAACCTCCGTGTGGGATTATTGTTCATTTTGTGATATGCCACATCAAGGTCGTGAATTGGTTATTTAAAGCATTACACAGCCCTTTCATACATAATGTTCGAGACACATGCATGCATTGGTGGTCCTCTCGGGCACTCTCCCTCGTGCGGTTATTAGTGACATGCCCATTCATTAGCGCGCAAAGGTTTTCAGTTTCCACCGACAACGAGAGGCATTTGACCAAAAGGTGGATTCATCTTGGCATGTGTGTGGTGTGGATCATGGTGGGATTCCATATCAAAGTTCGAGCACGTGCGTACACACTCCCGCCAGCTTGAAGTGAGGGGGCTACACGCATCATGGTGTAGTGTGTTTCTGGTTTGCGAAGCATGTGCCACGTCAAAGTTATGCATTGGGCATTCAAACATCACATAACACGGGCGCATGCACGCGGTGGTTTTGTCCTATGACTTCACTTGCGTGTGCCTCTCTCTGTGGGCCCACGAGGTCGTCGTCGACCAGTTGGATGTACAACGAGAGAGAGGTTAATTTGACCAACAAGGATGGTTCTTTTTTGGTTTGTTTTACGTATATGCACGGTATAGGAGTATGTACATGTCAAAGAGGGGTCAACATGAATACTATATATATGTGTGTGTCATAACCTCGCTCCATGTGGGGACTTTTCGGTTCCCGAGGCAGGTGCCACATCAAAGTTGTACAATATATTGGTATTCAAACATCCCGCAATACCATGCAGATGGTGGTTGCCCTATATATAGGAACTCACTCGCGTGTGGTGCTTCCATCCGTGGGCATGCGAGGTTGTCTCCATCACTTTGACCCAATGAGAGAGAGAGGTTACTTTCATCATCAAGGAATGATTCTTTTTTGGGTTTGTGCTATACAGTGGAAGTACATATCTACCACGCGTCGAATGGGGGCGTATATATAGCACATACCACGCGTCATGAACCTCACGCTCTCTGTGGGGACTTTTTGGTTTCCTATATACATGGTGACACATCAAAGTTGTGCATTGCATATTCAAACATTACACAAAAACCTCTTTGGGCCACATGAAGATGGTGGTATGTAGTCCTATATAGGATGATCACTCGCGTGCTACGTACGCTTTGCTTCTGTGTTGGGCCTGCGAGTTCATCCTCCATCACTTTGACCCAGCGAGAGAGAGGTATGTTTGATGAACAAGGAGTATTAATTCTTTTAGGGTTGTGCTACTAGGTGTATATATAGTACGTGTCGAAAGGGGGGTGACCAGCTTGGTCCATCACTTTCACCGACAGCGCGAGAGAGGTTAACTAATTTGACTTAGGAGGGGATTAATTTTTTGTTATGTCTTGATAGAGATCATGATGTGAGATTACATATATATAATAGCACATCTGTACACATGAATCCATCCCGTTAGATCGAGGGGGGGGGGGGGGGGCGAGCACATGACACGTCATGAACGACCTTTTGATCTGTGTGGGGACCTCTGCAATTTTCAACGCATGCACCACATCAATGTTGTGCATTGGGTCGGGTATTCAACACATATGCATGCATAACACACATCCATAAATATGTTTGGTACACACGCATGCAATAATGGTTGTCTTTGGACACACTCTCACTCGCTTGGTTATGGGCGGCAAGCCTATATATATATTCGTGGGCCCGCATGGACGTCCATCATTTCGACCAACGAAGAGAAAGTTTACCAGGGTGGATTCTTCTTCTTTGCTTCGAGTTACCGTACAGTAGATCGACCCATTCCAAGCCTAATTAAGTTTGAGCGCATGCTACGCGTCATGAACCCTCGCTCGGTGTGGGTATTTTACGGTTCCAAAGCATGGTGCCACATCAAATTTGAGCATTGGGTATTCAAACACCACACACACCACTTCCATATATATACTTGGGACACATGCATAGAGTGGGTTTGTTTTCATATAGTGCTCCCTCGCGAGGTTATCGGCGACAAGCTAGCCCATTTTGCGGGGTCGTGTGGACGTCCATCACTTTGACCAACAACAAGCGGGAAGAGGTTGTACGACCAAGTTGGATTCTGCTTGATCCGTGTTACAATATGTCTTGGTGAGATGCCTTCCCCCTGACACGTGTGTGTGTGTGTGTGGGGGGGGGGGTACTTCGCGCTACCTGCAACCTCCATGGGCTCGGGGAAGTCCGGTTAATTTGTGAGGGACACGTTGTCGGTGTCAAAACCGGAAGATCTTGGGTAGGGGGCCCAAGCTATATGTCTAAGGACCAAATGTAACTTTGAACAAAGGACACAGTGTTTACCCATGTTCGGGCCCTCTTAATGGAGGTAAAACCCTACTCCTACTTGATTATATACGAGGGTATAGGGGTTACAAGAGTTGATCTACCACGAGATCCAGTTGGCTAACCCTAGATTGGCTAGCCTAGCAATGTTGTGATCCTGCCTCCGCTCTAACCCCCTGGTTTATATAGACACAGGAGGGGCTTAGGGTTGTACAAAATCGGTTTCACAGAAAGGAATAATATATCCGGACACCTATACTTGCCATCCACGCATACGGGAGTCCCTGCCGGGCACAAGAGGTGATCTTCTGTCTTGTATTCTGATGGCCCACCAGTCCGGCCCATATCCAATAGACCGGACACCCAAGGACCCCCTAGTCTAGGACTCCCACAGTAGCCCCTGAACCAGTCTTCGATGATGACGTGTTCGGCATGTAGATTGTCTTCCGCATTGCAAGGTGGGTTCCACAAACAGTGTATTCAGCTTTCCTCCATAAATGAATTGTATCCGGCTTTCCTCCATAAATGAATTGTATCCGGCTTTTCATAATGAACACAACCCTTAGCCGTGAAGGCAGGATATATATAAAAATAAGAATAGAGTCTTTTACTGACAACTTTTCCGGCGAAGCGTCAGACTTGACCCTATGATGTTTTGAACCGTTTTCACACCCCGCATTCCATGTTTCGAGGCCACGCCCCATTGGCACGTCCTGTCAAAACAGAGATTGTGCCCACTTAATATGGGATCGCTCATCAATAATATTTGGGTAATCCAACCGTTTGCGGCGCGCGCTTTCATTGGGAATAGGCAAGATTCAAGGCACGAGTGGGGGACGGTTGGCATTTTCACCGCCTATAAGAAGGCAATGGCTCCTTACTTTCTCCCCCACACCTTCACATCTCCTCAGCCTTCCAATCTCCCAAGCTCTCAGTGCCCAAAAAGTTCCTGTCTTTCTCACCACCACCACACCTCCTCCGACGATGGCCGGATCCGGTTCCAAAGGCAAGTGGGGGGCCTCCTCCGTCATGGAGAAGGAGATAAAAAATCTCCAGAGTGTGGGATGCCTCGCCGCCAACATCACGCACAGGCTTCCCCCGAGGGTCAAGTCATTCCCTCTCCGGAGCCTGGCGAACGAGTCGTCTTCCTTCCCATCTTCCTTAGAGGGTTAGGTCTTCCACTCCACCCATTCGTCTGTGGACTCATGTACTACTACAGGCTAAATTTCCATGATATAGCCCCTAACTCTTTCCTCCACATCTCGGCGTTCATCGTCGTGTGTGAAGCTCTCCTCCGCGTCCACCCACACTTCGGCCTGTGGCTCAAGGTCTTCAACATGAAGCCGAAGGTGGTCGACGGGCAGCACACGGACTGCGGTGGAGCTATGATCAGCAAGCTGCCAACACCACGTGGCTCAAGGGGGCCTTCGTGGAAACCATGAAGATCTGGCAACAGGAGTGGTTCTATATAACTGAGCCCCGCCACACTAAGTGGGCGCCAATTCCGGACTTCAGATCCATACCCCCCATGAGGCTCATCTCCTGGACCGTGAAGGGCCACGACTGGGGGTCTCAGAAGGAGGTGCAAGTGCTGCAAATGCGCATCACCAACGTGCTGGGGAAGAACGTTGGCCTAACCAACGTGGTTCAGATTATGCTATTCCACCGCATTCTCCCCTGCCAGCGCCGGGCTTGCCCCATGTGGGAATTCAAGCCGGAGGAGCCACAGACTCTAGAACATTTCCTCGACACTACACACGAGGGAATGTGGAAGCTATTCTTCAACGCACAGAAGAGCTGGCCCATGGAGACCGAAGACATCGGCCTCAACATCACGAATCCAGCCTCTCGTAAGTATTTTAACTTTCCGAAGACATACCCAGTTTATATGTTCGGTCGATACAGAACCTATTAACCCATCCTTGACAGGGCTGGACCGAGAAGTCAGAGCGGATCAAGAGTCCGTCTTCGTTTCCCGAAGATCCAGGCATTCCTCAGCTAGAGGAGATGCTAGTCCGGTGCCCTAAGGTGCCGGAGAAGAAGGCCAAGAAGAAGGGCAAGGGGCCAAGGACGGGCCCCGCTGCAAAGGCCCTCTGGAAGCAGTGTCCAGAGAGACCTAGGTCGTCTCCTCTCATGAGGAAGACGAGGATGAAGAGGAGGAGGAGGAGGAAGAAGAGGTGGAGAGCGACTCCCCCCTCAAGACGAGGAGGGGAAAGAGGACAGCCTCCATGAACCTGGAGGGGGATGCTTGATACGTCTCCAATGTATCTATAATTTTTGATTGCTCCATGCTACTTTATCTACTGTTTTAGGCAATATTGGGCTTTATTATGTGCTTTTATATTATTTTTGGGACTAACCTATTAACCGGAGGCCCAGCCCAGATTTGCTGTTTTATGCCTATTTCAGTGTTTCGAGGAAAAGGAATATCAGACGGAGTCAAAACGGAACGAAATCAACTGGAGAAGTTAATTTTGGAAGGAAAGCCATCTGATGGACTTGGAGTGCACGTCAGGGAAGAAGGGAGGTGCCCACGAGGGTGGGGGGCGCGCCCCCTGCCTCGTGGCCCCCCCCTTCGGTCCACCGACGTACCCCTTGCACCCATATATACCTACGTACCCTAAAACTTCCAGAACAGAAGATAGATCGGGAGTTCCGCCGCCGCTAGCCTTTGTAGCCACCAAAACCCTCTCGGGAGCCCGTTCCGGCGCCCTGCCAGAGGGGGATCCCATCACCGGCGGCCATCTTCATCATCCCGGCACTCTCCATGACGAGGAGGGAGTAGTTCACCCTCGGGGCTGAGGGTATGTACCAGTAGCTATGTGTTTGATCTCTCTCTCTCTCTCTCTCTCTCTCTCGTGTTCTCTCTCGTGTTCCCTCTATAGCACGATCTTGATGTATCCCGAGCTTTTCTATTGTAGTTGGATCTTATGATGTTTCTCCCCCTCTACTCTCTTGTGATGAATTGAGTTTCCCCTTTGAAGTTATCTTATCGGATTGAGTCTTTTATGAGAACACTTGATGTATGTCTTGCCGTGATTATCTGTGGTGACAATGGGATATCATGTGCCACTTGATGTATGTTTTGGTGATCAACTTGCGAGTTTCGTGAGATTGGGAACTATGCATAGGGGTTGGCACACGTTCTTGACTCCCCGATAGAAACTTTGGGGCACTCTTTGAAGTACTTTGTGTTGGTTGGATGAATCTGAGATTGTGTGATGAATATCGTATAATCATGCCCACGGATACTTGAGGTGACAATGGAGTATCTAGGTGACATTAGGGTTTTGGTTGATTTGTATCTTAAGGTGTTATTCTAGTACGAACTCTTTTATAGATACATCTGAAAGAATAACTTTGAGGTGGTTTCGTACCCTACCATAATCTCTACGTTTGTTCTCCGCTATTAGTGGCTTCGGAGTGACTCTTTGTTGCATGTTGAGGGCTTGTTATATGATCTATCTATGTTATTATTGTTGAGAGAACTTGCACTAGTGAAAGTATGAACCCTAGGCCTTGTTTCCTGTCATTGCAATACCGTTTACGCTCACTTTTATCATTAGTTACCTTGGTGTTTTTATTATTTCAGATTACAAAAACCTATCTACTATCTATTTTGCACTTGTATCACCATCTCTTCGCCGAACTAGTGCACCTATACAATTTACCATTGTATTGGGTGTGTTGGGGACACAAGAGACTCTTTGTTATTTGGTTGCAGGGTTGTTTGAGAGAGACCATCTTCATCCTACACCTCCTACGGATTGATAAACCTTAGGTCATCCACTTGAGGGAAATTTGCTACTGTCCTACAAACCTGTGCACTTGCAGGCCCAACAACGTCTACAAGAAGAAGGTTGTGTAGTAGACATCAAGCTCTTTTCTGGCGCCGTTGCCGGGGAGGTTAGCGCTTGAAGGTATATCTTTAGATCTTGCAATCGAATCTTTTTGTTTCTTGTTTTAGCACTAGTTAGTCTATAAAAGAAAATTACAAAAAAATGGAATTGAGTTTGTCTCATACGCTTCGTCTTTTTAATATCTTCGTGAAAATGATGGGAAGGAAAATTGTGCTCAAGTACTAGAAGAAGAATTACATAGAATGCTTGGCATAAAATATGTGAATGATGAACATGATTGCAATGTTGTTAGTATGAATTCTTTGAATATCCATGATGCTAATGATATGCAAATCCACATGCTTGGGGAAGCTATGTTTGATGAAGATGATATTTTTTGTCCCCCAAGCTTTGATGAGAAAATTTACTATGATGAAAGCATGCCTCCTATCTATGATGATTATTGTGATGACACGTATGCTTTAAAGAATAATGATAACCATGAAACTTGTCATCTTGATCTTAATTTTCAATCATATGATAGTTATTTTGTTGAGTTTGCTCCCACTACTATTCATGAGAAGAATTTTGCTTATGTGGAGAGTAGTAAATTTTCTATGCTTGTAGATCATGAAAAGAATGCTTTAGGTGCTGGTTATATTGTTGAATTCATTCATGATGCTACTGAAAATTATTATGAGGGAGGAACATATGCTTGTGGAAATTGCAATAATATCAAGTTTCCTCTCTATGTGCTTAAATTCTTGAAGCTATGCTTGTGTTACTTTCCTATGCTAGTTGATTATCGTTCCCATAAGTTGTTTGCTCACAAAATCCCTATGCATAGGAAGTGGGTTAGACTTAAATGTGCTAGTCATGTGCTTCATGATGCTCCCGTTATGTTTCAATTCTTATCTTTTATGTGAGCATCATTATCATCATCATGCCTAGCTAGAAAGGCATTAAAGAAAAGCGGTTGTTGGGAGACAACCCAATATTTATCCTTACTGTTTTTGTGTGTCCACATGATTATGCTACTGTAGTAATCATGTTTTATATCTTTTGTTTCAATAAAGTGCCATGTAAGACCTTTAGGATAGCTTATGGTGATAGTTGGGTTGATCCTGCTGAAAATCGGAAACTTTTGCACCCAGTAAATTGTTAATTCACAGAAACATGGTTCTGATCTGAGTTTTCTTGATCTGCATTGGTACACGAATTGCTTAGGACTTACTAATTTGGTAGGATTTTTGGAGTTCCAGAATTATACGTTTGATACAGATTACTACAGATTGTTCTGTTTTTGACAGATTCTGTTTTCAATGTATTGTTTGCTTATTTTGATGAATCTATGAGTAGTATCGGAGGGTATGAACCATAGATAAGTTGGAGTACAGTAGATATTACACAAATATGAATTTAGAATGAGTTCATTACAGTACCTAAGTGGTGGTTTTATTTTCTTATACTAACGGAGCTTACGAGTTTTCTGTTGAGTTTTGTGTTGTGAAGTTTTCAAGTTTTGGGTAAGGATTCGATGGACTCTGGAATAAGGAGTGGCAAGAGCCTAAGATTGGGGATGCTCAAGGCACCCCAAGGTAATATTCAAGGAAAACCAATAGCCTAAGCTTGGGGATGCCCCGGAAGGCATCCCCTCTTTCGTCTTCGTTCATCGGTAACTTTACTTGGAGCTATATTTTTATTCACCACATGATATGTGTTTTGCTTGGAGCGTCATTTTCTCTTGTTAGTATTTTCTTGCTTTTATTTAGATTAATGTTTTGCATCTTTAGTTTCAATAAAGAAGTTAAGGATAGCCTTTGCCATGCTTATTTTGGTAGTATACATGTTGCTGTTTGAAAACAGAAAGTTTACCGCTGTTGTAAAAATTCCCTAGAAAAGTCAGAGAATGGTATAATGTTGAAACCTTTTGCATATTGAGCTCTGATAAATTTATTACAGTGGGAATTTTAGTTCATAATTTTTGAAGTTAGGGAAGTATGATTACTCTTGCATTCTTTACAGACTGTACTGTTTTGGCAGATTGCTGTTATGGTTGCATTATATGTTTGCTTGTTTAATGATTCTATTTGAAGATAGGAGTATTAAATATGCAGAGGCAATTAGTATGCAATGTTGAATAATAATTTAAGTGATTTGTTACAGTAGAAAATGATAAGTTTTGCATTGGTTTATACTAACCTATCTCACGAGTTCTTGTTGAGTTTGTTGTGAATGAAGCTTTTGATAAAAAGAGAAACCATGATATGAGAGGAATTAAGGAGACACAAAAGTTCAAGATTGGGGATGCCCAAGGCACCCCAAGATAATATTTCAAGAAGTCTCAAGCATCTCAGCTTGGGGATGCCCCGGTAGGCATCCCATCTTTCTTCTTCAACAACTATCGGTTAGTATCGGTTGAGCCTAAGTTTTTGCTTCTTCACATGAGTTGTGCTATCCTTGCAATGTAGTTTTCTTTAGCTTTGCTTGCTGTTTGAATAAAGTATCAAGATCTGAAATTATTAAATGAGAGAGAGTCTTCGCATAGTTGCATAATTATTTAGCTACTCATTGATCTTCACTTACATTTTTCGGAGTAGTTTTTGTTATTGCTCTAGTACTTCACTTATATCTTTTAGAGCACAATGGTGGTTTTATTTTGAAGAGATAGATGAACTCTCATGATTCACTTAGCTTATTTTGAGAGTCTTAAATAGCATGGTAATTTTCTTAAATAATCCTAATATTCTAAGCATACAAGATTTGTAAGAATTCTTATGAGTGTGTTGAATACTATGAGAAGTTTGATGCTTGATAATTGTTTTGAGATATGGAGATGGTGATATTAGAGTCATGCTAGTTGAATAGTTATGAATTTAAAGAATACTTGTGTTGAAGTTTGTGATTCCCGTAGCATGCACGTATGGTGAACCGTTATGTGATGAAGTCGGAGCATGATTTTTTATTGATTGTCTTCCTTATGAGTGGCGGTCGGGGACGAGCGATGGTCTTTTCCTACCAATCTATCCCCCTAGGAGCATGCACATAATACTTTGCTTTGATAACTTCTAGATTTTTGCAACAAGTATATGAGTTCTTTATGACTAATGTTGAGTCCATGGATTATACGCACTTTTTCCCATCCTTCCACCATTGCTAGCCTCTCTAATACCGCGCACTTTTCGCCGGTATCATACACCCACCATATACCTTCCTCAAAACAGCCACCATACCTACCTATCATGGCAATTCCATAGCCATTCCGAGATATATTGCCATGCAACTTTCCACCGTCCCGTTTATTATGACACGCTCCATCATTGTCATATTGCTAGCATGATCATGTAGTTGACATCGTATTTATGGCAAAGCCACTGTTCATAATTCTTTCATACATGTCACTCATGATTCATTGCATATCCCGGTACACCGCCGGAGGCATTCATATAGAGTCATACTTTGTTCTAAGTATCGAGTTGTAATTGTTGAGTTGTAAGAAAAATAAAAGTGTGATGATCATCATTTTTAGAGCATAGTCCCAAGTGAGGAAAGGATGACGGAGACCATGATTCCCCCACAAGTCGGGATGAGACTCCGGATGAAAAAAATGAGGCCATAAAAAAAGAGAAAAGGCCCAAATAAAAAAATGAGAGAAAAAGATAGAAGGGACAATGCTACTATCCTTTTACCACACTTGTGCTTCAAACTAGCACCAAGATCTTCATGATAGAGGGTCTCTCATTTTGTCACTTTCATATACTAGTGGGAATTTTTCATTATAGAACTTGGCTTGTATATTCCAATGATGGGCTTCCTCAAATGCCCTAGGTCTTCGTGAGCAAGCGAGTTGGATGCACACCGACTTAGTTTCTTTTGTTGAGCTTTCATATACTTATAGCTCTAGTGCATCCGTTGCATGGCAATCCCTACTCACTCACATTGATATCTATTGATGGGCATCTCCATATCCCATTGATACGCCTAGTTGATGTGAGACTATCTTCTCCCTTTTTGTCTTCTTCACAACCACCATTCTATTCCACATATAGTGCTATATCCATGGCTCACGCTCATGTATTGCGTGAAGATTGAAAAAGTTTGAGAATGTCAAAAGTATGAAACAATTGCTTGGCTTGTCATCGATGTTGTGCATGATTTAAATACTTTATGTGGTGAAGATAGAGCATAGCCAGACTATGATTTTGTAGGGATAACTTTCTTTGGCCATGTTATTTTGAGAAGACATAATTGCTTTGTTAGTATGCTTGAAGTATTATTATTTTTATGTCAATATGAACTTTTGTCTTGAATCTTCAGATCTGAATATTCATGCCACAAGTTAGAAGAATTACATTGAAATTATGCCAAGTAGCACTCCGAGTCAAAAACTCTTTTTTTATCATTTACCTACTTGAGGACGAGCAGGAATTAAGCTTGGGGATGCTTGATACGTCTCCAATGTATCTATAATTTTTTATTGCTCCATGCTACTTTATATACTGTTTTAGGCAATATTGGGCTTTATTATCTGCTTTTATATTATTTTTGGGACTAACCTATTAACCGGAGGCCCAACCCAGATTTGCTGTTTTATGCCTATTTCAGTGTTTCGAGGAAAAGGAATATCAGACGGAGTCAAAACGGAACGAAATCAATTGGAGAAGTTAATTTTGGAAGGAAAGCCATCCGATGGACTTGGAGTGCACGTCAGGAAAGAAGGGAGGTGCCCACGAGGGTGGGGGACGCGCCCCCTGCCTCGTGCCCCCCCTTCGGTCCACCGACGTACCCCTTGCACCCATATATACCTACGTACCCTAAAACTTCCAGAACAGAAGATAGATCGGGAGTTTCGCCGTCGCAAGCCTTTGTAGCCACCAAAAACCTCTCGGGAGCCCGTTTCGGCACCCTGGCGGAGGGGGATCCCACCACCGGTGGCCATCTTCATCATCCCGGCACTCTCCTTGACGAGGAGGGAGTAGTTCACCCTCAGGGCTGAGGGTATGTACCAGTAGCTATGTGTTTGATCTCTCTCTCTCGTGTTCCCTCTATGGCACGATATTGATGTATCCCGAGCTTTGCTATTGTAGTTGGATCTTATGATGTTTCTCCCCCTCTACTCTCTTGTGATGAATTGAGTTTCCCCTTTGAAGTTATCTTATCGGATTGACTCTTTTATGAGAACACTTAATGTATGTCTTGCCGTGATTATTTGTGGTGACAATGGGATATCATGTGCCACTTGATGTATGTTTTGGTGATCAACTTGCGGGTTTCGTGAGGTTGGGAACCTATGCATAGGGGTTGGCACACGTTCTTGACTCTCCGATAGAAACTTTGGGGCACTCTTTGAAGTACTTTGTGTTGGTTGGATGAATCTGAGATTGTGTGATGCATATCGTATAATCATGCCCATGGATACTTTAGGTGACAATGGAGTATCTAGGTGACATTAGGGTTTTGGTTGATTTGTATCTTAAGGTGTTATTCTAGTACGAACTCTTTTATAGATTGATCTGAAAGAATAACTTTGAGGTGGTTTCGTACCCTACCATAATCTCTACGTTTGTTCTCCGCTATTAGTGGCTTCGGAGTGACTCTTTGTTGCATGTTGAGGGCTTGTTATATGATCTATCTATGTCATTATTGTTGAGAGAACTTGCACTAGTGAAAGTATGAATCCTAGGCCTTGTTTCCTATCATTGCAATACCGTTTACGCTCACTTTTATCATTAGTTACCTTGGTGTTTTTATTATTTCAGATTACAAAAACCTATATCTACTATCTATTTTGCACTTGTATCACCATCTCTTCACCGAACTAGTGCACCTATACAATTTACCTTTGTATTGGGTGTGTTGGGGAGACCCGAGACTCTTTGTTATTTGGTTGCAGGGTTGTTTGAGAGAGACCATCTTCATCCTATGCCTCCTACGGATTGATAAACCTTAGGTCATCCACTTGAGGGAAATTTGCTACTGTCCTACAAACCTGTGCACTTGCAGGCCCAACAATGTCTACAAGAAGAAGGTTGTGTAGTAGACATCTGAGACGCTGAAGAAGGGGAGGGTGGTCCTCTCGGATAGTTCAAACTCAGAGTTCGAACATAGCCCGACGAGGGTCCAAATGGAGAAGCCCCTGGCTGAAACGTAAGTGTCAGAAACCTACTCGTTCAATTATTGCTTTAATGCGCCCTGTCATACCCAATCTTTTTATGCTTTTCAGCCCTCCGCGCGAGATCCTGATTCCCTCCTCTTCAGAGGGGAACTCTCTAGCACCTGGAGAGGCGGAGAGTGACGAGCCATCTCGCGCCCTCTCTCCCCCTGCCATGGAGGACACCGAGGTGTCGTCCCAAAGACCATCTCCTAGCCGGGGAGGAGCGAACAAAACCGTCCAGAAGGCGCCCGAGGACAACACCTCGGACGTTGTAGAGCGGGGCATGGAGACCCCCATGACCACCAAGGGTGGGGGCCTCAACAGTCCCGGCCCTCGCCGAACACCATCCTGGAGACTAGTACGGCTCCGGGTTCAGACCAACACCCCCCTTTGAAAGAGGGGGGAGGAGCAGGAGCTTCATGAAGGAAATATGCCCTAGAGGCAATAATAAAGTTATTATTTATTTCCTTATTTCATGATAAATGTTTATTATTCATGCTAGAATTGTATTAACCGGAAACATAATACATGTGTGAATACATAGACAAACATAGTGTCACTAGTATGCCTCTACTTGACTAGCTCATTAATCAAAGATGGTTATGTTTCCTAACCATAGACATGTGTTGTCATTTGATTAATGGGATCACGTCATTAGAAGAATGATGTGATTGACTTGACCCATTCCGTTAGTTTAGCACTTGATCGTTTAGTATGTTGCTATTGCTTTCTTCATGACTTATACATGTTCCTGTAACTATGAGATTATGCAACTCCCGTTTACCGGAGGAACACTTAGGGTGCTACCAAACGTCACAACGTAACTGGGTGATTATAAATGAGTACTACAGGTGTCTCCAAAGGTACATGTTGGGTTGGCATATTTCGAGATTAGGTTTTGTCACTCCGATTGTCGGAGAGGTATCTCTGGGCCCTCTCGGTAATGCACATCACTATAAGCCTTGCAAGCAATGTAGCTAATGAGTTAGTTACAGAATGATGCATTACGTAACGAGTAAAGAGACTTGCCGGTAACGAGATTGAACTAGGTATTGGATACCGACGATCGAATCTCGGGCAAGTAACATACCGATGACAAAGGGAACAACGTATGTTGTTATGCGGTTTGAACGATAAAGATCTTCGTAGAATATGTAGGAGCCAATATGGGCATCCAGGTTCCGCTATTGGTTATTGACCGAGAATAGTTCTAGGTCATGTCTACATAGTTCTCGAACCCGTAGGGTCCGCACACTTAACGTTACGATGACAGTTTTATTATGAGTTTATAAGTTTTGATGTACCAAGGTTTGTTCGGAGTCACGGATGTGATCACGGACATGACGAGGAGTTTCGAAATGGTCGATACATAAAGATTGATATATTGGACGACTATATTCGGACACCGGAAGTGTTCCGGACGTTTTCGGAGAAAACCGGAGTGCCGGAGGGTTACCGGAACTCCCCCGGGAGAGTTAATGGGCCACATGGGCCTTAGTGGGAAGAGAGAGAGGCGGCCAGGGTGGGCCGCGCGCCCCCTCTCCCTCTAGTCCGAATTGGACTAGGAGGGGGGGAGGGCGGCACCCCCCTCTTTCCTTCCCCCTCTCCCCCTTCCTTCCCCTCCTAGTAGGAGTAGGAAAGGAGGAGTCGTACTCCTACTAGGAGGAGGACTCCTCCTCCTTGGCGCGCCCACAAGGGCCGGCCGGCCTCCCCTTGCTCCTTTATATACGGGGGCAGGGGGGCACCCCATAGACACACAAGTTGATCTACGGATCGTTCCTTAGCCGTGTGCGGTGCCCCCCTCCACCATATTCCACCTCGGTCATATCGTCCCGGAGTTTAGGCAAAGCCCTGCGCCGGTAGAACATCATCATCGTCACCACGCCGTCGTGCTGACGGAACTCATCCCCGAAGCTTTGCTGGATCGGAGCCCGGGGATCGTCATCGAGCTGAACGTGTGCTGAAATCGGAGGAGCCGTACGTTCGGTACTTGGATCGGTCGGATCGTGAAGACGTACGACTACATCAACCGCGTTGTGATAACGCTTCCGCTTACGGTCTACGAGGGTATGTGGACAACACTCTCCCCTCTCGTTGCTATATCATCACCATGATCTTGCGTGTGCGTAGGAAATTTTTTGAAATTACTACGTTCCCCAACAGTGGTATCAGAGCCTAGGTTTTATGCGTTGATGTTATATGCATGAGTAGAACACAAGTGAGTTGTGGGCGATACAAGTCATACTGCTTACCAGCATGTCATACTTTGGTTCGGCGGTATTGTGAGATGAAGCGGCCCGGACCGACATTACGCGTACGCTTACGCGAGACTGGTTTCACCGTTACGAGCACTCGTGCTTAAAGGTGGCTGGCGGGTGTCTGTCTCTCTCACTTTAGCTGAATCGAGTGTGGCTACGCCCTGTCCTTGCGAAGCTTAAAACATCACTAACTTGACAAACTATCGTTGTGGTTTTGATGCGTAGGTAAGAACGGTTCTTGCTAAGCCCGTAGCAGCCACGTAAAACTTGCAACAACAAAGTAGAGGACGTCTAACTTGTTTTTGCAGGGCATGTTGTGATATGATATGGTCAAGACATGATGCTATATTTTATTGTATGAGATGATCATGTTTTGTAACCGAAGTTATTGGCAACTGGCAGGAGCCATATGGTTGTCGCTTTATTGTATGAAATGCAAACGCCCTATAATTGCTTTACTTTATCACTAAGCGGTAGCGATAGTCGTAGAAGCAATAGATGGCGTAAACGACAACGATGCTACGATGGAGATCAAGGTGTCACGCCGGTGATGATGGTGATCACGACGGTGCTTCGGAGATGGAGATCACAAGCACAAGATGATGATGGCCATATCATATCACTTATATTGATTGCATGAGATGTTTATCCTTTATGCATCTTATCTTGCTTTGATTAACGGTAGCATTTTAAGATGATCTCTCACTAAAAATTATCAAGAAGTGTTCTCCCTGAGTATTCACCGTTGCCAAAGTTCGTCGTGCCCAGACACCACGTGATGATCGGGTGTGATAAGCTCTACGTCCATCTACAACGGGTGCAAGCTAGTTTTGCACACGCAGAATACTCAGGTTAAACTTGACGAGCCTAGCATATGCAGATATGGCCTCGGAACAGGGAGATCGAAAGGTCGAGCGTGAATCATATAGTAGATATGATCAACATAGTGATGTTCACCATTGAAAACTACTCCATCTCACGTGATGATCGGCTATGGTTTAGTTGATTTGGATCACGTGATCAATTAGATTACTAGAGAGATGTCTGTCTAAGTGGGAGTTCTTAAATAATATGATTAATTGAACTTAAATTTATCATGAACTTAGTACCTGATAGTATTTTGCTTGTCTATGTTTGTTGTAGATAGATGGCTCGTGCTGTTGTTCCGTTGAATTTTAATGTGTTCCTTGAGAAAGAAAAGTTGAAAGATGATGGTAGCAATTACACGGACTGGGTCCGTAACTTGAGGATTATCCTCATTGTTGCACAGAAGAATTACGTCCTGGAAGCACCGCTGGGTGCCAGGCCTGCTGCTGATGCAACTGACGACGTTAAGAACGTCTGGCAGAGCAAAGCTGATGACTACTCGATAGTTCAATGTGCCATGCTTTACGGCTTAGAACCAGGAATTGAAGTTAATATTTCAAGCAAATACCCGAGTTGAGAGATATGAAGTCTCCAATAAGTTCTATAGCTAAAAGATGGAGGAGAATCGCTCAACTAGTGAGCATGTGCTCAGATTGTCTGGGTACTTCAATCGCTTGAATCAAGTGGGAGTTAATCTTCCAGATAAGATAGTGATTGACAGAATTCTCCAGTCACCATCACTAAGTTACTAGAACTTCGTGATGAACTATAATATGCAAGGGATGACGTAGACAATTCCCGAGCTCTTCGTGATGTTGAAATCGACGAAGGTAGAAATCAAGAAAGAGCATCAAGTGTTGATGATTGACAAGACCACTAGTTTCAAGAAAAGGGCAAAGGGAAAGAAAAGGGAAACTTCAAGTAGAATGGCAAGCAAGTTGTCACTCCCGTGAAGAAGACCAAAGCTGGACCAAAGCCTGAAACTGAGTGCTTATACTGCAAAGGAAATGGTCACTGGAAGCGGAAATGCCCTGAATATTTGGTGGATAAGAAGGATGGCAAAGTGAACAAGGGTATATTTGATATACAGGTTATTGATGTATGCCTTACTAGTGTTTATAGTAGCCCCTGAGTATTTGATACTTGTTCGGTTGCTAAGATTAGTAACTCGAAACAGGAGTTACATAATAAACAGAGACTAGTTGAGGGGAAGTGACGATGAGTGTTGGAAGTAGTTCCAAGATTGATATGATCATCATCACACACTCCCTATACTTTCGGGATTAGTGTTGAACCTAAATAAATGTTATTTGGTGTTTGTGTTGAGCATGAATATGATTTGATCATGGTTATTGCAATACAGTTATTCATTTAAAGTCAGAGAATAATTGTTGTTCTGTTTACAAGAATAAAACCTTTGATGGTCATACACCCAATGAAAATAGTTTATTGGATCTCGATCGTAGCGATACACATATTGAAGCCAAAAGATACAAAGTTAATAATGATAGTGCAACTTATTTGTGGCACTGTCGTTTGGGTCATATCGGTGTAAAGCGCATGAAGAAACTCCATAAAGATGGATTTTCGAAATCACTTGGTTATGAATGATTTGATGCTTGCGAACCATGCCTTTTGGGCAAGATGGCTAAAACTCCATTCTTCGGAACAATGGAACAAGCTACTGACTTATTGGAAATAATACATACCGATGTATGCGACCCAATGAGTGTTGATGCTCGTGGCAAGTATCATTATTTACTAACCTTCACAGATGATTTGAGCAGATATGGGTATATCTACTTAATGAAACATAAGTCTGAAATAATTGAAAGGTTCAAAGAATTTCAGAGTGAAGTGGAAAAATCATCGTAACAAGAAAATAAAGTTTCTGCAATCTGATCGCGGAGACGAATATTTGAGTTACGAGTTTGGTCTTCAACTAAAACAATGTGGAATAGTTTCACAGCTCACGCCACCTGGAACACCACAACGTTATGGTGTGTCCGAACGTCGTAACCACACTTTATTGGATATGGTGCGAACTATGATGTCTCTTACTGATTTACCATTATCATTTTGGGGTTATGCATTAGAGACAGCTGCATTCACGTTAAAAGGGCACCATCTAAATCCCTTGAGACGACACCATATGAACTGTGGTTTAGCAAGAAACCCAAGTTGTCGTTTCTTAAAGTTTGGGGATGCGATGCTTATGTGAAAAAGTTTCATCCTGATAAGCTCAAACCCAAATCGGAGAAGTGCGTCTTCATAGAATACCCAAAGGAAATTGTTGGGTACACCTTCTATCACAGATCCGAAGGCAAGATATTCGTTACTAAAAATAGATCCTTTCTAGAGAAGGAGTTTCTCTCGAAAGAAGTGAGTGGGAGGAAAGTAGAACTTGATGAGGTAACTGTACCTGCTCCCTTATTGGAAAGTAGTTCATCACAGAAATCAGTTCCTGTGACACCTACACCAATTAGTGAGGAAGCTAATGATATTGATCATGAAACTTCAGATCAAGTTTCTACTGAACCTCATAGGTCTACCAGAGTAAGATCCACACCAGAGTGGTACGGTAATCCTATTATGGAAGTCATTATACTTGACCATGATGAACCTACGAACTATGAGGAAGCGATGATGAGCCCAGATTCCGCAAAATGGTTTGAGGCCATGAAATCTGAGATAGGATCCATGTATGAGAACAAAGTATGGACTTTGGTGGACTTGCCCGATGATCGGCAAGCCATAGAAAATAAATGGATCTTCAAGAGGAAGACGGACGTTGATAGTAGTGTTACTATCTACATAGCTCGACTTGTCGCAAAAGGTTTTTGACAAGTTCAAGGTGTTGACTACAATGAGATTTTCTCAACTGTAGCGATGCTTAAGTCTGTCCGAATCATGTTAGCAATTGCCACATTTTATGAAATCTAGCAAATGGATGTCAAAACTGCATTCCTTAATGGTTTTCTTAAAGAAGAGTTGTATATGATGCAACCAGAAGGTTTTGTCAATCCTAAAGGTGCTAACAAAATGTGCAAGCTCCAGCAATCCATCTATGGACTGGTGCAAGCATCTCAGAGTTGGAATATACGCGTTGATAAGTTGAGCAAAGCATATAGTTTTGTACAGACTTATGGTGAAGCCTGTATTTACAAGAAAGTGAGTGGGAGCACTACAGCTTTTCTGATAAGTATATGTGAATGACAGATTGTTGATCGGAAATAATGTAGAATTATTCTGCAAAGCATAAATGAGTGTTTGAAAGGAGTTCTTTAAAAGAAAGACCTCAGTAAAGCTACTTACATATTGAGCATCAAGATCTATTGAGATAGATCAAGACACTTGATAAGATTTTCAATGAGTACATACCTTGACAAGATTTTGAAGTAGTTCAAAATGGAACAGTCAAAGAAAGAGTTCTTGCCTGTGTTGCAAAGGTGTGAAATTGAGTAAGACTCAAATCCCGACCACGGTAGAAAATAGAAAAGAGAATGAAAGTCATTCCCTATGCCTCAGTCATAGGTTCTATAAAGTATGCTATGCTATGTACCAGACCTATTGTATATCTTGCACTGAATTGGGCAAGGGAGTAAAATAGTGATCTAGGAGTAGATCACTGGACATTGGTCAAAATTATCCTTAGTGGAATAAGGATATGTTTCTCGATAATGGAAGTGATAAAAGAGCTCGTCGTAAAAGTTACAACGATACAAGCTTTTACACCGATCCAGATGACTCTAAGTCTCAATCTGGATACATATTGAAAGTGGGAGCAATTAGCTAGATTAGCTCCGTGCAGAGCATTGTAGACATAGAATATTTGCAAAATACATATGGCTCTGAATGTGAAAGACCCGTTGACTAAGCTTCTCTCACGAGCAAAACATGATCACACCTTAGTACTCTTTGGGTGTTAATCACATAAGTTATGTGAACTAGATTATTGACTCTAGTAAACCCATTGGGTGTTGGTCACATGACGATGTGAACTATGGGTGTTAATCATATACAGATATGAATATTGATGTTAAATCACATGGCGATGTGAACTAGATTTTTGACTCTAGTGCAAGTGGGAGACTGAAGGAAATATGCCCTAGAGGCAATAATAAAGTTATTTTTTATTTCCTTATTTCATGATAAATGTTTATTATTCATGCTAGAATTGTATTAACCGGAAACATAATACATGTGTGAATACGTAGACAAACATACAGTCACTAGTATGCCTCTACTTGACTAGCTCATTAATCAAAGATGGTTATGTTTCCTAACCATAGACATGTGTTGTGATTTGATTAATGGGATCACGTCATTAGAAGAATGATGTGATTGACTTGACCCATTCCGTTAGCTTAGCACTTGATCGTTTAGTATGTTGCTATTGCTTTCTTCATGACTTATACATGTTCCTGTAACTATGAGATTATGCAACTCCCGTTTACCGGAGGAACACTTTGGGTGCTACCAAACGTCACAACGTAACTGGGTGATTATAAAGGAGTACTACAGGTGTCTCCAAAGGTACATGTTGGGTTGGCGTATTTTGAGATTAGGTTTTGTCACTCCGATTGTCGGAGAGGTATCTCTGGGCCCTCTCGGTAATGTACATCACTATAAGCCTTGCAAGCAATGTAGCTAATGAGTTAGTTATGGAATGATGCATTACGTAACGAGTAAAGAGACTTGCCGGTAACGAGATTGAACTAGGTATTGGATACCGACGATCGAATCTCGGGCAAGTAACATACCGATGACAAAGCGAACAATGTATGTTGTTACGCGGTTTGACCGATAAAGATCTTCGTAGAATATGTAGGAGCCAATATGGGCATCTAGGTTCCGCTATTGGTTATTGACCGAGAATAGTTCTAGGTCATGTCTACATAGTTCTCGAACCCGTAGGGTCCGCATGCTTAACGTTACGATGACAGTTTTATTATGAGTTTATAAGTTTTGATGTACCGAAGTTTGTTCGGAGTCCCGGATGTGATCACGGACATGACGAGGAGTCTCGAAATGATTGAGACATAAAGGTTGATATATTGGATGACTATATTTGGACTCCGGAAGTGTTCCAGACGTTTTTGGAGAAAACCGGAGTGTCGGAGGGTTACCGGAACCCCCCCGGGAGAGTTAATGGGCCACATGGGCCTTAGTGGGAAGAGAGAGGGGCGGCCAGGGTGGGCCACGTGCCCCCTCTCCCTCTGGTCCGAATTGGACTAGGAGGGGGGGCGGCGCCCCCCTCTTTCCTTCCCCCTCTCCCCCTTCCTTTCCCTCCTCGTAGGAGTAGGAAAGGAGGAGTCCTACTCCTACTAGGAGGAGGACTCCTCCTCCTTGGCGCGCCCACAAGGGCCGGCCGGCCTCCCCCCTTGCTCCTTTATGTACGGGGGCAAGGGGGCACCCCATAGGCACACAAGTTGATCTACGGATCATTCCTTAGCCGTGTGCGGTGCCCCCCTCCACCATATTCCACCTCGGTCATATCGTCGCGGAGTTTAGACGAAGTCCTGCGCCGGTAGAACATCATCATCGTCACCATGCCGTCATGCTGACGGAACTCATCCCCGAAGCTTTGCTGGATCGGAGCCCGGGGATCGTTATCGAGCTGAACGTGTGCTGAACTCAGAGGTGACGTACGTTCGGTACTTGAATCGGTCGGATCGTGAAGACGTACGACTACATCAACCGCATTGTGCTAATGCTTCCACTTACGGTCTACGAGGGTACGTGGACAACACTCTCCCCTCTCGTTGCTATATCATCACCATGATCTTGCGTGTGCGTAGGAATTTTTTTGAAATTACTACGTTCCCCAACACTTCGTCGGTGGCCTCTGTCAATCCGGAGGTCGCTGACACTCTACAGGAAGCACTGCAACATGCATCCATCATGGAGGAACACCGCACCTTGATGGGTGCGGTTATGGAGAAGGTTTGGTCCGCGAAGAGCGAACTGACCGAAGCCTTCAACAGCCTACTGACAGGCTTTGAGGTATGCAATCTAATATTCTTGACAAGTTTATATATATATATATATATATATATATATATATGTGTGTGTGTGTGTGTGTGTGTGTGTGTGTGTGTGTGTGTGTGTGTGTGTGTGTGTGTGTGTGAGGCGAAGCCCAAGTGTAGACAGTAGCACCTGAGACTATGTCCAGATTAGAACAATCCGGACAAAGGATCAAAACAGGTTGATAACGTGCCGTATATATTGTTGGACAGGCTTCGATGCTGGCGGCTACTGCCAGGCCGCAGAGATAGCCGAGCTCAATCGGAAGCTTCGGCTATCCGATGGGGAACTCGACCACATCAACAAGCGGTTTAATGAAACCCAAGGTATGCGGCAGTATGACATACCCAAAAGTTGTATGTGTATTAGTTGTTTAAACTGACTAAAAATGTTATGAAATACTCATAGTTGGCGCAACGGAGGTTGAATTCCTCAAGAGTGCTCTCACCAAAGCCAAGAAGGAGGCGGAGGTGAGCAAGGCGGTCACGGACAAAGCTTCCAAAGAGTTAGAGGTAGAGCAAGCCACCCGCCACAGGCATGAGGCGCAGGTGGGGGAGGTCGTACAGGAGCTCAAGGACGCCATCGCCAAGTGCGAGTCCTTGGAGCAAAAGAGTTCGGAATAGGCCTCTGAGCTCACCAAAGCACTAGAAGGCGCAAAGGAAGCCCGGGTTGAAGCCTAGGACGCTCTCCTGGAGATCCAAGAGGCGACAAAGATAGCGGTTCGTAAGGCCTTTATCATGCAGAGTAGATTTACTAGTAAGAGATATATTTTGCTGACCCGAGTTTGGAGTTCTCCAAGCGCCTTTGCGGATCTGCCGAGGGGTATTGCAGATGTCGCCGAATTCTTCCGAGCCGAAGAGGGGTGCTCGACGAAGAAGTTGTTCTGGTCGCAGTACCTTGCGCTAGAACATCCAGTGCCCCTTAGTGACCAGCTGAAGCAGCTATCCGAGCTGCATAGGGTGGTCGGACTGTCCATGAAGGATGTAATAGTCCGTTTGTGGCCGGTCGAGTCCATCCCTAGCAGCCACTTCGGACTCGTGAAGTGGCTGGTGGATGCGCTTCCTCGGATCGATACCCTCAAGCGGTCGTCCTGCATAGAGGGTGCAAGGATGGCCTTCGCCCACGTCAAGGTGAAGAGGGCCAAGATGAAGGCCACCGAGATTGCCACCGCAGGGCCACCTGAAAGCAAGGAGCACCGGTGGCCGGAGAAGTACTTTGACGAGGTCCTCGAGGGAGCTCGCATTGTAGAGGGACAGTGCTCAAACGACATCGTATTTGAATAGTTGAGTCCTGTTTGTAAGAGTCGTGTAATGAACTCATGATGTATAATAGCTATGCTTATGCTTTATGATAAGTTTATCCTCCTGTTTGGCCGTTTATATATCTGAAAGTTAACCAGTCATCGACTTCAGCCCCCACGTAAATATTGTAGGAGTTTCGGGAACGCATGACCGCACTTTATCCAACGTCTTGGTCCAATATAGGAGGCGTCTTGCGAGGTGAACTAGGCAATTAGACTATGCGGCTTTAGTACTTTCAGTTAGCCATAAGAGACCATTAGTGGCACTAAGTACTAGCCCCTTGTTGCATGAACGGCAATCCGGAGTGCGGTGCCTTTGCAACGTGGCTGGTCGAAAGCGCAGCCCCTCATATAACACGACATAAATCACGAACGATTTGTAGTATAACACTAAGTCACCGGATCGCTGACCCGCTCTCTGCCCATCACGACAATCAGTTTTCGGCTTTCTCTACTGAGGTACTTAACCGGACAAACCAGCAATACAATTACAGTAGTTCTCCCTTTACTACCTTAGCCGAACTTGCAAAACGTAAGGTAGCAAACACAGGAGCCGGGAAACCCAACTGTAGACCAAAGACATGATTCTGAGCCGATGCATATAATGCAATATCCGGGACGCCAAAGAGTTCCCTATAGGTGTTCGGACTTAAGAGTTTTGGGGGGCCGAATACAACCCCTTGTATGAAGGCCGTGCCGAACGACATATGCCAGTCGAACGTAAGGGGGAACACAGATGACAAAATAATACCAGGACCGAACCAATATTTGATTACATGCCGTTCAATATTGATACGTCGACGACAGACAATGCCGTTCAATATTAAGGTCATATTACATGCCTAAAGAGGAAAAGAAAAGATTTTACATAAGGAAAGTCTGATACAGGGCCTAAAGACCATAGTTCGAAAAAACTCCAGTGACGCCCTGCCGCATGTCTGCGGCATTTCTCCTTAGTAAGAAGTCCTTTGATAGGAGTATTGGATGGTTGGGAAATGCTAGCCTTAAAAGGGTCTCCTGCAACAACCATCTAGCAAGTATGGCTCTTGATGAACATGCAATAAGAGGAAAAAGGTATATGCGGTCCGGATGGGGTCAAGCGGTACAATGGATCTTTTCCGCACTGTGCCTCCGGCGCCGCCCAAGGTATTTTTAGTAAGTAATTATGTACGCGCGGTACACATGCCGCAACCTGGTAGGGCGAGCGGCCGAGGCCAAACTGCTAATCAAGGTCCAGATCCATTGATTTATTGCTATTATGCACGGACCGGACTCGTTTGGATACGTCGTTGGCTTTATTGGCTGGTGAACTGCTCGGCTTGATAAGGCCGCCATACACTTCGGCTGCAAGGTCCGCTATGTGCTCTTCAGTATGGATGGAGCGCTCCATGTTACCATTGACTGTAATAACGCCACAAGGTCCTGGCGTCTTAAGCTTTAAGTAGGCGTAGTGTAGGATTGCATTAAAGCGGGCGAAAGCAGTTCGTCCGAGCAGTGCATGGTAGCCACTGTGGAAAGGGATGATGTCGAAGATCAATTCTTTGCTGCGAAAGTTGTCTAGGGAGCCGAATACTACCTCCAACATCAGTGAGACCGTACAATGGGCCTCCACGCCCGGTATCACACCTTTAAAGGTAGTGTTGCTGGGCTTGATTCTGGATGGGTCAATGCCCATCTTGAGGACGGTTGATAAATCAAGTTAAGACTGCTGCCTCCATCCATAAGGACTTTAGTGAGGTGGTATCCATCAATAATTGGATCGAGTACCAGGGCGACCGAACCCCCATGACAGATACTAGTCGGATGGTCCCTGCGATCGAAGGTGATCAGACAGGCTGACCATGGATTGAACTTGGGGGGCGACAAGCTCTACGGTGTGTAGACGTCCTGTAGTGCACGCTTGCGCTTCCTTTTGGGAATGTGAGTGACATAGATCATGTTCACTGTCTTTACCTTGGGGGGAACTGCTTCTGACCCCCGGTGTTCGGCTGACGGGGCTCATCATCATCTTCACTTGGAGGTCCCTTTCCCTTCTATTTGGTATTTATCTTACCGGCCTGTTTGAAAACCCAACAATTCCTGTTGGTGTGGTTCGTAGGCTTATCGGGTGTGCCATGAATCTGATAGGGCCTCTCAAGGATTTTATCCAAGCTGGATGGCCCGTCCTTGTTACCTTTGAAAGGTTTCTTCCACTGAACGGAATTAGGTCCGGTGAATTCGGCCTTGACTACTGTATTGGCTGCGTCGTCATTGTTGTTCCGATGTTTGTTTTTATTGTGGCAAGGTTTACCATTGTCGTCCCGCACCTCAGAAGTGCCAGGGTCTCCCGAGTTGTTGCTTCTATGAGCCAACCAGCTGTCTTCGCCCGCACAGAAGTAGTTCATAAGTGTCGTTAAGGCTGCCATGGTCTTCAGCTTTTCTTGCCCAAGGTGTCGGGCGAGCCATTCGTCACGGACACTGTGTTTAAAGGCCGCTAAGGCTTCGGCATCCGGATAGCCCACGATCTGGTTCTTTTTAGTTAAGAACCGACTCCAAAGTTTGCGAGCTGATTTGCCTGGCTGCTGAATTATGTGACTCAAGTCGTCAGCAACCGGTGGCCGGACATAAGTGCCCTGAAAGTTGGCCCGAAAAGCATCTTCCAAATCTTCCCAGGTTCCAATGGAGTTTTCTGGGAGGTTGTTTAGCCAGTGTCATGATGGTCCTTTCAGCTTTAGAGGAAGATATTTGATGGCGTGGAGGTCATCTCCTCGAGCCATGTGAATGTGGAGAAGAAAATCTTCAATCCAGACGGCCAGATCCGTCTTCCATCGTATGGTGTTCCATCACCTCATCGGTGAAGCATAAAGGGTGTGCGGCCCCTCTATATCGTGCAATATCGCGGCGGAGATCGGCTGACATCTGAGTTCGGTTCTGATCCCGAGTATAGTAATGGTCGTCACGCCGGGCTTCATAGTCGTTGTCTCGCACCGGGGCACGGCCCCTTGATCCATAGATTGATCTAGTCTAACCGACTTTATTAGCTAGGTCACGTTGCAAGTCGTATGTGTATCCTACAGCTGCTGTCTCCCTGCCTCTTCGGCGAGGAGGTGCGGGTTGGTGTTTGGCTTGATATGCCGCGTTATCCCGTCCACGTGGTGGTCTGTCTGGTTGGTCTGCCTGATTGTATTTCGATGGTAATGGCTCAAGGGCTTCATCGTCGAACTGTGGCAGCAAGTTGCGCTTAGGGTAGCTTTTAACAGGTCGCTCATGGCCGTATTACTCCGCGGCCAGGACCTTAGTCCACCTTTCATTAAGCGTATCTTGTTCAGCTTTGAGCTGCTTCTGCTTATTTTTCAAGCTCCGGGCTGTAGCTATGAGCTATCGCTTGAAGCGTTCTTGATCGAGGGGTTCCTCTGGGACGATAAAATCTTCGTCACCGAGGCTAACTTCCTCTTCGGTTTCTGGCATGTAGTCTCTGTCTTTCGAATCGTCGTGATCAGCGTGTCCGGGACTATTTTCACCCTCCTCCCTTTCATCCTGTTCGGATGTGGGCATCGTCCAGAGTCTCATTATCTCCGGTGCTGATATTACTGTCCTTCGCCCAACGCGATCGTGAGCGTCGGCGCTGACGTCGGCTTTGGTGGTTTATCGACGGGTTTGTCCTCATCGGGGCTCGGTTTTTCCTCATCGTTCTTTTTATCCGGAGTGTCCACCATGTACACATCGTTGGTTGAGGTGGCCGTCCAACGCCCCGTGACGGATGGGACTTGGCTTGGTTCAGCGTTGGCATCGTCGTCCATGTCGTCGATGTCTTCGTACGCGTAGTCCAGCATGTCGGTTAAATCCTCGATAGTGGCTATTAAGTGGGTGGTGGGTGGGGCATAAAATTCCCCGCTCTCAGCCCCCAGCCCGAGCTGGGTACAGTTCGGAGGCAAAGCCTCCGTGATGGCGAGAGACTACATTAAGTCCAATTCTTCATCTAGGAGCGAAGTTTGGACCGGAACTGCGGATTTACTGGGCTGAGTTCGGTGTAGGACACCTGATTGGGCCCGATGAGCGCAGACCTCGACAGTTCGGAGTGATTGCCCAGAGCCAAATCTAAAGTTGCGTCTGGGTCTTCAGTCGGGAGTTCCATAAGGAGAAGAGGTCTGGCGGGGCTCACGCTCCCATCTTCGGACAGTGAGACCCACCCCGGATCTAAGGCCAGGGTAGGTATTAGTGACCCCTGAGCAGGATCTAATAGGGGATCCGAAGAGTCTTCTTGGTGGGGGCACAGAGCAGAAGCCGAGGCAGTGAACCCATTGCTACCTCTTGAGCAATGCGTTGGATTTCCCTGAAGAGGAGAGGATGATGCAGTAAAGTAGCGTAAGTATTTCCCTCAGTTTTTGAGAACCAAGGTATCAATCCAGTACGAGACCACGCACAAGTCCCTCGTACCTACACAAAACGATAGCAACTTGCAACCAATGCTTAGGGGTTGTCAATCCCTTCACGGTCACTTACGAGAGTGAGATCTCATAGAGATAATATTTTTGGTATTTTTGATAGATAGATACAAAGTAAAAAAGTAAAGGTAAAGTAAAAACAAAGCAAGTAAATAAAGTGATATAGATTGATATGATGAGAATAGACCCGGGGGCCATAGGTTTTACTAGAGGCTTCTCTTAAGAGCATAAGTATTCTACGGTGGGTGAACAAATTACTGTTGAGCAATTGACGGAATTGAGCATAGTTATGAGTATATCTAGGCAATGATCATGTATAGAGGCATCACATCCAAAACAAGTAGATCGAAACGATTCTGCATCTACTACTATTACTCCACTCAACGACCGCTATCCAGCATGCATCTAGAGTATTAAGTAAAAACAGAGTAACGCTGTAAGCAAGATGACATGATGTAGAGGGATAAATTCATGCAATATGATAAAAAAACCATCTTGTTATCCTCGATGGCAACAATACAATACGTGCCTTGCAACTCTTTTTGTCACTGAGTAAGGACACCGCAAGATTGAACCCAAAGCTAAGCACTTCTCCCATTGCAAGAACTACCAATGTAGTTGGCCAAGCCAAAAAGGATAATTCGAAGAGACTTGCAAAGATAACTCAATCATACATAATAGACTTCAGAGAAGAATCAAATATTTTCCATACATAATACTGGATCATAAACCCACAATTCATCGGTCTCAACAAACACACAGCAAAAAGAAGATTACATCGAATAGATCTCCATGAGAGAGGGGGAGAACATTGTATTGAGATCCAAAAAGAGAGAAGAAGCCATCTAGCTACTAGCTATGGACCCGAAGGTCTGAAGTAAACTACTCACACTTCATCGGAGGGGCTATGGTGATGATGTAGAAGCCCTCCATGGTGGATGCCCCCTCCGGCGGAGCTCTGGAACAGGCCCTAAGATGGGATCTCGTGGACACAGAAGGTTGCGGCGGTGGAATTAGGTTTTTGGCTCCTGTTCTGATCGTTCGGGGATACGTAGGTATATATAGGAGGAAGGAGTACGTTAGTGGAGCTCCGAGGGGCCCACGAGGTAGGGGGCATGCCCAGGGAGGGGAGGCGCGCCCTCCACCCTCGTGACCTCCTCGGAAGCTTCTTAGAGTAGGGTCCAAGTCTCCTGGATCACGTTCGGTTGGAAAATCACGATCCCTAAGGTTTCATTCCGTTTGGACTCCGTTTGATATTCTGTTTCTTCGAAATACTGAAAAAGGCAAAAAACAGCAATTCTGGGCTGGGCCTTCGGTTAATAGGTTAGTCCCAAAAGTAATATAAAAGTGGAAAATAAAGCCCAATATAGTCCAAAACAGTAGATAAAGTAGCATGGAGCAATCAAAAATTATAGATACGTTGGAGACGTATCAAGCATCCCCAAGCTTAATTCCTGCTCGTCCTCGAGTAGGTAAATGATAAAAAAGAATTTTTGATGCGGAGTGATACTTTGGCATAATTTCAATGTAAATCTTCTTAATTGTGATAGGAATATTCAGATCCGAAGATTCAAGACAAAAGTTCATATTGACACAAAAATAATAATACTTCAAGCATACTAATCAAAGCAATCATGTCTTCTCAAAATAACATGGCCAAAGAAAGTTCATCCCTACAAAATCATATGGTTAGGCTATGCTTCATTTTCGTCACACAAAGATGTTCCCAACTTCTATACCCCCGATGACAAGCCAAGCAATTGTTTCATACTTAAATAATCTGAAACTTTTTCAACTTTCACGCAATACATGAGCACGAGCCATGGATATAGCACTATGGGTGGAATAGAATATGATGATGGGGATTGTGTGGATAAGACAAAAAAGGAGAAGGTCTCACATTGACGAGGCTAATCGACGGGCTATGGAGATGCCCATCAATTGATGTCAACATGAGGAGTAGGGATTGCCATGCAACGGATGCACTAGAGCTATGAATGCTCAACAAAAGAAAACTAGTGGGTGTGCATCCAACTCGATTGCTCATCATTTTGAGGAAGCCCATCATGGGAATATACAAGCCAAGTTCTATAATGGAAAAAAAATTCCCACTAGTATAAAAAGACGACTTATGAGACTCACTATCATGAAGATCTTGGTGCTACTTTGAAGCACAATATATGAGACTCAATACATGAAGAACAAGGTGCTACTTTGAAGCACAAGTGTGGTAAAAGGATAGTAGCATTGTCCCTTCTCTCTTTTTCTCTCTCTTTTTTTTGTTTGGGCCTTTTTATGGCCTCTTTTTTTTCGTTCGGAGTCTCATCCCAACTTATGGGGGAATCATCGTCTCCATCATCCTTTCTTTACTTGGGACAATGCTCTAATAATGATGATCATCACACTTTTATTTTTCTTACAACTCGATATTTAGAACAAAGGATGACTCTATATTAATGCCTCCGGCAGTATACCGGGATGGTGCAATGAATCAAGAGTGACACGTATGGAAAATAATGCATGGTGGCTTTGCCACAAATACGATGTCAACTACATGATCATGCAATGGCAATATGACAAAATTAATGTATGTAATGATGATGATGATGGAAGTCGCATGGCAATATATCTCGGAATGGCTATGGAAATGCCATGATAGGTAGGTATGGTGGCTGTTTTGAGGAAGATATAAGGAGGTTTATGTGTGATAGAGCGAATCGTATCACGGGGTTTGGATGCACCGGCGAAGTTTGCACCAACTCTCAAGGTGAGAAAGGGCAATACACGGTACCGAAGAGGCTAGCAAAGGTGAAAGGTGAGAGTGCGTATAATCCATGAACTCAACATTAGTCAAAAGAACTCATATACTTATTGCAAAAAAATTAGAAGCCATCAAAAAATTCAAGTACTACGCGCATGCTCCTAGGGGGATAGATTGGTAGGAAAAGACCATCACTCGTCCCCGACCGCCACTCATAAGGATGCACAAGCCAGGTACACTTCATGTTTCAAATTTGTTACACAACTTTACCCATACGTGCATGCTGCGGGACTTGCAACTTCAACACAAGTATTTCTCAAATTCACAATTATCAACTAGCACGACTTTGATATTATTACCTCCATATCTCAAAACAATTATCAAGCACCAAACTTATCTTTAGTATTAAATTTACTCAAAAGAAAGTTTCACATGTCTTGAACACTAAGTATTATTAACATTAAGCAAATTACCATGCTATCAATGACTCCCAAAATAATCTAAGTGAAGCATGAGAGATCAATAGTTTCTTTAAAACAAATCCACCACCGTTCTCTAAAAGATATAATTGAAGCACTAGAGCAAAAATTATCACGCTCAAAAGATATAAGTGAAGCACTATGAGCAAAACTATCAAGCTCAAAAGATATAAGTGAAGCACATAGAGTATTCTAACAAATTCCAATTCATGTATGGCTCTCTCAAAAGGTGTGTAAAGCAAGGATGATTGTGTTAAACTAACAAGCAAAGACACAAATAATACAAGACGCTCCAAGCAAAACACATATCATGTTGGTGAATAAAAATATAGCTCCAAGTAAATTACCGATGGAAGTGGACGAAAGAGGGGATGCCTTCCGGGGCATCCCCAAGCTTTGACTTTTTGGTGTCCTTGGATTATATTGGGGGTGCCATGGGCATCCCCAAGCTTAGGCTCTTGCCACTCCTTGTTCCATAATCCATCAAAGGAATTCACCCAAAACTTGAAAACTTCACAACACAAAACTCAACAGAAATCTCGTGAGCTCCGTTAGAGAAAGAAAACAAAAGACTACTTCAAGGTACTGTAATTAACTCATTATTTATTTATATTGGTGTTAAACCTACTGTATTCCAACTTCTCTATGGTTTATAAACTAATTTACTAGCCATAGATTCATCAAAATAAGCAAACAACACACGAAAAACAGAATCTGTCAAAAACAGAACAGTCTATAGCAATCTGTAACTAACGCAAACTTATGGAACTCTAAATATTCTACCAAACTAGTAAGTCCTGGAAAATTTGTTTATTGATCAGCAGAAAAAAGAATCAACGCAAAAGCACGTTACTGTGATTTATCATAACTA
This sequence comes from Triticum timopheevii, assembly GCA_963921465.1. Taxonomy (NCBI): domain Eukaryota; kingdom Viridiplantae; phylum Streptophyta; class Magnoliopsida; order Poales; family Poaceae; genus Triticum; species Triticum timopheevii. Next base: position 185,938,982 of record OY997266.1, on the reverse strand, counting down.
AATTCGTGCGGGCAAAGTTTCTGTTTTTCAGCAGAATCAAATCAACTATCATCGTAGGTTATCCTATAGGTCCAACTTGGCACAAACACTAATTAAAACATAAAACCACATCCCCACATAAGGTAGATGGATTATTTATTCCTAAACAGAATAAAAAACAAAAAAACACAAAATAAAATTGGGTTGCCGCCCAACAAGCGCTATCGTTTAACGCCCTTAGCTAGGCTTAAAAGCAAGGATAGATCTAGGTATTGCCATCTTTGGTAGGCAATCCATAAGTGGCTCTCATGATAGATTCATATGGTAACTTTATTTTCTTTCTAGGAAAGTGTTCCATACCCTTCTTTAAGGGAAATTGGAATCTAATATTCCCTTCCTTCATATCAATAATTGCACCAATCGTTCTAAGGAAAGGTCTACCAAGAATAATAGGACATGAAGGATTGCAATCTATGTCAAGAACGATAAAATATACGGGCATATAATTCCTATTTGCAACAATAAGAGCATCATTAATTCTTCCCATAGGCTTTTTAATAGTGGAATCCGCAAGATGCAAGTTTAGAGAGCAATCATCAAAATCACGGAAATCTAGCAAATCACATAAAGTTTTGGGGATAGTAGAGACACTAGCACCCAAATCACACAAAGCATGAAACTCAAAATCTTTAATTTTAATTTTAATAGTAGATTCCCACTCATCATAGAGTTTTCTAGGGATAGAAACTTTCAACTCAAGTTTTTCTTCATAAGATTGCATCAAAGCATCAAAAATATGTTCGGTAAAGGCCTTATTTTGACTATAAGCATGAGGAGAATCTAGCACGGATTGCAACAAGGAAATACAACCAATCAAAGAGCAATTTTCATAATTAAATTCCTTGAGATCCAAGATAGTGGGTTTAGCAACATCACGGTTTTTATTTATTTCAATCCCACTTTCATCAATTTCATCATCAAGATCTAGAAACTCCGAATTCTTAGTACGCCTTCTAGGTAAAGGAAGATAATCTTCAGATTCATCAAGATTCATATTGCAAAACAAAGATTTAATGGGTGTCGGTGTCAAAACCGGCGGATCTCGGGTAGGGGGTCCCGAACTGTGCGTCTAGGCGGATGGTAACAGGAGGCAAGGGACACGATGTTTTACCCAGGTTCGGGCCCTCTTGATGGAGGTAAAACCCTACATCCTGCTTGTAAGTGCATCTAGTGCCCCTTAGTGATTTTGGTATATTGAAGACTTATAGGTTAAGGGACTGATGCGTTTGTGAGTGTACACAGGTCTATAAGTCTATGAGGAGTTTGATATTTACAGAGAAAGTCGACCCCTAAAAACGAAGTTTGTCGACTGAAGACTTTGATATTCTGAAGACTTTCTGAAGACTTTGAAAGTGAAGAAATTGGTGTGACCTTGAAGACTTGATATTCATTTGAGGAACATGAAGCGTGAAGACTTTTGTTTTCGTAGTTTCATTTTCTCTTTCTTGAGTCATAGGAAACACCGTACTGTTAAAGGGGGTCGAGGAAATACTAAGGAAAAATTTCCATGTGATGCTCAACTCAAAATCCTACACCTACCAATCCCTTCGAGTGAAGCCATTGGAAATCTCATACAGTTCAGTAAATTTCCTCAGTGACAGAGACGCAGTTCTTCTGGTCACTGATGACTTTGCTCTGACTGAGGAGTTAGGAATTCGCCAGTGCGAATTGCCTACATAGTGAGGAACATGATAGCCCTGAGGAATTTGAGAGTCAAATTTCCGACCGTTGCTGTGCTGCGCGCCGGCTGTCCCAAAATATCTTATCCACCTAACGGTCATATCATTGAAGGGCATTTATGTCTTATCATGTCGGGCTGCTCCCTAGGCTATAAATAGCCGCCCCCTACAACCACTAGTTGGTTGGCTGCTCCGAGAGAACTTGACACTTGTCATTTGAGAGCAACCCATCCTCCGAGGACTTTGAGCAAAAATCATCAAGTGAGGAAAATCCCAAAACCAAACCCCCACAAACCCAAAGTGATTGAGCATCACTGAAGAAATTGATCCTGCGTGGATCCGACGCTTGTTACCTTTGAAGACTGTGCTTCTTCCAGACGGTTAGGCGTCAAGGTCTAGAGCATCCAAGAGGAATTGTGGATCGCCGAGTGACCAAGTCTGTGAAGGTTTGGAAGTCACCTGAAGACTTACCACGAGTGATTGGACGAGGCCTGTGTGGTCTTAGTTCAAGGAGAATACAGTGAGGACTGTGTGTCCTGAGTTGCGGCTCAGTGACTGGGTGTCCGAGACTGCGTGTCCTCGAGTTTAAATACTCATCCGCTCCAACCAGACGTACAACTGAGACAGCAGTTGGAACTGGTTTACCAAATCATTGTCTTCACCAACTAACTGGTTCTATTTCCTCAACCCTTCCATTTCCTCATTACTATGTTGAATGTTGTTCATATCTGTGTTTGAAGACTTTGACTGAAGACTTTCTCAATTTCCTAAGTTCAATTTCTTCAGTCTGTTTGTCTTCATCTTGTTATCCTGTGATTATGCTTTTTGTACTCTGTGCTTGTCTTCATTTCATCATGATGACCATGCTTGTATCCTGTTACGCTTACTTCTGAGTACTTATTCCGCTGCAAGTAGTTCTTCGCTAAGGAATTTCCTCACCGGCAAATTCCTCAGTGAAGAATTCATAAAAATCGCCTATTCACCCCCCTCTAGTCGATATAACGCACTTTCAATTGGTATCAGAGCAAGGTAATCCCTTGTTCTGTGTGATTTTGGTTTAACCGCCTGGAGTTTTAGTTATGTCGACCGCAGGTATGATCAAGGTCTCGGCTGGGTGTCCTACCTTTGATGGGACAGACTACCCCTACTGGAAGAACAAGATGCGAATGCATCTTGAGGCAATTGATAACGATCTCTGGTATGTTGTGGAAAATGGTGTTCCCTCTGTCTCACCCTCACTGAACGCTACCGATGTGAAGAGATTCAAGCAACTCGATTCTCAAGCGAAGAATATCATATGTGGCCATCTGAGCAAAGGACAGTATGGAAGAGTGAGTGCTTTGGAAACTGCTAAGCTTATCTGGGATAGGCTGTCCAAAGTGAATGAAGGAGTCTCAACTCAGTGTGACTCTCGAGTTGATGTTCTTCGGAATCTCTTCAACCGCTTCAAAAGACTTGACAATGAAAATGTCCAACGAACCTTTGATCGCCTCACTGACATCTCAAATGAGCTTCAAGCCCTCGGTGCCACTGACATCACTGATCATGAAGTAGTGAAGAAACTGTTGAGATCACTTGATTCCTCATTTGATACTCTGGGACTGATGATACAAGAACGTGCTAATTACAAGTCTCTTGATCCTGCCGATATCCTCGAAAGGCTAAATACTCACGAGTTCTAGCTTGCTAAAAAGAGAGATCTCTATGGTTCAAACTATGGCAAACCATGTGCCCTGAAGGCCAAGGCTGTGTCTGAACCTGAATATGAGGATTCTGGTAGTAGCCTTGGTGATCCTGAAGAATTGAGCCAGGAGCTAGCACTGCTCGTGAAGAAATTCTAGAAGTTCTCAAGACGTGGTCACTTTGGAAAATCCTCAAGAAGCAGCGATTCCTCATCCAGTGACTATAAGAGAAGGCTGTGCCACAAATGCAAGAAACCTGGTCACTATATCCAAGATTGTCCTCAGTGGGAAAAGGAAATGAAGAATAAGAAATACAAGGATTAAAGTTCTGATGATGCAAAGAAGAAGAAGAAATCGTCAAAATCTTCGTCATCAAAATCCTCAAAGTCTTCATCTCACACGAAAAGCAGCTCCAAGAAGGCTCGGGCATTCATTGGCAAGGAAATGGACTCTGAAGCTGAATCTGAGGAAAATGAGGAAGAGGAGGCGTCAGAAGAATCTGAATCTGGTGTGGCGAGTCTGGCCGTTGCTACTGCTTTCGTCAGCAAGTCCATCTTCAACACTGAAGAAATTGACTCCACCGACAAGCCTGATGAAGATAATGATGGCTACGCTCCCACCTATTGCTTCATGGCGAAAGGTGCTAAGGTACTCAAATACAACTCCTCTGAATCTAGTGAAAATGAATCTGATGAGGATCTCAAGCCCAGCTACTCTAAACTTGCTAAGATTGCTATAAAACAACAACGGGCTTTTGAAAAGGTTCGAAACATGCTAGACAAAAGTGATGATATGTTGGGTGAAGAAATGGATCGCACTAAAGCCCTGACTGAAAATCTTCAGAGACTTCAGTCTAGGTTTGATAACCTTCAAAGTCATCATAACACTCTCTTATCTGATCATGAGAAACTTTCTTATGAATTTCTTCAAGAAAAGCAAGATCACGAGAAGCTTTCTTATGAATCTCTTCAAAGAAAGGAAGATCTTGAAAAGCTAAGAGTGTGTTATGAAGATCTTCAGAAGGAGCGCGATTCATTACTTGCTCAACAAATCAGCGCTTCTCAGGAAGAATTTGTTCCTCCATGCTTAAAGTGCATTGAACGTGAATCTGCTAATTCTTCACCCGAATGTTCAAATGCTTCAACTGTTACAAATTCTTCATCTGCCTCTGCTATCACTAATTCCTCATCTGAGGACATTGCTAGTATCACTGACAATGCAGGGCTGAAGGAATTGTACATAACAGGCATGTACAAAAGCCTCAAAGGGCATCAGACTCTATATGATGTGCTTAAAAAGCAGATCCTCAACAGAAACCCTAGGAAAGAGGGTATTGCCTTTGAGAGGAAACTTAATGCTGATGGAACATATTGGAAGCCTGAGCAGTACCCCAAAACCTCATGGGTTGCTTCAAAGGGACCTCCAGTTGATCCATCTAACTTATCTGGCTTTACATGTGAATCTCCTCATTCTTCTGATGAGTCATTTGACTCCAACTATAAACTGTTCAAAAATCAGAATGGTGAAGTATTTGCTAGATATGTTGGCACTAACTGCAGGAACGGTTCCCCTATGAAGAAAATCTGGGTTCCCAAAAGTTATGTTGAAAGTCTTCAGGTGAATGTCCTCATGACACCACCTGTGAAGAACAGGAACCCCAGATCAAATTCTTCATATGGACCAACTTCTTCATATGGATCCAAGTCCTCATACGGACTAATTTCCTCGCATGGATCAAATTCCTCAAAAGGATCAAAGTCCTCATATGATTATCATCATGCTAACAACTCTGTCTCGCAGGGTAGAGCTAAGGGCTATGAATATGTGCATTATTCTTCAAACCATTATGTTCATAAGTCCTCGAAGAATTTCTGTGCTTATTCATATGCTTACCCTAACCCCTCTTATGTGAAATGAAATGGTTTGGCATCTTTGCCACCATTCTCACATGGTGCTCGCAGAATGATGAACTCTTTGCCACCCCTTCAGATGTGGGTGGTGAAGAAAAAGAACTAATCGCTTCTGCAGGGTCAGGTCTCCAGACGTGCTTTAACGTCTGAAGAATTTGCTGGGGACCTGACGAAATTGCCTGAAAGGACGCAGGCGAATCATGATGAAATGAACTTTCATTTCACGCGTCCTAACACTGCTTGATGAAATTCATCTGATGAATTTGATATCATATTCTTCACCGATGAAGCATATGAGATTGTAAGCTACACTAATTCATCTGCAGGATGATCAATCCAAATCTACTGAATGGGTCCTCGATAGTGGATGTACGAATCACATGACTGGTGACAAGAATCTATTGATAGATGCTCCCTTATCACCGTCACCTCTGAAGCATATCATCTTCGCTGACAAAGGCAAAAGTCAGGTATTGGGTCTTGGTAAGGTTGCAATCTCTAAGGATAAACACATGGACAAAGTCATGCTTGTTGAGTCCTTAGGATACAATCTCATGTCAGTCTCAATGCTTTGTGATCTTGATATGGTTGCTGTCTTTGGCAAGTATTGCTGTGTTGTGGTTATGGAAGCTGACAATTCCAAAGTCTTCGAAGGCTTTAGGAGGGGAGATCTGTATATTGTTGATTTCTCTACAGGACCACAACCAGCCATGTGTCTACTTGCAAAAGCTTCAGAAGGCTGGCTATGGCATCGACGACTTGGTCACGTAGGCATGAGGAATTTGCACACGCTTGCGAAGAAGAAGCATGTCATTGGCACTGAGAATGTCAAATTCCTCAAGGATCACTTATGCGGAGCCTGTGAAGCTGGAAAAATGACCAAGGCCAAGCATCCAGCGAAGACTATCATGACCACTACTCGTCCATTCGAATTGCTTCACATGGACCTCTTCGGACCTAATCATTACTCAGCAGTCACTAATGATGCATCTCTATATGGTTTTGTCATTGTTGATGATTACTCTCGATATACATGGGTACACATTGTTACTTACAAACATGAAGTGCAGGAAGTCTTCAAACGATTTTCCTCGAGGGCTTCAACCAACTTTGGTGTGAAGATCAAGCACATCAGAAGTGACAATGGAACTGAGTTCAAGAATTCCGGTCTTGATGCCTATCTTGATGAACTTGGTATTACTCATGAGTTATCTGCTCCCTATACTCCTCAGCAAAATGGCGTCGTGGAGCGCAAGAACAGAACTATTGTTGAGATGGCTTGCACTATGCTTGATGAATACAAAACACCTCGGCGTTTTTGGATTGATGCAATTGATACTGCGTGCCACATCATCAACAGAGTATATCTTCACAAATTCTTCAAGAAGACGGCCTATGAACTTCTCATTGACAAGAAACCCAATGTGAGTTACTTCAAAGTCTTCGGTGCTAAATGTTGGATTAGAGATCCTCACCACAACTCTAAATTTGCACCGAAAGCACATGAAGGTTTTATGCTTGCTTACGGAAAGGACTCGCACACCTACAGAGTCTTCAACATCACAAGATTGTTGACACTGTAGATGTGCGGTTCGATGAAACTAATGGCTCGCAAAGAGAGCACCTACCTTCTGTGCTAGATGAACCAGCACCTGAGGTTGCTATCAAGCTCAAGGCAACTGAGGATGTCATTCCTACTGAAGAATCTGCTGAAGAATTCATTCCTGTTCATGAAGAACGTTGAGCTGATGCACCTGAAGACCATGATGAGGAAAATGGTGCTGAAGAAAATGCTGATCAAATTCCTCAGTGACAACCAACTCATCCTCGCGTTGCAAAAGAAGTGCAAGTGGAGAAGATCATCGATGACATTAGCGCACCAGGTCCTCTCACACGCTCAAAAGCTTCACATTTATCTAACTTTTGTGGGCACTATGGTTTTGTCTCTATCACAGAGCCCACTAAGGTAGATGAAGCATTTCTGGAGCCGGAGTGGATTCAGGCTATGCAAGAAGAATTACATCAATTCAAGCTTAACAATGTCTGGGAATTGGTCAATCGCCCAGATCCTCGCAAGCATAATATCATTGGCACAAAGTGGATCTACCGCAACAAGCAAGATGAAAATGGCCTTGTGGTGAGGAATAAGGCACGACTAGTAGCTCAAGGCTACACAGAGGTTTTGAAGATCCAAAGAATCCTGACAAAGTCTTCAGACTCAATAAGGCCCTGTATGGCCTCAAGCAATCCCCTCGGGCGTGGTATGATACATTGAAGGAGTTCTTCGTGAAGAATGGCTTCACACCCGGTTCACTCGACCCTACTCTCTTTACTAAATCTTATGATGGTGAACTGTTTGTGTGCCAAATATATGTTGATGATATTATCTTTGGCTGTACTGACCAACGTTATAGTGATGAATTTGCCTATATGATGAGTGAAGAATATCAAATGTCTATGATGGGAGAGTTGAAATTCTTCTTAGGTCTTCAAATTCGTCAGCAGCGCAATGGCATATTCATATCTCAGGAGAAATACCTCAAAGATGTACTGAGGAAATTCGGCATGCAAGATTGCAAAGGCATCAAAATTCCTATGCCCACAAATGGCCATCTATGCACTGATGAAAATGGTATTGACTTCGATCACAAGGTATACCGCTCCATGATTGGTTCTTTATTGTACTTATGTGCATCTAGGCCAGATATAATGCTTAGTGTTTGCATGTGTGCCTGATTTCAAGCTGCACCGAAGGAATCACACGATAAGGCTGTGAAGCATATTCTTCGATATCTAGCTCACACACCAACACTAGGATTATGGTACCCCAAGGGCCCTACTTTTGATCTCATTGGATATTCTGACTCTGACTATGCTGGTGATCGTGTGGACCGCAAGTCAACATCTGGCACTTGTCATTTCCTCGGACGATCTTTGGTCTGTTGGTCCTCGAAGAAACAGACCTGCGTATCACTGTCTACTGCTGAAGATGAATACATTGCTGCTGGCTCATGCTGTGCTCAACTGCTTTGGATGAAGCAAACCCTCAAGGACTATGGCGTCAACGTGAAGAATGTGCCTCTCCTCTGTGACAATGAGAGTGCCATCAAAATTGCTCACAACCCAGTTCAGCACTCGAAGACAAAGCACATTCAGATTCGTCATCATTTTCTTCGTGATCATGTGTTGAAGGGCGACATCTCCATCGAGCACGTGAAGACTGAAGAACAGCTAGCTGATATCTTCACTAAGCCCTTGGATGAGAAGAGATTTAGCAAGTTGCGGTGTGACCTAAATATCTTAGAGTCTTCGAATGTTCTTTGAAAAGGACACACATCCTAACACTTATGCAGAATTGATGACTTAGATGTGCAACACATGAAGAAACGTTTTTCTTCAATCAATGAATAATAACACTCTAAGTGTGAAGAAATCGATGAAGAATTTGATTCTCAGAACCCTACGACAATTGTACGCGGTGTCTGAAATCATCATTCTTATACGGTGGGTCACGCCACCACAAAAGTTGAAAATCTTCAATTTGCATTTTTCCTCAATTTTGAAATTCTTCAGTTTTTCAAATTCTTCAACTTTGCAAAATCTTCACTGTTTCCGTCGTTTTTCCTCATTGGCTATATATATATATGACTTTATGTCCTCTACAGCATTCACTTATGGCTAATTCTTCAAGTTGTTTTTTCTGCTAAGTGAATGTGATCGGACTCTTCCCCCTCTATGCTATACTCAACCCAATCTATTCACAAATTCTTCATGTGCGTTCTATTTGGAACTCGTTCAAAGTCTTCACTGTGTCCTTGTCAGCTGAAGAAATTGCAAACGAAACTTTCAAACAAATCTTATCCAGATTTTCGGTTTTACCGCTCAAACCGTTCCGCATCCCACGATGCATTATTATATTCACCCACGATCTTACACGATCTCATCTGCACAGTACGTGGGTGACACATGTCGCGTGAAGGAGAAAGGGCAGGGGCATGTTCGTCCCAAAATCTTCGGGCGAACAGTTTTTACCGTGGCTATAAATACCCCTCTCCCCTTCCTCACTTCATTTACTCCGCTCGGCCGCCGTCTCTCGCTCGAGCTCTTCAAACCCTAGCGCCGCCGCTACTTCATCGTCGCCGGTGAGGAAGAGCTTCACTGCCTCGACCTCGTCGCTGTCGTACTCGCGCCGGTTGCGGAAATCTTCACTCCGCCGCCGCCGTAGCTGTTTCCCTCTGCCAAGTTAGGGTGTGGGAGATCTAACGTGACGAACTTCACCTCTGTTCATCTCAGTTCGTTGTGTTCTTCGTTTCGGGTAATTAAAAGTTACTTTTATTACTCACTTTGATTCTCAAGCTTTCCTGAAAATCTTCAAAGGTGTTTTATTCTTCAAATCTTCACACATCTGAACACCTCACACACTGTATGCTCTTGATCCATTTCTCTAAGCAATCATTTTCTTCAAGATTCCTCAATTGTGTGGATTTTCGATCTGTACAACTCTGGAACCTAAGACAAAGAACGCTTAGTGAAATTCCTCAAGGCTCAACTGGTCAAATTCCTCAAAACTTGTCTTTTCGAAAAATCTTCTAAGAATGCATATGACCTCTCCAAATTCCTCGCACCTACACTCTGTTCACAGGTACTCATGTCCGCTGCTGAATCACTAGGTTCTCATCAACTTAACTCATTTGCAGCGTTCCTCGAAGAAAAATTGCATACTTCTTTAGAGTGTTCAATTGTTCAAATTCCTCATCTGAAGAATATGGCTGAAGGAAAGAGACCGAAGAAAGGAGGAAAGAAGCCTGAGTTCATGACTGCTTTTGAGATCCCTGATGACATATACAAGGATTATTGCACACCTGATGAAGCCAAATTTGGCAAAGAGAACAAAAATCAGCGCAAAGTGCGCATTCAGAGGATTGAACGGAGATGGGCAAGAGAATGGAGGGAATATCGATATGTTACTCCAAAGTACATGAAGAAATTTGCTTTAAATCCTCCATGCCCAAGAGCTCCATTGGCACCTGGCCAAGTAGCTGATCCCACCAGCGTCAAGCGTGGTGAGGACTTCCTGAAGAATGGGCTAGGTGCCAAGAAAAATTGGCACGACAAGCCAAGGAGGCACTAAGGAAATTCAATGAGGATTCTGCTGCTACTGCTGCTACTGAGGCCTCTGTCAAGCCGAGGAAATCAATGCCAAAGAAGCCTGCTCGCAAGCCAAGTGCTTCACCGACAGCGCCCTCACGGCCAAGTTCCTCAGCTATGCCCTCACGGCAAATTCCTCAGACCGCTACTGCTCCACCAAAGTCCTCAACTCCTGTGCATCTGGCTACATGCCAAAGGACTACTGGCTTTTCTATTGCTTCTGGTGTCTCAGCAAGTTCCTCAGCTGCACCAATGTCCTCATCAGGCCCCACTCCGTTGAAGACTAAAGCAACAGCTGGACGCTGTCCTCGGCCAAGTCCAAGGAAGAAACATGTTGCATTTCAAGTGCCCTCTGATGATGAAGCTTCTGATGAAGAACTTGCAGAAATCATCAGAGAGACAAGTGAAGGCCGCAAGAGCCAAAGGCACATCTGTGCCACTGCTTTTGGATCCGAAGAAGATCCTCGATTACATTGATCTCTGGCACAAGGATCCAAACACTCCAATGCCTGATCTGCCTCTGACTCCCGGTCAAAGTCACATGTTGACCCATTTCATCACTCAAGAGAAATGGAAATTTGAGAAGGCACGTGAGATCAAGAAGGCTCAATACAGGAAGGAGAAGCTCCTGAAGAAAAATGTTGTCAGAATGACACCTGAGGAACTTCTCCGGGCTCAATCTGAAATCCAAGCCCTCAGCAAAGACTTTGATGCATACAATGCTGATTGGCAAGGAGCCAAAGTGAGATTCGTCAACCTGACGAAGAAAATGACAACTGTTGCAGCCCCATCACAACAAGAAAATCCTCAGGCTGCAGACTCTGCTCAGCCTGCTGAAGAACATGCCAGCACCGCTGATGACTTTCAGCCTGCTGATGAAAATACAAGTTCCAGGGCAGATGCCTCCATTCCAGCCGCTGAAGAAATTGCTAGGGCATCCACTAGTGGTGCGCCTGAAGAAACTGAAGAGATCAGGGCAACGGCATCAGTTGCGCCTGAAGAAAATCAACCAAAGTCCTCAGCTCCTCCCGCGCCTACACCAACTCCAATTCGTCCTTCTGCCTATGAAGTGAAGAAGACCAAGGCTGCAGAGCGAGCTGCAGTGAAGAAAAGGAAGGCATCAGCTGCGTCAAATTCTTTGGCTGCGAAGAAAATGAAGCCAATGACCAGCTCGCTTGAAAATCCAATTGATGCTGTTCCAATTTCCTCCATGTCATCAAAGGAAATTGTTCCTTATGGAGAAGACTATAAGATCCCAAGCGGATCTGATGAAGAAAATCATTCTGCTGCTACGTCAGAGCAGCTTGATGATGAAATTGAAGTGGACGCAATCCCTTCAATGCCAGTCATTTCCTCACCTATGCCTCAGTTCACAGCTGAAGAGGCTGGTGTTGAGGAAATTGAAAATGAAGATGAAGATGTGGATATTGGATGCACTACACCAGTGATGAATGATGATTTTTGCGAAAGTCAGCATCCCAATACTCCTCCATTCACATCTATCCAACAGATTCCTCAGTCCCCGGCAACAACAGTTCAAATGGGCTCTGAAGAAACTCATCCCACATCATCTGTTCATGAAGAAATTCCAGCCGCTAGTGCTGAAGAACCTGCTGCTGCTGATCCCCAAGCTGCACAAGAAGAGGAACCAGAAATTCCTCAGCCTGAAGAACCTGAGATCGCGATTCTCGAGGTTGTGCTGCAAATCACTGACACTCCTCTGCCCAAGCCGAAGAATCCGTTCTCAAGCAAGCAAAAATTCAAGGCTGAAGACTTCTTTTCGGAGCATGTGTTCTTCACTGACTATAATCCATATGACTCTGCTCGTATAAGGAAGAGGCGTTTCTGGACTGCTACTCAAGCCAACTTCTATTCCTCAGTGCTGTTTGACAAGGACAAAATCTTCGATCATGAACATATTCCTCACGTGGATATGGAATCTCTGCCATGCTTTGAGCCAGTCCTCAGCGTTATTCACGATGCAGGACTACTGAACTTCTGCACTGACATCTGTGATTGGAATGAAGAACTCATTCTTCAATTCTACGATACACTGCATATCACCGGAGACGCTGAAGATGTCAATTCATGGGTACTGGATTGGATGACTGAAAACACTCATTATAAGGCACCGGGAACTGAATTGCTTCGTGTCCTTCCTCTTGATCCTCCCCATGACAGTGCATGTTGCATCTACAATGACCCTGAACTGACAAATCATTATATGCAAGTGCTCATGAAGCCGTTGAAGCCAGGGCAGGCCCCACGAACCAAGTTCCTCGTCAAGGAATTGCTCTATGTGCCTCGGACTGTCTATCGCATTCTGACGAAGACAATGAGTCCTATCAAGGGCCACGACTCAAATGATGAAGAAGTCGTTGGCATCATGAAGAATATGCTTTTCAACATCATTCATGGTGTTCCCGTCAACTTCCATGATTTCTTCATGAGGACTCTGGCAAATGTTGCTATGTCACCTTTTGAGCTGAAGCCCTATGCGCCTTGGATTATGAGATTCATAAGGGCAAGATCTTCACTGAATTACAAAGCTGACACTCTGAACCACGGTAGCTACTTGCCTCCCATTGGAAGTCCTCAAACGGCCAGTTTCATCATCTGATGACAAAGGCAAGGCAGCTGCTGTGATCGATGAAGGCGTTCGTCCATTGGATGGTCAATTTCGTTTGGCTACATCTTATTCTACAAATGACGATTCTGCTACACATGACACTGCCGCAAATACCTCAGCTAAGCAAGATCCTCAAGCCACAACACCCAGGGTGATGACTGACCGCGAGTTACTCCTCAGTCTTCATCAGAAGGTTGATCGCAATCACAAATGGGTAAAGCGTCAGTTTGGTGCAATTCTTCACAACATGACCTCAACACATAATGCCGTGAAGAAAAACCACTACTACCTTCATGAAACCCTCAACCGCACCTGGGCTGTTCTCACTCATGTTTATAGCGCTGAAGAACTGAACACTATGGGTCTCAAGGAAGAATTTGACTGGTCTGCACCTCCTCCGAAGAAATTCAAGAGGGTCAAAGTTCCTCCACTGGTGGCCAGCTCTTATTCTTCATCGTGTGACACTGATGAGTATGAAGATTTGGACGACACTGCGGCAGGCCCTGCTACAACAAACAACCCCGAAAACGCTGGCGCTCCTCCATCGACTTGAAATTCTTCAGGGGCGTTAGTCCTCAGTTTCGATCCTTTTGGTCATTTGATGACAAAGGGGGAGAAATCTGAGTTAGTCTTCAAGCGGGTCTATACTAAGGGCGTTTTTTTAAGTTACAACTCTCGTTCTTCCAAAACTTTTATTGGATCAAGTTGTAATCTTAAACCCGATGGTGCCTTGATACTTTTGGACGGTGCTCTGATGCTTTTGATGCACTGAGCTCTGATACTTTTGATGTGCTATTCTGCATGCTTATTCCTCATTAATATTATTGCACGCATGCTGAATCTCATCAGACACCATATTTCATCATGCATTTCAAATTCTTCATATTATATATCAAATGCGTGTATGAATTACAAGATATAACGGGAGATCTCCATGATTCAACTCTTCAAATGTGCACTGCCTCAAAAGCAAATTCCTCACTATGCACATCTTCAGGGGGAGTTCTTCTATATCTTGCAATCAAATTCCTCAATATCAGTACTTACACTTCATATGTTTATCCCCGTTGAAAACTTAACCTATGTTGTCATCAATCACCAAAAAGGGGGAGATTGTAAGTGCATCTAGTGCCCCTTAGTGATTTTGGTGTATTGAAGACTTATAGGTTAAGGGACTGATGCGTTTGTGAGTGTACACACGTCTATAAGTCTATGAGGAGTTTGATATTTACAGAGAAAGTCGACCCCTAAAAATGAAGTTCTTCGACTGAAGACTTTGATATTCTGAAGACTTTCTGAAGACTTTGAAAGTGAAGAAATTGGTGTGACCTTGAAGACTTGATATTCATTTGAGGAACATGAAGCGTGAAGACTTTTGTTTTCGTAGTTTCATTTTCTCTTTCTTGAGTCATAGGAAACACCGTACTGTTAAAGGGGGTCGAGGAAATACTAAGGAAAAATTTCCATGTGATGCTCAACTCAAAATCCTACACCTACCAATCCCTTCGAGTGAAGCCATTGGAAATCTCATACAGTTCAGTTAATTTCCTCAGTGATAGAGACGCAGTTCTTTTGGTCACTGTTGACTTTGCTCTAACTGAGGAGTTAGGAATTCGCCAGTGCGAATTGCCTACACAGTGAGGAACATGATAGCCCTGAGGAATTTGAGAGTCAAATTTCTGACCGTTGCTGTGCTGCGCGCCGGCTGTCCCAAAATATCTTATCCACCTAACGGTCATATCATTGAAGGGCATTTATGTCTTATCATGTCGGGCTGCTCCCTAGGCTATAAATAGCCGCCCCCTACAACCACTAATTGGTTGGCTGCTCCGAGAGAACTTGACACTTGTCATCTGAGAGCAACCCATCCTCCGAGGACTTTGAGCGAAAATCATCAAGTGAGGAAAATCCCAAAACCAAACCCCCACAAACCCAAAGTGATTGAGCATCACTGAAGAAATTGATCCTGCGTGGATCCAACGCTTGTTACCTTTGAAGAATGTGCTTCTTCCAGACGGTTAGGCATCAAGGTCTAGAGCATCCAAGAGGAATTGTGGATCGCCGAGTGACCAAGTCTGTGAAGGTTTGGAAGTCACCTGAAGACTTACCACGAGTGATTGGACGAGGCCTGCATGGTCTTAGTTCAAGGAGAATACGGTGAGGACTGGGTGTCCTGAGTTGCGGCTCAGTGACTGGGTGTCCGGGACTGCGTGTCCTCGAGTTTAAATACTCAGCCGCTCCAACCAGACGTACAACTGAGACAGCAGTTGGAACTAGTTTACCAAATCATTGTCTTCACCAACTAACTGGTTCTATTTCCTCAACCCTTCCATTTCCTCATTACTGTGTTGAATGTTGTTCATATCTGTGTTTGAAGACTTTGACTGAAGACTTTCTCAATTTCCTCAGTTCAATTTCTTCAGTTTGTTTGTCTTCATCTTGTTATCCTGTGGTTACGCTTTCTATACTCTGTGCTTGTCTTCATTTTATCATGATGACCATGCTTGTATCCTGTTACGCTTACTTCTGAGTACTTATTCCGCTGCAAGTAGTTCTTCGCTAAGGAATTTCCTCACCGGCAAATTCCTCAGTGAAGAATTCATAAAAATCGCCTATTCACCCCCCTCTAGTCGATATAATGCACTTTCACTACTTGATTAATATTGATGATATGGGTAGTACAAGAGTGGATCTACCACGAGATCAAGGAGGCTAAACCCTAGAAGCTAGCCTATGGTATGATTGTTGTAATGGAGGTTATGTCCTACGGACTAAAGCCCTCCGGTTTATATAGACACCGGAGAGGGCTAGGGTTACACAGAGTCGGTTACAATGGTAGGAGATCTACATATCCGTATTGCCAAGCTTGCCTTCCACGCCAAGGAAAGTCCCATCCGGACACGGGACGGAGTCTTCAATCTTGTATCTTCTTAGTCTTGGAGTCCGGCGGACGATGATAGTCCGGCTGTCCGGACACCCCTAGTCCAGGACTCCCTCAGTAGCCCCTGAACCTGGCTTCAATGACGATGAGTCCGGCGCGCATAATGTTCGGCATTGCAAGGCGGGTTCCTCCTCCAAATAATCCATAGAAGATTGTGAACACCAGGATAGTGTCCGGCTCTGCAAAATAAATTCCACATTCCACCGTAGAGAGAATAATATGTGCACAAGTTCAATCTGATGACGTATTTTGTGGCCTGCCGTCACACCACTACCAAGCTTTTACTTGAACCATTCTTTATTATACCACCTCAGCGCGTTTAGCGAAGCGGTTTCCTTGGCACGTCTTGTCGAAGCAGAGATCGTGTTCCCCTTATTCCGAGATTCTCATCAATACGGGCGTGGGTAACCCAACCGCGTCCGTCGCCACGCCACCTCTATTGAAGGCGAGTCCTGAATGGTCACGGAGACGGCTCTTGGTATTCTCCCTCTTCATAATAGGACCAAGGCTCGTTTCTTTTCTTCAATCTTCCACCGAATCTTCTCCTTGCTCCAAGTTCCAACACCCAGAGCCCCAGATTCGAGCGCTTCGGACCTTCAACAATGTCCGGCTCCGACCTTCAGGGCCGGTGGATGCCCTCCTCCGTTACGGAGGAGGACGTGCTAAAGCTGCGAGAAGCCAAGTACCTGTCCTACGAGATTTCGTACAGGTTGCCCGCCGAAGGGCAGGCCTGAAGGAAATATGCCCTAGAGGCAATAATAAAGTTATTATTTATTTCCTCATATCATGATAAATGTTTATTATTCATGCTAGAATTGTATTAACCAGAAACGTTAATACATGTGTGAATACATAGACAAAACTATAGTCACTAGTATGCCTCTACTTGACTAGCTCATTAATCAAAGATGGTTATGTTTCCTGACCATAGACATGTGTTGTCATTTGATTAGTGGGATCACATCATTAGAAGAATGATGTGATTGACATGACCCATTCTGTTAGCCTATCACTTGATCGTTTAGTATATTGCTATTGCTTTCTTCATGACTTATACAAAGTTCCTGCAACTATGAGATTGTGCAACTCCCGTTTACCGGAAGAACACTTTGTGTGCTACCAAACGTCACAACGTAACTGGGTGATTATAAAGGTGCTCTACAGGTGTTTCCGAAGGTACATGTTGAGTTGGCATAATTCAAGATTAGGATTTGTCACTCCGATTGTCGGAGAGGTATCTCTCGGCCCTCTCGGTAATACTCATCACCTAAGCCTTGCAAGCATGTAACTAATGAGTTAGTTATGAGATGACGTATTACAGAACGAGTAAAGAGACTTGCCGGTAACGAGATTGAACTAGGTATTGGATACCGACGATCAAATCTCGGGCAAGTAACATACCGATGACAAAGGGAACAAAGTATGTTGTTATGCGGTTTAACCGATAAAGATCTTCGTAGAATATGTAGGAACCAATATGGGCATCCAGGTCCCACTATTGGTTATTGACCGGAGACATGTCTCGGTCATGTCTACATTGTTCTCGAACCGTAGGGTCCGCACGCTTAAGGTTTCGATGACAGTTATATTATGAGTTTATGTATTTTGATGTACCGAAGGTTGTTCAGAGTCCCGGATGTGATCACGGACATGACGAGGAGTCTCGAAATGGTCGAGACATAAAGATTGATATATTGGACGGATATATTTGGACACCGGAAAGGTTCCGGGAGAGTTTGGGAATATACCGGAGCTCCGGGAGGTTACCGGAACCCCCCGGTAAGTATATGGGCCTTATTGGGCCTTAGTGGAAGGGAGGGAGAAGGAGCAAGTGAGGGGGCGCCCCCCCCCCCAAGCCCAATCCGAATTGGGAGGGGGGCCGGCCCCCCCTTTCCTTCTCTCCTCCCCCTCTTCCTTCCTTCTCCTACTCCGAATAGGAAAGGGGGGGGGGACAAACCTACTTGGAGTAGGATTGCCCCCCCTAGGGCGCGCCACCCCTTGGGCCGGCCTCCTCCTCCCTCCCTCCTTTATATACGGGGGTAGGGGGGCACCCTAGACACACAAGTTGATCATTGAGATTGTTCCTTAGCCATGTGCGGTGCCCCCCTCCATGATATTACACCTCGGTCATATTGTAGCGGTGCTTAGGCGAAGCCCTGCGACAGGAGAACATCAAGATCGTCACCACGCCGTCGTGCTGACGGAACTCCTCCCCGCGCCTCTGCTGGATCGGAGATCGGGGTGCGTCATCGAGCTGTACGTGTGTCAAGAACTCAGAGGTGCCGGAGTAACGGTGCTTGGATCGGTTGAACCGGGAAGACGTACGACTACTTCCTCTACATTGCATCAATGCTTCCGCTTCGGTCTACAAGGGTACGTAGACAACACTCTCCCCTCTCGTTGCTATGCATCACCATGATCTTGCGTGTGCGTAGGAAATTTTTTGAAATTACTACGTTCCCCAACAGTGGTATCAGAGCCTAGGTTTTATGCATTGATGTTATATTCACGAGTAGAACACAAGTGAGTTGTGGACGATATAAGTCATGCTGCCTACCAGCATGTCATACTTTGGTTCAGCGGTATTGTGAGATGAAGCGGCCCGGACCGACATTACGCGTACGCTTACGCGAGACTGGTTTCACCGTTACGAGCACTCGTGCTTAAAGGTGGCTGGCGGGTGTCTGTCTCTCTCACTTTAGTTGAACCGAGTGTGACTACGCCCGGTCCTTGTGAAGGTTAAAACGGAGTCTATTTGACAAACTATCGTTGTGGTTTTGATGCGTAGATAAGAACGGTTCTTGCTAAGCCCGTAGCAGCCACGTAAAATTTGCAACAACAAAGTAGAGGACGTCTAACTTGTTTTTGCAGGGCATGTTGTGATGTGATATGGTCAAGACGTGATGCTATATTTTATTGTATGAGATGATCATGTTTTGTAACCGAAGTTATCGGCAACTGGCAGGAGCCATATGGTTGTCGCTTTATTGTATGAAATGCAAACGCCCTGTAATTGCTTTACTTTATCACTAAGCGGTAGCGATAGTCATAGAAGCAATAGATGGCATAACGACAATGATGCTATGATGGATATCAAGGTGTCGCGCCGGTGACGATGGTGATCACGACGGTGCTTCGGAGATGGAGATCACAAGCACAAGATGATGATGGCCATATCATATCACTTATATTGATTGCATGTGATGTTTATCCTTTATGCATCTTATCTTGCTTTGATTGACGGTAGCATTTTAAGATGATCTCTCACTAAAATTATCAAGAAGTGTTCTCCCTGAGTATGCACCGTTGCCAAAGTTCGTCGTGCCGAGACACCACGTGATGATCGGGTGTGATAAGCTCTACATCCATCTACAACGGGTGCAAGCCAGTTTTGCACAAGCAGAATACTCAGGTTAAACTTGACGAGCCTAGCATATGCAGATATGGCCTCGGAACACGGAGACCGAAAGGTCAAACGTGAATCATATAGTAGATATGATCAACATAATGATGTTCACCATTGAAAACTACTCCATCTCACGTGATGATCGGTTATGGTTTAGTTGATTTGGATCACGTGATCACTTAGATGACTAGAGAGATGTCTGTCTAAGTGGGAGTTCTTAAGTAATATGATTAATTAAACTTAAATTTATCATGAACTTAGTACCTGATAGTATCTTGCTTGTCTATGTTTGTTTGTAGATAGATGGCTCGTGCTGTTGTTCCGTTGAATTTTAATGCGTTCCTTGAGAAAGCAAAGTTGAAAGATGATGGTAGCAATTACACGGACTGGGTCCGTAACCTGAGGATTATCCTCATTGCTGCACAGAAGAGTTACGTCCTGGAAGCAGCGCTGGGTGCCAGGCCTGCTGCTGATGCAACTGACGATGTTAAGAACGTTTGGCAGAGCAAACTGATGACTACTCTATAGTTCAGTGTGCTATGCTTTACGGCTTAGAAACGGGTCTTCAATGACGTTTTGAACGTCATGGAGCATATGAGATGTTCCAGGAGTTGAAGTTAATATTTCAAGCAAATGCCCGGATTGAGAGATATGAAGTCTCCAATAAGTTCTATAGCTGCAAGATGGAGGAGAATAGTTCTGTCAGTGAACATATACTCAGAATGTCTGGGTATAACAATCACTTGATTCAACTAGGAGTTAATCTTCCTGATGATAGTGTCATTGACAGAATTCTTCAATCACTGCCACCAAGCTACAAGAGCTTTGTGATGAACTATAATATGCAAGGGATGAACAAGACTATTCCCGAGCTCTTCGCGATGCTGAAAGCCGCGGAGGTAGAAATCAAGAAGGAGCATCAAGTGTTGATGGTCAACAAGACCACTAGTTTCAAGAAAAAGGGCAAAGGGAAGAAGAAGGGGAACTTCAAAAAGAATGGCAAGCAAGTTGCTGCTCAAGAGAAGAAACCCAAGTCTGGACCTAAGCCTGAAACTGAGTGCTTCTACTGCAAGCAGACTGGACACTGGAAGCGGAACTGCCCCAAGTATTTGGCGGATAAGAAGGATGGCAAAGTAAACAAAGGTATATGTGATATACATGTTATTGATGTGTACCTAACTAGAGCTCGTAGTAGCACCTGGGTATTTGATACTGGTTCTGTTGCTAATATTTGCAACTCGAAACAGGGACTACGGAATAAGCGAGCACTGGCCATGGACGAGGTGACGATGCGCGTGGGAAACGGTTCCAAAGTCGATGTGATCGCCGTCGGCACGCTACCTCTACATCTACCATCGGGATTAGTTTTAGACCTGAATAATTGTTATTTGGTGCCTGCGTTGAGCATGAACATTATATCTGGATCTTGTTTGATGCGAGACGGTTATTCATTTAAATCAGAGAATAATGTTTGTTCTATTTATATGAATAATATCTTTTATGGTCATGCACCCTTGAAGAGTGGTCTATTTTTATTGAATCTCGATAGTAGTGATACACATATTCATAATGTTGAAGCCAAAAGATGCAGAGTTGATAATGATAGTGCAACTTATTTGTGGCACTGCCGTTTGGGTCATATCGGTGTAAAACGCATGAAGAAACTCCATATTGATGGACTTCTGGAATCACTTGATTATGAATCACTTGGTACTTGCGAACCGTGCCTCATGGGCAAGATGACTTAAACACCGTTCTCCGGTACTATGGAGAGAGCAACAGATTTATTGGAAATCATACATACAGATGTATGTGGTCCGATGAATGTTGAGGCTCGTGGCGGATATCGTTATTTTCTCACCTTCACAGATGATTTAAGCAGATATGGGTATATCTACTTAATGAAGCACAAGTCTGAAACATTTGAAAAGTTCAAAGAATTTCAGAGTGAAGTGGAGAATCATCGTAACAAGAAAATAAAATTTCTGCGATCTGATCATGGAGGAGAATATTTGAGTTACGAGTTTGGTTTACATTTGAAACAATGCGGAATAGTTTCGCAACTCACGCCACCTGGAACACCACAATGAAATGGTGTGTCCGAACGTCGTAATCGTACTTTACTTGATATGGTGCGATCTATGATGTCTCTTACCGACTTACCGCTATCATTTTGGGGTTATGCTTTAGAGACGGCCGCATTCACGTTAAATAGGGCACCATCAAAATCCGTTGAGACGACGCCTTATGAACTGTGGTTTGGCAAGAAACCAAAGTTGTCGTTTCTTAAAGTTTGGGGCTGCGATGCTTATGTGAAGAAACTTCAACCAGATAAGCTCGAACCCAAATCGGAGAAATGTGTCTTCATAGGATACCCAAAAGAGACTGTTGGATACACCTTCTATCACAGATCCGAAGGCAAGACATTCGTTGCTAAGAATGGATCCTTTCTAGAGAAGGAGTTTCTCTCGAAAGAAGTGAGTGGGAGGAAAGTAGAACTTGATGAGATAACTGTATCTACTCCCTTATTGGAAGGTAGTTCATCACGAGAACCGGTTCCCGTGACAACTACACCAATTAGTGAGGAAGCTAATGATATTGATCATGAAACTTCAGATCAAGTTTCTACTGAACCTCGTAGGTCTACCAGAGTAAGATCCGCACCAGAGTGGTACGGTAATCCTATTCTGGAAGTCATGTTACTTGACCATGATGAACTTACGAACTATGAGGAAGCGATGATGAGCCCAGATTCCGCAAAATGGCTAGAAGCCATGAAATCTGAGATAGGATCCATGTATGAAAACAAAGTATGGACTTTGGTTGACTTGCCCGATGATCGGCAAGCAATTGAGAATAAATGGATCTTTAAGAAGAAGACTGACGCTGATGGTAATATTACTGTCTATAAAGCTCGACTTGTTGCAAAAGGTTTTCAACAAGTTCAAGGGGTTGACTATGATGAGACTTTCTCACCCGTAGTGATGCTTAAGTCTATCCGAATCATGTTGGCTATTGCTGCATTTCATGATTATGAAATTTGGCAAATGGATGTCAAGACTGCATTCTTGAATGGATTTCTAGAAGAAGAGTTGTATATGATGGAGCCAGAAGGTTTTGTTGATCCAAAAGGTGCTGACAAAGTGTGCAAGCTCCAGCGTTCCATTTATGGACTGGTGCAAGCATCTCGGAGTTGGAATAAACGTTTTGATAGTGTGATCAAGGCATATGGTTTTATACAGACTTTTGGAGAAGCCTGTATTTACAAGAAAGTGAGTGGGAGCTCTGTAGCATTTCTAGTTTTATATGTTGATGACATGTTATTAATTGGAAATGATATAGAATTTCTGGATAGCATAAAGGGATATTTGAATAAAAGTTTTTCGATGAAAGACCTCGGTGAAGCTGCTTACATATTAGGCATCAAGATCTATAGAGATAGATCAAGACGTTTAATAGGACTTTCACAAAGCACATACCTTGACAAAATATTGAAAAAGTTCAATATGGATCAGGCAAAGAAAGGATTCTTGCCTGTGCTACAAGGTGTGAAGTTGAGTCGAACTCAATGCCCGACCACAGCAGAAGATAGAGAGAAAATGAAAAATGTTCCCTATGCTTCAGCCATAGGCTCTATCATGTATGCAATGCTGTGTACCAGACCTGACGTATGCTTAGCAATAAGCTTAGCAGGAAGGTACCAAAGTAATCCAGGAGTGGATCACTAGACAGCGGTCAAGAACATCCTGAAATACCTGAAAAGGACTAAGGATATGTTTCTCGTATATGGAGGTGACAAAGAGCTAGTCGTAAATGGTTACGTCGATGCAAGCTTTGACACTGATCCGGACGATTCTAAATCGCAAACCGGATACGTGTTTATATTAAAACGGTGGAGCTGTAAGTTGGTGCAGTTCTAAACAAAGCGTCGTGGCGGGATCTACATGTGAAGCGGAATACATAGCTGCTTCTGAAGCAGCAAATGAAGGAGTCTGGATGAAGGAGTTCATTTCCGATCTAGGTGTAATACCTAGTGCATCGGGACCAATGAAGATCTTCTGTGACAATACTAGTGCAATTGCTTTAGCAAAGGAATCCAGATTTCACAAGAGGACCAAGCACATCAAGAGACGCTTCAATTCCATTCGGGACCAAGTCCAAGTGGGAGACATAGAGATTTGCAAGATACATACGGATCTGAATGTTGCAGACCCATTGACTAAGCCTCTCTCACGAGCAAAACATGATCAGCACCAAGACTCCATGGGTGTTAGAATCATTACTATGTAATCTAGATTATTGACTCTAGTGCAAGTGGGAGACTGAAGGAAATATGCCCTAGAGGCAATAATAAAGTTATTATTTATTTCCTTATATCATGATAAATGTTTATTATTCATGCTAGAATTGTATTAACCGGAAACATAATACATGTGTGAATACATAGACAAAACTATAGTCACTAGTATGCCTCTACTTGACTAGCTCATTAACCAAAGATGGTTATGTTTCCTGACCATAGACATGTGTTGTCATTTGATTAGTGGGATCACATCATTAGAAGAATGATGTGATTGACATGACCCATTTTGTTAGCCTAGCACTTGATCGTTTAGTATACTGCTATTGCTTTCTTCATGACTTATACAAAGTTCCTGCAACTATGAGATTGTGCAACTCCCGTTTACCGGAAGAACACTTTGTGTGCTACCAAACGTCACAACGTAACTGGGTGATTATAAAGGTGCTCTACAGGTGTTTCCGAAGGTACATGTTGAGTTGGCATAATTCAAGATTAGGATTTGTCACTCCGATTGTCGAAGAGGTATCTCTGGGCCCTCTCGGTAATACTCATCACCTAAGCCTTGCAAGCATGTAACTAATGAGCTAGTTATGAGATGACGTATTACAGAACGAGTAAAGAGACTTGCCGGTAACGAGATTGAACTAGGTATTGGATACCGACGATCAAATCTCGGGCAAGTAACATACCGATGACAAAGGGAACAAAGTATGTTGTTATGCGGTTTGACCGATAAAGATCTTCGTAGAATATGTAGGAACCAATATGGGCATCCAGGTCCCGCTATTGGTTATTGACCGGAGACATGTCTCGGTCATGTCTACATTGTTCTCGAACCGTAGGGTCCGCACGCTTAAGGTTTCGATGACAATTATATTATGAGTTTATGTATTTTGATGTACCGAAGGTTGTTCGGAGTCCCGGTTGTGATCACGGACATGACGAGGAGTCTCGAAATGGTCGAGACATAAAGATTGATATATTGGACGGATATATTTGGACACCGGAAAGGTTCCGGGAGAGTTTGGGAATATACCGAAGCTCCGGGAGGTTACCGGAACCCCCCAGTAAGTATATGGGCCTTATTGGGCCTTAGTGGAAGGGAGGGAGAAGGAGCAAGTGAGGGGGCGCCCCCCCCCATACCCAATCCGAATTGGGAGGGGGCCCGGCCCCCCCTTTCCTTCTCTCCTCCCCCCTCTTCCTTCCTTCTCCTACTTCGAATAGGAAAGGGGGGGGCAAACCTACTTGGAGTAGGATTGCCCCCCCTAGGGCGCGCCACCCCTTGGGCCGGCCTCCTCCTCCCTCCCTCCTTTATATACGGGGGTAGTGGGGCACCCTAGACACACAAGTTGATCATTGAGATCGTTCCTTAGCCGTGTGCAGTGCCCCCTCCACGATATTACACCTCTGTCATATTGTAGCGGTGCTTAGGCGAAGCCCTGCGACAGGAGAACATCAAGATTGTCACCACGCCGTCGTGCTGACGGAACTCCTCCCCGCGCCTCTGCTGGATCGGAGATCGGGGTGCGTCATCAAGCTGTACGTGTGTCAAGAACTCGGAGGTGCCGGAGTAACGGTGCTTGGATCGGTTGAACCGTGAAGACGTACGACTACTTCCTCTACATTGCGTCAACGCTTCCGCTTCGGTCTACGAGGGTACATAGATAACACTCTCCCCTCTCGTTGCTATGCATCACCATGATCTTGCGTGTGCATAGGAAATTTTTTGAAATTACTACGTTCCCCAACAAGGCCATCCCCACCCCCAAGCTCGGCGAGTATGTCCTCTTTGTATCCCACCTCCGTCGGGGTTTAGGCTTCCCGACGGATCCTTTTGTGAGAGGGCTCATGTTTTACTATGGGTTGGAATTCCATGACTTGGCTCCGGAGTCCATCCTCCATATTTCCGCGTTTATTGTCGTTTGCGAAGCCTTCCTCCGCGTCACCCCCGACTTCGGCCTGTGGCTGAAGACTTTCAATGTGGAGCCGAAGATGATCGGGGGGCGTCAAGCAGAGTGCGGTGGGGCGGCCATAAGCAGGAGGGCCGATGCCCCGTGGCCCGTGGGCTCCTTCCAAGAGGAGCTCGGCTTGTGGCAGCAGGAGTGGTTCTATATCAGCGCTCCAAAGGGCAGCAGGCAGAAGCTGCCGCCTCCATTTCGCTCGGGACCTCAACGATGGTTGATGTCGTGGGTCAACCAAGGGCTCAATTGGGGTCCGTCAAAACACGTGCCCCTATTGCAGGGCCGGATTCGAGACCTCCAAGCGAGGGAGATCGATCTAGTTGTGGTGATGCATGTTATGCTAATTAGGCGTCTCCTGCCCTGCAAACGTCGTCCTCTCCGGCTATGGGAGTTCAATCCGGAGGGACCACGGATTCTCCAACACTTCATGGGTACGACGCCCATGGAGATGTACAAGTTGTTCTTTGGATCACAGGCGGTGTGTCCGGAATTGACCGAGGATGCCGGCCTAAGCTGCAATCACCCGGATACTCAAGTAAGTAGCTTAGTGTTCAGACGTACCGTTTGTTTGCCTTTCTACAATTCACCTTTTAACACGTTATCCTTCAACAGGAGTGGATAGCGCAAGCAAAGCTGATACGGTGTCCCTCCCCCCTCCCAAAGACCGCGCCGGAGCCCGTGCTGGTCAGAATGTTGGAGGTTGCGCCTTCGGAAGAAGGCGAAGGGGAAAATAGAGGAGCTACCGCCTCGCCCAAGGGGGCGCTTGAAGAAGGGGGGATCGAGAATCCCTCCCTCCAGGGGGAGAAGAGGACCGCCTCCGAAGACCCGGAGGCTAAAGCCCCTAAGCGGGGGAAGAAATCTTCACCAGAGGGTCCTGCGTCCGGGGAAGTCCCGACCGCACAATCTTCTCTAAAGAATCAGCCCTCCAGCGAGCCGTGAGTAAAAAAAGGGGAGTTCATTAACAAGAAACGTCCCTATTTGTGCTTCTGAGGATAACCGAAATTTTTACCCTGCAGTTCGGATCTGCAACCTTCTCAGATGAGCTCGTCTTCGGGGGATCTTCGTCCGGAGATGATGGAGAGTGAGACGCCTCCGTCCGCTGTGCCATCGGATAGGGCGGACGAGCCTGAAGTGTCGTCACGGAGGGTATCCCCGAGCCCGGCAGAGCCGAAGAATTCAGCGCAGACTAGTGTTCGGCCGGGGGAGCTGAAGGATCTGCTTGAGAGGGCGTCCATCTCAGAAGATCACCGTGCATTGATGAGCATGGTGATTGGAAGGATTTCGTCCGCCGAAAGCGGATTGCATAATGCCGTCTGGAGTTTGCTGGCGGGGTTTGAGGTACGTAAAAACGACGCGCCTTTTTGACAGTTTTGCACATGAAAGTGCGCCCTGTATAGATAGTAGCCCCTGAGACTCAGTAGGTTGTCGAAAGCGACAGCGTGCCGAGGATCAAAATCGCAGGTATTGAGTGTCACCTTTCCTATGCAGGTGGCGGATAGTCCGGGGGCTAGCCGGACTGATGGAGTTGCTGAATTAATGCGGCAACTCGATGTTGCGGATGCAGACATTGCGCTAGTCAACAAGCGACTTGACGAGTCGCAAGGTAAGTTATCTCTCCGCAGTCACCTATTAAGGGAGCCAAAGCCCACCTCTTACAATATTTGTGCTTAACGCAGATGGTGCTGCTGCTGTGGAGAGCCTTCGGGCAGAACTTGCTCAAGCCAAGGAGCAAGCCAGAAGGAGTAATGCGGCTACCGCTAGGGCGGCCGAGGAGTTAGAAGCCGAAAGGGCTGCACACTGCCGAAGCAGGGAAGAGATGGCCGAACTGGCCGTTAAATTAAAGGATGCTACCGACCGCAATGAGGCTCTTGAAAAGGAGCGCCTATCGGAGCGAGAAGACCTGGGGAAGGCCACCGCCAAAGCCAAGGATGCCCGTTCTGCAATGCGGGCTATGAAGGAGGAGCTGCGTCAGGCCGGAGATATTGTGGCTGGCAAGCCTTTTCTGCTGCGCCGCAGGTTTATGGATCCAAAGTATGCTCAGCTTGGCCAGCTGTGGGGCCTGGAGGATCCATATATGGACTTGGCGGCGAGTGCGGCAGATGCCGTTGTGCACTTCCGAAGTCAGAAGGATCACAAGACGGAAGAGCTGTTTTGGTCTCAATTCCATAGTCCGGATCGTTCACTTCCGCTGACCGATCGGTTGGCCGAATGGGCTGAGATGAATAGGTTGTCCGGGCTTGCCATGACGGATATCGTGATTCATGTCTGGCCGGAGAGGCCCAAGCCGAAGAGCTATTTTGGCTTATTGCAGCGGTTTCTTGGGGCGGTGCCGCATATCAAGGCGATGAAGCAGTCGGCCTGCATGGAAGGTGCGCGGATGGCCCTCGCCCGTGTGAAGACACATTGGACAGAGATGGATGCCACCGCTGTTGCGACCCAGGGTTCGGACGAAAGCCGGTTACCCGCCGAGTACTATTTTGGGGAAGTTATGCGTGGTGCTCATGTAATAGAGTCGCAGTGCTCGAAAAATGTCACGTTCAAATGAACGATTTATTTTGTAAAACAATGGTTATGATGTAATCGCTTTTTATACTTGTGCGTTCAAGTATTGAAATATCTCCCATGCGGCCGTTTATGTATACGTGTGTATAACCTGAAAGATGGCAGTCTTCAGCTTCAGCCCCCACGCACAAGGTGCGGGGGTGTTCGCAAAAATAGCGCATTTTCACACTTAATCCGACGTATCGGTCCTGTTGAGGAGGTGGTAGCGTAGCAAACGAGGCAACCGGACTATAACGCTTTATCACTTTCACTTAGCCATTGGAGTTCGAGGGTGGGGCTACGATATAGCCCCTGGGGGCACCGCGCTCTCCGAATTTGGGGCGTGTATGTGCCTGACCGGGAAACGGTCCTTCGTCAAAGCGAAGGAATTCTAAACATTCCGGTGGTCGATCAAGTGGTTGACCAGTCTCTCGCTGTATCATGACAGTCAGTTTTCAGCTTACTCTACTGAGGTGCTCGCCCAGCCGAACTGGGGCACAATCGCAGTAGTTCTCCTGGTGCCACGTTAGCTGATGATACGGAACGTAAGGCAGCAAAACACAGGAGCCGGGCAAACCCAACATTTGACCAAATACATGATTCGGAGCTGATGCATATAAATTCTAACTCGAGATGTCGAACACTCCCTAAGGTGTTCGGTCTTTTATAATAACGGGCGAAACAATGCCCTAAGCCCCTTGTGTCCAGGTACGGGCGAGGTCCTCTGACGCAGCCGATGCCAAAACGTCAGTATCCTCTCTGGTTATCATGAAAAAACCAGGGGATTATAGCAACAAGAGACAGTAAAAAATGTTTACGCAGGGTCTTAATCTGAAAAGAATCCTAGCACCGGGTCCCTACTGCACGTCTGCGCCTGTGTCTCCGTTGTGCCGTTATCCTGGACGGGTGTGCACGGTGTTCATCTGTAAAAAGAGAGGAACTTAGTTTGAAAAGAAATCGTGTGAAAAGTGCATAAAGAAAAATATTAATAAATTAATGAATCTGAGCCTATATTAGCCCATTGTTGTTTATATGCGCAGCCCCCTGTGAATGGGTGTGCAGCTAGGGAGCCCCTAGCTTATTTATGCCGGACTCGTCTAGCCGTGTCCGGGGTCTTTGAATGACCCTCTTAATGAAATGATGCCACATGGACCGGGCATTTTGAGTGTAAGAGACGCGTAATGTGGTATGGCGTTGAAGCGAACAAAAGCTTCATGCCCCAATAGTGCTTGATAACTACTTTTGAATGGGGCGACATGGAAGATTAGCTTTTCACGTCGGAAGTTGTCCGGTGACCCGAACACAACTTCTAGTAATAAGGAGCCTGTGCACTTGGCGTAAGGGCCTGGTGTCACTCCTTTGAAGGAAGTGCGGCTATGTCGAATTTTAGTAAGGTCTACCCCAACTTGCGGATTGTGTTCGGATATAGCAGGTTTAAATCGCTGCCGCCGTCCATCAGGACTTGTGTAAATTGTAGTCCGTCGATTATAGGATCCAATATCAGAGCAGTCCATCCTGCGTTCCGAATGCTTCTGGAATAATCCAGGTGGTCAAAAGTGACTGGTTTTGACGTCCAACTTCGAGGTTCCGCTGGGGTGGACCGTGCGGCACTTATTTTGACGGGTGCCGCATTGTTTTTTCGTAATATCACATGAAGTGAGTTTACTGTTTTGACTTCTTGTGGGAAAGTCTTTTGTTTTCTGGTGCTCTGCTGGTGGGGTTTATCATCATCCTCGCTTGATGCGTCGAGCCCCTTGTGTTTGGCATTTAGTCGGCCGAACTGTTTGAAAACCCAACAATCTCGGTGAGTGTGGTTTGCAGGCCTTCCGGGGGTACTGTGGATTTGACATATCCGATCCAAAATTTTGTTTAAGTTGGATAGCTCATCACTGTTCTCCTTAAGAGGCAGTGTTTTGTTGTTTGGCCGCGAGCTTTTGAATCCGGCGTTGACCGCCGTATTCTTTGGGCTTTTTTCTTTATTCCGGCGCTGATCCTTTCTGCGCCGTGATTTTCCGTTTCCATCTCTAATCTCGGATGTACTCGGGTCGCTGGTGCTGCATCTTGCTAGCCAGCTGTCCTTCCCCGCGCAAAATCGGGTCATGAGGCTTGTTAGCGCGGCCATTGTCCTCGGCTTCTCTTGGCCGAGGTGTCTGGCGAGCCATTCGTCACAGACGTTGTGTTTGAAAGCTGCTAAGGCTTCCGCGTCCGGACAGTCGACTATTTGGTTCTTTTTGGTAAGGAACCTGTTCCAGAATTTGCATGCTGACTCTCCGGGCTGTTGAGTTATGTGACTTAGATCGTCTGCATCCGGAGGGCGGACATAAGTCCCTTGAAAATTTGCTCTAAACGCGTCCTCGAGCTCTTCCCAACTTCCAATAGTGTTTTCTGGGAGGCTTTTGAGCCAGTGCCGAGCTGGCCCTTTGAGCTTGAGGGGTAGATATTTTATGGCGTGGAGATCATCTCCTCTAGCCATATGTATGTGTAGTATGTAATCCTCTATCCAGACTCCAGGGTCTATTGTTCCGTCGTATGCCTCTATGTTTATGGGTTTCAACCCTGCTGGAAATTCATGATCCAGCACCTCATCGGTGAAACATAGTGGGTGTGCGGCGCCCCTGTATTTGGGTGTGCCGCTGTCTTCGAACACTTGGCGTGTTGTGATGCTTGCTGGGGCCCTCTTTTTTGGCCCGTAAATGGACCTGGCTGGGCCATCTGTTTTCCCAGGATCATGAGTCGGCTTGAGTGCGGCGCTGCTTGTCGCTTTTGGCCTGTCATCTGGTCGTCTATCCGGCCAGGCGGCTTCTTTAATTTTTGACTGTGGTGGCTCTATGGCTTCCTCATCAAATTCTGGCAGCAGCTTGCGCTTCGGGTAGCTCTTTGATTGATGGTCATTGCCATATTTGTCTGCGGTCTTGAGTACTTTGCTCCACCTCATTCTGAGTATGTCTTCCGCTGTTTTGAGCTTCCGTTTTTCCTTCTTCAAGCTTCTTGCGGTGGCGACGAGTCTTTTGCGAAGGTTCTTATTCTCCGGTGGTGTGTCCGGCGTGAGGTCGTCTGGACTGTTGGTTTCGCCGGGCATGGATTCATTATCCGATTCGTCCTGTTCGGACGGTTGCTTGGCTGTATGTTCGTCGTCCACTGGTTTGCCCTGCTCTATTGCTGGGTCATTAGGAGCGCTGTTGTTGTCGAAGCGGGACTTAGGGCGGCGTCTGCGTCGCCGTTTTGGTTGTTTATCGGCGGGATTATCCTTTGCCGCGCCCCGTTGGTCCTCGTTATCGCTTCCTTTTGGGGTATCCACCATATATACATCATGGGTTGGGGTGGCCTTCCAGTGCTCTGTGAGCGCTGGTTCTTGATTGTCTCCGGCATCGTCGTCCATACCGTCGATGTCTTCGGAGTCATAGTCTAGCATGTCGGTTAGATCGTCGACAGTGGCTACAAAGTGGGTGGTGGTGGGCTTTGAATTTCTTCATCATCCGCATCCCAACCATCCTGGCCATAATCCGGCCAGGGCTCTCCGGATAGCGAGAGATGTTTTAGCGAATTTAGGATGTCGCCAAAGGGTGAGTGCTGAAAGATGTCCGCAGCGGTGAACTCCATGATCGGCGCCCAATCGGATTCGATTGGCAGGGGCGCAGGAGGTTCGGAGTCTGGCAGGGAGTCCGGCACCTCAGAGTCACGAGTTTTGTAGGGGACGAGGTCAGTGTTCGGCTCTATCTCCGCGGCTGTTGCAGGTCCCGAGGCGGTGTCCAGCCACTCATCCTCGATCTGCGCGATCGGCTCCGAACTATGGGTCGGAGCGGATTCCTGTGCGGCCTCCAAGGCGCTGTCCGGCGGCAGAGTTAGATCATGCCCATCGTGACAGTGCGGCACGCACGGCTGTGGCTCGGATCCATCGAAGATCAAGTCTCCGTGGATATCCGCCGTGAAGTTTAGGTTTCCAAATCTGACCTAACGGCCAGGGGCGTAGCTTTCGATCTGCTCCAGATGGCCAAGTGAATTGGCCCGCAGTGCGAAGCCGCCGTATACGAAGATCTGTCCGGGGAGAAAAGTCTCACCCTGGACTACGTTGTTGTTGATTGAAGGAGCCATCAAGCCTATCGGTGACGACACAGAGGAACTCTCAATGAAAGCACCAATGTCGGTGTCAAAACCGGCGAATCTCGGGTAGGGGGTCCCGAACTGTGCGTCTAGGCGGATGGTAACAGGAGGCAAGGGACACGATGTTTTACCCAGGTTCGGGCCCTCTTGATGGAGGTAAAACCCTACGTCCTGCTTGATTAATATTGATGATATGGGTAGTACAAGAGTGGATCTACCACGAGATCAAGGAGGCTAAACCCTAGAAGCTAGCCTATGGTATGATTGTTATAATGGAGGTTATGTCCTACGGACTAAAGCCCTCCGGTTTATATAGACACCAAAGAGGGCTTTCCACGCCAAGGAAAGTCCCATCCGGACACGGGACGGAGTCTTCAATCTTGTATCTTCGTAGTCTTGGAGTCCGGCGGACGATGATAGTCCGGCTGTCCGGACACCCCCTAGTCGAGGACTCCCTCAATGGGGGACACATCAATAACTTTTAGATCTTCATCTTGATTTTCATAGGGATTGGAAGAACACGCTTTAATAAAGGCATCTTTGGAAGCACGCATCCTAGCGGTTCTTTCCTCGCACTCATCAATGGAGATTCTCATGGATTTGAGAGACTCATTGATATCATGCTTAGGAGGAATAGATCTAAGCTTTAAAGAATCAATTTCAAGAGAAATTCTATCAACGTTCCTAGCCAAATCATCAACTTTAAGCAATTTCTCTTCAAGCAAAACATTAAAATTCTTTTGTGAATTCATAAACTCTTTAACACCACTCTCAAATTCAGAGGGCATCTTATTAAAATTTCCATAAGAGTTATTGTAGGAATTTCCATAATTATTAGACGGATTACTAAGATAAGGCCTAGGATTAAAATTCCCTCTATAAGCGTTGTTTCCAAAACTATTCCTACCAACAAAATTCACATCCATAGATTCATTATTATTCTCAAGCAAAGTAGATAAAGGCATATCATTGGGATCAAGAGGAGTATTTTTAGGAGCAAACATCTTCATAAGTTCATCCATCTTTTCACTCAAAACATTGATTTCTTCTATAGCATGCACTTTTTTACTAGAAGATCTTTCGGTGTGCCATTGAGAATAATTAGCCATAATATTATCAAGCAATTTGGTAGCATCCCCTAACGTAATTTCCATAAAAGTGCCTCCCGCAGATGAATCTAAAAGATTTCTAGAAGCAAAATTCAATCCGGCATAAAAATTTTGTATGATCATCCATAAATTCAAACCATGAGTAGGGCAATTGCGAAGCATTAATTTTATTCTTTCCCAAGATTGGGCAACATGCTCATGATCAAGTTGTTTAAAATTCATGATATCATTCCTAAGAGTGATAATCTTAGCGGGAGGAAAATACTTAGAGATAAAAGCATCTTTGCACTTGTTCCAAGAATCAATACTAATTTTAGGCAAAGACGAAAACCAAACTTTAGCACAATCTCTAAGTGAAAATGGAAATAACTTCAATTTGACAATATTGTTATCCGTATCTTTCTTCTTTTGCATATCACACAAATCAACAAAATTGTTTAGATGAGTAGCGGCATCTTCACTAGGAAGGCCGGCGAATTGATCTTTCATAACAAGATTCAACAAAGCGGTGTTGATTTCACAAGACTCATCATTATTAAGAGGAGCAATCGGAGTACTAAGGAAATCATTATTATTGGTATTCGAGAAATCACACAATTTGGTATTATCTTGTGCCATGGCAACAAGTAATCCAACACACAAGCAAACAAAAAGGCAGTGGGAAAAAGGCAAACGGAAAAGAGAGGAGGAGATTGGGAAAGAGAGGGCAAATAAAATGGCAAGGTTGATGTGGGGGAGAGGAAAACGAGAGGCAAATGGCAAATAATGTAATGCGAGAGATAGGGATTGCGATGGGTACTTGGTATGGTTGACTTGCTTGCGTGAGCCTCCCCGGCAACGGCGCCAGAAATTCTTCTTGCTACCTCTTGAGCACTGCGTTGGATTTCCCCGAAGAGGAGAGGATGATGCAGTAAAGTAGCGTAAGTATTTCCCTCAGTTTTTGAGAACCAAGGTATCAATCCAGTAGAAGACCACGCACAAGTCCCTCGTACCTACACAAAACGATAGCAACTCGTAACCAACGCTTAGGGGTTGTCAATCCCTTCACGGTCACTTACGAGAGTGAGATCTGATAGAGATAATATTTTTGGTATTTTTGATAGATAGATGCAAAGTAAAAAGTAAAGGTAAAGTAAAAAACAAAGCAAGTAAATAAAGTGATATAGATTGATATGATGAGAATAGACCCGGGGGCCATAGGTTTTACTAGAGGCTTCTCTTAAGAGCATAAGTATTCTACGGTGGGTGAACAAATTACTGTTGAGCAATTGACAGAATTGAGCATAGTTATGAGTATATCTAGGCAATGATCATGTATATAGGCATCACGTCCAAAACAAGTAGATCGAAACGATTCTGCATCTACTATTATTACTCCACTCATCGACCGCTATCCAGCATGCATCTAGAGTATTAAGTAAAAACTGAGTAACGATGTAAGCAAGATGACATGATGTAGAGGGATAAATTCATGCAATATGATAAAAACCCCATCTTGTTATCCTCGATGGCAACAATACAATACGTGCCTTGCAACTCTTTCTGTCACTGAGTAAGGACACCACAAGATTGAACCCAAAGCTGAGCACTTCTCCCATTGCAAGAACTAACAATCTAGTTGGTCAAACCAAAAAGGATAATTCGAAGAGACTTGCAAAGATAACTCAATCATACATGAAAGAATTCAGAGAAGAATCAAATATTTTCCATAGATAATACTGGATCATAAACCCACAATTCATCGGTCTCAACTAACACACCGCAAAAAGAAGATTACATCGAATAGATCTCCACGAGACAGGGGGAGAACATTGTATTGAGATCCAAAAAGAGAGAAGAAGCCATCTAGCTATTAGCTATGGACCCGGAGGTCTAAAGTAAACTACTCACACTTCATCGGAGGGGCTATGGTGATGATGTAGAAGCCCTCCGTGGTGGATGCCCCCTCCGGCGGAGCTCCGAAATAGGCCCCAAGATGGGATCTCGTGGATACAGAAGGTTGCGGCGGTGGAATTAGGTTTTTGGCTCCTGTTCTGATCGTTCGGGGATACGTAGGTATATATAGGAGGAAGGAGTACGTCGGTGGAGCTCCAAGGGGCCCACGAGGTAGGGGGGCATGCCCAGGGGGCACGCCCTCCACCCTCGTGACCTCCTCAGAAGCTTCTTGGAGTAGGGTCCAAGTCTCCTGGATCACGTTCGGTTGGAAAATCACGATCCCGAAGGTTTCATTCCGTTTGGACTCTGCTTGATATTTTGTTTATTTGAAATACTGAAAAAGGCAAAAAAAACAGCAATTCTGGGCTGGGCCTCCGGTTAATAGGTTAGTCCCAAAAGTAATATAAAAGTGGAAAATAAAGCCCAATATAGTCCAAAACAGTAAATAAAGTAGCATGGAGCAATCAAAAATTATAGATACGTTGGAGACGTATCACCCATCGAATAGTAGATCTCCTCGGATGTCAGCAACATAGTTCATGTTTCCAAACCTAATCTGGTGGCCGGGGGCATAACTATCGACCTGCTCGAGGCAGCCGATTGAGTTGGCATGAAGCATGAAGCCACCGAACACAAAGACCTGTCCGAGGAGAAAAGTTTCCCTGGACGCAGCATCATTGTTGATGAAGAGGTGAGCCATCGATCCTTCTGTCGATGATACATCGGAGCTCTCAATGAAAGCACCAATGTCGGTGTCAAAACCGGCAGATCTCGGGTAGGGGGGACCAGCTGTATGTCTGAGGACCAACGGTAACTATGAACGAAGGACATAGTGTTTACCCAGGTTCGGGCCCTCTTAATGGAGGTAAAACCCTACTCCTGCTTTATTATATTTGAGGGTATATGGGTTACAAGAGTTGATCTACCACGAGATCCAGATGGCTAACCCTAGATTGGCTAGCCTAGCAATGTTGTGATCTTGCCTCCGCTCTAACCCCCCGGTTTATATAGACACAAGAGGGGCTTAGGGTTGTAAAAAGTCGGTTTCACAGAAAGGAATAATATATCTGGACACCTATACTTGCCATCCATGCATACGGGAGTCCCTGCCGGACACCAGAGCTGATCTTCTATATTGTATCTTGACGGCCCACCAGTCCGGCCGATATCCAATAGACCGGACACCCAAGGACCCCCTAGTTCAGGACTCCCACACACGTGCCACATCAAAGTAGTGAATGGTAGTTAAATATCACACACCACACCATTTTCATACATATAGTAGGGCCACCCGCATGTGGTTCGTATGTGGTCTCACCCATCTCGCACCACAAGCACACATTTGTGGGTCGGCACACAGTCTACCTTTGTCGGGAAGCGAAAGGGGAAGTTTGACCATATATATATGATGGAGTCCTATAGGTTTTGTGTTACGGTAGGGTGAGATTCAGACCTAGCTATTTGGGGGCATGCATTCATAGCTAGGATTCCCTTACCGCTGACACGAGGTGGGATTCGTAGGGGCTGGCTGACTAGCAATAATGTGCTTTTGTGCGATAGGTGCCACATCAAAGTTGTGCATAGGGTATTCGAACATCAAACCACCCTTTTCATACATATATTTGGTCCACATGCAAGTGTGTTCGTGTTCTAACCCTCTCCCGCGTTATTATTTTTGCCAAATTTATAAACATCACACGAGTTGGATGTAGAAACCGTCTGCGATTGGGTACACAACAGACACGGTTCGGTTAGACTACCCGTGTGCCACACACGTGCCTTGTAGTCTCACATCAGCACAGTAGATTGGGCTCCATGAGGCTTGCCTCCCGGTCTCAAAAATATCTACTGCCCAATAATCTCAAAAATATCTACCGCCTGGAATGTTTTAATGTTTGATAGCACACGATTAGTATGTGCGGACCGTGTGCGATGTCTATTAGTTCCGCTCTACTTCAGTCCCTTGATTAAAATTTTCAGTAGCCCTGGCATTTTACTCCCGCCTCTGCATCCCTCGTACTCTCAAAAATATTTGCTCGCCCTTGATTCAAATTTTCAGTTGCCCCACCTTATTACTCCCGCCTCTGCATCCCTCGCAATCTCAAAAATATCTTCTCGCCCTTGATTCAAATTTTCAGTTGCCCCGGCATTTTACTCCCGCATCTGCATCCCTCGCAATCTCAAAAATATCTACTCGCCCTTGATCCAAATTTTTAGTAGCCCCGCCTAGTAAAATTTTCAGTTGTCGCAGTATTTCCTCAAACACCACCTTGCCCCCCTCCCCACACACACCACACACTCCCCAAAACCTCTGCTCACACAAACACACACCACCCCTCCCTTGCTCGAAACCATTGGTAGTTCACCGCCATCGCCGCTTCCGCCTCCATCATCAACCTCTGCCTGTATGTCGGGGAGATTGAGACAATGGCCAAAAAGAGGTTTGTTCCGGCCTCTTTTCCTGACGCTAGCGAGGTGGCTGCCGAGGTGTTTCGTCGTCCTCCGCGGGCTCTTTATCGATCGGCCATCGCCGGTCGCCCGATCCACCCGCCGCCGCGCCCCTACGCCGGTTTGAGGACATCCCCGTCCTCCCTCGGGCCTGGCCGCCGACGAGGTCCTACCTCGCGGTCCGGCAGCTGCGGTGGGGGGACGTGGGTCGTCGAGCTTACGTATCGGGAGACCCACACCCGCTAGTGGCTGCTATGTCTTGAGTTTGCGTTGACTTTCCTTGAAGAGGAAAGAGTGATGCAGCAATAGTAGCGTAAGTATTTTCCTCAGTTATTGAGACCCAAGGTATCAATCCAGTAGGAGGCTCCTCAAAAGTCCCACGCACCTACACAAACAAACAAAGAACTCGCAAACAATGCAATAAAGGGGTTGTCAATCCCTTCACGGCCACTTGCGAAAGTGAGATCTGATAGAGATAGTATGATAAGATAAATATATTTTTGGTATTTTATAATATATATGCAAAAAGTAAAGATGCAAATAAAAGTAGATTGAATGTTTATATGATAAAAGATAGACCCGGGGGCCATTGGTTTCAATAGAAGCTTCTCTCAAGATAGCATAAGTATTACGGTGGGTGAACAAATTACTGTCGAGCAATTGATAGAAAAGCGAATAATGATGAGATTATCTAGGCATGATCATGTATATATGCATCACGTCCACACCAAGTAGACCGACTCCTGCCTGCATCTACTACTATTACTCCACACATCGACCGACTCCTGCCTGCATCTAGAGTATTAAGTTCATAAAGAACAGAGTAACACATTAAGAAAGATGACATGATGTAGAGGGATAAACTCATGCAATATGATATAAACCCCATCTTTTTATCCTCGATAGCAACAATACAATACGTGTCTTGCTTCCCCTGTTGTCATTGGGAAAGGACACCACAAGATTGAACCCAAAGCTAAGCACTTCTCCCATGGCAAGAAAGATCAATCTAGTAGGCCAAACCACATTGATAATTCGAAGAGACTTGCAAAGATAACTCAATCATACATAAAAGAATCCAGAGGAGATTCAAATATTTCTCATAGATAAACTTGATCATAAACCCACAATTCATCGGATCTCGACAAACACACCGCAAAAAGAGTTTACATCGAATAGATCTCCACAAGAGAGGGGGAGAACATTGTATTGTGATCCAAAAAGAGAGAAGAAGCCATCTAGCTAATAACTATGGACTCGAAGGTCTGTGGTAAACTACTCACAACTCATTAGAGGGGCTATGGTGTTGATGTAGAAGCCCTCCGTGGTCGATTCCCCCTCCGGTGGAGTGCTGGCGAAGGCTCCAAGATGGGATCTCGCGGATATAGAAGGTTATGGTGGTGGAAATTCTGTTTCGTTGGCTCCTTGGATGTTTTGTACGTAGGTATATATAGGATGAAGAAGTACATCGGTGGCCGCCCGAGGGGCCCACACGATAGAGGGGCGCGCCCAGAGGGGGTGGGCGCGCCCTCCTATCTCGTGGCCGCCTTGCAAGCTTCTTGACTTGCACTCGAAGTTCTCTGGATCACGTTCGTTCCGAAAATCACGCTCCCGAAGGTTTCATTCCGTTTGGACTCCGTTTGATATTCCTTTTCTTCGAAATACTGAAATAGGAAAAAAAACAGCAATACGGGTTGGGCCTCTCGTTAGTAGGTTAGTCCCAAAAACGATATAAATGTGTAAAATAAAGCCCATAAACATCCAAAAGGGGTAATATAATAGCATGGAACAATCAAAAATTATAGATACGTTGGAGACGTATCAAGCATCCCCAAGCTTAATTCCTGCTCGTCCTCGAGTAGGTAAATGATAAAACCAGAATTTTTGATGTGGAATGCTACCTAGAATAATTCTTAATGTAATTTTATTCATTGTGGCATGAATGTTCAGATCCAAATGATTCAAGATAAAAGCTTATAAAACATAAAAACAATAATGTTCGAAGCATACTAACAAATAATCGTGTCCTATCAAAATAGCATAGCCAAAGAAAGCTTATCCCTTCAAAATCATATAGTTAGGCCATGCTTCATTTTCATTAGACAACATACTCCCATCATGAACAACCCCGATGACGAGCCGAGCAATTGGTTCATACTTTTTAACACGCTTCAGCTTTTTCAACTCTTACGCAATATATGAGCGCAAGCCATGGACATAGCACTATGGTGGTATAAGGTGGTGGTTGTGAAGACAAAAAGAGGGAGAAGATAGTCTCACATCAACTAGGCATATCAATGGGCTATGGAGATGCCCATCAATAGATATCAATGTGAGTGAGTAGGGATTGCCATGCAACGGATGCACTAGAGCTATAAATATATGAAAGTTCAACAAAAGAAACTAAGTGGGTGTCCATCTAACTCACTTGCTCACGAAGACCTAGGGCATTTTGAGGAAGCCCATCATTGGAATATACAAGCCAAGTTCTATAATGAAAAATTCCCACTTAGTATATGAAAGTGACAACATAGGAGACTCTCTATCATGAAGATCATGGTGCTACTTTGAAGCACAAGTGTGGAAAAAGAGATAGTAGCGTTGTCCCTTCTCTCTTTTTCTCTCATTTTTTTTTTCTTTTTTTCCTTCATTTCTTTTTTTTCTTTGGCCTCTTTTTTTTGGCCTTTTCTTGTAAAGTCCGAAGTCTCATCCCGACTTGTGGGGGAATCATAGTCTTCATCATCCTTTCCTCACTGAGACAATGCTCTAATAATGAAGATCATCACACTTTTATTGATTTACAACTCAAGAATTACAACTCAAAGCTAGAACAAGATACGACTCTATATGAATGCCTCTAGGGGTGTACCGGGATATGCAATGAATCAAGAGCGACATGTATGAAAATTATGAAGGTGGCCTTGCCACAAATACGATGTCAACTACATGATCATGCAAAGAGCAATATGACAATGATGAAGTGTGTCATAATAAACGGAACGGTGGAAAGTTGCATGGCAATATATCTCGGAATGGCTATATAAATGCCATAATAGGTATGTATGGTGGCTATTTTGAGGAAGGTAAATAATGGGTGCATGATACCAACGAAAGTTGCGCGGCACAATAGAGGCGAGCAAAGTGGAAGGATGAGTGTGCGTATATCCATGGACTCACATTAGTCATAAAGAACTCATATACTTATTGCAAAAGTCTACTTAGCCCTCGAAGCAAAGTACTACTACGCATGCCCTTAGAGGGATAGATTGGTAGGAAAAGACCATCGCTTGTCCCCGACTTCCACTCATAAGGAAGACAATCAAAAGAGCACCTCATGCAACAAATTTGTCACACAACTTTTACCATACGTGCATGCTACGGGACTTGCCAACTTCAACACAAGTATTTCTCAATTTCATAATTACCCACTAGCATGACTCTAACATTACCACCTCTATATCTCAAAACAATTATCAAGCATCAAATTGATCATAGCATCCAATTCACTTCCTATGATAGTTTTTATTATACCCAACTTGGATGCTCATCATTCTAGGACCAAATTTTTAACCATAGCAAATACCAAGCTGTTCTAAAAGACTCTCAAAAAATATAAGTGAAGCATGAGAGACTAGCAATTTCTTCAAAATTATTCCACCGCCGTGCTCTAGAAGATATAAGTGAAGCACTAGAGCAAAAACTATCAAGCTCAAAAGATATAAGTGAAGCACATAGAGTATTCTAGCAAATTCTAATCAAGTGGGCTTCTCCCAAAAGGTGTGTAAATCAAGGATGATTGTGGTAAACTAAAAAGCAACGACTAATATAATACACGACACTCCAAGCAAAACACATATCATGTGGCGAATAAAAATATAGCTCCAAGTAAAGTTACCAATGAACGAAGACGAAAGAGGGGATGCCTTCCCGGGGCATCCCCAAGCTTAGACTTTTGGCTATTCTTGAATATCTTAGGGT
Organism: Triticum timopheevii; assembly: GCA_963921465.1. Taxonomy (NCBI): domain Eukaryota; kingdom Viridiplantae; phylum Streptophyta; class Magnoliopsida; order Poales; family Poaceae; genus Triticum; species Triticum timopheevii. The sequence goes on along the minus strand of OY997266.1, from coordinate 185,897,172 downwards.
GCCTTGGGCATCCCCAAGCTTAGGCTCTTGCCACTCCTTATTCCATAGTCCATCAAAGCTTTACCCAAAACTTGAAAACTTCACAACACAAAACTCAACAGGAAATCTTATAAGCTCCGTTAGTGAAAGAAAACAAAACCACCACATAAGGTACTGTAATGAACTCATTAGTTATTTATTTTGGTGTTAAACCTACTGTATTCCAACTTCTCTATGGTTTATAAACTATTTTACTAGCCATAGATGCATCAAAATAAGCAAACAACACACGAAAAAATAGAATCTGTCAAAAACAGAACATTCTGTAGATATCTGTAACTAACGCAAACTTATGTAACTCTAAAACTCCTACCAAAATAGGAAGTCCTGGAAAATTTGTCTATTGATCAGTAGCAACAAGAATGAACACAAAAGCACGTTTCTGTGATTTAACAAAACTAATTTTGTGCGCGCAAACTTTCTGTTTTTCAGCAGAATCAAATCAGCTAGCATCATAGGTTATCCTATAGGTTCTACTTGGCACAAACACTAATTAAAAGATAAAAACACATCACAGAAGGTAGATGCAAAATTTATTACTAAACAGAAACAAAACAAAAAACACAAATAAAATTGGGTTGCCTCCCAACTAGCGCTGTCGTTTAACGCCCCTAGCTAGGCATAAAAGCGAAGATAGATCTAAGTAGTGCCATCTTTGGCACTCAATTCATAAGTAGCCCGCATGATAGATTCATAAGGTAATTTGACTTTCTTTCTTGGAAAGTGCTCCATGCCTTTCCTTAATGGAAATTGGAATCTAATGTTCCCTTCCTTCATATCAATAATCGCACCAATCAATCCAAGGAAAGGTCTAACCAGAATAATAGGGCAAGAAAGATTGCAATCTATATCGAGAACGATAAAATCTATGGGCACCAAATTTCCATTTCCAACAATGAGAACATCATTGATCCGTCCCATTGTCTTTTTAATGGTGGAATCCGCAAGGTGCAAATTTAAAGAGCAATCATCAAGATCATGGAAACCTAAAATATCACATAAAGTTTTCGGAATCGTGGAAACACTAGCACCCAAATCACACAAAGCAAAACACTCATGATCTTTAATTCTAATCTTTATAGTAGGTTCCCACGCATCATTAGGCTTTCTAGGTATAGAAACTTCCAAATTAAGTTTGTCATCATAAGATTGCATCAAGGCATCAACGATATGTTTGGTAAAAGCTTTATTTTGACTATAAGCATGAGGAGAATTAACAATGGATTGCAACAAGGAAATACAACCTTCTAAAGAACAATTATCATAATAAAATTCCTTGAAATCCGAGATAGTGGGTTCAATGCTATTTAAAGTCATGACCTGTCCAATCCCACTTTTACCAAAATTAGCATCAAGATCTAAAAACTGCGAATTCTTGGGACGCCTTCTAACGAAAGTTGACTCATCTCCAGTCCCATTATTATCAAGATTCATATTGCAAAACAAAGATCTAATAGGGTACACATCAATAACTTTAATATCGTCATCATTATTTTCATTGAAACTAGAAGAACACATCTTTACAAAGCAATCTTTCTTAGCACGCAATCTAGCGGTTCTTTCCTTTCACTCATCAATGGAAATTCTCATGGCTTTGAGAGACTCGTTGATATCATGCTTAGGAGGAGAAGATCTAAGTTTAGGAGAATCAACATCAAGCGAAAGTCTATCAATGTTCCTAGCCAAATCATCAACTTTGAGCAATTTTTCTTCAAGCAAAGCATTAAAATTCTTTTGAGAAATCATAAATTCTTTCACACTATTCTCAAAATCAGAGGGCATCTTATTAAAATTACCATATGAATTATTGTAGGAATTTCCATAATTATTAGAGGAATTACTAGGGAACGGTCTAGAATTAAACTTTCCTCTATAAGCGTTGTTTCCAAAACTATTCCTTCCAACAAAATTAACATCCATAGATTCATTATTATTCTCAATCAAAGTAGACAATGGCATATCATTGGGATCAAGAGGAGTATTTCTAGTAGCAAACAACTTCATAAGTTCATCCATCTTTCCACTCAAAACATTGATTTCTTCTATAGAATGCACTTTTTTACTAGAAGATCTTTCGGTGTGCCATTGAGAATAATTAGCCATAATATTATCAAGGAGTTTTGTAGCATCTCCTAATGTGATTTCCATAAACGTACCTCCCGCGGCCGAATCTAAAAGATTTCTAGAAGCAAAGTTCAAACCGGCATAAATTTTTTGTATGATCATCCATAAATTCAAACCATGAGTAGGGCAATTGTGAATCATCAATTTCATTCTTTCCCAAGATTGGGCAACATGCTCATGATCAAGTTGTTTAAAATTCATAATGTCATTCCTAAGAGTGATAATCTTAGCGGGAGGAAAATACTTAGAGATAAAAGCATCTTTGCACTTGTTCCAAGAATCAATACTATTTTTAGGCAAAGACGAGAACCAAACAATAGCACAATCTCTAAGTGAAAATGGAAATAACTTCAATTTAACAATATCATTATCCATATCTTTCTTCTTTTGCATATCACACAAATCAACAAAGTTGTTTAGATGAGTAGCGGCATCTTCACTAGGAAGGCCGGCGAATTGATCTTTCATAACAAGATTTAGCAAAGCAGTATTGATTTCACAAGACTCAACATCATTAATAGGAGCAATCGGAGTACTAAAGAAATATTTATTATTGGTATTGGAGAAATCACACAATTTGGTATTATCTTGCGCCATGGCAACAAGTAATCCAACACAAAAGCAAACAGAAAAAGGCAAGCGAAAGAGAGAGGAGGAGATTGGGAAATAGAGGGCGAAAAAAACGGCAAGGGTGAAGTGGGGAAGAGGAAAACGAGAGGCAAATGGCAAATAATGTAAATGCGAGGGAGATAAGTTTGTGATGGGTACTTGGTATGTCTTGACTTGAGCGAAGACCTCCCCGGCAACGGCGCCAGAAATCCTTCTTGCTACGTCTTGAGCTTGCGTTGGTTTTCCTTGAAGAGGAAAGGGTGATGCAACAATAGTAGCGTAAGTATTTCCCTTAGTTTTTGAGAACCAAGGTATCAATCCAGTAGGAGGCTCCTCAAAAGTCCCACGCACCTACACAAACAAACAAAGACCTCTCAACCAACACAATAAAGGGGTTGTCAATCCCTTCACGGCCACTTGCGAAAGTGAGATCTGATAGAGATAGTATGATAAGGTAAATATATTTTTGGTATTTTATAATATAGATGCAAAAAGTAAAGATGCAAATAAAATTAGATTGAAAGTTTATATGATAAAAGATAGACCCGGGGGCCATAGGTTTCACTAGAAGCTTCTCTCAAGATAGCATAAGTATTACGGTGGGTGAACAAATTACTATCGAGCAATTGATAGAAAAGCGAATAATTATGAGATTATCTAGGCATGATCATGTATATAGGCATCACATCTGCAACAAGTAGACCGACTCCTGCCTGCATTTACTACTATTACTCCACACATCGACCGACTCCTGCCTGCATCTAGAGTATTAAGTTCATAAAGAACAGAGTAACGCATTAAGAAAGATGACATGATGTAGAGGGATAAACTCATGCAATATGATATAAACCCCATCTTTTTATCCTCGATGGCAACAATACAATACGTGCCTTGCTGCCCCTGCTGTCACTTGGAAAGGACACTACAAGATTGAACCCAAAGCTAAGCACTTCTCCCATGGCAAGAAAGATCAATCTAGTAAGACAAACCAAACTGATAATTCGAAGAGACTTGCAAAGATAACTCAATCATACATAAAAGAATTTAGAGGAGATTCAAATATTTCTCATAGATAAACTTGATCATAAACCCACAATTCATTGGATCTCGACAAACACACTGCAAAAAGAGTTTACATCGAATAGATCACCACAAGAGAGGGGGAGAACATTGTATTGAGATCCAAAAAGAGAGATGAAGCCATCTAGATAATAACTGTGGACCCGAAGGTCTGTGGTAAACTACTCACAACTCATCGGAGGGGCTATGGTGTTGATGTAGAAGCCCTTCGTGGTCGACTCCCCCTCCGGCGGAGCACCGGCGAAGGCTCCAAGATGGGATCTCGCGGATACAGAAGGTTATGGTGGTGGAAATTGTGTTTCGTTGGCTCCTTGGATGTTTTGGGGTACGTAGGTATTTATAGGAGGAAGAAGTACGTCGGTGGCCGCCCGAGGGGCCCACAAGATAGGGGGGCATGCCCAGAGGGGGTGGGCGCACCCTCCTATCTCGTGGCCGCCTCGCAAGCTTCTTGACTTGCACTCCAAGTTCTCTGGATCACGTTCGTTCCAAAAATCACGCTCCCGAAGGTTTCATTCCGTTTGGACTCCGTTTGATATTCCTTTTCTTCGAAATACTGAAATAGGCAAAAAAACAGCAATACGGGTTGGGCCTCCGGTTAGTAGGTTAGTCCCAAAAATGATATAAATGTGTAAAATAAAGCCCGTAAACATCCAAAAGGGGTAATATAATAGCATGGAACAATAAAAAATTATTGATACGTTGGAGACGTATCAGTGGCTCGATAGCTTCCACATTGCCGAGCTCGCGACCATGGAGTACGAACACTGGCAGGTCCGCTAGCACGGCACGACGGCTAGGCTCAATATCCCCTTCAGCACACGTTCAGTCGACCTTGTTCGGCCGGAGCCAGGGGTGGTGAGCTCGGCTATGGCGCGGGAGGACCACGAGGCGTGGGAGCGCCTGATATGTCTCCAACGTATCTATAATTTTTTATTGTTCCATGCTATTATATTACCCTTTTGGATGTTTATGGGCTTTATTTTACACATTTATATCATTTTTGGGACTAACCTACTAACCAGAGGCCCAACACATATTGCTGTTTTTTTGCCTATTTCAGTATTTCGAAGAAAAGGAATATCAAACGGAGTTCAAACGGAATGAAACCTTTGGGAGCGTGATTTTTGGAACAAACGTGATCCAGAGGACTTGAAGTGCAAGCCAAGAAGCAGCTGAGGCTCCCACGAGATAGGAGAGCGTGCCCTCTGTCTCGTGGGCCCCTCGGGCGGCCACCGACGTACTTCTTCCTCCTATATATACCTACGTACCCCGAAAACATCCAGGAGAAACACGAAACACAATTTCCACCACCGTAACCTTCTATATCCGCGAGATCCCATCTTGGAGCCTTCGCCGGCGTCGTGCCGGAGGGGGAATCGACCATGGAGGGCTTCTACATTAACATCCTTGCCCCTCCGATGAGTTGTGAGTAGTTTACCACAGACCTACGGGTTCATAGTTATTAGCTAGATGACTTCTTCTCTCTTTTTGGATCTCAATACAATGTTCTCCCCCTCTCTTGTGGAGATCTATTCGATGTAAACTCTTTTTGCGGTGTGTTTGTCGAGATCTGATGAATTGTGCGTTTACGATCAAGTTTATCTATGAATAATATTTGAATCTTCTCTGAATTCTTTTATGTATGATTGAGTTATCTTTGCAAGTCTCTTCGAATTATCAGTTTGGTTTGGCCTACTAGATTGGTCTTTCTTGCCATGGGAGAAGTGCTTAGCTTTGGGTTCAATCTTGCGGTGTCCTTACCCAGTGACAGAAAGGGTTGCAAGGCACGTATTGTATTGTTGCCATCGAGGATAACAAGATGGGGTTTATATCATATTGCTTGAGTTTATCCCTCTACATCATGTCATCTTGCTTAATGCGTTACTCTGTTCTTACGAACTTAATACTCTAGATGCAGGCAGGAGTCGGTCGATGTGTGGAGTAATAGTAGTAGATGCAGGTAGGAGTCGGTCTACTTGTTATGGACGTGATGCCTATATACATGATCATGCCTAGATAATCTCATAATTATTCGCTTTTCTATCAATTGCTCGACAATAATTTGTTCACCCATCGCAATACTTATGCTTTCTTGAGAGAAGCCACTAGTGAAACCTATGGCCCCCGGGTCTATCTCTTATCATATTTGCTTTCAATCTACTTTTATTTGCGTCTTTACTTTTTGCATCTATATTATAAAATACCAAAAATATATTTATCTTATCTTACTATCTCTATTAGATCTCACTTTCGCAAGTGGCCGTGAAGGGATTGGCAACCCCTTTATTGCGTTGATTGCGAGTTCTTTGTTTGTTTGTGTAGGTAATTGGGACTTTTGAGGAGCCTCCTACTGGATTGATACCTTGGTTCTCAAAAACTGAGGGAAATACTTACGCTACTGTTGCTGCATCACCCTCTCCTCTTCGAGGAAAACCAACGCAAGCTCAAGACGTAGCAAGAAGGATTTCTGGCGCCGTTGCCGGGGAGGTCTTCGCTCAAGTCAGGACATACCAAGTACCCATCACAAACCCATCTCCCTCGCATTTACATTATTTGCCATTTGCCTCTCGTTTTCCTCTCCCCCACTTCACCCTTGCCGTTTTATTCGACCTCTCTTTCCCAATCTCCTCCTCTCTTTTTCGCTTGCTTTTTTCTGCTTGCTTGTGTGCTTGTTTAACCTTATGGCTTCACCTAAGGGTCCTAACCACCTTCTCAGAAGGATGGATGAGATTGAATCAAATATTAGAAGCTTTATGAATTTTCAATTTGAGCATAATAATTTCTTTAGAAAAGAGCTTAAGGAACAAAAAGGTTTTTTGGGGTTTATGAACAAAGAGCTTGATGGTATGAATAAAGAATTTTATGGTGTTTGTTGAGGATATAGCTACTGAGTGTAAAACGGCCAGGAGGGCCCGGTTCACCCTCGACTATGTTGAAGCCCATGAAGATCCAGAAGATGGCGCTTTACTAAATGAATCCTAAAAGCCCGAAGCCCAAGGACGCATTAGGGCCCATAGTGGTAAACCGCCATGACTATGAACTTGTAATGTAAGTTAGGAAAGGAGAGACCGAGCCGGGCGCTTTGTATGAGTCAGCCTCGGGGCTCTGTTGACCGGCCGGGCGTCACCCTGTGTATATAAAGGGACGACCCGACGATGGTTCATGGACAACAAACAATAACTCGAGACTCAGGCAAGCGTATTTCGCTCCCTGATCATCGAAACCCAATCAATCCCATCACAACTAGACGTAGGCTTTTACCTTCATCGAAGGGGCCGAACTAGTACAAACTCCCGTGTCCCTTTTCCGGTTTAACCCCTTCAAGCTAACCCGTTGTGATGGCTCCACGACTAAGTCCTTTCATGAGGACATCTGACGTGATAATTCCACGACAGTTGGCACCCACCGTGGGGCTATCGCACGATGGTGTCGAGTTCTTGAAGGGCTGCTCTGAAGGACTTAAGGGGTACGTGATCGGCCGGATGACCAAAAGTCATCGCGGCAAGCTCTACATCGACGATGAAGGATGGGGCCCCGAGGCCGACTCGATCGAGTACGGGTACCGAGTCCCCTTCGGCGGAATTCATGTCTTCATCGGCAAGATCGGCGAACCGGGCCCTGAGCTGGACATCTGCACCGACCTCGTCGAGACGGCTCAGCGTGCGAGTCCAGCCCGGGTTAAGCCCGCCGTGAAGCATGCGTTCGTAGGATGTGTCCACGGGATCGGATCTGAACCGGTGTCTGAGGGCGAGACGGCCGTATATTCCGATGGCGAGTCATCCACTAACGAAACCGAGTCCTTATACCAGATTCATAGCGGGGTGTTCGAAGGATATTTCGATGGCAACAGTATTCCGGACCTCCTTGAGCCCCCAAGTCGGGTTGCTGTTTACATGGCCGGAACACAACCCACGTTGCAGTCTTCTTCTACCGCAGCGATGAATACCGGATCAGCAGCCGCGACAGGTGCCTCAGCGCGCCGGCCGGCACAAGTCCTCTCCGGTTTGATGGACGCCTAGGCGACCTTGTTAACCACGACGGTCACCCCGGAGACGCAGGATCAGCACAATGTGGACGTAGCGAAACTAAAGGACCAAATAGCACAGGCTAAGGAGGACCTAGCAGTTGAGGATAAGAGGATGGCTCAAGAACGGGCCGCTTTGGATGCCCAATCACAGCGGATACAGGCACAGAATTACCAACTCATGCTGGATTGGACCGCATCAGAGGATGTAATGCGAAGGAAGTACCGGTCGCGTCTGCCGCCGGTTTATGAGGGGTTAAATCTTTTTCAGACGCCAGGCGCTGGGCCGAGCAATCTGGCAACTGCAAACCGGGCTGAGGCGCCTAGGACAGCTCCGGATCAGCCACGGGCAACGGAGCCACCCCGACGGACCGATAACCCACCGCAGTACGTGCCTACACCACCGGGTCACTTTTTAAGCCCTCTGGATAACATGATTGTTGCGGCCTCACGTTTGGCAGCCATTCCAATGGAAGGTGATTCAATAGCAGTAATTGAGACACGGCTGGCGAGAGATCTTCTTCAAACCGCCGTGGTGCAGCAGCAGGCTTATTCATATAGCCAGGATAGAATTCATTCAACCCCTCGTCCGAGCCCAAGTTATAGCAGGCGTATGGATGAACCGGAGGTATCTAGCAGCGCGCGGCATCGCAATGCTCAAGATGTGGTGGATCATGGCAGGGCACGAAGGGATGCTGCTTTGGGTCGTTATCAACCCGCCCCGATTCAGCCAGCAGTATCGGTTGACAGAGGCACCGGGCTTACTTTCAGTTCCTGGGGAGTGTCGTGCCTTATTCCGGCTCTCCGTAATGTGCGTCTGCCCAAGGATTTCAAGGGTCCATGCAATGTGCCTAATTATACGGCAGATCAGCCACCTGAGGCGTGGGTCGAGACTTATGAGATGGCAATGGAGATGCTGGATGTAGATGAAGCAGCTTGTGCAAAGTACTTCACGATGATGTTGGAAGGAACAGCCCGTACTTGGTTGAAAAATCTACCAGCTAATTCCATCGAGTCATAGGATCAGTTGAAGGCCCGGTTTATAGCCAATTTTAAAGACACGTGCAAACAGCCCATGTCCATTGTGGATCTGGACGCTTGTGTTCAGGGAGAGAACGAGTCCACAACTCACTGGGTACGCCGGGTTTCAGAAGTGTTGCACTCATCCGACCGGATTAACGCTGGCCAAGCGATTATCACACTGGAGCGCAATTGCCGGTTTAAGTCACTGAAGATGAAGTTGGGACGGCTCAAGCGCCACTGCAGCGACATGGGAACCCTCATGGCAGCCTTGGTAAAGTATGCCGATTCTGATAATACCAAGGATCCCGATTCTGATAATGAGAAACCGGAGAAGGGAAAGAAGAATGGCGGTGCGAAGGGACAGCAGCACAACCAGGGAGGCCATGGGGATAATGGTAAGCGTAAAGCGAATTCAGATTTTGTGGCTAATGCTAATGTGCAGCGTCGTAAGGGTAAACCGCCCCAGCGCGGTGGGGCAATGAATCTGGAGCGCTTGTTGAATCAGCCCTGTCCAAAGCATGGGACCAAGGAGGCCCCTGCAACACATCTCTGGAAGGATTGTAACATTATGAAGGAGTTCAAAAACTCCGATCTTTTCTAGTATGATCAGGGTCCGTCAGGCGGTTCAGGTCCAGGTTTTCATGGTGGCGAGGGTTCAGGTTATGGGTTTCAGAATAATCATGGCAACCAGAGCAACCAAGGTGGTAATAACCAGCAGAGTAATCAAGGGAATCAGCAGCAGTCGGGTTACCAGAGTCACCCGAAGCAGTTGAATGGTGGGCAGTATCATGTGTTCACCACCATTCTGTGCAAGCGTGATTAGAAGCTGCACAAGAGGGCAGTCAATGCGGTTGAACCGGCAGTTCCACGTTATCTGCGGTGGTCGGAACAGCCTATTGTGTGGAGTAGGGAGGATCATCCGCCCCGGGTTGACAATCTGGGTCAACTAGCTCTGGTGGTGGCACCTCAGGTGGGAGGTTATAAGTTCACCAAAGTACTCATGGATGGAGGAAGCAGTATCAATATTCTGTATTATGAGACATTCCGCCGCATGGGGCTGACAGATAAGAATCTTAAACCGTCCAACACTGTTTTTCATGGTGTGGTACCAGGTAAATCGGCATATCCAGTGGGTAAGATTGCCTTGGAAGTTGTGTTTGGTGATGAACATGATTCCCGGTCTGAGACATTGACCTTTGAGGTGGTGAGAATCCAGAGCCCGTATCACGCACTGTTTGGGCGACCGGCTTATGCAAAATTCGTGGCGAGGCCTTTTTATATTTACTTGTAGCTCAAGATGCCGGGTCATAAAGGGACTATCACGGTTCATGGAAGTCGAAAACTCACTTTGGATTGCAAGGAAAGTGATGCGGCTTATGCTGAGTCGGTTTGTGCTACAAAGGAGTTAAAGTTTTACAAGGAGAATGTTGATCTAGCAGATATGACCCCTCTAAAGAAGCCCACACTGAGCATCACCCAACCCTGCATTTCAAACCGGCTGACGAGACTAAGCTTGTTGACTTCGTACCTGGAGATTCGTCCAAACAGTTTAGCATCAGCACCAATCTGGATCCAAAATAGGAAAGCGCGCTCATCGAGTTCATCCGTGAGAACCGGGACATTTTTGCATGGAAGCCATCTGACATGCCAGGTGTACCGAGGGAACTCGCTGAGCACACTCTTAATATTGATCCGAAGTTTAAACCGGTCAAGCAATTTCTTCGTCACTTTAATGAAGAGAGACGCAAGGCAATTGGTGAGGAGGTAGCCCGGCTGTTGGCTGCTGGGTTTATCGTTGAAGTGTTTCATCCTGAATGGTTGGCTAATCCGGTGCTGGTTCTTAAGAAAAACGGCACCTGGCGTATGTGCGTGGACTACACGGACTTGAACAAGGCTTGCCCGGCCGATCCTTTGCTCTCCCGCGTATTGATCAGATCATTGCTGCGACGGCGGGTTGTGAGCGCCTGAGTTTTTTGGATGCTTATTCAGGATATCATCAGATTAAGATGGCAGTTAAGGACCAGGAGAAGACAGCCTTCATCACTCCCTTTGGAGCCTTCTGCTATGTTTCTATGCCCTTTGGGCTCAAGAGTGCTCAGGCAACTTATCAGCGTTGTGTGCAAAATTGTCTTCACACGCAGATTGGGCATAATGTTCATGCCTATGTGGATGACATTGTGGTAAAATCCAGGAAAAAGGAGACATTGATAGCTGATCTCAAGGAGATGTTTGACAACCTTCGGGTTTACAAGATGATGCTTAACCCAGATAAGTGTGTCTTTGGTGTTCCGGCAGGCAAGCTGCTCGGTTTTCTTGTGTCTAACAGAGGCATTGAGCCTAATCCGGAAAAGATCAAGGCAATCACATCCCTGGCTAAACCGACGTGTATCAATGATGTTCAGCGTCTGGCAGGCCGAATTGCAGCCCTCAGCCGGTTTATCAGTCGTCTGGGTGAGAAGGCCATTCCTTTGTATCAGATGTTGAAGAAGACTGATGATTTCGTCTGGAGTGATGCAGCCAATGCGGCCTTTGAGGAGTTAAAGCGGCAGTTGGTTGAACCACCAGTTCTTGCAGCCCCAGTTGATCATGAGCCTTTACTATTATACGTGGCTGCCAAAGCCCGAGCGGTCAGTGTGGCAATTGTGGTTGAGCGTAAAGAGGCTGGGAAGGAATATCCGGTTCAACGACCGGTACACTACATCAGTGAAGTTTTGATCGAGTCAAAACAACGCTATCCGCATTGGCAGAAGTTGGTGTATGGGGTTTTTATGGCCAGTCGAAAGCTCAAGCAATATTTTCAAGATCATCCCATCACAGTGGTTAGTTCTGCTCCCTTGGGTGATATCATCCAAAATAGAGAAGCAACTGGCCGGGTTGCAAAGTGGGCAATTGAGCTTGGTCCACACGGTTTAAAATATGTGCCTTGAACAGCCATCAAGTCTCAGGCTCTTGTGAACTTTATCAATGACTGGACCGAGTTGCAAGCACCAGAAGATAAACTGGATAATACATACTGGCCTATTCATTTTGATGGATCCAGGCAGTTGGAAGGCTCGGGGGTTGGAGTTGTCCTTACTTCCCCTCGAGGTGATAAAATTTGCTATGTCCTCCGTTTGATCTTTCCTTGTACTAACAATGCAGCTGAATATGAAGCTTTACTACATGGCCTTCGTGTGGCCAAGGAGATGAACTTAAGTCGAGTTCGTTGTTTTGGAGATTCTGATCTGGTGGCTCAGCAAGTTTCTTGTACTTGGGATTCTAAAGATCCACTCATGGCGGCTTACAGGCGTGAGGTGGACATTGTGGCGGATCATTTCAAAGGGTATCAGGTTGAGCATATCGATCGGCGCAAAAACAAAGCAGCAGACGCTTTGAGCCAGCTTGGATCTCAGCGTAAACCAGTACCTCCTAACACATTTTTAGATATCTTGCATAACCCGTCTGTTAAGTTGCCTACAGAAGAGGATTTGGCTGTTCCTGATCCGGAGGCTCAGTTGGTGGCCGCTTTACACGTTGTACCGGATTGGGCGGTTCCATATCTGGCGTATATGAGCCAGGGCGAGTTACCAAATGATAAAGTTCTGGCTCGGCAGATAGTCCGGCGATCCAAGTCCATGGTTATTCACAATGGCGAGTTGCACCGCTGTAGCGTTTCAGGCGTATTTCAGCGTTGTGTTTCTCCAGAAGAAGGCCAAGAGATCCTACGGGAAATTCATGAAGGGGATTGTGGTCACCATGCCGGTTCAAAGTCCCTGGTTGCAAAAGCTTTTCGTCATGGGTTTTACTGGTTGACAGCTCATGCTGATGCGGAGGATCTAGTAAAGCGATGTGATGCTTGTCAAAAAATTTCACGCAGAGCTCATGTTCCGGCTCAGGAACTACATATGATTCCTATCACTTGGCCTTTTGCTACTTGGGGGCTTGATATGGTGGGACCCTTTAAACGTTCCCAGGACAAGAAGACCCACCTGTTGGTGGCAGCTGATAAATTCACCAAGTGGGTTGAAGCGGAGCCTGTTAGCAAGTGTGATGCAGCTACGGCGGTTCAATTTCTCAAAAAGATTATTTTCCATTTTGGCTTTCCACATAGTATCATCACGGATAGTGGTACCAACCTTTCCAAAGGTGAGATGGAGGATTTCTGTCACAGAGAGCACATCCGGCTTGACTTAGCATCTGTGGCGCACCCTCAATCCAACGGTCAAGCAGAGCAAGCTAATCAAGAAATTTTAAAGGGTATTAAACCCCGACTCATGATTCCCTTGAAGCGGACGCCGGTTTGTTGGGTGGAAGAATTACCTTCTGTGTTGTGGAGTATCAACACCACCCCCAATCGATAAACAGGCTACACGCCTTTCTTTATGGTACACGGGGCAGAGGCGGTTCTCCCAAGTGATATACATCATGATTCGCCCCGGGTTGCTAATTATGTTGAAGCGGACAACGAGCAAGCTCGCCAAGAGGCACTGAACCTGTTAGATGAGAAGCGGGATATGGCTTTGGCTCGATCGGCGGTTTATCAACAAGACCTACGGCGTTATCACAGCCGCCGGGTTAAGACGAGAACCTTTCAAGAAGGTGACTTGGTGCTCCGGCTCATCCAGGATCAGGCCGACATGCACAAGTTATCCCTGCCTTGGGAAGGACCCTTTGTGGTCAGCAAGAATCTGCACAACGGATCATACTACCTCATTGACGTTCGAGATGACTCACACAACTCTGAGGAGGAGACCCGGCGGCCCTGGAACATAGCTCTCCTCCGGCCTTACTACACTTGAGCCATAGGCTCTTTTTATGTACATATTTCGACAATGTAAATATTATGATCAATAAATAAATCAGCATCCTTGCTCTAAATCGGGGCCTCTGCTGTTTTTTCTCAAACATCCTTTGAGCTACATGGGGGCTTCAGCTCACAAAGCAGAGTACTACCTGTTAATCCGGCTATCACGCCACAAAGCTTGGGAGCTTCACACCCAAGGGGCCAAAGAGAGTCTAGATGCTATGCACAACTCAAACATAGGCACCCAATGAGCACAGCTCATCACGTTACTTGGGGGCTCCTTGGTCCAATACAAAGGAGTTTGAATGGACCCTTGTAGCTGGGTATCGACCCACGGCTTGGAAGCCTGGTATATTTACCTAAAACCCCGGGTTAACCTGCCTTCATCAAGTAAGACACTCCTATCCAGGTCATCCTGGCACGGCCCTCCGAACGTTTGACAGTTACTCTCATTGAGACCCTGCACTCGTCAAAGTTAAAACAATGATTGGTTAGTTGGAGGTCCATCTTAAAAGGCTTTGTTAAATGGTTCAACTCAGCGGCCTGGCAGCCCACAAAAAGCCTCGAATTTGGGCCTGGCAGCCCACAAAAAGCCTCGACTACACGGTTTTATTTGTATTTTGCTGAATTTTATGTTAAACCGATTTTCTTGGCTTGATAAGTCATTTTATTGGCCCGGTATTCATAAAAACCGGCTTGGTTTGCAACTACACGTTGACAGACCTTATTCTTACACCGGAGTTTATTAACCCGGCCTGGCATTGACTACCTGTCACCAGCTTGGATCATCTGGCGTGAATCATCACCCGGTATGACTTACTATACGACATCAGAAAATGATGGAGTTATACAAGAAATTCATATTTGGGTTTTCACCATTGTTACAACCAAAGTTGGCCAGCCCACTAAACAGGGATCTTACACCACAGGTATGAATAATTTCATATTTTTATGATTTGATTATTAATCCGGCCTGTTTTGGGCATTATGACCCGTCCGTCGGTAAACCGCCAGGACCCTTGTCTTTTTATGCACACACAGGAGTTGCATATTCTGATACTTGGAACAAAATTGACATTGATATGGCGGATCACACAAAGTATCTCCTCCTGCACGATGGCAGCAGATCACAATAAGTTTTTGCTACCCTATTAGAAGGCACTCAGAGGCCCAAAATATGGAATTGTTTTAACACGGACAGTTTCTGACATATCAACCGCCTTGACGGATTAAGCTTCATCGCTGGGTTGATGTGAAGTAGATGGGTCATCCGGCGTCAGTTCAGCCTCCTCCCCATCCAATGGCTGGAAGTCATTGGTGGTCCAGTCAATCCGGGTTAAAGCCTGAAAGACAGCCTCTTCACTTATAAGCTCAGCCGGATCAACGTCAGGGGCGTAAGTATGCTTACGGATTGGTGGAATAAGGTTATGCACTTCAGGAATCACAGCTTCAACCCGTCTATTGTTTGCATCATAGAAGGATCAGTGAACCGTCAGGTTAGCCTCGTCTGCCAACTGACTCACTAGAGGACGCATTTCCCTTGTCACCCGTCTGAGAGCGTCATTGTCAAACACTTTGCCATTTTCTTGTGCACTGGGGAAGCCCTTGGCTATATCAGCCGGATCAAGATCAGCTATCCATGCCTTGGCTCGAGTCAGCGCCAATAAAGTGCCAGCCCGGGCAGCGGATCGCTTCAACTCTTCTATTTGCGCTGGCGTCATAGATAGCCGGTCCAACGTGTCCTTGATCAGTGTTGGTGCCGCATTGTCATAAGAAGTGGTGCAGATCACCCGTTGAACACCGGTATACAGCTGTTCAACCTGTGTATACGCGACCTTGAGTTTCTTCCGCATATCAGAGCCCAGATGAGCAAGGCGACTACCTATATCGGTTTAAGAAGTTCATGTTAAACCGGAGATATTTCAAAGTTCATAAAACCTTGGCAAAACAGTGCTTACCAAATATCGCAGAGGTCATGGCATTGATTTGGCGCTTTAATCCAGAAAGCTCTTCCGTCACCGGTTTAAGAGCTGCCTTAGCGTTTTCCGCCCGCTTCAGCAATCCAGCCTTTTCGGTGTCCTAGTTGGCCTGCTCAGACTTAAACCATTCTTTAAGCTGCTCCATGGTGGTTAAGGCGGTTTTCCGCTCATCCTTGTCCTTGGTGGTTTCTGCTTGTTGGGATTTTAGATTTTCTTGAAGGTCAGCAATTTGAGAGACTTGTTGGTTTATCTCACTCTGCAACAATGAGAGCATGTCAATATCTTTGTTAAAGTCCCAAGCATATAACCAGTTATACACTTGGCACTTGGGGGCTAATGTGGATCATTTTTATGCTGATTGTTGAAGTCCCAAGGATTAATACAAGTTTTAATCATGGCACTTGGGGGCTAATGTATGTTTGATCAGACATATACAAGAAAATGTCATAAAGTACAGTCTGGAGTATACGAAGTCCCGGTTTGAGTTTCTCAAGACAAACCAGCCCTTGGGGGCTACAATGCAATGAAGGTATAGTACAAGGAGCAAAAATGTTTACCTCATAGCGCTCCTTCATCAGATTTACTAAACCGGCTTCATAATCACGGCTTGTGTAAAGTTGGTTCAAGAAGCCGGAGTGAAGGTCTTGAGCAGAGAGATCGACATAAGAAGACAAATCAGTCTTCCCCTTCCCCTTGCTCATAGCGGCAAATTCGTCTTTGGCAGTGTGCTTTGATAGAACAACCGGATTACCAGGGGCGTTATATGCAGTGCCCGTAACTACAACATCATCATCTTTGGCCGGACTGGAGGAATCAATATTCTAAACAGGACTTGGCGCTTTGGTAGCAGGGCTTGGCGGTTTGTTAGTTGGGCTTGGCGGATCAGCAGTTGAGCCCCGCTGTTCCACTATTGGACTTGGCGGAGCAGGAGGATGTGAAGCATCAACCTCTACATTCGGTTCAACCTCTGGCGGGTTGGCATCAGCATCTTGGTTTTGCCTAGCAGAGCTGTCTACAGCAACTTCAGGATCTTCGCCATGATGCTCTGGAGTCTTCTCCGGATCAACATCCACAGTTGGGTCACTTGTCTTGGCTTTCTTACTCAATCGAGCCTTGGCGCTACAACATCAAAGGTTAGAATATGGTAAACTGGCAGATAAAAGAAACAAATTAAGGAGTAATATGCTTACCCAGCGACGACTTTGAGAGGAGGCAGCTGAGTAGTTGATGAACCGCCAGACGAGTTGGAAGAAGCCTGGTAATTCAGCTCAGACGGTTTGAGAGGGCAGCGGAAGAAACCTTTCAAAGGGTAACGTTTTTCAGGAGAGCAAGTCACCTCTGGACGACGTTTCCTGGTTGGTGTATCAGCTAAACCGGACGACGTGATTTGTTGGCCGCTATGCTGGGTTGTGCGACGTTCTTCAACTTGTTGTGTCTTCAAGGAAAATTTTGGATCCAAATGAGCAAGGGGGTGAGATTGTTTTACTTTCCGGACTGTGCGGCGAATTCTTTGAACCGGTACAAGATCTGAATCGGAAGAAAGAAGGATTACCTCAACATGTTCTGCATGGCTGGCCTCCGCATCATCCTGGGAATAGTCATTGTCAATAAGATGAACGAAAAAGGAACCAAGTGAGTCAAGTTCTACCTCAGCATCTGATTCCTCCTCCTCTGGCGGGTCAAAAGACTCGGCGTTTTTCCTCTTGCCAGTTTTCTTGGTGGCCTTGGTTTTTGCACGAGGAGCCTGGGCTGGTTTAGTCCGTTTCCAAAAGGAGCTGTTAGCCTGAAGTTAAGACAAGGAAAGGTTAGAACACAGTCAATACAGAAGCAAATCAGTAAAGTATTTAGATGAACTTTACCGCTGGCGGTTTGTTGGAGGAGCAAAACGGAGCCAAACCGGTTTGGCTGCATGCAGAGATCGGTTCATAAAGCATTTTCTTCACCGATTTAGTGACTTCAAGATCAGTCATAACTATTTCATGATATCGTTGAGGGTCTTTGACATCACCAGTGTACTCATGCATCAATCCGGGGCGGACAAGATCACTGCGAGTTAAACCGTTGGCCATCAAAGCCCAGAGCTTGGCGAGTTGAGGTGCAAAATTCTTCCGTTCTGCGGCGGTTAAGCGTGAAGGTAATGGGTGGCTATTGCTAAGCCGGTGAGGGCGATAACCCGGCAAGGGATTTTCTCCATCGGGGGCAGTGTTCCGGCAGTAAAACCGGGTCTGATTCCAATCTTTGGGATGGCTATGATGTTTGGCATGAGGGAAATCAACTTCTTTTCTTTTCTGAATTGAAACGCCGCCAAGCTCTGTGTTAGGGCCGTCTGAGAATTCCGTACGGCGGTTGAAATGGAAAAAGTCCCGGAACAGCTCAACAGTTGGTTCTTCTTGAAGATAGACTTCGCAGAAAACTTGAAAATTGCATATGTTTGACACGGAGTTCGGACCAATATCTTGTGGATGGAGTTGGAAGCTTGCAAGGACATCTCGGAAATTTTTTGATCCTGGCGGACTGAATCCCCGGTCTAAGTGTTGCATAAAGACAATTACCTCTCCTTCTTGAGGTTCAAGCGGACATTCCGATTCTGGAACTCACCAGTGGAGAGTCCTTCTTGAGGCTAAGGCACCAGTGGTGACATAACCATTGATCTATGTCTCCGTTATCCGGGATGGAACCCAATTGCAAGCAGCAAATTGTCTCGACATTCCAAAAGGAGGGAACTGAAAGAAAAAGTGCCGGTTTAACAATTTACAGTTTAAGGTGTACAATTCAGTGTTAAACCGGAGGAAAATATTATGCAAGGTTCAATTGGCGGTTTAAGAGAGGGCTAATAATATATGGCGGATTGGCTATCAACGGGTTAAACCGCCTGTAGGCAGAAGGGCTAGAATTCAAAATCTCTGCTAAGTATTGACAGAAACAGGTTTCACACAATGGTTAAATTTATTTGGAACTACCACACATGTATAAAGCAATTTTTTCTGTGAGCTCTAAAGGTGCTAAGTAGAGCAGGGAAGGCCATGTACTCTACAGAGGAAAAAGAACGATCTGCTAGCATTAAAAATGGACGCGGAGTACCTACCGCATGAGATCTACA
This sequence comes from Triticum timopheevii, assembly GCA_963921465.1. Lineage (NCBI taxonomy): Eukaryota > Viridiplantae > Streptophyta > Magnoliopsida > Poales > Poaceae > Triticum > Triticum timopheevii. The sequence continues at coordinate 185,878,411 of OY997266.1, read as the reverse complement.
CTGTTATTGGATCAAAACTATCACGGCAGGAGGAAGAACAAAGAAGAAGGATGAAGAACTGTGTAGAGGAGCTCGCAAACCCTAGAAACAGATCTAAAGATGTAGGAGAAAGAAAGATTACCACTGTAGATCTGCTGCGGAGAAGGGCGACGAATTTCTGGTCCGTTTCAGGTTGATGCAGCGGCCTTTGTCGGTGCAGATTTCGAAGGTTGCGGACGGCGACGGAGCTCCAGAGCTTGGGCGTCGCGAGGAAGAAGAAGAAGGCACGGACGGGGAAAAGAAGAGAAGGGCCCTTGGGCCTTATTTATAGAGGAAAGAGTAAAATGGCAGGCGCTAGAATCAAGGAGCCATAAACGGCAGAATGAGTGCGCCTGTCGCCTCGATTTTTGGGATAACCATTAAGTGAAGGGAATCTTTTTAATTTTTGTTTACAGAGATGATATCATGATGGACCGTTGTTGTGTTCAGAAGATGACGTCACGGCGGTTTACAAAATTACAGGAGAAGATAATATGGCGGTTTACGAAAATACAAGAAGATGCCTGCAAGAGATATTTGAAGTATTGAAGATTGACATGAACAAATTCAAATCAATCTGGGGCCTAATGTTGAGGATATAGCTATTGAGTGTAAACCAGCCAGGAGGACCCGGTTCACCCTCGACTATGTTGAAGCCCATGATGATCCAGAAGATGGCGCTTTACTAAATGAAGCCTAAAAGCCCGAAGCCCAAGGACGGATTAGAGCCCATAGTGGTAAAACCTCCATGACTATGTAAACTTGTAATGTAAGTTAGGAAAGGAGAGACCGAGCCGGACGCTTTGTATGAGTCGGCCTCGGGACTCTGTAGACCGGCCGGGTGTCACCCTGTGTATATAAAGGGACGACCCGCCGGCGGTTCAGGGACAACAAACAATAACTCGAGACTCAGGCAAGCGTATTTCGCTCCCTGATCATCGAAACCCAATCAATCCCATCACAACTAGACGTAGGCTTTTACCTTCATCGAATGGGCCAAACTAGTAGAAACTCCCGTGTCCCTTGTCCGGTTTAACCCCTTCAAGCTAACCCGTCGCGATGGCTCCACGACTAAGTCCTTTCATGAGGACATCTGACGTGATAATTCCACGACAGTGTTAATGCTCAAATTACCCGTCTTGAAAATGCTATAGCCAAAATTTCTGATAAGCAAGCCACCTTAGTCAATAACATGGCCGCTAAACCAGAAAAGTTAGATGAAAATAATGATGAGGATCTTAAAGTTATTGATGTGTCTCCTCTTAGATCTATGTTTTGCAATATGAATTTTGATGATTATGGGACTGACGATGAATCAACTTTGCCTAGAAGGCGTCCCAAAAATTCGAAGTCTTTAGATCTTGATGCTAAATTTGGTAAAAGTGGGATTGGAGAGTCCTCAACTTCAAATAACATTGAATCTACTATCTCGGATTTCAAGGATTTTGATTATGATAATTGTTCTTTAAAAGGTCGTATTTCCTTGTTGCAATCCGTTGTTAATTCTCCTCATGCTTATAGTCAAAACAAAGCTTTTACCAAACATATCGTTGATGCCTTGATGCATTCTTATGATGAAAAACTTAATTTGGAAGTTTCTATACCTAGAAAACTTAATGATGAGTGTGAACCTACTATAAAGATTAGAATTAAAGATTATGAGTGTTTTGCTTTATGTGATTTGGGTGCTAGTGTTTCCACGATTCCGAAAACTTTATGTGATATTCTAGGTTTCCATGATCTTGAGATTGCTCTTTAAATTTGCACCTTGCGGGTTCCATCATTAAAAAGCCAATGGGAAGGATCAATGATGTTCTCATTGTTGCAAATAGAAATTTGGTGCCCGTGGATTTTATCGTTCTTGATATAGATTGCAATCTTTCTTGCCCTATTATTCTTGGTAGACCTTTCCTTAGAACGATTGGCGCGGTTATTGATATGAAGGAAGGGAATATTGAAGGAAATATGCCCTAGAGGCAATAATAAAGTTATTATTTATTTCCTCATATCATGATAAATGTTTATTATTCATGCTATAATTGTATTAAACGGAAACATGATACATGTGTGAATACATAGACAAACTTAATGTCACTAGTATGCCTCTACTTGACTAGCTCATTAATCAAAGATGGTTATGTTTCCTAACCATAGACATGTGTTGTCATTTGATTAACGGGATCACATCATTAGGAGAATGATGTGATTGACTTGACCCATTCCGTTAGCTTAGCACTTGATCGTTTAGTATGTTGCTATTGCTTTCTTCATGACTTATACAAGTTCCTATAACTATGAGATTATGCAACTCCCGTTTACCGGAGGAACACTTTATGTGCTACCAAACGTCACAACGTAACTGGGTGATTATAAAGGAGCTCTACAGGTGTCTCCAAAGGTACATGTTGAGTTGGCGTATTTTGAGATTAGGTTTTGTCACTCCGATTGTAGGAGAGGTATCTCTGGGCCCTCTCGGTAATGCACATCACTATAAGCCTTGCAAGAAATGTAGCTAATGAGTTAGTTACGAAATGATGCATTACGTAACGAGTAAAGAGACTTGCCGGTAATGAGATTGAACTAGGTATTAGATACCGACGATCGAATCTCGAGCAAGTAACATACCGATGACAAAGGGAACAACGTATGTTGTTATGCGGTTTGACTGATAAAGATCTTCGTAGAATATGTAGGAGCCAATATGAGCATCCAGGTTCCGCTATTGGTTATTGACCGGAAACAGTTCTAGGTCATGTCTACATAGTTCTCGAATTCATAGGATCCGCATGCTTAAGGTTTCGATGACAGTTATATTATGAGTTTATGAGTTTTGATGTACCGAAGTTTGTTCGGAGTCCCGGATGAGATTACGGATATGACGAGGAGTCTCGAAATGGTCGAGACATGAAGATTGATATATTGGAAGCCTGTATTTGGATATCGGAAATGTTCCGGGTGAAATCAGGATTTTACCAGAGTACCGGGAGGTTACCGGAACCCCCGGGGGCTTAATGGGCCTACATGGGCCCTAGTGGAGAGGAGGAGAGGAGGCAAGGGCTGGGCCACGCGCCCCTCCCCCCTAGTCCGAAGAGGACATGGAGAGGGGGGCGGCGCCCCCACTTTCCTTCCTCTCTCCCTCCTCCTTCCCCCCTTCTCCTATTCCAACTAGGAAAGAAGGGATTCCTACTCCCGGTGGCAGTAGGACTCCCCTTGGCGTGCCCCTCCTTGGCCGGCCGCCCCTCCCCCTTGGCTCCTTTATATATGGGGGTGGGGGGCACCTCTAGACACAACAATTGATCTCTTGATCTCTTAGCCGTGTGCGGTGCCCCCCTCCACCATAGTCCTCGATAATATTGTAGAGGTGCTTAGGCGAAGCCCTGCGACGGTAGAACATCAAGATCGTCACCACGCCGTCGTGCTGACGGAACTCTTCCCCGACATTCTGCTGGATCGGAGTCCGGGGATCGTCATCGAGCTGAACGTGTGCTAGAACTCGGAGGTGTCATAGTTTCGGTGCTTGATCGGTCGGGCTGTGAAGACGTACGACTACATCAACCACGCCGTTCTAACGCTTCCGCTTTCGGTCTACAAGGGTACATGGACAACACTCTCCCATCTCATTGCTATGCATCACCATGATCTTGCGTGTGCGTAGGATTTTTTTGAAATTACTATGTTCCCCAACAGTGGTATCAGAGCCTGGTTTTATGCGTAGGTGTCATATGCACGAGTAGAACACAAGTGAGTTGTGGGCGATATAAGTCATACTGCTTACCAGCATGTCATACTTTGGTTCAGCGGTATTATGAGATGAAGCGGCCCGGACCGACATTACGCGTACGCTTACGCGAGAATGGTTTCACCGTTACGAGCACTCGTTGCTTAAAGGTGACCGTGTTGGGGAACGTTGCATAAAATAAAAAAATTCCTACGTTCACCAAGATCAATCTATGGACTCATCTAGCAACGAGAGAGGGGAGTGCATCTACATACCCTTGTAGACCGCGTGCGGATGCGTTCAAGAGAACGGGGTTGAGGGAGTCGTACTCATCACGATCCAAATCACCGGAGATCCTAGCGCCGAACGGACGACACCTCCGCGTTCAACACATGTACGGTTGGGAAGACGTCTCCTCCTTCTTGATCCAGCAAGGGGGAAGGAGAGGTTGATGAAGATCCAGCAGCACGACAGCGTGGTGGTGGATGCAGCAGCGATCACGGCAGGGCTTCGCCAAGCTTCTGCGAGAGAGAGAGAGGTGTTGCAGGGGAGAGGGAGGCGCCAAGACTTGGGGTGCGGCTTCCCTCCCTCCCCCCTCCTTTATATAGGCCCCCTGGGGGGTGCCGGCCCTAGGAGATGCAATCTCCAAGGGGGGGCGGCGGCCAAGGGGGTGGCTTGCCCCACAAGGCAAGTGGAGGCGCCCCCCCCCCCCCACCACCCTAGGGTTTCCAACCCTAGGCGCATGGGGGGCCAAGGGGGGCACACCAGCCCACCAGGGGCTGGTTCCCTCCCCACTTTAGCCCACGGCGCCCTCCGGGATAGGTGGCCCCACCCGGTGGACCCCCAGGACCCTTCCGGTGGTCCCGGTACAATACCGGTGACCCCCGAAACTTTCCTGATGGCCGAAACTGCACTTCCTATATATAATTCTTCACCTCCGGACGATTCCGGAACTCCTCGTGATGTCCGGGATCTCATCCGGGAGTCCGAACAGCTTTCAGGTTACTGCATACTCATATCTCTACAACCCTAGCGTCACCGAACCTTAAGTGTGTAGACCCTACGGGTTCGGGAGACATGCAGACATGACCGAGACGCCTCTCCGGTCAATAACCAACAGTGGGATCTGGATACCCATGTTGGCTCCCACATGCTCCTCGATGATCTCATCGGATGAACCACGATGTCGAGGATTCAATCAATCCCGTATACAATTCCCTTTGTCAATCGGTACGTTACTTGCCCGAGACTCGATCGTCGGTATCCCAATACCTCGTTCAATCTCGTTACCGGCAAGTCACTTTACTCATACCGTAATGCATGATCCCGTGACCAGACACTTGGTCACACTGAGCTTATTATGATGATGCATTACCGAGTGGGCCCAGAGATACCTCTCCGTCATACGGATTGACAAATCCCAGTCTCGATTCGTGCCAACCTAACAGACACTTTCGGAGATACCTGTAGTGCACCTTTATAGTCACCCAGTTACGTTGTGACGTTTGGCACACCCAAAGCACTCCTACGGTATTCGGGAGTTGCACAATCTCATGGTCTAAGGAGATGATACTTGACATTTGGAAAAGCTCTAGCGAAACGAACTACATGAGCTTTGTGCTATGCTTAGGATTGGGTCTTGTCCATCACATTATTCTCCTAATGATGTGATCCCATCATCAATGACAATCAATGTCCATAGTCAGGAAACCATGACTATCTGTTGATCAACGAGCTAGTCAACTAGAGGCTCACTAGGGACTTGTTGTGGTCTATGTATTCACACATGTATTACGATTTCCGGATAATACAATTATAGCATGAACAATAGACAATTATCATGAACAAAGAAATATAATAATTACCATTTTATTATTGCCTCTAGGGCATATTTCCAACAGTCTCCCACTTGCACTAGAGTCAATAATCTAGTTACATTGTAATGTATCGAACACCCATTGCATTCTGGTGTTGATCATGTTTTGCTCTAGGGAGAGGTTTAGTCAACGGATCTGCTACATTCAGATCTGTATGTACTTTACAAATATCTATGTCTCCATCTTGAACATTTTCACGAATGGAGTTGAAGAGACACTTGATGTGCCTGGTCTTCTTGTGAAACCTGGGCTCCTTGGCAAGTGCAATAGCTCCAGTGTTGTCACAGAAGAGTGTGATCGGCCCCTACGCATTGGGTATGACTCCTAGGTCGGTGATGAACTCCTTCACCCAGATTGCTTCATGTGCTGCCTCCGAGGCTGCCATGTACTCCGCTTCACATGTATATCCCGCCATGACGCTCTGCATGCAACTGCACCAGCTTACTGCCCCACCATTCAAAATATACACGTATCCGGTTTGTGACTTAGATTCATCCAGATCTATGTCGAAGCTAGCGTCGACGTAACCCTTTACGACGAGCTCTTCGTCACCTCCATATACGAGAAACATATCCTTAGTCCTTTTCAGGTACTTAATGATGTTCTTGACCGCTGTCCAGTGTTCCATGCCGGGATTACTTTGGTACCTTCCTACCAAACTTACGGCAAGGTTTATATCAGGTCTAGTATAGGTCATGGCATACATGATAGACCCTATGGCTGAGGCATAGGGGACGACACTCCTCTTTTCTCTATCTTCTGCCGTGGTCGGGCATTGAGCCGAGCTCAATTTCACACCTTGCAACACAGTCAAGAACCCCTTCTTGGACTGATCCATATTGAACTTCTTCAATATATTATCAAGGTATGTGCTTTGTGAAAGACCTATGAGGCGTCTCGATCTATCTCTATAGATCTTGATGCCTAATATGTAAGCAGCTTCTCCAAGGTCCTTCATTGAAAAACACTTATTCAAGTAGGCCTTAATGCTGTCCAAAAGTTCTATATCATTTCCCATCAAAAGTATGTCATCCACATATAATATGAGAAATTCTACAGAGCTCCCACTCACTTTCTTGTAAACGCAGGCTTCTCCATAAGTCTGCATAAACCCAAACGCTTTGATCATCTCATTAATGCGAATGTTCTAACTCCGAGATGCTTGCACCAGCCCATAGATGGAGCGCTGGAGCTTGCATACCTTGTTAGCATTCTTATGGCGACAAAACCTTCCGGCTGCATCATATACAGTTATTCCTTAAGGTGACCGTTAAGGACTGCCGTTTTGACGTCCATTTGCCATATCTTATAATCATAGTATGCGGCAATTGCTAACATGATTCACACGGACTTCAGCTTCGCCACAGCAGAGAATGTCACATCGTAGTCAATCCCTTGAACTTGTCGATAACCCTTAGCGACAAGTTGAGCTTTATATATGGTAACATTACCATCCGTGTCCATCTTCTTCTTAAAGATCCATTTGTTTTCTATCGCTCGCCGATCATCGGGCAAGTCTGTCAAAGTCCACACTTTGTTTTCATACATGGATCCTATCTCGGATTGCATGGCTTCAAGCCATTTGTTGGAATCTGGGCCCGCCATTGCTTCTTCATAGTTCGAAGGTTCACCGTTGTATAACAACATGATTTCCAAAACAGGGTTGCCGTACCATTCTGGTGCGGAACATGTCCTTGTGGACCTTCGAAGTTCAGTAGGAGCTTGATCCGAAGTATCTTGATCATCATCATTAACCTCCTCTCTTGTCGGTGCAGGCACCACAGGAACATCTTCCTGAGTTGCGCTACTTACCATTTCAAGAGGTAGTACTTCATCAAGCTCTACTTTCCTCCCACTTAATTCTTTCGAGAGAAACTCTTTCTCTAGAAAGGACCCATTCTTGGCAACAAAGATCTTGCCCTTGGATCCTAAGTAGAAGGTATACCCAATGGTTTCCTTAGGGGATCCAATGAAGACGCATTTTTCCGACTTGGGTTCGAGCTTCTCAAGTTGAAGTTTCTTGACATAAGCATCGCATCCCCAAACTTTTAGAAACGACAGCTTAGATTTCTTCCCAAACCATAATTCATACGGTGTCATCTCAACGGATTTATACGGTGCCCTATTTAAAGTGAATGTAGCTGTCTCTAGATCGTATCCCCAAAATGATAGCGGTAAATCAGTAAGTGACATCATGGATCGCACCATATCCAATAGAGTGCGATTACAAGGTTCGGACACACCATTTTGCTGAGGTGTTCCAGGCGGCGTCAGTTGTGAAACGATTCCACATTTCCTTAAGTGCGTACCAAATTCGTGACTTAAATATTCTCCCCACGATCTGATCGTAAGAACTTTATCTTTTGGTCACGTTGATTCTCTACCTCATTCTGAAATTCCTTAAACTTTTCAAAGGTCTCAGACTTGTGTTTCATCAAGTAGACATACCCATATCTACTTAAGTCATCAGTGAGAGTGAGAACATAACGATATCCTCCACGAGCCTCAACGCTCATTGGACCGCACACATCAGTGTGTATGATTTCCAATAAGTTGGTTGCTCGCTCCATTGTTCCGGAGAACGGAGTCTTGGTCATTTTGCCCATGAGGCATGGCTCTCATGTGTCGAACGATTCATAATCTAGAGACTCTAAAAGTCCATCAGCATGGAGCTTCTTCATGCGCTTGACACCAATGTGACCAAGGCGGCAGTGCCACAAGTATGTGGGACTATCGTTATCAACTTTACATCTTTTGGTATTCACACTGTGAATATGTGTAACATTACGCTTGAGATTCATCAAGAATAAACCATTCACCAGCGGGGCATGACCATAAAACATATCACTCATATAAATAGAACAACCATTATTCTCGGATTTAAATGAGTAGCCATCTCGAATTAAACAAGAACCTGATACAATGTTCATGCTCAAAGCTGGTACTAAATAACAATTTATAAGGTTTAAAACTAATCCCGTAGGTAAATGTAGAGGTAGCGTGCCGACGGCGATCACATCGACCTTGGAACCATTCCCGACGCGCATCGTCACCTTGTCCTTCGCCAGTCTCCGCTTATTCCGCAGCTCCTGCTTTGAGTTACAAATATGAGCAACCGCACCGGTATCAAATACCCAGGAGCTACTATGAGCACTGGTAAGGTACACATCAATTACATGTATATCACATATACCTTTGGTTTTGCCGGCCTTCTTGTCCGCTAAGTACTTGGGGCAGTTCCGCATCCAGTGACCACTTCCCTTGCAATAAAAGCACTCAGTCTCTGGCTTGGGTCCATTGTTTGTCTTCTTCCCGGTAACTGACTTACCGGGCACGACAACTCCCTTGCCGTCCTTCTTGAAGTTCTTCTTACCCTTGCCTTTCTTCAACTTGGTGGTTTTATTCACCATCAACACTTGATGTTCCTTTTTGATCTCTACCTCTGCTGATTTCAGCATTGAATATACCTCAGGAATGGTCTTTTCCATCCCCTGCATATTGAAGTTCATCACAAAGCTCTTGTAGCTTGGTGGGAGCGACTGGAGGATTCTGTCAATGACCGCATCATCCGGGAGATTAACTCCCAGCTAAGACAAGCGGTTGTGCAACCCAGACATCTTGAGTATGTGCTCACTAACAGAACCATTTTCCTCCATCTTACAGCTGAAGAACTTGGCGGAGACTTCATATCTCTCGACCCGGGCATGAGCTTGGAAAACCATTTTCAGCTCTTCGAACATCTCGTATGCTCCATGTTGCTCAAAACGCTTTTGGAGCCCTGGTTCTAAGCTGTAAAGCATGCCGCACTGAACAAGGGAGTAATCATCAGCACGAGACTGCCAAGCGTTCATAACGTCTTGGTTCTCTGGGATGGGTGCTTCACCTAGCGGTCCTTCTAGGACATATGCTTTCTTGGAAGCTATGAGGATGATCCTCAGGTTCCGGACCCAGTCCGTATAGTTGCTGCCATCATCTTTCAGCTTGGTTTTCTCTAGGAACGCGTTGAAGTTGAGGTTGACATGAGCGTTGGCCATTTGATCTACAAGACATTTTGCAAAGGTTTTTAGACTAAGTTCATGATAATTAAGTTCATCTAATCAAATTATTTAATGAACTCCCACTCAGATTAGACATCCCTCTAGTCATCTAAGTGATATATGATCCAACTCAACTAGACCGTGTCCGATCATCACGTGAGACGGACTAGTCATCATCGGTGAACATCTCCATGTTGATCATATCTTCCATACGACTCATGTTCGACCTTTCGGTCTCGTGTGTTCCGAGGCCATGTCTGTACATGCTAGGCTCGTCAAGTCAACCTAAGTGTTTTGCATGTGTAAATCTGTCTTACACCCTTTGTATGTGAACGTTAGAATCTATCACACCCGATCATCACGTGGTGCTTCGAAACAACGAACTTTCGCAATGGCGCACAGTTAGGGGGAACATTTTCTTGAAATTATTATAAGGGATCATCATATTTACTACCGTCGTACTAAGCAAATAAGATGTAAAACATGATAAACGTCGCATGCAATTAAATAGTGACATGATATGGCCAATATCATATTGCTCCTTTGATCTCCATCTTCGGGGCGCCATGATCATCTTCGTCACTGGCATGACACCATGATCTCCATCATCATGATCTCCATCATCGTGTCTTCATGAAGTTGTCACGCCAACGACTACTTCTACTTCTATGGCTAACACGTTTAGCAATAAAGTAAAATAATTTACATGGCGTTCTTCAATGACACGCAGGTCATACAAAAATAAAGACAACTCCTATGGCTCCCGCCGGTTGTCATACTCATCGACATGCAAGTCGTGATTCCTATTACAAGAACATGATCATCTCATACATCACATATATCATTCATCACATCCTTTGGCCATATCACATCACAAAACACTTGCTGCAAAAACAAGTAAGACGTCCTCTAATTGTTGTTGCAAGTTTTTTTTACGTGGCTACTGTAGGTGTTCTAGCAAGAACGTTTCTTACCTACGTAAAACCACAACGTGATATGCCAATTACTATTTACCCGTCATAAGGACCCTTTTCATCGAATCCGCTCCAACTAAAGTGGGAGAGACAGACACCCGCTAGCCACCTTATGCAACTAGTGCATGTCAGCCGGTGGAACCTATCTCACGTAAGCGTACGTGTAAGGTCGGTCCGGGCCGCTTCATCCCACGATGCCGCCGAAGCAAGATAAGACAAGTAGTGGCAAGAAAATTGGCAACATCTACGCCCACAACTGCTTTGTGTTCTACTCGTGCATAGTAACTACGCATAGACCTAGCTCTGATATCACTATTGGGGAACGTTGCATAAAATAAAAAATTTCCTACGTTCACCAAGATCAATCTATGGAGTCATCTAGCAACGAGAGAGGGGAGTGCATCTACATACCCTTCTAGATCGCGTGCGGAAGCGTTCAAGAGGACGGGGTTGAGCGAGTCGTACTCGTCGTGATCCAAATCACCGGAGATCCTAGCGCCAAACGGACGGCACCTCCGCATTCAACACATGTACGGTTGGGAAGACGTCTCCTCCTTCTTGATCCAGCAAGGGGGAAGGAGAGGTTGATGAAGATCCAGCAGCATGACGGCGTGGTGGTGGATGGAGCAGCGATCACGGCAGGGCTTCGCCAAGCTTCTGCGAGAGGGAGAGGTGTTGCAGGGGAGAGGGAGGCGCCAAGACTTGGGGTGTGGCTACCCTCCCTCCCCCCTCCTTTATATAGGCCCCCTGGGGGGTGCCGGCCCTAGGAGATGCAATCTCCAAGGGGGGCGGCGGCCAAGGGGGTGGCTTGCCCCCCAAGGCAAGTGGAGGCCCCCCCCACCCTAGGGTTTCTAACCCTAGGCGTAGGGGGGCCCAAGGGGGGCGCACCAGCCCACTAGGGGCTGGTTCCCCTCCCCACTTCAGCTCACGGGGCCCTCCGAGATAGGTGGCCCCACCCGGTGGACCCCTGGGTCCCTTCCGGTGGTCCCGGTACAATACCGGTGACCCCCGAAACTTTCCCGATGGCCGAAACTGCACTTCTTATATATAATTCTTCACCTCCGGACCATTCCTGAACTCCTCGTGACATCCGGGATCTCATCCGGGACTCCGAAGAACTTTCGGGTTACTACATACTCATATCTCTACAACCCTAGCGTCACCGAACCTTAAGTGTGTAGACCCTACGGGTTCGGGAGACATGTAGACATGACCGAGACGCCTCTCCGGTCAATAACCAACAGTGGGATCTGGATGCCCATGTTGGCTCCCACATGCTCCTCGATGATCTCATCGGATGAACCACGATGTCGAGGATTCAATTAATCCCGTATACAATTCCCTTTGTCAATCGGTACGTTACTTGCCCGAGACTCGATCGTCGGTATCCCAATACCTCGTTCAATCTCGTTACCGGCAAGTCACTTTACTCGTACCATAATGCATGATCCCGTGACCAGACACTTGTTCACATTGAGCTCATTATGATGATGCATTATCAAGTGGGCCTAGAGATACCTCTCCGTCATATGGAGTGACAAATCCGAGTCTCGATTCGTGCCAACCCAACAGACACTTTAGGGGATACCCGTAGTGCACCTTTATAGTCACCCGGTTACGTTGTGACGTTTGGCACACCCAAAGCACTCCTACGGTATCTGGGAGTTGCACAATCTCATGGTCTAAAGAGATGATACTTGACATTTGGAAAAGCTCTAGCGAAACGAAGTACACGATCTTTGTGCTATGCTTAGGATTGGGTCTTGCCCATCACATCATTCTCCTAATGATGTGATCCCGTTATCAATGACATCCAATGTCCATAGTCAGGAAACCATGACTATCTGTTGATCAACGAGCTAGTCAACTAGAGGCTCACTAGGGACTTGTTGTGGTCTATGTATTCACACATGTATTATGATTTCCGGATAATACAATTATAGCATGAACAGTAGACAATTATCATGAAGAAAGAAATATAATAATAACCATTTTATTATTGCCTCTAGGGCATATTTCCAACAGACCAGCGGGTGCCTGTCTCTCTCACTTTAGTTGAACCGAGTGTGGCTACGCCCGGTCCTTGCGAAGGTTAAAACAGCACCAACTTGACAAACTATCATTGTGGTTTTGATGCGTAGGTAAGAATGGTTCTTAATAAGCCCGTAGCAGCCACGTAAAATTTGCAACAACAAAGTAGAGGACGTCTAACTTGTTTTTACAGGGCATGTTGTGATGTGATATGGTCAAGACCTGATGCTATATTTTATTGTATGAGATGATCATGTTTTGTAACCGAAGTTATCGGCGACTGGCAGGAGCCATATGGTTGTCGCTTTATTGTATGAAATGCAAACGCCCTATAATTGCTTTACTTTATCACTAAGCGGTAGCGATAGTCGTAGAAGCAATAGATGGCGTAAACGACAATGATGCTACGATGGATATCAAGGTGTCGCGCCGGTGACGATGGTGATCACGACGGTGCTTCAGAGATGGAGATCACAAGCACAAGATGATGATGGCCATATCATATCACTTATATTGATTGCATGTGATGTTTATCCTTTATGCATCTTATCTTGCTTTGATTGACGGTAGCATTTTAAGATGATCTCTCACTAATTATCAAGAAGTGTTCCCCCTGAGTATGCACCGTTGCGAAAGTTCTTCGTGCTGAGACACCACGTGACGATCGGGTGTGATAGGCTCTACGTTCGAATACAACGGGTGCAAAACAGTTGCACACGCGGAATACTCAGGTTAAACTTGACGAGCCTAGCATATACAGATATGGCCTCGGAACACGGAGACCGAAAGGTTGAACGTGAATCATATAGTAGATATGATCAACATAGTGATGTTCACCATTGAAACTACTCCAACTCACGTGATGATCGGACATGGTTTAGTTGATTTGGATCACGTGATCACTTAGATGACTAGAGAGATGTCTGTCCAAGTGGGAGTTCTTAAGTAATATGATTAATTGAACTTGAATTTATCATGAACTTCGTACCTGATAGTATTTTGCTTGTCTTTTGTTGTAGATAGATGGCTCGTGTTGTTGTTCCGTTGAATTTTAATGTGTTTCTTGAGAAAGCAAAGTTGAAAGATGATGGTAGCAATTACACGGACTGGGTCCGTAACTTGAGGATTATCCTCATTGTTGCACAGAAGAATTACGTCTTGGAAGCACCGCTGGGTGCCAGGTCTGCTGCAGATGCAACTGATGACGTTAAGAACGTCTGGCAGAGCAAAGCTGATGACTACTCGATAGTTTAGTGTGCCATGCTTTACGGCTTAGAACCGGGGCTTCAACGACGTTTTGAACGTCATGGAGCATATGAGATGTTCCAGGAGTTGAAGTTAATATTTCAAGAAAATGCCCGGATTGAGAGATATGAAGTCTCCAATAACTTCTATAGCTGTAAGATGGAGGAGAATAGTTCTGTCAATGAACATATACTCAAAATGTCTGGGTATAATAATCACTTGATTCAACTAGGAGTTAATCTTCCTGATGATAGTGTCATTGACAGAATTCTTCAATCACTGCCACCAAGCTACAAGAGCTTTGTGATGAACTATAATATGCAAGGGATGGACAAGATTATTCCTGAGCTCTTCGCAATGCTAAAGGCTGCAGAGGTAGAAATCAAGAAGGAGCATCAAGTGTTGATGGTCAATAAGACCACCAGTTTCAAGAAAAAGGGCAAAGGGAAGAAGGGGAACTTCAAGAAGAACAGCAAACAAGTTGCTGCTCAAGAGAAGAAACCCAAGTCTGGACCTAAGCCTGAGACTGAGTGCTTCTACTACAAGCAGACTGGACACTGGAAGCGGAACTGCCCCAAGTATTTGGCGGATAAGAAGGATGGCAAGGTGAACAAAGGTATATGTGATATACATGTTATTGATGTGTACCTTACTAATGCTCGCAGTAGCACCTGGGTATTTGATATGGCTAAGGATGAGGTGACGATGCGCGTGGGAAATGGTTCCAAAGTCGATGTGATCGCGGTCGGCACGCTACCTCTACATCTACCATCGGGATTAGTTTTAGACCTGAATAATTGTTATTTGGTGCCAGCGTTAAGCATGAACATTATATACGGATCTTGTTTGATGCGAGACGGTTATTCATTTAAATCAGAGAATAATGGTTGTTCTATTTATATGAGTAATATCTTTTATGGTCATGCACCCTTGAAGAGTGGTCTATTTTTGTTAAATCTTGATAGTAGTGATACACATATTCATAATGTTGAAGCCAAAACATGCAGAGTTGATAATGATAGTGCAACTTATTTGTGGCACTGCCGTTGGGTCATATTGGTGTAAAGCGCATGAAGAAACTCCATACTGATGGACTTCTGGAATCACTTGATTATGAATCACTTGGTACTTGTGAACCGTGCCTCATGGGCAAGATGACTAAAACGCCGTTCTCCGGAACTATGGAGCGAGCAACTGATTTGTTGGAAATCATACATACTAATGTATGTGGTCCAATGAATATTGAGGCTCGCGGCGGGTATCTTTATTTTCTCACCTTCACAGATGATTTGAGCAGATATGGGTATATCTACTTGATGAAACACAAGTCTGAAACATTTGAAAAGTTCAAAGAATTTCAGAGTGAAGTGGAAAATCATCGTAACAAGAAAATAAAATTTCTACGATCTAATCGTGGAGGAGAATATTTGAGTTAGGAGTTTGGTTTACATTAGAAGCAATGTGGAATAGTTTCGCAACTCACACCACCCGGAACACCACAATGAAATGGTGTGTCTGAACGTCGTAATCGTACTTTACTAGATATGGTGCGATCTATGATGTCTCTTACTGATTTACCGCTATCGTTTTGGGGTTATGCTTTAGAGACAGCCGCATTCACGTTAAATAGGGCACCATCGAAATCCATTGAGACGACGCCTTATGAACTGTGGTTTGGCAAGAAACCAAAGTTGTCGTTTCTTAAAGTTTGGGGCTGCGATGCTTATGTGATGAAACTTCAACCAGATAAGCTCGAACCCAAATCAGAGAAATGTGTCTTCATAGGATACCCAAAAGAGACTATTGGGTACACCTTCTATCACATATCTGAGGGCAAGATTTTTGTTGCTAAATTCGGATCCTTTCTAGAGAAGGAGTTTCTCTCGAAAGAAGTGAGTGGGAGGAAAGTAGAACTTGATGAGGTAACTGTACCTGCTCCCTTATTGGAAAGTAGTTCATCACAAGAACCGGTTCCTGTGACAACTACACCAATCAGTGAGGAAGCTAATGATATTGATCATGAAACTTCAGATCAAGTTACTACCAAACCTCGTAGGTCTACCAGAGTAAGATCCGCACCAGAGTGGTACGGTAATCCTATTCTGGAAGTCATGTTACTTGACCATGGCGAACCTATGAACTATGAGGAAGCGATGATGAGCCCAGATTCCGCAAAATGGCTTGAGGCCATGAAATCTAAGATGGGATCCATGTATGAGAACAAAGTATGGACTTTGGTTGACTTGCCCGATGATCATGAAATTTGGCAAATGGATGTCAAAACTGCATTCCTGAATGGATATCTGGAAGAAGAGTTGTATATGATGCAGCCGGAAGGTTTTGTCGATCCAAAAGGTGCTAACAAAGTGTGCAAGCTCCAGCGATCCATTTATGGACTGGTGCAAGCATCTCGGAGTTGGAATAAATGCTTTGATAGTGTGATCAAAGCATATGGTTTTATGACTTTTGGAGAAGCCTGTATTTACAAGAAAGTGAGTGGGAGCTCTGTATCATTTCTGATATTATATGTAGATGACATATTGTTAATTGGAAATGATATAGAATTTCTGGATAGCATAAAGGGATACTTGAATAAAAGTTCTTCGATGAAAGACCTCGGTGAAGCTGCTTACATATTGGGCATCAAGATCTGTAGAGATAGATCAAGACGCTTGATTGGACTTTCACAAAGCACATACCTTGATAAAGTTTTGAAAAAATTCAAAATGGATCAGGCAAAGAAAGGATTCTTGCCTGTATTACAAGGTGTGAAGTTGAGTCAGACTCAATGCTCGACCACAGCAGAAGATAGAGAGAAAATGAAAGATGTTCCCTATGCTTTAGCCATAAGCTCTATCATGTAAGCAATGTTGTGTACCAGGCCTGATGTATGCTTAGCAATAAGCGTACGTGTAAGGTCGGTCTGGGCCGCTTCATCCCACGATGCCGCCGAAGCAAGATAAGACTAGTAGTGGCAAGAAAATTGGCAACATCTACGCCCACAACTGCTTTGTGTTCTACTCGTGCATAGTAACTACGCATAGACCTAGCTCTGATATCACTATTGGGGAACATTGCATAAAATAAAAAAATTCCTACGTTCACCAAGATCAATCTATGGATTCATCTAGCAACGAGAGAGGGGAGTGCATCTACATACCCTTGTAGATCGCGTGCGGATGCGTTCAAGAGAACGGGGTTGAGGGAGTCGTACTCGTCGTGATCCAAATCACCGGAGATCCTAGTGCCGAACGGACGGCACCTCCGCGTTCAACAAATGTACGGTTGGGAAGACGTCTCCTCCTTCTCGATCCAGCAAGGGGGAAGGAGAGGTTGATGAAGATCCAGCAGCACGACGGCGTGGTGGTGGATGCAGCAGCGATCACGGCAGGGCTTCGCCAAGCTTCTGCGAGAGCGAGAGGTGTTGCAGGGGAGAGGGAGGCGCCAAGACTTGGGGTGCGGCTACCCTCCCACCCCCCTCCTTTATATAGGCCCCCTGGGGGGCGCCGGCCCTAGGAGATGCAATCTCCAAGGGGGGGCAGCGGCCAAGGGGGTGGCTTGCCCCCCAAGGCAAGTGGAGGCACCCCCCATCCTAGGGTTTCCAACCCTAGGCACATGGGGGGCCAAGGGGAGCGCACCAGCCCACCAGGGGCTGGTTCCCCTCCCCACTTCAGCCCACGAGGCCCTCCGGGATAGGTGGCCCCACCCGGTGGACCCCCGGGACCCTTCCGGTGGTCCCGGTACAATACTGGTGACTCCCGAAACTTTCCCGATGGCCGAAACTGCACTTCCTATATATAATTCTTCACCTCCGGACGATTCCGGAACTCCTCGTGATGTCCAGGATCTCATCCGGGACTCCGAACAACTTTCAGGTTACTGCATACTCATATCTCTACAACCCTAGCGTCACCGAACCTTAAGTGTGTAGACCCTACGGGTTCGGGAGACATGCAGACATGACCGAGACGCCTCTCCGGTCAATAACCAACAGTGGGATCTGGATACCCATGTTGGCTCCCACATGCTCCTCGATGATCTCATCGGATGAACCACGATGTCGAGGATTCAATCAATCCCGTATAAAATTCCCTTTGTCAATCGGTACGTTACTTGCCCGAGACTCGATCGTCGGTATCCCAATACCTCGTTCAATCTTGTTACCGGCAAGTCACTTTACTCATACCGTAATGCATGATCCCGTGACCTGACACTTGGTCACATTGAGCTCATTATGATGATGTATTACCGAGTGGTCCCAGAGATACCTCTCTGTCATACGGAGTGACAAATCCCAGTCTCGATTCGTGCCAACCTAACAGACACTTTCGGAGATACCCGTAGTGCACCTTTATAGTCACCCAGTTACGTTGTGACGTTTGGCACACCCAAAGCACTCCTACGGTATCCGGGAGTTGCACAATCTCATGGTCTAAGGAGATGATACTTGACATTTGGAAAAGCTCTAGCGAAACGAACTACATGAGCTTTGTGCTATGCTTAGGATTGGGTCTTGTCCATCACATTATTCTCCTAATGATGTGATCCCGTCATCAATGACAATCAATGTCCATAGTCAGGAAACCATGACTATCTATTGATCAACGAGCTAGTCAACTAGAGGCTCACTAGGGACTTGTTGTGGTCTATGTATTCACACATGTATTACGATTTGCGGATAATACAATTATAGCATGAACAATAGACAATTATCATGAACAAAGAAATATAATAATAACCATTTTATTATTACCTCTAGGGCATATTTCCAACAGTCTCCCACTTGCACTAGAGTCAATAATCTAGTTACATTGTAATGTATCGAACACCCATTGCGTTCTGGTGTTGATCATGTTTTGCTCTAGGGAGAGGTTTAGTCAATGGATCTGCTACATTAAGATCCGTATGTACTTTACAAATATCTATGTCTCCATCTTGAACATTTTCACGAATGGAGTTGAAGAGACGCTTGATGTGCCTGGTCTTCTTGTGAAACCTGGGCTCCTTGGCAAGTGCAACAGCTCTAGTGTTGTCACAGAAGAGTGTGATCAGCCCCGACGCATTGGGTATGACTCCTAGGTCGGTGATGAACTCCTTCACCCAGATTGCTTCATGTGCTGCCTCCGAGGCTGCCATGTACTCCGCTTCACATGTATATCCCGCCACGATGCTCTGCTTGCAACTGCACCAGCTTACTGCCCCACCATTCAAAATATACAGGTATCCGGTTTGTGACTTAGAGTCATCCAGATCTGTGTCAAAGCTAGCGTCGACGTAACCCTTTACGACGAGCTCTTCGTCACCTCCATATACGAGAAACATATCCTTAGTCCTTTTCAGGTACTTAATGATGTTCTTGACCGCTGTCCAGTGTTCCATGCCGGGATTACTTTGGTACCTTCCTACCAAACTTACGGCAAGGTTTATATCAGGTCTAGTATAGGTCATGGCATACATGATAGACCCTATGGCTGAGGCATAGGGGACGACACTCCTCTTTTCTCTATCTTCTGCCGTGGTCGGGCATTGAGCCGAGCTCAATTTCACACCTTGCAACACAGTCAAGAACCCCTTCTTGGACTGATCCATATTGAACTTCTTCAATATATTATCAAGGTATGTGCTTTGTGAAAGACCTATGAGGCGTCTCGATCTATCTCTATAGATCTTGATGCCTAATATGTAAGCAGCTTCTCCAAGGTCCTTCATTGAAAAACACTTATTCAAGTAGGCCTTAATGCTGTCCAAAAGTTCTATATCATTTCCCATCAAAAGTATGTCATCCACATATAATATGAGAAATTCTACAGAGCTCCCACTCACTTTCTTGTAAACGCAGGCTTCTCCATAAGTCTGCATAAACCCAAACGATTTGATCATCTCATTAAGGCGAATGTTCTAACTCCGAGATGCTTGCACCAGCCCATAGATGGAGCGCTGGAGCTTGCATACCTTGTTAGCATTCTTAGGGCCGACAAAACCTTCCGGCCGCATCATATACAGTTATTCCTTAAGGTGACCGTTAAGGACTGCCGTTTTGACGTCCATTTGCCATATCTTATAATCATAGTATGCGGCAATTGCTAACATGATTCACACGGACTTCAGCTTCGCCACGGCAGAGAATGTCACATCATAGTCAATCCCTTGAACTTGTCGATAACCCTTAGCGACAAGTTGAGCTTTATATATGGTAACATTACCATCCGTGTCCATCTTCTTCTTAAAGATCCATTTGTTTTCTATCGCTCGCCGATCATCGGGCAAGTCTGTCAAAGTCCACACTTTGTTTTCATACATGGATCCTATCTCGGATTGCATGGCTTCAAGCCATTTGTTGGAATCTGGGCCCGCCATTGCTTCTTCATAGTTCGAAGGTTCACCGTTGTATAACAACATGATTTCCAAAACAGGGTTGCCGTACCATTCTGGTGCGGAACATGTCTTTGTGGACCTTCAAATTTCAGTAGGAGCTTGATCCGAAGTATCTTGATCATCATCATTAACCTCCTCTCTTGTCGGTGCAGGCACCACAGGAACATCTTCCTGAGTTGCGCTACTTACCGTTTCAAGAGGTACTACTTCATCAAGCTCTACTTTCCTCCCACTTAATTCTTTCGAGAGAAACTCTTTCTCTAGAAAGGACCCATTCTTGGCAACAAAGATCTTGCCCTTGGATCCTAAGTAGAAGGTATACCCAATGGTTTCCTTAGGGTATCCTATGAAGACGCATTTTTCCGACTTGGGTTCGAGCTTCTCAAGTTGAAGTTTCTTGACATAAGCATCGCATCCCCAAACTTTTAGAAATGACAGCTTAGATTTCTTCCCAAACCATAATTCATACGGTGTCATCTCAACGGATTTAGACGGTGCCCTATTTAAAGTGAATGTAGCTGTCTCTAGAGCGTATCCCCAAAATGATAGCGGTAAATCAGTAAGTGACATCATGGATCGCACCATATCCAATAGAGTGCGATTACAAGGTTCGGACACACCATTTCCCTGAGGTGTTCCAGGCGGCGTCAGTTGTGAAACGATTCCACATTTCCTTAAGTGCGTACCAAATTCGTGACTTAAATATTCTCCCCACGATCTGATCGTAAGAACTTTATCTTTTGGTCACGTTGATTCTCTACCTCATTCTGAAATTCCTTAAACTTTTCAAAGGTCTCAGACTTGTGTTTCATCAAGTAGACATACCCATATCTACTTAAGTCATCAGTGAGAGTGAGAACATAACGATATCCTCCACGAGCCTCAACGCTCATTGGACCGCACACATCAGTATGTATGATTTCCAATAAGTTGGTTGCTCGCTCCATTGTTCCGGAGAACGGAGTCTTGGTCATTTTGCCCATGAGGCATGGCTCGCATGTGTCGAACGATTCATAATCTAGAGACTCTAAAAGTCCATCAGCATGGAGCTTCTTCATGCGCTTGACACCAATGTGACCAAGGTGGCAGTGCCACAAGTATGTGGGACTATCGTTATCAACTTTACATCTTTTGGTATTCACACTGTGAATATGTGTAACATTACGCTTGAGATTCATCAAGAATAAACCATTCACCAGCGGGGCATGACCATAAAACATATCACTCATATAAATAGAACAACCATTATTCTCGGATTTAAATGAGTAGCCATCTCGAATTAAACAAGAACCTGATACAATGTTCATGCTCAAAGCTGGTACTAAATAACAATTTATGAGGTTTAAAACTAATCCCGTAGGTAAATGTAGAGGTAGCGTGCCGACGGCGATCACATCGACCTTGGAACCATTCCCGACGCGCATCGTCACCTCGTCCTTCGCCAGTCTCCGCTTATTCCGCAGCTCCTGCTTTGAGTTACAAATATGAGCAACCGCACCGGTATCAAATACCCAGGAGCTACTACGAGCACTGGTAAGGTACACATCAATTACATGTATATCACATATACCTTTGGTTTTGCCGGCCTTCTTGTCCGCTAAGTACTTGGGGCAGTTCCGCATCCAGTGACCACTTCCCTTGCAATAAAAGCACTCAGTCTCAGGCTTGGGTCCATTGTTTGTCTTCTTCCCGGTAACTGACTTACCGGGCACGACAACTCCCTTGCCGTCCTTCTTGAAGTTCTTCTTACCCTTGCCTTTCTTCAACTTGGTGGTTTTATTCACCATCAACACTTGATGTTCCTTTTTGATCTCTACATCTGCTGATTTCAGCATTGAATATACCTCAGGAATGGTCTTTTCCATCCCCTGCATATTGAAGTTCATCACAAAGCTCTTGTAGCTTGGTGGGAGCGACTGGAGGATTCTGTCAATGACCGCATCATCCGGGAGATTAACTCCCAGCTAAGACAAGCGGTTGTGCAACCCAGACATCTTGAGTATGTGCTCACTAACAGAACCATTTTCCTCCATCTTACAGCTGAAGAACTTGGCGGAGACTTCATATCTCTCGACCCGGGCATGAGCTTGGAAAACCATTTTCAGCTCTTCGAACATCTCGTATGCTCCATGTTGCTCAAAACGCTTTTGGAGCCCTGGTTCTAAGCTGTAAAGCATGCCGCACTGAACAAGGGAGTAATCATCAGCACGAGACTGCCAAGCGTTCATAACGTCTTGGTTCTCTGGGATGGGTGCTTCACCTAGCGGTCCTTCTAGGACATATGCTTTCTTGGAAGCTATGAGGATGATCCTCAGGTTCCGGACCCAGTCCGTATAGTTGCTGCCATCATCTTTTAGCTTGGTTTTCTCTAGGAACGCATTGAAGTTGAGGTTGACATGAGCGTTGGCCATTTGATCTACAAGACATTTTGCAAAGGTTTTTAGACTAAGTTCATGATAATTAAGTTCATCTAATCAAATTATTTAATGAACTCCCACTCAGATTAGACATCCCTCTAGTCATCTAAGTGATATATGATCCAACTCAACTAGACCGTGTCCGATCATCACGTGAGACGGACTAGTCATCATCGGTGAACATCTCCATGTTGATCATATCTTCCATACGACTCATGTTCGACCTTTCGGTCTCGTGTGTTCCGAGGCCATGTTTGTACATGCTAGGCTCGTCAAGTCAACCTAAGTGTTTTGCATGTGTAAATCTGTCTTACACCCTTTGTATGTGAACGTTAGAATCTATCACACCCGATCATCACGTGGTGCTTCGAAACAACGAACTTTCGCAATGGCGCACAGTTAGGGGGAACACTTTCTTGAAATTATTATAAGGGATCATCATATTTACTACCGTCGTACTAAGCAAATAAGATGTAAAACATGATAAACGTCGCATGCAATCAAATAGTGACATGATATGGCCAATATCATATTGCTCCTTTGATCTCCATCTTCGGGGCGCCATGATCATCTTCGTCACTGGCATGACACCATGATCTCCATCATCGTGTCTTCATGAAGTTGTCACGCCAACGATTACTTCTACTTCTATGGCTAACACGTTTAGCAATAAAGTAAAATAATTTACATGGCGTTCTTCAATGACACGCAGGTCATACAAAAATAAAGATAACTCCTATGGCTCCTGCCGGTTGTCATACTCATCGACATGCAAGTCGTGATTCCTATTACAAGAACATGATCATCTCATACATCACATATATCATTCATCACATCCTTTGGCCATATCACATCACAAAACACTTGCTGCAAAAATAAGTTAGACGTCCTCTAATTGTTGTTGCAAGTTTTTTTTACGTGGCTACTATAGGTGTTCTAGCAAGAACGTTTCTTACCTACGTAAAACCACAATGTGATATGCCAATTACTATTTACCCGTCATAAGGACCCTTTTCATCGAATCCGCTCCAACTAAAGTGGGAGAGACAGACACCCGCTAGCAACCTTATGCAACTAGTGCATGTCAGCCGGTGGAACCTATCTCACGTAAGCGTACGTGTAAGGTCGGTCTGGGCCGCTTCATCCCACGATGCCGCCGAAGCAAGATAAGACTAGTAGTGGCAAGAAAATTGGCAACATCTACGCCCACAACTGCTTTGTGTTCTACTCGTGCATAGTAACTACGCATAGACCTAGCTCTGATATCACTATTGGGGAACGTTGCATAAAATAAAAAAATTCCTACGTTCACCAAGATCAATCTATGGAGTCATCTAGCAACGAGAGAGGGGAGTGCATCTACATACCCTTGTAGATCGCGTGCGGATGCGTTCAAGAGAACGGGGTTGAGGGAGTCATACTCGTCGTGATCCAAATCACCGGAGATCCTAGTGCCGAACGGACGGCACCTCCGCGTTCAACAAATGTACGGTTGGGAAGACGTCTCCTCCTTCTCGATCCAGCAAGGGGGAAGGAGAGGTTGATGAATATCCAGCAGCACGACGGCGTGGTGGTGGATGCAGCAGCGATCACGGCAGGGCTTCGCCAAGCTTCTGCGAGAGGGAGAGGTGTTGCAGGGGAGAGGGAGGCGCCAAGACTTGGGGTGCGGCTACCCTCCCTCCCCCCTCCTTTATATAGGCCCCCTGGGGGGCGCCGGCCCTAGGAGATGCAATCTCCAAGGGGGGGCGGCGGCCAAGGGGGTGGCTTGCCCCCCAAGGCAAGTGGAGGCACCCCCCCCACCCTAGGGTTTCCAACCCTAGGCACATGGGGGGGCAAGGGGAGCGCACCAGCCCACCAGGGGCTGGTTCCCCTCCCCACTTCAGCCCACGGGGCCCTCCGGGATAGGTGGCCCCACCCGGTGGACCCCCGGGACCCTTCCGGTGGTCCCGGTACAATACCGGTGACTCCCGAAACTTTCCCGATGGCCGAAACTGCACTTCCTATATATAATTCTTCACCTCCGGACGATTCCGGAACTTCTCGTGATGTCCGGGATCTCATCCGGGACTCCGAACAACTTTCAGGTTACTGCATACTCATATCTCTACAACCCTAGCGTCACCGAACCTTAAGTGTGTAGACCCTACGGGTTCGGGAGACATGCAGACATGACCGAGACGCCTCTCCGGTCAATAACCAACAGTGGGATCTGGATACCCATGTTGGCTCCCACATGCTCCTCGATGATCTCATCGGATGAACCACGATGTCGAGGATTCAATCAATCCCGTATAAAATTCCCTTTGTCAATCGGTACGTTACTTGCCCGAGACTCGATCGTCGGTATCCCAATACCTCGTTCAATCTTGTTACCGGCAAGTCACTTTACTCATACCGTAATGCATGATCCCGTGACCAGACACTTGGTCACATTGAGCTCATTATGATGATGTATTACCAAGTGGTCCCAGAGATACCTCTCCGTCATACGGAGTGACAAATCCCAGTCTCGATTCGTGCCAACCTAACAGACACTTTCGGAGATACCCGTAGTGCACCTTTATAGTCACCCAGTTACGTTGTGACGTTTGGCACACCCAAAGCACTCCTACGGTATCCGGGAGTTGCACAATCTCATGGTCTAAGGAGATGATACTTGACATTTGGAAAAGCTCTAGCGAAACGAACTACATGAGCTTTGTGCTATGCTTAGGATTGGGTCTTGTCCATCACATTATTCTCCTAATGATGTGATCCCGTCATCAATGACAATCAATGTCCATAGTCAGGAAACCATGACTATTTGTTGATCAACGAGCTAGTCAACTAGAGGCTCACTAGGGACTTGTTGTGGTCTATGTATTCACACATGTATTACGATTTCCGGATAATACAATTATAGCATGAACAATAGACAATTATCATGAACAAAGAAATATAATAATAACCATTTTATTATTACCTCTAGGGCATATTTCCAACAGTCTCCCACTTGCACTAGAGTCAATAATCTAGTTACATTGTAATGTATCGAACACCCATTGCGTTCTGGTGTTGATCATGTTTTGCTCTAGGGAGAGGTTTAGTCAATGGATCTGCTACATTCAGATCCGCATGTACTTCACAAATATCTATGTCTCCATCTTGAACATTTTCACGAATGGAGTTGAAGAGACGCTTGATGTGCCTGGTCTTCTTGTGAAACCTGGGCTCCTTGGCAAGTGCAATAGCTCCAGTGTTGTCACAGAAGAGTGTGATCGGCCCCGACGCATTGGGTATGACTCCTAGGTCGGTGATGAACTCCTTCACCCAGATTGCTTCATGTGCTGCCTCCGAGGCTACCATGTACTCCGCTTCACATGTATATCCCGCCACGATGCTCTGCTTGCAACTGCACCAGCTTACTGCCCCACCATTCAAAATATACACGTATCCGGTTTGTGACTTAGAGTCATCCAGATCTGTGTCGAAGCTAGCGTCGATGTAACCCTTTACGACGAGCTCTTCGTCACCTCCATATACGAGAAACATATCCTTAGTCCTTTTCAGGTACTTAATGATGTTCTTGACCGCTGTCCAGTGTTCCATGCCGGGATTACTTTGGTACCTTCCTACCAAACTTACAGCAAGGTTTATATCAGGTCTAGTACAGGTCATGGCATACATGATAGACCCTATGGCTGAGGCATAGGGGACGACACTCCTCTTTTCTCTATCTTCTGCCGTGGTCGGGCATTGAGCCGAGCTCAATTTCACACCTTGCAACACAGTCAAGAACCCCTTCTTGGACTGATCCATATTGAACTTCTTCAATACATTATCAAGGTATGTGCTTTGTGAAAGACCTATGAGGCGTCTCGATCTATCTCTATAGATCTTGATGCCTAATATGTAAGCAGCTTCTCGAAGGTCCTTCATTGAAAAACACTTATTCAAGTAGGCCTTAATGCTGTCCAAAAGTTCTATATCATTTCCCATCAAAAGTATGTCATCCACATATAATATGAGAAATTCTACAGAGCTCCCACTCACTTTCTTGTAAACGCAGGCTTCTCCATAAGTCTGCATAAACCCAAACGCTTTGATCATCTCATTAATGCGAATGTTCTAACTCTGAGATGCTTGCACCAGCCCATAGATGGAGCGCTGGAGCTTGCATACCTTGTTAGCATTCTTAGGGTCGACAAAACCTTCCGGCTGCATCATATACAGTTATTCCTTAAGGTGACCGTTAAGGACTGCCGTTTTGACGTCCATTTGCCATATCTTATAATCATAGTATGCGGCAATTGCTAACATGATTCACACGGACTTCAGCTTCGCCACGGCAGAGAATGTCTCATCGTAGTCAATCCCTTGAACTTGTCAATAACCCTTAGCGACAAGTTGAGCTTTATATATGGTAACATTACCATCCGTGTCCATCTTCTTCTTAAAGATCCATTTGTCTTCTATCGCTCGCCGATCATCGGGCAAGTCTGTCAAAGTCCACACTTTGTTTTCATACATGGATCCTATCTCGGATTGCATGGCTTCAAGCCATTTGTTGGAATCTGGGCCCGCCATTGCTTCTTCATAGTTCGAAGGTTCACCGTTGTATAACAACATGATTTCCAAAACAGGGTTGCCGTACCATTCTGGTGCGGAACATGTCCTTGTGGACCTTCGAAGTTCAGTAGGAGCTTGATCCGAAGTATCTTGATCATCATCATTAACCTCCTCTCTTGTCGGTGCAGGCACCACAGGAACATCTTCCTGAGTTGCGCTACTTACCGTTTCAAGAGGTAGTACTTCATCAAGCTCTACTTTCCTCCCACTTAATTCTTTCGAGAGAAACTCTTTCTCCAGAAAGGACCCATTCTTGGCAACAAAGATCTTTCCCTCGGATCGTAAGTAGAAGGTATACCCAATGGTTTCCTTAGGGTATCCTATGAAGACGCATTTTTCCGACTTGGGTTCGAGCTTCTCAAGTTGAAGTTTCTTGACATAAGCATCGCATCCCCAAACTTTTAGAAACGACAGCTTAGATTTCTTCCCAAACCATAATTCATACGGTGTCATCTCAACGGATTTAGACGGTGCCCTATTTAAAGTGAATGTAGCTGTCTCTAGAGTGTATCCCCAAAGTGATAGCGGTAAATCAGTAAGTGACATCTTGGATCGCACCATATCCAATAGAGTGCGATTACGACGTTCGGACACACCATTTCGCTGAGGTGTTCCAGGCGGCGTCAGTTGTGAAACGATTCCACATTTCCTTAAGTGCGTACCAAATTCGTGACTTAAATATTCTCCCCACGATCTGATCGTAAGAACTTTATCTTTTGGTCACGTTGATTCTCTACCTCATTCTGAAATTCCTTAAACTTTTCAAAGGTCTCAGACTTGTGTTTCATCAAGTAGACATACCCATATCTACTTAAGTCATCAGTGAGAGTGAGAACATAACGATATCATCCACGAGCCTCAACGCTCATTGGACCGCACACATCAGTATGTATGATTTCCAATAAGTTGGTTGCTCGCTCCATTGTTCCGGAGAACGGAGTCTTGGTCATTTTGCCCATGAGGCATGGCTCGCATGTGTCAAACGATTCATAATCTAGAGACTCTAAAAGTCCATCAGCATGGAGCTTCTTCATGCGCTTGACACCAATGTGACCAAGGCGGCAGTGCCACAAGTATGTGGGACTATCGTTATCAACTTTACATCTTTTGGTATTCACACTGTGAATATGTGTAACATTACGCTCGAGATTCATCAAGAATAAACCATTCACCAGTGGGGCATGACCATAAAACATATCACTCATATAAATAGAACAACCATTATTCTCGGATTTAAATGAGTAGCCATCTCGAATTAAACAAGAA
Source organism: Triticum timopheevii (assembly GCA_963921465.1). NCBI lineage: Eukaryota > Viridiplantae > Streptophyta > Magnoliopsida > Poales > Poaceae > Triticum > Triticum timopheevii. The sequence continues at coordinate 185,849,845 of OY997266.1, read as the reverse complement.
CCTGATACAATGTTCATGCTTAAAGCTGGTACTAAATAACAATTATTGAGGTTTAAAACTAATCCCGTAGGTAAATGTAGAGGTAGCATGCCGACGGCGATCACATCGACCTTGGAACCATTCCCGACGCGCATCATCACCTCGTCCTTCGCCAGTCTCCGCTTATTCCGCAGCACCTGCTTGGAGTTACAAATATGAGCAACCGCACCGGTATCAAATACCCAGGAGCTACTACGAGCACTGGTAAGGTACACATCAATTACATGTATATCACATATACCTTTGGTTTTGCCGGCCTTCTTGTCCGCTAAGTACTTGGGGCAGTTCCGCATCCAGTGACCACTTCCCTTGCAATAAAAGCACTCAGTCTCAGGCTTGGGTCCATTGTTTGTCTTCTTCCCGGCAACTGACTTACCGGGCACGACAACTCCCTTGCCGTCCTTCTTGAAGTTCTTCTTACCCTTGCCTTTCTTCAACTTGGTGGTTTTATTCACCATCAACACTTGATGTTCCTTTTTGATCTCTACCTCTGCTGATTTCAGCATTGAATATACCTCAGGAATGGTCTTTTCCATCCCCTGCATATTGAAGTTCATCACAAAGCTCTTGTAGCTTGGTGGGAGCGACTGGAGGATTCTGTCAATGACCGCATCATCCGGGAGATTAACTCCCAACTAAGTCAAGCGGTTGTGCAACCCAGACATCTTGAGTATGTGCTCACTAACAGAACTATTTTCCTCCATCTTACAGCTGAAGAACTTGGCGGAGACTTCATATCTCTCGACCCGGGCATGAGCTTGGAAAACCATTTTCAGCTCTTCGAACATCTCATATGCTCCCTGTTGCTCAAAACGCTTTTGGAGCCCTGGTTCTAAGCTGTAAAGCATGCCGCACTGAACGAGGGAGTAATCATCAGCACGAGACTGCCAAGCGTTCATAACGTCTTGGTTCTCTGGGATGGGTGCTTCACCTAGCGGTCCTTCTAGGACATATGCTTTCTTGGAAGCTATGAGGATGATCCTCAGGTTCCGGACCCAGTCCGTATAGTTGCTGCCATCATCTTTCAGCTTGGTTTTCTCTAGGAACGCGTTGAAGTTGAGGTTGACATGAGCGTTGGCCATTTGATCTACAAGACATTTTGCAAAGGTTTTTAGACTAAGTTCATGATAATTAAGTTCATCTAATCAAATTATTTAATGAACTCCCACTCAGATTAGACATCCCTCTAGTCATCTAAGTGATATATGATCCAACTCAACTAGACCGTGTCCGATCATCACGTGAGACGGACTAGTCATCATCGGTGAACATCTCCATGTTGATCATATCTTCCATACGACTCATGTTCGACCTTTCGGTCTCGTGTGTTCCGAGGCCATGTCTGTACATGCTAGGCTCGTCAAGTCAACCTAAGTGTTTTGCATGTGTAAATCTGTCTTACACCCTTTGTATGTGAACGTTAGGATCTATCACACCCGATCATCACGTGGTGCTTCGAAACAACGAACTTTCGCAATGGCGCACAGTTAGGGGGAACACTTTCTTGAAATTATTATAAGGGATCATCATATTTACTACCGTCGTACTAAGCAAATAAGATGTAAAACATGATAAACGTCGCATGCAATCAAATTGCTCCTTTGATCTCCATCTTCGGGGCGCCATGATCATCTTCGTCACTGGCATGACACCATGATCTCCATCATCATGATCTCCATCATCGTGTCTTCATGAAGTTGTCACACCAACGACTACTTCTATTTCTATGGCTAACGCGTTTAGCAATAAAGTAAAGTAATTTACATGGCGTTCTTCAATGACACGCAGGTCATACAAAAATAAAGACAACTCCTATGGCTCCTGCCGGTTGTCATACTCATCGACATGCAAGTCGTGATTCCTATTACAAGAACATGATCATCTCATACATCACATATATCATTCATCACATCCTTTGGCCATATCACATCACAAAACACTTGCTGCAAAAACAAGTAAGACGTCCTCTAATTGTTGTTGCAAGTTTTTTTTACGTGGCTACTGTAGGTGTTCTAGCAAGAACGTTTCTTACCTACGTAAAACCACAACGTGATATGCCAATTACTATTTACCCGTCATAAGGACCCTTTTCATCGAATCCGCTCCAACTAAAGTGGGAGAGACAGACACCCGCTAGCCACCTTATGCAACTAGTGCATGTCAGCCGGTGGAACCTATCTCACGTAAGCGTACGTGTAAGGTCGGTCCGGGCCGCTTCATCCCACGATGCCGCCGAAGCAAGATAAGACTAGTAGTGGCAAGAAAATTGGCAACATCTACGCCCACAACTGCTTTGTGTTCTACTCGTGCATAGTAACTACGCATAGACCTAGCTCTGATATCACTATTGGGGAACATTGCATAAATTAAAAAATTTCCTACGTTCACCAAGATCAATCTATGGAGTCATCTAGCAACGAGAGAGGGGAGTGCATCTACATACCCTTGTAGATCGCGTGCGGAAGCATTCAAGAGAACGGGGTTGAGAGAGTTGTACTCGTCGTGATCCAAATCACCGGAGATCCTAGCGCCGAACGGACGGCACCTCCGCGTTCAACACATGTACGGTTGGGAAGACGTCTCCTCCTTCTTGATCCAGCAAGGGGGAAGGAGAGGTTGATGAAGATCCAGCAGCACGACGGCGTGGTGGTGGATGGAGCAGCGATCACGGCAGGGCTTCGCCAAGCTTCTGCGAGAGGGAGAGGTGTTGCAGGGGAGAGGGAGGCGCCAAGACTTGGGGTGTGGCTGCCCTCCCTCCCCCCTCCTTTATATAGGCCCCTTGGGGGGCGCCGGCCCTAGGAGATGCAATCTCCAAGGGGGTGGCGGCCAAGGGGGTGGCTTGCCCCCCAAGGCAAGTGGAGGCGCCCCCCCCCCCACCCTAGGGTTTCTATCCCTAGGCGTAGGGGGGCCAAGGGGGGCGCACCAGCCCACTAGGGGATGGTTCCCCTCCCCACTTCAGCTCACGGGGCCCTCCGAGATAGGTGGCCCCACTCGGTGGACCCCCGGGACCCTTCCGGTGGTCCCGGTACAATACCGGTGACCCCCAAAACTTTCCCGATGGCCGAAACTGCACTTCCTATATATAATTCTTCACCTCCGGACCATTCCGGAACTCCTCATGACGTCCGGGATCTCATCCGGGACTCCGAAGAACTTTCGGGTTACTGCATACTCATATCTCTACAACCCTAGCGTCACCGAACCTTAAGTATGTAGACCCTACGGGTTCGGGAGACATGCAGACATGACCGAGACGCCTCTCCGGTCAATAACCAACAGTGGGATCTGGATACCCATGTTGGCTCCCACATGCTCCTCTATGATCTCATCGGATGAACCACGATGTCGAGGATTCAATTAATCCCGTATACAATTCCCTTTGTCAATCGGTACGTTACTTGCCCGAGACTCGATCGTCGGTATCCCAATACCTCGTTCAATCTCGTTACCGGCAAGTCACTTTACTCGTACCGTAATGCATGATCCCGTGACCAGACACTTGTTCACATTGAGCTCATTTTGATGATGCATTATCGAGTGGGCCCAGAGATACCTCTCCATCATACGGAGTGACAAATCCGAGTCTCGATTCGTGCCAACCCAACAGACACTTTCGGGGATACCCGTAGTGCACCTTTATAGTCACCCAGTTACGTTGTGACGTTTGGCACACCCAAAGCACTCCTACGGTATCTGGGAGTTGCACAATCTCATGGTCTAAGGAGATGATACTTGACATTTGGAAAAGCTCTAGCGAAACAAAGTACACGATCTTTGTGCTATGCTTAGGATTGGGTCTTGTCCATCACATCATTCTCCTAATGATGTGATCCCGTTATCAATGACATCCAATGTCCATAGTCAGGAAACCATGACTATCTGTTGATCAACGAGCTAGTCAACTAGAGGCTCACTAGGGACTTGTTGTGGTCTATGTATTCACACATGTATTATGATTTCCGGATAATACAATTATAGCATGAACAGTAGACAATTATCATGAAGAAAGAAATATAATAATAACCATTTTATTATTGCCTCTAGGGCATATTTCCAACAAACCGGCGGGTGCCTGTCTCTCTCACTTTAGTTGAACCGAGTGTGGCTACGCCCGGTCCTTGCGAAGGTTAAAACAGCACCAACTTGACAAACTATCGTTGTGGTTTTGATGCGTAGGTAAGAACGGTTCTTGATAAGCCCGTAGCAGCCACGTAAAATTTGCAACAACAAAGTAGAGGACGTCTAACTTGTTTTTGCAGGGCATGTTGTGATGTGATATGGTCAAGACGTGATGCTATATTTTATTGTATGAGATGATCATGTTTTGTAACCGAAGTTATCGGCAACTGGCAGGAGCCATATGGTTGTCGCTTTATTGTATGAAATGCAAACGCCCTGTAGTTGCTTTACTTTATCACTAAGCGGTAGCGATAGTCGTAGAAGCAATAGATGGCGTAAACGACAATGATGCTACGATGGAGATCAAGGTGTCACGCCGGTGACGATGGTGATCACGACGGTGCTTCGGAGATGGAGATCACAAGCACAAGATGATGATGGCCATATCATATCACTTATATTGATTGCATGTGATGTTTATCCTTTATGCATCTTATCTTGCTTTGATTGACGGTAGCATTTTAAGATGATCTCTCACTAATTATCAAGAAGTGTTCTCCCTGAGTATGCACCGTTGCGAAAGTTCTTCGTGCTGAGACACCACGTGACGATCGGGTGTGATAGGCTCTACGTTCGAATACAACGGGTGCAAAACAGTTGCACACGCGGAATACTCAAGTTAAACTTGACGAGCCTAGCATATACAGATATGGCCACGGAACACGGAGACCGAAAGGTTAAATGTGAATCATATAGTAGATATGATCAACATAGTGATGTTCACCATTGAAACTACTCCAACTCACGTGATGATCGGACATGGTTTAGTTGATTTGGATCACGTGATCACTTAGATGACTAGAGAGATGTCTGTCTAAGTGGGAGTTCTTAAGTAATATGATTAATTGAACTTGAATTTATCATGAACTTCGTACCTGATAGTATTTTGCTTGTCTTTTGTTGTAGATAGATGGCTCGTGTTGTTGTTCCGTTGAATTTTAATGTGTTTCTTGAGAAAGCTAAGTTGAAAGATGATGGTAGCAATTACACGGACTGGGTCCGTAACTTGAGGATTATCCTCATTGCTGCACAGAAGAATTACGTCTTGGAAGCACCGCTGGGTGCCAGGCCTGCTGCAGATGCAACTGATGACGTTAAGAACATCTGGCAGAGCAAAGCTGATGACTACTCGATAGTTCAGTGTGCCATGCTTTACGGCTTAGAACCGGGGCTTCAACGACGTTTTGAACGTCATGGAGCATATGAGATGTTCCAGGAGTTGAAGTTAATATTTCAAGCAAATGCCCGGATTGAGAGATATGAAGTCTCCAATAAGTTCTACAGCTGTAAGATGGAGGAGAATAGTTCTGTCAATGAACATATACTCAAAATGTCTGGGTATAATAATCACTTGATTCAACTAGGAGTTAATATTCCTGATGATAGTGCCATTGACAGAATTCTTCAATCACTGCCACCAAGCTACAAGAGCTTCGTGATGAACTATGATATGCAAGGGATGGACAAGATTATTCCCGAGCTCTTCACAATGCTGAAGGCTGCGGAGGTAGAAATCAAGAAGGAGCATCAAGTGTTGATGGTCAATAAGACCACCAGTTTCAAGAAAAAGGGCAAAGAGAAGAAGGGGAACTTCAAGAAGAACAGCAAACAAGTTGCTGCTCAAGAGAAGAAACCCAAGTATGGACCTAAGCCTGAGACTGAGTGCTTCTACTACAAGCAGACTAGACACTGGAAGCGGAACTGCCCCAAGTATTTGGCGGATAAGAAGGATGGCAAGGTAAACAAAGGTATATGTGATATACATGTTATTGATGTGTACCTTACTAATGCTCGCAGTAGCACCTGGGTATTTGATACTGGTTCTATTGCTAATATTTGCAACTCGAAACAGGGACTACGGATTAAGCGAAGATTGGCTAAGGATGAGGTGACGATGCGCATGGGAAATGGTTCCAAAGTCGATGTGATCGCGGTCGGCACGCTACCTCTACATCTACCATCGGGATTAGTTTTAGACCTGAATAATTGTTATTTGGTGCCAGCGTTAAGCATGAACATTATATCTGGATCTTGTTTGATGCGAGACGGTTCTTCATTTAAATCAGAGAATAATGGTTGTTCTATTTATATGAGTAATATCTTTTATGGTCATGCACCCTTGAAGAATGGTCTATTTTTGTTAAATCTCGATAGTAGTGATACACATATTCATAATGTTGAAGCCAAAACATGCAGAGTTGATAATGATAGTGAAACTTATTTGTGGCACTGCCGTTTGGGTCATATTGGTGTAAAGCGCATGAAGAAACTCCATACTGATGGACTTCTGGAATCACTTGATTATGAATCACTTGGTACTTGCGAACCGTGCCTCTTGGGCAAGATGACTAAAACGCCGTTCTCCGGAACTATGGAGCGAGCAACTGATTTGTTGGAAATCATACATACTAATGTATGTGGTCCAATGAATATTGAGGCTCGCGGCGGGTATCGTTATTTTCTCACCTTCAGAGATGATTTGAGCAGATATGGGTATATCTACTGAATAAACACAAGTCTGAAACATTTGAAAAGTTCAAAGAATTTCAGAGTGAAGTGGAAAATCATCGTAACAAGAAAATAAAATTTCTAGGATCTGATCGTAGAGGAGAATATTTGAGTTACGAGTTTGGTTTACATTAGAAGCAATGTGGAATAGTTTCGCAACTCACACCACCTGGAACACCACAACGAAATGGTGTGTCTGAACGTCGTAATCGTACTTTACTAGATATGGTGCGATCTATGATGTCTCTTACTGATTTACCGCTATCGTTTTGGGGTTATGTTTTAGAGACAGCCGCATTAACGTTAAATAGGGCACCATCAAAATCCGTTGAGACGACGCCTTATGAACTGTGGTTTGGCAAGAAACCAAAGTTGTCGTTTCTTAAAGTTTGGGGCTGCGATGCTTATGTGAAGAAACTTCAACCAGATAAGCTCGAACCCAAATCGGAGAAATGTGTCTTCATAGGATACCCAAAAGTGACTATTGGGTACACCTTCTATCACATATCTGAGGGCAAGATTTTTGTTGCTAAATTCGGATCCTTTCTAGAGAAGGAGTTTCTCTCAAAAGAAGTGAGTGGGAGGAAAGTAGAACTTGATGAGGTAACTGTACCTGCTCCCTTATTGGAAAGTAGTTCATCACAAGAACCGGTTCCTGTGACAACTACACCAATCAGTGAGGAAGCTAATGATATTGATCATGAAACTTCAGATCAAGTTACTACCAAACCTCGTAGGTCTACCAGAGTAAGCTCCGCACCAGAGTGGTACGGTAATCCTATTCTGGAAGTCATGTTACTTGACCATGGCGAACCTATGAACTATGAGGAAGCGATGATGAGCCCAGATTCCGCAAAATGGCTTGAGGCCATGAAATCTGAGATGGGATCCATGTATGAGAACAAAGTATGGACTTTGGTTGACTTTCCCAATGATCGTCAAGCCATCGAGAATAAATGGATCTTCAAGAAGAAGACTGACGCTGATGGTAATATAACTATCTACAAAGCTCGACTTGTTGAGAAAGGTTTTCGACAAGTTCAAGGGGTTGACTACGATGAGACTTTCTCACCCGTAGTGATGCTTAAGTCTGTCCGAATCATGTTAGCAATTGCCGCATTTTATGATCATGAAATTTGGCAAATGGATGTCAAAACTGCATTCCTGAATGGTTTTCTGGAAGAAGAGTTGTATATGATGCAGCCGGAAGGTTTTGTCGATCCAAAAGGTGCTAACAAAGTGTGCAAGCTCCAGCGATCCATTTATGGACTGGTGCAAGCATCTCGGAGTTGGAATAAACGCTTTGATAGTGTGATCAAAGTATATGGTTTTATACACACTTTTGGAGAAGCCTGTATTTACAAGAAAGTGAGTGGGAGCTCTGTATCATTTCTGATATTATATGTAGATGACATATTGTTAATTGGAAATGATATAGAATTTCTGGATAGCATAAAGGGATACTTGAATAAAAGTTTTTCGATGAAAGACCTCGGTGAAGCTGCTTACATATTGGGCATCAAGATCTGTAGAGATAGATCAAGACGCTTGATTGGACTTTCACAAAGCACATACCTTGATAAAGTTTTGAAAAATTCAAAATGGATCAGGCAAAGAAAGGATTCTTGCCTGTATTACAACGTGTGAAGTTGAGTCAGACTCAATGCTCGACCACAGCAGAAGATAGAGAGAAAATGAAAGATGTTCCCTATGCTTTAGCCATAGGCTCTATCATGTAAGCAATGTTGTGTACCAGACCTGATGTATGCTTAGCAATAAGTTTGGCAGGGAGGTACCAAAGTAATCCAGGAGTGGACCACTGGACAGCGGTCAAGAATATCCTGAAATACCTGAAAAGGACTAAGGATATGTTTCTCATTTATGGAGGTGACAAAGAGCTAGTCGTAAATGGTTACGTCGATGCAAGCATTGACACTGATCCGGACGATTCTAAATCGCAAACCGGATACGTGTTTATATTGAACGGTGGAGCTATCAGTTGGTGCAGTTCTAAACAAAGCGTCGTGGCAGGATCTACATGTGAAGCGGAGTACATAGCTGCTTCGGAAGCAGCAAATGAAGGAGTCTGGATGAAAGAGTTCATTTCCGATCTAGCTGTCATACCTAGTGCATCGGGACCAATGAAGATCTTCTGTGACAATACTGGTGCAATTGCCTTGGCAAAGGAATCCAGATTTCACAAGAGGACCAAGCACATCAAGAGACGCTTCAATTCCATCCGGGACCAAGTCCAGGTGGGAGACATAGATATTTGCAAGATACATACGGATCTGAATGTTTCAGACCCGTTGACTAAGCCTCCTCCACAAGCAAAACATGATCAGCACCGAGACTCCATGGGTGTTAGAATCATTACTGTGTAATCTAGATTATTGACTCTAGTGCAAGTGGGAGACTGAAGGAAATATGCCCTAGAGGCAACAATAAAGTTATTATTTATTTCCTCATATCATGATAAATGTTTATTATTCATGCTATAATTGTATTAACCGGAAACATGATACATGTGTGAATACATAGACAAACTTAATGTCACTAGTATGCCTCTACTGGACTAGCTCATTAATCAAAGATGGTTATGTTTCCTAACCATAGACATATGTTCTCATTTGATTAACGGGATCACATCATTAGGAGAATGATGTGATTGACTTGACCCATTCCGTTAGCTTAACACTTGATCGTTTAGTATGTTGCTATTGCTTTCTTCATGACTTATACAAGTTCCTATAACTATGAGATTATGCAACTCCCGTTTACCGGAGGAACACTTTGTGTGCTACCAAACGTCACAACATAATTGGGTGATTATAAAGGAGCTCTACAAGTGTCTCCAAAGGTACATGTTGAGTTGGCGTATTTCGAGATTAGGTTTTGTCACTCCGATTGTCGGAGAGGTATCTCTGGGCCCTCTCGGTAATGCACATCACTATAAGCCTTGCAAGAAATGTAGCTAATGATTTAGTTACAGAATGATGCATTACGTAACAAGTAAAGAGACTTGCCGGTAACGAGATTGAACTAGGTATTGGATACCGATGATCGAATCTCGGGCAAGTAACATACCGATGACAAAGGGAACAACGTATGTTGTTATGCGGTTTGACCGATAAAGATCTTCGTAGAATATGTAGGAGCCAATATGAGCATCTAGGTTCCGCTATTGGTTATTGACCGGAAAAAGTTCTAGGTCATGTCTACATAGTTCTTGAAACCGTAGGGTCCGTACGCTTAAGGTTTCGATGACAGTTATATTATGAGTTTATGAGTTTTTATGTACCGAAGTTTGTTCGGAGTCCCGGATGAGATTACAGACATGACGAGGAGTTTCAAAATGGTCGAGACATGAAGATTGATATATTGGAAGCCTATATTTGGATATCGGAAGTGTTCCGGGTGAAATCGGGATTTTACCGGAGTACCGGGAGGTTACAGAACCCCCCGGGGGCTTAATGGGCCTACATGGGCCCTAGTGCAGAGGAGGCAAGGGCTAGGCCATGCGCCCCTCCCCCCTAGTCCGAATAGGACAAGGAGAGGGGGGCGGCGCCCCTCCTTTCCTTCCTCTCTCCCTCCTCCTTCCCCCCTTGTCCTATTCCAACTAGGAAAGAAGGGAGTCCTACTCCCGGTGGCAGTAGGACTCCCCTTGGCACGCCCCTCCTTTGCCGGCCGCCCCCTCCCCCTTGGCTCCTTTATATACGGGGGCAGGGGGGCACCTCTAGACACAACAATTGATCTCTTGATCTCTTAGCCGTGTGCGGTGCCCCCCTCCACCATGGTCCTAGATAATATTGTAGCGGTGCTTAGGCAAAGCCCTGCGATGGTAGAACATCAAGATCGTCACCACGCCGTCGTGCTGACGGAACTCTTCCCCGACATTCTACTGGATCGGAGCCGGGGATCGTCATCGAGCTGAACGTGTGCTAGAACTCGGAGGTGTCATAGTTTCGGTGCTTGATCGGTCGGGCCGTGAATACGTACGACTACATCAACCGCGTTGTTCTAACGCTTCCGCTTTCGATCTACGAGGGTACATGGACAACACTCTCCCCTCTCGTTGCTATGCATCACCATGATCTTGCGTGTGCGTAGGAAATTTTTTGAAATTACTACGTTCCCCAACAAATATTAGATTCCAATTTCCATTAAAGAAAGGCATGGAGCACTTTCCAAGAAAGAAAGTCAAATTACCTTATGAATCTATCATGCGGGCTACTTATGAATTTAGTGCCAAAGATGGCACTCGTTAGATCTATCTTTGCTTTTATGCCTAGCTAGGGGCGTTAAATGATAGCGCTAGTTGGGAGGCAACCCAATTTTCTTTATGTTTTTTGTTTTTGCTCCTGTTTAGTAATAAATCTTGCCTCTACCTTCTTTTTAGATGTGTTTTTATCTTTTATTAGTGTTTGTTCCAAGTAGAACCTATAGGATAACCTATGATGATAGTTGATTTGATTCTGCTGAAAAACAGAAACTTTGCGCGCACGAATATAATTTTGTTAAATCACAGGAACGTGCTCTTGCATTGATTGTTTTTGGTGCTGATCAATAAACAAATTTTACAGGACTTCCTATTTTGGTAGGAGTTTTAGTGTTCCAGAAGTTTGCGTTAGTTACATATTTCTACAGACTTTTCTGTTTTTTGAAAGATTCTGTTTTTCGTGTGTTGTTTTCTTATTTTGATGCATCTATGGCTAGTAAAATAGTTTATAAACCATAGAGAAGTTGGAATACAGTAGGTATAACACCAAAATAAATAAATAATGAGTTCATTACAGTACCTTATGTGGCGGTTTTGCTTTCTTTCACTAACGGAGCTTATAAGATTTCCTGTTGAGTTTTGTGTTGTGAAGTTTTCAAGTTTTGGGTAAAGCTTTTATGGACTATGGAATAAAGGGTGGCAAGAGCCTAAGCTTGGGGATGCCCAAGGCACCCCAAGATATTCAAGGATAGCCAAAAGCCTAAGCTTGGGGATGCCCCGGGAAGGCATCTCCTCTTTCGTCTTCGTTCATTGGTAACTTTACTTGGAGCTATATTTTTATTCGCCACATGATATGTGTTTTGCTTGGAGCGTCCTGTATTATATTAGTCTTTGCTTTTTAGTTTACCACAATCATCCTTGCTGTACACACCTTTTGGGAGAAGCCTACTTGATTAGAATTTGCTAGAATACTCTATGTGCTTCACTTATATCTTTTGAGCTTGATAGTTTTTGCTCTAGTGCTTCACTTATATCTTTTAGAGCACGGTGATGTCTTAATTTTGAAGAAAATTCTAGTCTCTCATGCTTCACTTATATTATTTTGAGAGTCTTTTATAAAATCATGGTATTTGCTAAGGTCATAAATTTGGTCCTAGAATGATGAGCATCCAAGTTGGGTATAATAAAAACTATCATAGAAAGTGAATTGGATGCTATGATCAATTTGATGCTTGATAATTGTTTTGAGATATGGAGGTAGTGATATTAAAAGTTATGCTAGTTGGGTGATTATGAATTTAAAGAATGCTTGTGTTGAAGTTTTTGATTCCCGTATCATGCACGTATGGTGAACCGCTTTGTGATGAAGTTGGAGCACAATTTTATTTATTGATTGTCTTCCTTATGAGTGGCGGTCGGGGACGAGCGATGGTCTTTTCCTACCAATCTATCCCCCTAGGAGCATGCGTGTAGTGCTTTGGTTTTTGATGACTTCTAAATTTTTGCAACAATTATATGAGTTCTTTTGACTAATGTTGAGTCCATGGATTATACGCACCCTTTCACCCTTCCATCATTGCTAGCTTCTCTTGTACCGTGCAACTTTCGCCGGTACCATACACTCACCATATACCTTCCTCAAAACAGCCAACATACCTACCTACTATGGAATTTCCATAGCCATTCCGAGATATATTTCCATGCAACTTTCCACCGTTCCGTTCATATGACACGCATGACTTTTGTCATATTGCTCTTTGCATGATCATGTAGTTGACATTGTATTTGTGGCAAGGCCACCTTCATGATTTTCATACATGTCGCTCTTGATTCATTGCATATCCCGGTACACCGCCGGAGGCATTCATATAGAGTCATATCTTGTTCTAGCTTTGAGTTGTAATTCTTGAGTTATAAATCCATAAAAGTATGATGATCTTCCTTATTAGAGCATTGTCCTAGTGAGGAAAGGATGATGAAGACTATGATTCCCCCACAAATCGGGATGAGAATTCGGACTTTACAAAAAGAAAAAAAAGAAAAAAAGAGAAAAAAAGAGAAAGGTCAAAAGAAAAAAAAGGCCAAAGAAAAAAAAAAGAAAAAAAAGAAAGAGAAAAAATAAAAAGGAAAAATAAAATGAGAGAAAAAGAGAGAAGGGACAATGCTACTATCTCTTTTTCCACACTTGTGCTTCAAAATAGCACCATGATCTTCATGATAGAGAGTCTCATATGTTGTCACTTTCATATACTAGTGGGAATTTTTCATTATAGAACTTGGCTTGTATATTCCAATGATGGGCTTCCTCAAAAATGCCCTAGGTCTTCGTGAGCAAGCGAGTTGGATGCACACCCACTTAGTTTCTTTTGTTGAGCTTTCATATATTTATAGCTCTAGTGCATCCGTTGCATGGCAATCCCTACTCACTCACATTGATATCTATTAATGGGCATCTCCATACCCCGTTGATACGCCTAGTTGATGTGAGACTATCTTCTCCTTTTTGTCTTCTCCACAACCACCATTCTATTCCACATATAGTGTTATGTCCATGGCTCACGCTCATGTATTGCGCGAAAGTTGAAATAATTTGAGATTATTAAAGTATGAAACAATTGCTTGGCTTGTCATCGGGGTTGTGCATGATTAAATACTTTGTGTGATGAAGATAGAGCAACAGCCAGACTATATGATTTTGTAGGGATAACTTTCTTTGGCCATGTTATTTTGAGAAGACATTATTACTTTGATTAGTATGCTTGAAGCATTACTATTTCTTTTATCAATATGAACTTTTATTTTGTATCCTTTGGATTTGAACATTCATGCCGCAATAAAGAAAATTACATTATGAATTATGATAGATAGCATTCCACATCAAAAATTCTCTTTTTATCATTTACCTACTCGAGGACGAGCAGGAATTAAGCTTGGGGATGCTTGATACGTCTCCAACATATCTATAATTTTTGATTGTTCCATGCTATTATATTACCCCTTTTGGATGTTTATGGGCTTTATTTTACACATTTATATCATTTTTGGGACTAACCTACTAACCGGAGGCCCAGCCCATATTGCTGTTTTTTTTGCCTATTTCAGTATTTCGAAGAAAAGGAATATCAAACGGAATCCAAACGGAATGAAACCTTTGGGAGCGTGATTTTTGGAACAAACGTGATCCATAGGACTTGGAGTGCAAGCCAAGAAGCAGCCGAGGCTCCCACGAGATAGGAGGGCGCCCCCCCTACAGGGAACGCCCCCTGTCTCGTGGGCCCCTCGGGCAGCCACCGATGTACTTCTTCCTCCTATATATACCTACGTACCCCGAACACATCCAGGAGCAACACGAAACACAATTTCCACCACCGTAACCTTCTGTATCCGCGAGATCCCATCTTGGAGCCTTCGCCGGCATTCTGCCGGAGGGGGAATCGACCACGGAGGGCTTCATCAACATCCTTGCCCCTCCGATGAGTTGTGAGTAGTTTACCACAGACCTACAGGTTCATAGTTATTAGCTAGATGGCTTCTTCTCTCTTTTGGGATCTCAATACAATGTTCTCCCCCTCTCTTGTGGAGATCTATTCGATGTAAACTCTTTTTGTGGTGTGTTTGTCGAGATCCGATGAATTGTGGGTTTATGATCAAGTTTATCTATGAATAATATTTGAATCTTCTCTGAATTCTTTTATGTATGATTGAGTTACCTTTGCAAGTCTCTTTGAATTATCAGTTTGGTTTGGCCTACTAGATTGGTCTTTCTTGCCATGGGAGAAGTGCTTAGCTTTGGGTTCAATCTAGCGGTGTCCTTACCCAGTGATAGAAAGGGTTGCAAGGCACGTATTGTATTGTTGCCATCGAGGATAACAAGATGGGGTTTAGATCATATTGCTTCAGTTTATCCCTCTACATCATGTCATCTTGCTTAATGCGTTACTCTGTTCTTATGAACTTAATACTCCAGATGCAGGCAGGAGTCGGTCGATGTGTGGAGTAATAGTAGTAGATGCAGGCAGGAGTCGGTCTACTTGTTATGGACGTGATGCCTATATACATGATCATGCCTAGATAATCTCATAATTATTCGCTTTTCTATCAATTGCTCGACAGTAATTTGTTCACCCATCGCATACTTATGCTTTCTTGAGAGAAGCCACTAGTGAAACCTATGGCCCCCGGGTCTATCTCTTATCATATTTGCTTTCAATCTACTTTTATTTGCATCTTTACTTTTTGCATCTATATTATAAAATATCAAAAATATATTTATCTTATCTTACTATCTCTATTAGATCTCACTTTCGCAAGTGGCCGTGAAGGGATTGACAACCCATTTATTGCGCTGGTTGGGAGTTCTTTGTTTGTTTGTGTAGGTGCGTGGGACTTTTGAGGAGCCTCCTACTGGATTGATACCTTGGTTCTCAAAAACTGAGGGAAATACTTACGCTACTATTGCTGCATCACCCTCTCCTCTTCGAGGAAAACCAACGCAAGCTCAAGACATAGCAGTGCCTCGAGGTCGAGGTCGCCGATGAGGCCTACATGCAAGAGCTCCGTCGGCAGCACCCGGAGCTCATGGAGGTAGAGCGTGTGATCTTTGACGACGTGGAGGGCGGCGAGGTTATCGTGCTCTCCTCCAATGACGAGGTTGAAGGCAGCGAGGACGGTGGCACGGAGGGCGTCGAGGTGGGCAGCGATGATGAGGACATCGACGTCAACGAGTGGAGGAGTGTCTTCCCCAACGACCCCGACGACGGCACCGGCCTGGACCCGGCTTGCGGCACACTGTACCTGACAAGGAAGGATTGGCTCGACCTCCACTTCGACCGAAAGTAGTTTAGCTTAGTTTAAATTTATGTTTTATGTTCGGTTATGCAAAACTATCTATGTTTAGGTTTGAATGCATGCTACTTTCGGTTGAACCTGCTTTGAACTTGATCAAATTGTTTACAATGTTAAGTTTAGGGGATCAACCAGAAACGGCCAAAAATTGTTGGAGTATATATAACTTTTAAAGGATCGGCTAGAGATGGCCTTATGCCTTGTTTATTTCAGTTCTTCACAATGTGATGCTCTATATGTGCAACTATTTGTCGTGCAGTTCAATTTCATCAATAACTGTTTCAACAATATCACTATGAATTACGATATTTTATTGCTGTTACGGATGTTGCAGTTAACATCCTTTCCATTTTTCTAACAATAACTAGTGTACTTTAGACCTGCACAATACCAGTTTGAATGACTATTTGCTTCTTTTTAAATGTTATGTCTGATGCAGTTAACACACCTTTCCACTTCTTGTTTTGCTTAACTAGCGTGCTTAAGCCTGCACACTGAAGCTATCATTTGTAGATTATGTTGTCTACCATGGATATATTTGGTTGTTGTTTAGCCTGTTGTGCTTAACATGCCTATATATGTACTCATACAGGACAATATTGAGAATAGTGTTGTTTTCCGTGGAGGTTAGTTTCATCGCGTTGCTTATATGTACTCACTGTTCAGGATATCGGTAGCTGGTACCATATAGCCTGGGGGCTGATAAGGGATTAATCGTCAAATCAGACATTTCACTGAATATATTTGTAACCCATTTATCATTAGGTTAACTAGGGCCATATTTAATATATCTGAGGCTACATAGCAACATGCATTGTACTAAATGACTAAATATGCAATCCCAGGCTACATAGCAACAAGGAAGAGTGTTACCTTAATGTTCTGATGATGTCTAAATATAGATGTAATAAAATCTTATATAATGGGATGGAGGGAGTGTTGTACTACATCATTTTGCAATTGTTGTTTAGCTTCTAATATAAACTTGGTGCTTTTAGGTACATATGTCATTGCCACAGATCCACACTTCGACCCTTTCTGCGTATGGGGCAATGAGATATTCATGAACCAGGATCAAGTGAGGAAATTGATAAAGATTGTTATTAAAATGGGTCAAAATATGTCAATAGAACTATTTGTTTACACTTTATGCAAGACAACAGTGAAATACGGGATGGTAAGTAAGAACCCTATAGCCTTCTTTTTACTGCCTGTAATGAGTTGTGTTAGATGACAATGTCTGACTCTTTTTTTTCCTTTGCAGTGGATCCTGAAGTAGTTTACTCAAGATTACCTCTCAAACTACATGATTGGCGGCCGGCCATCACAAGGGGTTGGACTAGAGTCGTGCGTGCCTTCTGCATCCAGGAGAGCACAATAGGGCCATTCCGCTTCACCTTGTTCAGCAACCAAAATGGATGTCGCCTCTTTCTATACCATTTGTAGTAGTACAAGTACAGAACACTGGTTCATCATTCTTTATTTGGTGCCTATGTAATTCTTAAACATATGTACCTGTGAATCAAATAATGCATTGGTTGTTTGAACCTGATGGATATGAATAAAGCAATAACCTACTTTCAAGTTCAAATTAGGTACAATTTTAAATAGCAGCAATTAAATTAGGGTGAAATTACGGTGTGCAAGTCATTACGGCGCACACGTCAATAAAGCACAGCGTGTGCGATATACATCATAATCCGACACGGTTCACGAAGAGGAAATGTGTGTAACAATGCACACAGTTGCCAGTTGCAAAGCGTGTGTCATATCAGACACTATCTCATACGATGCAGGGAAACTAAATGTGTATGATTGTCTACCTATCGTACACGGTTTATAATCATGAACTGTTTGTGATGTGCCAGGCATCATAAATGTAGAGCCAGTTTGGTATGTGCCTGGAATCTGCCTGGTTTTAGGTAAAACCACAAAACTCTGACTGCGATGGCAATGCGAGCACAAACGAGTAGCAAGCATGAAGCATTTGGGATATTCGAGATATCAGAAACAGTTATATATGGACAACTGTATGCATCAAGGCTCCCTATCCCCGACAGTTTCTGGGTCGTGTGGGAAGACCCCCCCTATCGCAGTCACTTACTAGGCGAAGGTTCCAAATGTCGTTGTGTAAAGGGATTAAAAACCGTTTGTATAGCACCTCGCTGTACTAGTGAATATTCTTTGGCTCCCCTTGTGTCGAATCAATAAATTTGGGTTGAATACTCTACCCTCAAAAACTGTTGCGATCCCCTATACTTGTGGGTTATCAAGACCTTTTCCTAGCGCCATTGCCAAGGAGCATAGCTATATTTATTGAGTCACTTGGGATTTATATAAATTGATCACTATGAAGAATCTGAAAGATGCCAGAACCAAGATCGTTCCCTCTAAGATGAGGGGAGGTAAGGAATTGCCATCTAGCTCTATACTTGATTCACCTTCTATTTTGAGTAAGCTCAAAACACCACCAAATGCTATTAATCCTGATATGTCGCAACTAATTGATGATGCTACTTCTACTATGAATGATGCTTATGATGATGCTAGTACCTTGCTTGATAAGACTGTGCCACTAGGTGAATTTCTTGATGAACAACTTGCTAGAGCTAAAGAAATTGAAACTGGTGAAATTATTGAAACTAAGAATTATTAAACACCTATTAGAACTAGCTCTCCTAGATATGAATTATCTGAGATACCTGAGGGTTATGTTATGGATAGAGAGGTTGCTAGGGATTTTCTTGCTTGTAAGGATAGAGATGATCTCAAGAAATTGCTATGCAAGTTGAAAGAAAAATCTTTGAATGCTAGAATGAAATATGATCCTAAGTTTGCACCTATCTTTATTACTGATAAGGATTATGAATTCTTTGTCGATCGAGAGTTAATTACTTTGGTTGAATCTGATCCTTTCCATGGCTAAGAAACTGAAAATGTTGTGGCACATCTTACTAAATTATATGATATAACCACCCTATTTGATCATGATCAGAAAAACCGCTACTATTACATTCTTAAGTTATTTCCTTTCTCATTAAAGGGTGATGCTAAGATATGGTACAATACTCTTACTCCTGGTGATACGTCTGCAATGTATCTAGAATTTTTGATTGTTCCATGCTATTATATTATCAGTTTTGGATGTTTTATATGCATTAATAGGCTATTTTATATTATTTTTGGGACTAACCTATTAACAAAGAGCCCAGTGCCAGTTTCTATTTTTTTCCTTGTTTTTGAGTTTTACAGAAAAGGAATATCAAACGGAGTCCAAATGAGCTGAAACTTTACGATGATTTTTTATGGACCAAAAGAAGCCCACAAAGTATCGAAGATGGACCAGAAGAGCCACGAGGCATCCACAAGGGTAATCTATGCATAGGTGTTGATGCATATTTTCGTCCTTGTTTCTCCGGTAGAAATCTTGGGGCACTCTTTGAGGTTCTTTTTGTTGGATTGAATATTATGAATCTAAAGTTGCTTTATGCATATTGTATAATTGGCCCACGGATACTTGTGGTGACATTGGAGTATCTAGGTGACATTAGGGTTGATTGATGTGTGTCATATGGTGTTATTTTACTACGAACTCTACGACTGTTTTTGACACTTATAGGAATAGCTCAATGGATTAATCGGAAATAATAACTTTGAGATGGTTTCATACCCTACAAGCAATTTCGTCTTATGTTCTCCGTGATAGGAACTTTAGAGTGACTTTTGTCGCACGTTGAGGGGTTGCCATATGATCTAATTATGTTATCATTGTTGAGAGAACTTGCACTAGTGAAAGTATGAACCCTAGGCCTTGTTTTCAAGCATTGCAATACCATTTTCGCTCACTTTTGCTACTAGTTACCTTGCTGTTTTTATATTTTCATATTACAAAAACCTATTTCTACCATCCATATTACACTTGTATCACCATCTGTTCGTCGAACTAGTGCACCTATACGATTTACCATTGTATTGGGTGTGTTGGGGACACA
This sequence comes from Triticum timopheevii, assembly GCA_963921465.1. Classification (NCBI taxonomy): domain Eukaryota; kingdom Viridiplantae; phylum Streptophyta; class Magnoliopsida; order Poales; family Poaceae; genus Triticum; species Triticum timopheevii. The sequence continues at coordinate 185,830,063 of OY997266.1, read as the reverse complement.
AGAGACTCTTTGTTATTTGGTTGCAGGGTTGTTTGAGAGGGACCATCTTCGTCCTACGCCTCCCACAGATTGATAAACCTAAGGTCATCCACTTGAGGGCAATTTGCTACTGTTCTACAAAACTCTGCACCTAGAGGCCCAACAACGTCTACAAGAAGAAGGTTGCATAGTAGACATCAAGCTATTTTCTGGCGTTGTTGCCGGGGAGGTTAGTGCTTAAAGGTATATCTTTAGATCTTGCAATTAAATCTTTTAGTTTCTTGTTTTATCACTAGTTTAGTCTATAAAAGAGAACTACAAAAAAATGGAATTGAGGTTGCCTCATATGCTTTATCTTTTTAACGTCTTTCGTGAAAATGATGGAAAGGAAAATTATGCTCAAGTGTTAGAGGAAGAAGTCTATAAAATGTTTGGCACTAAATTTTTAAATGATGAGCATGATTTCAATGTTGTTAGTATGAATTCTTTGAATATCCATGATGCTAATGATATGCAAAGCCATAAGCTTGGGGATGTTATGTTTGATGAAGATGATATTTTTGGTCCCTGAAGTTTTGATGAGCAAATTTGTTATGATGATAGAATACCTCCTATTTATGATGATTATGTTGATGAAAGTGGATTTGGAGAGGTCATGACTTTATTTAATGATGGTTCTACTATTTTGGAAGAGGTTCCAATTGATTATGAGAACAAAGTTGCTATCTATGATGATTATTGTGATGACATGTATGCTATAAATAAAAATGATAACCATGAAACTTGTCATCTTGATTTTAATTTTCAATTATATTATGCCTCACATGATAGTTATTTTGTTGATTTTGCTCCCACTACTATTCATGAGAAGAAATTTGCTTATGTGGAGAGTAATAAAATTTCTATGCTTATGAATCATGAAAAGAATGCTTTATGTGATGGTTATATTTTTGAATTCATTCATGATGCTACTAAAAATTATTGTGAGAGAGGAACATATGCTTTTACATATTGCAATAATATCAAGTTTCCTCTCTATGTGCTTAAAGTATTGAAGTTATGCTTGTTTTACCTTCCCATGCTAGTTGATTCTTGTTCCCATCAGCTTTTTGCTCACAAAACCCCTATGCATAGGAAGTGGGTTAGACTTAAATGTTCTAGTCATATTCTTCATGATGCTCTTTTTGTGTTTCAATTCTTATCTTTTATGTGAGCATCATTGAAATCATCATCCCTAGCTAAAATGGCATTAAAGAAAAGCGCTTGTTGGGAGACAACCCAACATTTACCCCTACTTTTTTTGTGTGTTCACATGATTATTATACTGTAGTAATCATGTTTTATTGCTTTTGTTTCAATAAAGTTCCAAGTAAAGCCTTTGGGATAGTGTGGATGATAGTTGACTTGATTCTGTGCAAAAACAGAAACTTTTGTCCTCAGTCCAGGAATTTTAAAAATTCAATGGTATGTGTATTTGATCTGAATTTTTGACACATGTTTAATATACAAATTGCCTAGACCGTCCTAATTTTTCAGAATTTTTGGAGTTACATAAGTATACGAAGTTTCCAGATTACTACAGACTGTTCTGTTTTTGACAGATTCTGTTTTTCATTGTGTTGTTTACTTATTTTGATGAATCTATGAGTAGTATCGGAGGGTATGAACCATGGGGAAGTTGGAATAGTGTAAATATAACACCAATATAAATTTAGAATGAGTTCACAACAGTACCTAAGTGGTGATTTGCTTTATTATACTAACAGAGCTTACGAGTTTTGTGTTGAGTTTTGTGTTGTGAAGTTTTCAAGTTTTGGGTGAAGTTTCGATGGACTATGGAATAAGGAGTGGAAAAAGCCTAAGCTTGGGGATTCCCAAGGCACCCCAAGGTAATATTCAAGGACAACCAAGCATCTAAGCTTGGGGATGCCCCGGATAGCATCCCCTCTTTCGTCATCTTTCATCGTTAACCTTACTTGGAGCTATATTTTTATTCACCACATGATATGTGTTTTGCTTGGAGCGTCATTTTATTTTACTTTGTTTTTGCTGTTGTTTTAATAATATCCCAAGATCTGAAATTCTTAAATGTTAGACAGTCTTCACATAGTTACATAATTATTCGACTACTCATTGATCTTCACTTATATCTTTTGGAGTAGTTTGTCATTTTCTCTAGTGCTTCACTTATATCTTTTTAGAGCATGGTGGTGGTTTTATTTTGAAGAAATTGATGAACTCTCATGATTCACTTATATTATTTTGAGAGTCTCTCTAAACAGCATGGTAATTTGCTTAGGTTATGAATTTAGTCCTAATATGATAGGCATCCAAGAGGGATATAATAAAAACTTTCATATAAAGTGCATTGAATACTAAAACAAGTTTGATTCCTTATGATTATTTTGAGATATGAGGATGGTGATATTAGATTCATGCTAGTGAGTAATTGTGGATTGTAGAAATACTTGTGTTAAAGTTTGTGATTCCTGTAGCATGCACGTATGGGGAACTGTTATGTAACAAAGTCAGAGCATGATTTATTTATTGATTGTCATACTTTGTGTGGAGGTCGGGATCGCGCGATGGTTAACTCCTACCAACCCTTCCCCTAGGAGCATGCACATAGTATTTTGTTTCGATGACTAATAGATTTTTGCAATAAGTATGTGAGTTCTTTAAGACTAATGTTGAGTCCATGGATTGTACGCACTCACCCTTCCACCATTGCTAGCCTCTCTTGTGCCACACAACTTTCGCCGGTACCATACACCCACCATATAACTTCCTCAAAACAGCCACCATACATACCTATTATGGCATTTCCATAGCCATTCCAAGATATATTGCCATGCAACTTTCCACTATTCTGTTTATTATGACATGCTCCATCATTGTCATATTACTTTGCATGATCATGTAGTTGACATAGTATTTGTGGCAAAGCCACCGTTCATAATTCTTTCATACATGTCACTCTTGAGTCATTACACATCCCGGTACACCGCCGGAGGCATTCATATAGAGTCGTATTTTGTTCTAGTATTGAGTTGTAAGTAAATAAAAATGTGATGATCTTCATTATTAGAGCATTGTCCCATGTGAGGAAATCAAAATAAAAGAGGCCAAAGAAGCCAAACCAAAAAAAGGAGGCCAAAGAAGCCATTCAAAAAAATGAGAGAAAAGAGAGAAGGGGCAATGTTACTATCCTTTTTCCACACTTGTTATTCAAAGTAGCACCATGATCTTCATGATAGAGAGTCTCCTATTTTGCCACTTTCATATACTAGTGGGAATTTTTCATTATAGAACTTGGCTTGTATATTTCAATGATGGGCTTCCTCAAATGTCCTAGGTCTTCATGAGCAAGGAAGTTGGATGCACACCCGCTTAGTTTCTTTTTGAGCTTTCATAAACTTATAGCTCTAGTGCATCCATTGCATAGCAATCCCTACTCACTCACATTGATATCTATTGATGGGCATCTCCATAGCCCCTTGATACGTCTAGTTGATGTGAGACTATCTCCTTCTTTTTGTCTTCTCCACAACCACCATATTCTATTCCACCTATAGTGAATTCCTTGATGAACAACTTGCTAGAGCTAAAGAAAATGAAACTACTGAAACTTATCAAATTATTGAAACTAAAAATTATTGAACACCTATTAGAACTAGCTCTCCTAGATATCAATTGCCTGAGATACCTGAGGGTTATGTTAAGGATGGAGAGGTTGCTAGGGATTTTCTTGCTTGTAAGGATAGAGATGATCTCAAGAAATTGCTATGCAAGTTGAAGGAAAATCTTTGAATGCTAGAATGAAATATGATCCTAAGTTTGCTACTTTGCCTAACTTATTACTGATAAGGATTATGAATTCTTTGTCAATCCAGAGTTAATTACTTTGGTTGAATCCGATCCGTTCCATGGCTATGAAACTGAAACTATTGTGGCACATCTTACTAAATTAAATGATATAGCCACCCTATTTGCTCATGATGAGAAAATTCGCTACTATTACTGTTGGGGAACGTTGCAGAAAATAAAAAAATTCTACGCTTCACCAAGATCAATCTATGGAGTTATCTAGCAACAAGAGAGAGGAGTGCATCTACATACCCTTGTAGATCGCGCGCGAAAGCATTCAAGAGAACGGGGTTGAGGGAGTCGTACTCGTCGTGATGCAAATCACCGAAGATCCTAGAGCGGAACGGACGGCACCTCCGCGTTTAACACACGTACGGTTGGGGAAGACGTCTCCTCCTTATTGATCCAGCAAGGGGGAGGGAGAGGTTGATGGAGATCCAGCAGCACGACGGCGTGGTGGTGGAAGTAGCGGCGATCTCGGCAGGGCTTCGCCAAGTTCAGCGAGAGGGAGAGGTGTTACGGAGGGAGAGGGAGGCGCCAGGAGCAGGGGTGCGCAGCCCTCCCTCCCCCCTTCTTTATATAGGGGCCCTGGGGGGCGCCCCCCTAGAGATTGAATCTCAAGGGGGGGGCGGCCAAGGGGGGGGGGACTTGCCCCCCAAGCCAAGTGGGGCGCCCCCACCCCTAGGGTTTCCAACCCTAGGCGCAGGGGAGGCCCAAGGGTGGGGCACCAGCCCACCAGGGGCTGGTTCCCCTCCCACTTCAGCCCATGGGGCCCTCCGGGATAGGTGGCCCCACCCGGTGGACCCCCGGGACCCTTCCGGTGGTCCCGGTACAATAACGGTGACCCCCGAAACTTTCCCGGTGGCCGAAACTGGACTTCCTATATACAGTTCTTCACCTCCGGACCATTCTAGAACTCCTCATGACGTCCGGGATCTCATCCGGGACTCCTAACAACTTTCGGGTTACCGCATACTAATATTCTACAACCCTAGCGTCACCGAACCTTAAGTGTGTAGACCCTACGAGTTCGGGAGACACGCAGACATGACCGAGATGACTCTCCGGCCAATAACCAACAGCGGGATCTGGATACCCATGTTGGCTCCCACATGCTCCTCGATGATCTCATCGGATGAACCATGATGTCAAGGATTCAAGTAATCCCGTATACAGTTCCCTTTGTCAATCGGTATGTTACTTGCCCGAGATTCGATCGTCGGTATCCAATACCTCGTTCAATCTCGTTACTGGCAAGTCACTTTACTCGTACCGTAATGCATGATCCCGTGACCAAACACTTGGTCACATTGAGCTCATTATGATGATGCATTACCGAGTGGGCCCAGAGATACCTCTCCGTCATACGGAGTGACAAATCCCAGTCTCAATCCGCGTCAACCCAACAGATACTTTCGGGGATACCAGTAGTATACCTTTACAGTCACCCAGTTACGTTGTGACGTTTGGTACACCCAAAGCACTCCTACGGCATCCGTGAGTTAGATGATCTCATGGTCCAAGGAAATGATACTTGACATTGGAAAAGCTCTAGCAAACGAACTACACGATCTTGTGCTATGCTTAGGATTGGGTCTTGTCCATCACATCATTCTCCCAATGATGTGATCCCGTTATCAATGACATCCAATGTCCATAGTCAGGAAACCATGACTATCTGTTGATCAACGAGCTAGTCAACTAGAGGCTCACTAGGGACATGTTATGGTCTATGTATTCACACATGTATTATGGTTTCTGGATAACACAATTATAGCATGAATAATAGACAATTATCATGAACAAGGAAATATAATAATAATCATTTTATTATTGCCTCTAGGACATATTTCCAATAGTCTCCCACTTGCACTAGAGTCAATAATCTAGTTACATTGTGATGAATCGAACACCCATAGAGTTCTGGTGTTGATCATGTTTTGCTCGCGGAAGAGGTTTAGTCAACGGATCTGCGACATTCAGATCCGTATGCACTTTGCAAATATCTATGTCTCCATCTTGAACATTTTCACGAATGGAGTTGAAGCGTCGCTTGATGTGCCTGGTCTTCTTGTGAAACCTGGGCTCCTTGGCAAGGGCAATAGCTCATGTGTTGTCACAGAAGAGAGTGATTGGCCTCGACGCATTGGGTATGACTCCTAGGTCGGTAATGAACTCCTTCATCCAGATTGCTTCATGCGCTACCTCCAAGGCTGCCATGTACTCCGCTTCACATGTAGATCCCGCCACGACGCTTTGCTTGCAACTGCACCAGCTTACTGCCCCTCTATTCAAAATATACACGTATCCGGTTTGTGACTTAGAGTCATCCAGATCTGTGTGGAAGCTAGCGTCGACGTAACCCTTTACGACGAGCTCTTCGTCACCTCCATAAACGAGAAACATATCCTTAGTCCTTTTCAGGTACTTCAGGATATTCTTAACCGTTGTCCAGTGTTCCATGCCGGGATTACTTTGGTACCTTCCTACCAAACTTACGACAAGGTTTACATCAGGTCTGGAACACAGCATGGCATACATGATACACCCTATGGCCGAGGCATAGGGGACGACACTCATCTTTTCTCTATCTTCTGCCATGGCCAGACATTGAGCCGAGCTCAATTTCACACCTTGCAACACAGGCAAGAACCCCTTCTTGGACTGATCCATATTGAACTTCTTCAATATCTTATCAAGGTATGTGCTTTGTGAAAGACCTATGAGGCGTCTCGATCTATCTCTATAGATCTTGATGCCTAATATGTAAGCAGCTTCTCCAAGGTCCTTCATTAAAAAACACTTATTCAAGCAGGCCTTAATGCTGTCCAAAAGTTCTATATCATTTCCCATCAAAAGTATGTCATCCACATATAATATGAGAAATGCTACAGAGCTCCCACTCACTTTCTTGTAAACGCAGGCTTCTCCATAAGTCTGCATAAACCCAAACGCTTTGATCATTTCATTAAAACGAATGTTCCAACTCCGAGATGCTTGCACCAACCCATAGATGGAGCGTTGGAGCTTGCATACCTTGTTAGCATTCTTAGGATCGACAAAACCCTCCGGCTGCATCATATACAGTTCTTCCTTAAGATAGCCGTTAAGGAATGCCGTTTTGACGTCCATTTGCCATATCTCATAATCATAGTATGCGGCAATTTCTAACATGATTCGGATGGACTTCAGCTTCGCTACGGGAGAGAAAGTCTCATCGTAGTCAACCCCTTGAACTTGTCGATAACCCTTAGTGACAAGTCGAGCTTTATAGATGGTAACATTACCATCCACGTCCGTCTTCTTCTTAAAGATCTATTTGTTTTCTATCGCTCGCTGATCATCGGACAATTCTGTCAAAGTCCATACTTTGTTTTCATACATGGATCCTATCTCGGATCGCATGGCTTCAAGCCATTTGTTGGAATCTGGGCCCGTCATTGCTTCTTCATAGTTCGAAGGTTCACCGTTGTCTAACAACATGATTTCCAGGACAGGGTTGCCATACCACTCTGGTGTGGAACGTGTCCTCGTGGACCTACGAAGTTCAGCAGTAACTTGATCCGAAGTACCTTGATCATCATCATTAATTTCCTCTCTATTCGGTGCAGGCACCACAGGAACATCTTCCTGACCTGCGCTACTTACCGGTTCAAGAGGTAGTATTTCATCAAGTTCCACTTTCCTCCCACTTAATTCCTTCGAGAGAAACTCTTTCTCCAGAAAGGACCCGTTCTTGGCAACAAAGATCTTGCCTTCGGATCTGAGGTAGGAGGTATACCCAATGGTTTCCTTAGGGTATCCTATGAAGACGCATTTTTCCGACTTGGGTTCGAGCTTTTCAGGTTGAAGTTTCTTGACATAAGCATCGCATCCCCAAACTTTTAGAAACGACAGCTTAGGTTTCTCCCCAAACCATAATTCATACGGTGTCGTCTCAAAGGATTTAGACGGTGCCCTATTTAAAGTGAATGTAGTTGTCTCTAGAGCGTATCCCCAAAATGATAGCGGTAAATCGGTGAGTGACATCATAGATCGCACCATATCCAATAGAGTGCGATAACGACGTTCGGACACACCGTTACATTGAGGTGTTCCAGGCGGCGTGAGTTGTGAAATGATTCCACATTTCCTTAAGTGCGTACCAAATTCATGACTTAAATATTCTCCCCCACGATCTGATCATAAGAACTTTATCTTTCGGTCACGTTGATTCTCTACCTCATTCTGAAATTCCTTGAACTTTTCAAAGGTCTCAGACTTGTGTTTCATCAAGTAGACATACCCATATCTACTCAAGTCGTCAGTGAGAGTGAGAATATAACGATAGCCTCCGCAAGCCTCAACGCTCATTGGACCGCACACATCAGTATGTATGATTTCCAATAAGTTGGTTGCTCGCTCCATTGTTCCGGAGAACGGAGTCTTGGTCATTTTGCCCATAAGGCATGGTTCGCATGTGTCAAATGATTCATAATCAAGAGACTCCAAAAGTCCATCAGCATGGAGCTTCTTCATGCGTTTGACACCAATGTGACCAAGGCGGCAGTGCCACAAGTATGTGGAACTATCGTTATCAACTTTACATCTTTTGGTATTCACACTATGAATATGTGTAACATCACGTTTGAGATTCATTAAGAATAAACCATTGACCAGCGGGGCATGACCATAAAACATATCTCTCATATAAATAGGACAACCATTATTCTCGGACTTAAATGAGTAGCCATCTCGTATTAAACGAGATCCAGATACAATGTTCATGCTCAAAGCTAGCACTAAATAACAATTATTGAGGTTTAAAACTAATCCCGTAGGTAAATGTAGAGGTAGCGTGCCGACGGCGATCATATCGACCTTGGAACCATTCCTGACGCGCATCATCACCTTGTCCTTCGCCAGTCTCCGCTTATTTCGCAGCTCCTGTTTTGAGTTACAAATATGAGCAACCGCACCGGTATCAAATACCCAGGAGCTACTACGAGTACTGGTAAGGTACACATCAATTATATGTATATAACATATACCTTTAGTGTTGCCGGCCTTCTTGTCCGCTAAGTATTTGGGGCAGTTCCGCTTCCAGTGTCCCCTTCCCTTGCAATAAAAGCCCTCAGTCTCAGGTTTGGGTCCATTCTTTGGCTTCTTCCCGGCAACTGGCTTACTGGGTGCGGCAACTCCCTTGTCGTCCATCTTGAAGTTCTTCTTACCCTTGCCTTTCTTGAAACTAGTGGTTTTATTGACCATCAACACTTGATGTTCCTTTTTGATTTCCACCTTCGCTAATTTCAGCATTTAAAATACTTCAGGAATAGTTTTCACCATCCCCTGCATATTGTAGTTCATCACAAAGCTCTTGTAGCTAGGTGGGAGCAACTGAAGCATTCTGTCAATGACCGCCTCGTCCGGGAGGTAAATGTCCAGCTGGGACAAGCGGTTGTGCAACCCAGACATTTTGAGTATGTGCTCACTGACATAACTATTTTCCTCCATCTTACAACTGTAGAACTTGTCGGAGACTTCATATCTCTCGACCGGGCATGAGCTTGGAAAACCATTTTCAGCTCTTTGAACATCTCATATGCTCCGTGTTGCTCAAAACGTTTTTGGAGCCCCGGTTCAAGCTGTAAAGCATGCCGCACTGAACGAGGGAGTAATCATCAGCACGTGACTGCCAAGCGTTCATAACGTCTTGGTTCTCTGGGATGGGTGCTTCACCTAGCGGTCCTTCTAGGACATATGCTTTCTTGGCAGCTATGAGGATGAGCCTCAGGTTCTGGACCCAGTCTGTATAGTTGCTGCCATCATCTTTCAGCTTGGTTTTCTCTAGGAACGCGTTGAAGTTGAGGTTGACATGAGCGTTGGCCATTTGATCTACAAGACATTTTGCAAAGCTTTTTAGACTAAGTTCATGATAATTAAGTTCATCTAATCAAATTATTTAATGAACTCCCACTCAGATTAGACATCCCTCTAGTCATCTAAGTGATACATGATCCGACTCAACTAGACCGTGTCTGATCATCACGTGAGACGGACTAGTCATCATCGGTGAACATCTCCATGTTGATCGTATCTTCCATACGACTCATGTTCGACCTTTCGGTCTCTTGTGTTCCGAGGCCATGTCTGTACATGCTAGGCTCGTCAAGTCAACCTAAGTGTTTTGCATGTGTAAATCTGCCTTACACCCGTTGTATGTGAACGTTAGAATCTATCACCCTCGATCATCACGTGGTGCTTCGAAACAACGAACTTTCGCAACGGCACACAGTTAGGGGGAACAATTTCTTGAAATTATTATAAGGGATCGTCTTATTTACTACCGTCATACTAAGCAAATAAGAAGCAAAACATGATAAACATCACATGCAATCAAATAGTGACATGATATGGCCAATATCATATTGCTCCTTTGATCTCCATCTTCGGGGCGCCATGATCATCTTCATCACCGGCATGACACCATGATCTCCATCATCGTGTCTTCATGAAGTTGTCACGCCAACGATTACTTCTACTTCTATGGCTAACGTGTTTAGCAATAAAGTAAAGTAATTTACATGGCGTTATTTAATGACACGCAGGTCATACAAAAAATAAAGACAACTCTTATGGCTCCTGCCGGTTGTCATACTCATCGACATGCAAGTCGTGATTCCTATTACAAGAATATGATTAATATCATACATCCAATATATTTCATTCATCACATCCTTTTGGTCATATCACATCACAAGGCATATGCTGCAAAAACAAGTTAGACGTTCTCTAATTGTTGTTGCATGTTTTTACGTGGCTTCTATAGGTTTCTAGCAAGAACGTTTCTTACCTACGTAAAACCACAACGTGATATGCCAATTTCTATTTACCCTTCATAAGGACCCTTTTCATCGAATCCGATCCGACTAAAGTGGGAGAGACAGACACCCGCTAGCCACCTTATGCAACTAGTGCATGTCAGTTGGTGGAACCTGTCTCACGTAAGCGTACGTGTAAGGTCAGTCCGGGACGCTTCATCCCATGATGCCGCCAAAACAAGATAAGATTAGTAGTGGCAAGAAAATTGACAACATCTACGCCCACAACAAGATTGTGTTCTACTCGTGCATAGAAACTACGCATAGACCTGGCTCTGATACCACTGTTAGGGAACGTTGCAGAAAATAAAAAAAATTCTACGCTTCACCAAGATCAATCTATGGAGTTATCTAGCAACGAGAGAGAGGAGTGCATCTACATACCCTTGTAGATCGCGTGCGAAAGCGTTCAAGAAAACGGGGTTGAGGGAGTCGTACTCGTCATGATCCAAATCACCGAAGATCCTAGTGCCGAATGGACGGCACCTCCGCGTTCAAAATAAGTACGGTTGGGGAAGACGTCTCCTCCTTCTTGATCCAGCAAGGGGGAGGGAGAGGTTGATGGATATCCAGCAGCACGACGGCGTGGTGGTGGAAGTAGCGGTGATCTCGGCAGGGCTTCGCCAAGTTCAGCGAGAGGGAGAGGTGTTACGGAGGGAGAGGGAGGTGCCAGGAGCAGGGGTGCGCAGCCCTCCCTCCCCCCTTTTTTATATAGGGGCCCTGGGGGGCGCCGGCTCCCTAGATATTGAATCTCAAGGGGGGCGGCGGCCAAGGGGGGGGACTTGCCCCCCAAACCAAGTGGGGCGCCCCCACCCCTAGGGTTTCCAACCCTAGGCGCAGGGGAGGCCCAAGGGGGCACACCAGCCTACGAGGGGCTGGTTCCCCTCCCACTTCAGCCCATGGGGCCCTCCGGGATAGGTGGCCCCACCCGGTGGACCCCCGGGACCCTTCCGGTGGTCACGGTACAATACCGATGACCCCAGAAACTTTCCTGGTGGCTGAAACTGGACTTCCTATATACAATTCTTCAGCTCCGGACCATTCCGGAACTCCTCGTGTCGTGGGGGAACGAGCACCTATGGGGCCGGGGGCCCCTTCTTGTCCGGCAAGGGAGCGGAGGGCGCATGCAGAGCGGATCGAGGCGAGAGCACGCGGGGGATTTTTACCCAGCTTCGGAGCTCTCCGGAGAGATAAAACTCGTACTGCTGCTTTGTGTTTGTATTCTGTTCTTGCTGGTGGGTATGCCGTGGTGTCGAATGAGTCGAACTGGCCCCAACCAAAACTCCGAACCCCTTCTACGTGCGCATGGGCCTCCTTTTTATAGTCTAAAGGGGTCACCGATAGGTGGCAGCGTAGAAAGAGGGGTAGAAAGGTAAAAACGCGGGTTGGTACAACTGCTAGCAATTGTGTCCCCTACCTAACTCTGACGGCAGGGGACAAGGGCATTTAATGCCCGTCCGGTCGCCCCAACAGTGCAAGGAAGCGACTGTTAGGGGCGCCACCGATCGCCACGATGGCCTCCTTGTCAGCTTTGCTTGCCACCTCGCACCGCCATGCTGCACAGCTACCCGCCACGTGCACCAGGAGCGATCCTGTGGCGACACGTCGTCGGATGTGCTGGAGCGTGGGCGCAGAGTGGCAGCCTTGCCGCGGCAAGCGCCTTGCCGCGGCCTGTTGTCTTGTCACACCCGCAAGCTTGCCGCTCGTCGGGTCTTGCCGGGGCGCGCAGAGCGTCGTGGCAAATTTTATGAAGTGCCTTGGTTGGCCTTCCCGGCAAGCCCCTCTTGCCGGGGTCTTTGTCCTTCCCGGCAAGCTCCTCTTGCCGGGGTCTTGTCCTTTTAGTTGACACTTTGTTCTTGAATGGCAGTAAATAGGAATAACGGAGGATCTTGGTGGACGCCCGGCAAGTCTTGCCGCGGGACGCTGCGACTGCCCGTGTCCAAGTTCGGGGTACTAAGGTACCCCTACTTTAGTACACCGACAGGAGCCCCCGGGCCTGGGCCATACACGGTGCCGAGCGCTGTTGGGCCAGGCCCAAAACAGGGCACGGGCACACACGGACTGGGTCCAATCCAAATCCACTCCGTATCCACCGCGCACCCTCGTAACGGCACGCGTCAATCGCGGAGTTGTGGGAGACGTGGGTGGCGTGCGTGATTTTCGAGGCGTCCACCCCCCCCCCCCCCCGTGATCACGGGGCGGGGCGAGGTCACCTCATCTGTCGCCTTGGTTCTGTGTCCCCGCCACGCGGCTTCCATGCACTCGGGGTCGCGGACGGTGGAAGTGGGAAACTGGGCCGTCACGGGCGGAGGCAGCGGGTCGGCCCCGACTCCCTTCTCCTCCCGTGCTCTGATTTGCTGAGCGGGGCGGCCGAGCCCCCACCTCGCTCCTTTAAGAAGAGCGGGAGGGGAGCGCAGAAGCCCGCACTCTCTCATCTTCTCCTTTCTTCAACTTCTGCTCCCCTTTCTCTCATCCGCCATGGAGGAAGGGAACCCTGGCCCTTCATCGGTGGCAGCGAGGGTCGCCGCAAGGCAGCGCATCCCTCCCTATCCCGCACCCGTGGTGGCAGAGCCAGCCACAAGGGGAAGAGGGAGGGGGCGAGGTCATGGACGAGGTCGAGGACGAGGTCGAGGCGCTCGGGGAAGAGGCGGACGGGGCGTCGCAGCATATCCGCCTCCGCCAGCGGTTCCTCCCCTCGCGGCGGTCCATACAGGGGACGACCCTTGCGAGTTCTTCGTCAGGCTGCGCCGGGCGCCTCGTCGTCGTCTCCGGCTTCCAGCTCCGTTTGCGAACGCGATGGAGTTGGACCCGCCCGAGACATTGAGACTGCACATGAGGGGCTGTGGGATCAACGGCACGCGAGTCCACGTTGTATTCCCAGCCCCTAATGTGATGTATCTTGATCGAGGGTGGAAGACGTTCGCCCGCATCCACAGCTTGACGGCGGGGTTTACCCTCCATTTTAAGTTAATGGAGGGCGACCTCCTCTCCATCAAGGTCTTCGGGGACTCCGGCATTCGGGCGAGGTGCTGCGTGGACACCTCCTCCGATAGCGAAGACTCCCCCTCGAGCGAGAGTGACGAGGAGGAGAGCGACAGCGACGACAAGGGTAGCGGGCGGCGGAGTGGCGGGTCCGACTAGGTGTCGGGCGCCGCTTCGCGCGTCACCAGCGACCCCATCATCCGCGTCGCCGGATCCTTGAACTCCCCGGGGTCGTCTCCTTGGGCGGCTGGCGTAGGGAGGCTGCGGAAGGGGAAGAGGGCTGGCGGCAAGGCCGTCAAGTCAGAGTACGAGGGCGTAGTGCCCTCGACAGCGTGCTGACGTCCTGCCGCCCCGTCTTCGAGCCCTGCATCCGGCGCCGCCATCACCATCCAGCCTTCGGACGGCCCCCGGGATGTTCTCTTGGTGTCTTCTGGCACCCGTAGTTCGCCTAGGCGCCCCTTTTGCCCTTCTTGCCTCCTTGACCTACCTCCTGAAAAGAAGGATAGGAAAAGGATTACGGGCATCTTATCTTTTTTTAATTTGTAAGCCTTCGGGCCTTAGCTGCATCTAAAACTTGTAATCCTCTCTTTCATGTTTTTCATCCTCTATGGACTGTACCCGAGTGGAATGTTTTTTTAATGAAAAGGAGAATGCTTGCTATGTTATATCCTTTACTTGATTCTATGCCTTGTATGTTTTTACCCTACGCTTTGAGGGAACCTGCCGGTGCAAACACACTTGCTGAGTGCGGAACATCAGCAGCCTGCTGGCGGTGTTGCTTCCGGCAAGAAACCTTGTCGGGGCTAGTTGCAGCGCACTTGTATTGTTGAGCGGACTCGAAACAAATCAAGGGCGCAACTTAGCCACGAGTCGATTCCTCCGCGCACAGGTTTTCCATACAAGGCACGGTCGTTCAAGGACGCGGTTTCACGTTCCCCAGTCCTTAAGAGGATGCATGATGAGGGACGAAAAACTTATCTGATATCGCAGCCCCCGACAACTCTGGCTTGCCGCGGATGAATCTTGGTATTCGTGGCCCCCGGCAACACTGGCTTGCCGGGGTCCAGGTGCCGGCGCGCCCTTCTTCTTCTTCCTTATCGCTGTTATTTTAGTTATGAGAACATCTTAGACAGTGCCGTAACAAGTTACTTTCGTAATATAACTTTGTCCTGGGCAACGCTTGCTATGTTATATCCTTTACTCTGTTACATCCCTTGTATGTTTTTACCCTACGCTTTGAGGGAACCTGCCGGCGCAAGCACACTTGCTGAGTGCAGAACATCAGCAGCCTGCTGGCGGTGTTGCCTCCGGCAAGAAACCTTGTCGAGGCTAGTTGCAGCGCACTTGTATTGTTGAGCGGACTCGAAACAAATCAAGGGCACAACTTAGCCACGAGTCGGTTCCTCCGCGCACAGGTTTTCCATACAAGGCACGGACGTTCAAGGAAAAAACTTGATCATGCTCAAACTTTGGCAACTTAGCTTTTCTGTCGCCTGTGTTCCGGCAAGGTCATACTTCTTCGAACGACGCCCGGTCCACACCTGCATCCTCTCCCTCTCGAAGCTTCTGGCGTTAACATTGCGGCTATGGTAGCAGCGCAAAGCTTGCTGGTATCGAGCAGCTCGTACCGCAGCCTGAAGACGATCTTCCCCGAGGAGCAGCGCGTCATCTTGCCGCAGCTGCTCTTGCTCTAGCTCATCATAAGCGAGCACTCGAGGCGATCCGTATACGAGGGGAAAGGGGCCGAGAATGTCGAGCCCCCAGACCGAGAATGGCCAGGATAAAGGGATTGTTCAGAGAGCTTGAGCTGGTTGATGTATCTGCTTGGAGTGGAACTGGCACGCTTCACACTTGGTTACTTGTGCAGTTGCATCCTGGAGAGCTGTCGGCCAGAAGAAACCTTGTCGGAAAACCTCGCCGGCAAGTGCTCTTGCGCCAATGTGGTGACCACATATGCCTCCATGTATCTCCGCCAACAGCTCCTGTCCATCTTCCCGGGAAATGCACTTCAATTTCACTCCATTGAATCTTCTTCTGTACAGTATGTCATCGACAAACTGGTACATACTTGATTGCCGGGCTACTCTCTCCGCTTCTTCTTGTTCCTCGGGAAGTTCTCCTGTCTGAAGGAAATGGACGATCTGCTGTGCCCATGCCGGAGCTTGTGGCTCGACGACAAGGACTAAAGGCGCAAATGCTGCTGCAGGAACATCCGCTTCTATGGCAAGAATCTGGGATCCTACCGGAGCGTGATGCTCCTCGGCAAGCGTGTCGGGACACAGCTTGTCGGGAGCGTCTGCTTCAACAAAACAAACCCTAGGGCTTGTCGGAGCAGACTGCTCCTCAGCACTCTCTATGTTGATCCTGGGGACCTTCTTGGCGGCGGCTTCGGGGAGCTCTGCCGGAAAGTAGTCGCTAGTAATCAACTTCCTCTTCTTGCTCTGTACAGTTGATGGTGTTACAGATGGTTGAGTCAGCTTGAGCACAAAAATTCCTGGTTCCACAGGTAACTTAAGTGCGGCACATTTTGACAGGCCATCTGCAATGTCATTCTGAGCTCTTGGAACATGTTCCATTTGCAGGCCATCAAAATGCTCTTCCAGCTTCCTCACTTCATCAACGTATGCTTCCATCAACGGACTCTGATAATCTTTGTTAACTTGACGGACGACAAGCTGTGAGTCACCCCTGACAATAAGCTTCTTGATCCCAAGTTCTGCTGCGATCCTGAGTCCGGCAAGCAAGCCTTCATACTCTGCAGTATTGTTGGTTGCTTGCTCCTTGGGAAAGTGCATTTGGACCACGTACTTGAGGTGCTCTCCGGTGGGGGCGACAAGTAGTACGCCCGCACCGGCGCCTTGCAGCGAGAAGGCACCATCAAAGTACATGATCCATTCTTTGCTTGCCTCCTTGACGGGGATGCTCTTCTCTGGAGTTTCTTCGTCTGGTGTTGGCGTCCATTCTGCTAAAAATTCTGCCAATGCTCGGCTCTGAATAGTTGAAGTACTTTCAAACTTGAGGCCAAAGCTTGACAATTCCAATGCCCACTCGACAATCCTGCCTGTTGCTTCTGGGTTTTGCAATATCCTCTTCAACGGAAAGCGAGTGACCACTGTGATCTCATGTGCTTGAAAGTAATGGCGCAGCTTCCTCGAGGCCATGAGAAGGCCAAAAAGCAACTTCTGCACACCAGAGTACCTTGATCTAGCCCCTTGCAGAAGGGAACTGACAAAGTAAACTGGGCACTGCACCATCTTCTTCTGTTTCTCTTCTTGTGGCTATGCAGATCAATCCTTGCCGGAACCAGAACTTGTCGGATCAGGGCTTGTCGGGCCAGAGCTTGTCGGGGAAGCCCCCTGCTCGTCGTTGGACTCGCTTGCCGCGGCTGCTGGCTCATCATCTGCCTCCCTCTCCGCTACTAACGCAGCACTAACCACTTGATTGGTTGCCGCCAGATATAGCAGCAACTTCTCTTGTGGCTTAGGTGCGACAAGTGTTGGAGTGGAGGACAAATATTTCTTCAAGTCTTGCAGCGCAGCCTCCGCTTCCGGAGTCCATTTCATTGGACCCGCCTTTTTCAAGATTTTGAAAAACGGCAGGGGGCGTTCAGCAGACTTGGAAATGAACCTACTGAGAGCAGCAACGCAGCCGGAAAGCCTTCGTACGTCCTTCACTCGCTTCGGTTCTTCGATTTGCTCGATGGCCTTGATCTTGTCGGGATTAGCTTCGATCCCCCGCTGAGATACAAAGAATCCGAGAAGCTTGCCGGAAGGAACTCCAAACACACACTTCTCGGGATTCAACTTGAGATTGATCTTGCGCAGATTTATGAAGGTCTCATCCAAATCTTGAATCAGAGTCGCTCTGTCTCTGCTCTTGACCACTATGTCATCCATGTAAGCTTCTACATTTCTGTGCAGCTGTGGCTCAAAAGCATGACTGACTACTCTTGCAAATGTCGAACCGGCATTCTTTAGTCCGAAGGGCATCCGTACAAAACAGTACGTGCCACATGGAGTAATGAATGTGGTTTTCTCTTCATCCTCTTCAGCCATGAAGATCTGATGATATCCTGAGTATGCATCAAGGAATGAAAGCAGATCACATCCTGCCGTGGAGTCGACAATCTGGTCAATGCGCGACAAGGGAAATAGATCCTTGGGACAAGCTTTATTAACATCAGTGAAGTCAATACAAAGCCTCCACTTCCCGTTTGCTTTGCGCATGACTACAGGATTGGCTAACCACGTTGGATGGAGTACTCCTCGGACCAGGCCTGCTGCTTCCAATTTCTTGATCTCCTCTGCAATGAACTCCTGACGCTCCACCGCTTGTTTCCTAATTCTCTGCTTGACGGGCCGCGCATGAGGACAGAGGGCAAGGTGGTGCTCAATTACTTTCCTGGGAACACCGGGGATGTCAGATGGTTGCCATGCAAACACATCGACATTCGCCCGCAGGAAAGCAACAAGCGCGCTTTCCTATTTAGGGTCAAGCGTGGCACTGATGGTGAAAGTACCACCAGTGCCGTCCTCCTTGGCGGCCACTTTCTTGGTCTCTGGTGAAGCTGTCTTTGCCTTCTCGCTCTTGCCGGTGGAGCTCAATGGTGCGTCCTCGACGGTAGCGCAGCACTCCGAAGAGGTGCGCTTGCCAGAGTAGGCATCAGAGCTACTCTTGCCGGACTTGGTCTTCTTCTTCTTCCCTCCGGGAGCTTCAGCGGCAAGTGGTTTGCGCTCCGCTGCGGCTGCTGCTTCCCGGTAGATCTTGTCGGTACAGATAAGTGCATCCTTCTTGTCGCCTTGGACAGAAATGACACTAATCGGACCAGGCATCTTGAGCACATTGTAGGCGTAGTGAGAGGCTGCCATGAACTTGGCAAGCGCTGGACGGCCAAGTATCCCATTGTAGGGTAATGGGAAATCAGCAACGTCAAACATGACCCTCTCTGTCCTGAAGTTCAGCTCGCTGCCAAAAGTTACTGGCAGTGTGATCTTCCCCTTTGGCTTGCTCCTTCCCGGGTTGATTCCTTGAAAAGTACCGGTCTCTTCGAGCTTGCTGTCGGGGATCTGGAGCTTCTTGAGCAACGCTGAAGAGATCAGATTCAGGCCGGCCCCGCCGTCAACCAGCATCTTCGTGACCCTGAGGTTGCGGATTGTTGGCGAGACCAACATCGGCAAGCACCCGACCGCAGTGATGCGATCAGGGTGATCCTCAACGTCGAAGATGATGGGCGTGCTGGACCACTTCAGGGGCTTGCGCGACTCGACGGACGGTTCTGCTGCGCTCACTTCTCGCACCCATTGTTTGAGTTGGCGGTGCGAGGTGTGCAGAGAAGCACCGCCGTCGACGCACAACACCTCTGTCGCCTTCTGAAACTCTTGCTCGTCGGTCTCATCCTCCTCCATCTCATCTTCATCATCTTCGTCTTCATCCTTGTCGCGGCCGCGGGGAGGCCTATCTCCTTGCCGCTGCTTGGGCTTGCCGCGGCGCCCTCCCCGGGCGGGACGCTTGTTGCCGGATCCTCCGCCACCTTCCCGGGCCTTCTCCTTGTCGCGGCGCTCGTATTCAGATTTCTGTAGCTCCGCCATCTGCTCAACTTTCTTGCAGGCTTGGAGGTCATGGCCCTTCGTGCGGTGGATCTTGCAGTACTGCTTGCCGGAGCCATCCTGCTTGTCGGCGGCCACCACAGCCTCGCCGGAGTCGCCAGCTTTGGCCCTCTCGGAACCGCCTCCGCTGCCGGACTGCTCAACAACTAGCACATCCTTAGCCTTTCTCTTTCTGTTGTTCCGCCTCCGGTTCTTCTTTGTCGGAGGGGCATCCTCACTGTCAGATCCTTCTGCTCCTGCATTCTCTCCGGGGATTTTCCTCCCCTCCTCAGCCCGTGCACACTTGTCGGCTAGAGCGTATAGCTCGCTGACATCTCTGATCTTGCACATCGCCATCTCCTCCCTCATCCTGCGGTTACGCACGTTCTGATGGAACGCGCTAATAATCGCGGCAGGGTGGACGTCTGGGATGTTGCGCTGCACTTGGCTGAATCTCTGTATGTACTTGCGCAGGGGTTCTCCCTCCTTCTGGACGAGCAGATGAAGATCGCTCTCCTGGCCATGAGGTTTGTGGCCGCCTGTGAAGGCGCCGACAAACTGATGGCACAGGTCTGCCCACGAAGAGATGGAGTTGTCCGGCAAGTGCATGAGCCAAGATCTGACGTTGGGCTTGAGTATCAGCGGGAAGTAGTTGGCGAGGATCTTCTCGTCGCGCCCCCCGGCAGCCTGCACCGCGATGGTGTAGACGCTGAGAAACACCGACGGATGTATCCTGCCATCGTACTTCTCGGGCACGTCTGGCTTGAAGTTCTTGGTATTGGGCCACTGGACCTGCCGCAGCTCAAGGGTGAACGCAGGGCAACCTACCACGTACGGCAAGTCGCCTGGTTCCCCTGGAGCATGCATATCGACAGTGGGCCCAGCGCGCTGGTCAGATTGACGCCGCGCTTCTCTTCGACACTCGATGCGAGTGCGAGCGTCTTCATGTCGTCGTTCTTGGAGAACTTGGCATTGATCGCGGCGAGCTCGCGGGTCCGACAACGCGGTGGAGTCGGTGTCGAGGTTGGCCCGGCGAGTCGGCGATCTTGGCCTTTGGGGCGGGGAGTGCACAGTGGTGGCACCCCCAGCGGTCTTGTCGGCGTCGGCTTGCGCCTGGGCGTCTTGCCGGGGCTTCGACGTGCTCGGTTGCCGGGGCTTGTCGCCGTTGGCGAAGCCGATAAGGCTATAAAAGGCGGCCCTCCAGTCGTCGATCTTGTCCGGCGCTGGAGGGTAATCTAGAAGCAGCTGGGCTCGGGCCAGCGCTTCCTCTGGAGTCTTGGGTGGCGGTGGTGAGCGACGCGAGGTGCGGGACATGCTCAAACTCCTAACTGTGTTAGAAGGAGCAACATCTCGTCCAGGCGGCCGCACTGCGCTCGTGCCAGCATGTTGACGTGCATGTTGGCCTTGAACGTCCCGCGACCCACCAGCTTGGCCTTGTTCCAACGCGAGTACGGTGCTAGGAGCACCGTGGCGTTGTCGATCCTGCACCTCCTGGGAGGGGTGCGGCGGATGTGCAGACGCTGAACCTTGCGGGGCCTTGTCCTTGGACCGGGTGACGATGTGCGTCCCCCCGCTGGCGCCCGCTCCTCTTCCGGCGTCCACCCCACCGCCCGTTTGCTCCGGTGGCGGCAGGACAATCGCAGACGGAGCGGCCACCTCCGAAGTTTTCTTCTTCGGTGGCATGTCGATGAAGATGTTGTTGTAGCGCGCGCAGACGCCGGATCAGATACGCACGACCTCGACGCCCCCCTACCTGGCGCGCTAGAGATGTCGTGGGGGAACGAGCACCTATGGGGCAGGGGGCCCCTTCTTGTCCGGCAAGGGAGCGGAGGGCGCACGCAGAGCAGATCGAGGCGAGAGCACGCGGGGGATTTTTACCCAGCTTCGGAGCTCTCCGGAGAGATAAAACTCCTACTGCTGCTTTGTGTTTGTATTCTGTTCTTGCTGGTGGGTATGCCGTGGTGTCGAATGAGTCGAACTGGCCCCAACCAAAACTCCAAACCCCTTCTACGTGCGCATGGGCCTCCTTTTTATAGTCTAAAGGGGTCACCGACAGGTGGCAGCGTAGAAAGAGGGGTAGAAAGGTAAAAACGCGGGTTGGTACAACTGCTACCAATAGTGTCCCCTACATAACTCTGACGGCAGGGGACAAGGGCATTTAATGCCCGTCCGGTCGCCCCAACAGTGCAAGGAAGCGACCGTTAGGGGCGCCGCCGATCGCCACGATGGCCTCCTTGTCAGCTTCGCTTGCCACCTCGCACCGCCATGCTGCACAGCTACCCGCCACGTGCACCAGGAGCGATCCTGTGGCGACACGTCGTCGGATGTGCTGGAGCATGGGCGCAGAGTGGCAGCCTTGCCGCGGCAAGCGCCTTGCCGCGGCCTGTTGTCTTGTCGCACCCGCAAGCTTGCCGCTCGTCGGGTCTTGCCAGGGCGCGCGGAGCGTCGCGGCAAGTTTTCTGAAGTGCCTTGGTTGGCCTTCCCGGCAAGCCCCTCTTGCCGGGGTCTTTGTCCTTTCCGGCAAGCTCCTCTTGCCGGGGTCTTGTCCTTTTAGTTGACACTTTGTTCTTGAATGGCAGTAAATAGGAATAACGGAGGTTCTTGGTGGACGCCCGGCAAGTCTTGCCGCGGGACGCTGCGACTGCCCGTGTCCAAGTTCGGGGTACTAAGGTACCCCTACTTTAGTACACCGACACCTCGTGACATCCGGGATCTCATCCGGGACTCCGAACAAATTTCGGGTTACCGCATACTAATATCTCTACAACCCTAGTGTCACGGAACCTTAAGTGTGTAGACCCTACGGGTACGGGAGCCACGTAGACATGACCGAGACGACTCTCCGGCCAATAACCAAAAGCGGGATCTGGATACCCATGTTGGCTCCCACATGCTCCTCGATGATCTCATCGGATGAACCACGATGTCAAGGATTCAAGTAATCCTGTATACAATTCCCTTTGTCAATCGGTACGTTACTTGCCTGAGATTCGATCGTCGGTATCCCAATACCTCGTTCAATCTCGTTACCGGCAAGTCACTTTACTCGTACCGTAATGCATGATCCCGTGACCAAACACTTGGTCACATTGAGCTCACTAGGATGATGCATTACCGAGTGGGCCCAGAGATACCTCTCCATCATACGGAGTGAAAAATCCCAGTCTCGATCCATGTCGTGGGAAACGAGCACCTATGGGGCAGGGCCCCTTTCGGTCCGGCAAGGGAGCGGAGGGCGCACGAAGAGTAGATCGAGGCGAAGCACGCGAGGGATTTTACCCAGCTTCGGAGCTCTCCGGAGAGATAAAACTCCTACTGCTACTTTGTGTTTATATTCTGTTCTTGCTCGAGAGCGTGGGTTTGTTGTAGTTTCGAATGAGTCGAACCCCCTCTACGTGCGCATGGGCCTCCTTTTTATAGGCTAAAGGGGTCGCCGACAGGTGGCAACGCAGAGAGGGGTAAAAAAGTAAAAAGAGGGGTTGGTACAGCCGCTATCAACAGTGCCCCCTACCTAACTCTGACGGCAGGGGACAAGGGCATTTAATGCCCGTCCGGTCGCCCAAACAGTGCAGGAAGCGACCGTTAGGGGCGCCACCGATTGCCACGATGGTCTTCTCGTCATCTCCACTTGCCACCTCGCACCGCTTGGCTGCACAGCTACCCTCCACGTGCACCAGGAACGATCCTGCGGTGACACGTCGTCGGATGCGCTGGAGCGTGGGCGCAGAGTGGTGGCTTCGACGTGGCAAGCACCTTGCCGCGGTCGCTGTCTTGTCGTACCCGCAAGCTTGCCGCTTGCCGGGTCTTGCCGGGATGAGCAGTGCGTCACGGCAAGTCTCTTGAAATGCCTTGGTTGGCCTTCCCGGCAAGCTCATCTTGCCGGGGTCTTGTCCTTCCCGGCAAGCTCCTCTTGCCGGGGGCTCTGTCTTCTTAGTTAAACACTTTGTTCTTGAATGGCATAAATAGGAATAACGGAGGATCTTGGCGGACGCCCGACGAGCCTTGCCGCGGGACGCTGCGACTGCCCGTGCACAAGTTCGGGGTACTAAGGTACCCCTACTTTAGTACACCGACGGGAGCCCCGGGGCCTGGGCCATACACGGTGCTGAGCGCTGTTGGGCCAGGCCCAAAACAGGGCACGGGCACGCGCGGCCTGGGTCCAAACCAAATCTGACTCCGTATCCGCCGCACTCCCCCGTAACGGCACGCGTCAAACGCGGCATCGTGGGAGAGATCGTGGGCAATTCTTAAATCAAGAAATGCGTAACGTTCGCCTCCCCTGTTTATAAGCAGAGGAAACAGGGCCGTTCCCCCACCTTCGCCACTTGCAGTTTCTTCCTCCGAAAGCTCCGCCGCTCCCCTCCGCTTCCCAAGCCGAAAGAGAGCAGCGCTCCACCGCCCGTCGCCGCCGTCGCCCCCAACGCTTCTGCGCTCCCACGCCACTTCCGCCATGGCTCCGAAGACCGGCAAGAGCACGAAGTCGGCTGAGGCGTTGCGGCTTGAGGCGCTGCGCAAGGAGCGAGTGCTTTTCCCCCCCGAGCTCACCCCGAAGGCGCTGCGGGAGGAGTTCTACCTCTTCTGGTCGACGGAGACGCGGGCGCATCCGCGCACGCCGGTGCTCTCCACCGAAGCTTCTACTTCGAAGTGGTGCCCAAAAGGGTACCATTTCTTTCCAGTGTTCTTCTACTGCGGGCTTTGCCCACCTTTTTCTGATTTCTTCTGTGATATCATGAATACCTACGGGTTTCATCTTCTTGACTTCACCCCCAACGCCGTTCTGACAATGGCGGTTTTCGCACACCTCTGCAAGAACTTCGTTGGAATCCACCCAAATGTCGCCCTTTTTTGCCACTATTTCATCCCTCGAGCCGAGAAAGGAGAGCCCTTAGCCGGCGGGATCGCCTGGGTCTCGCGAGTCAGCATGAAGGAGGTGTATCTGGAGGGGGGGCTCCGCAACAAATGGGACGAGTGGAGGGCGGAGTGGTGCTGGATCGTTGACGCCAATCCGCAGCCATTCACCAACTTGCGCCAGACCCGGGTAGTGCGCGGCGGCGACTGGAGCGCTCTGTCGCCGGACGATGCCAAGCTGAAGATCGCCACCACCCGGATCCGGCGGCTCAGACTTGCCGGGCTCACAGTAGGAGCCGTTGGCGCGGATTTCCTTCGCCATCGCATCGCCCCTCTGCAGAAGAGGGGGAGGCCCGCCTGGCTGTTTGTCGGCCCGGCGGATATCATGAGGCTGCGTCCAGGCCTCAACTTCAACTTCATAGTTCTGGAGCTTGACGGGATGCTCAAGGAGCTGTTCAAGCATGACGCCAACCATCCAGAGTGGTTCAGGCTGCCGCAGGGCATCATCCCACTGTGCAACAACTCCCAGCGCGATTGCATCTGTGCAATGATGCCGGAGTGCGACTCGCACGGGATAAACCAAACTTGGATGGAGCCCGCCGACGACGTCGTGCGGCAATTCTTCGATGGCTTGGCGGAGGTAGCAGTCCGCGCCGACGAGCAGAGGCTCCTCACCCGCGACACCACCGACGACGAGATGCGGTACATCGCCACCAGGGCCGAAGAGGCGGCAGCAGCCGCCGCCGCGGGTGAGTTTGGCTTCACGTTGGAGGAGGCAGAGGCGGCCGAGGCGGCAAGCCTTGCTGACCGGGAGGACCTTGCCAGAGGGGTCGTTGGCGAGGGGGAGCCCGAAGCCGAAGCGAGCGAGCCCGCCGAGGGCGCGAGCGGCCAGCCGTCTTCGAGCAGCTTGCCGCGGGCGGAGCCCCCAGCGCAGCCCCAATTTCAACCAAGAAGGCGCCTCCGTCGAACTGGAGACATAGCAGGGGGGCAGGCAGGCCAACAGCCGCAGCGCCGTGGGACACGCTCCACCGCGGCAAGTACCGTTGCCGCGGGAGCATCTCAGGCCGTGCCGGCAACTGAGGCGGGATCTTCCCGGGCCGCCACACCTGATCCTACCGCAGCTCCCGGTAAACGTCGAAGGGAGCCTACTCCTCCGCCTCACCGCGCAGAAAGGGTACCAGACTTCGACCTCTCTGCGCTGAGCTCCGACGAGGAGGGAGAAGAGGAGGAGGAGTAAGGCTTTCTCCTCGCTGTACATGTATTTCTTTGATCTTTGTTGTTTCTTGTCTTGGATCTGATCTGCTTCCCTCTGAATCCTTGTTCCATTTCAGGACTCTAGCCGAGAGAGCGGCGAAGAGGGCCAAGGTCCCCGTGGTTGTCATCGAGGACGATCCTGCTGTGATGGCAGAGGACACGTCCGAGACTAACTTGATGGACCCGGTTCCATCTCCTCGAAGCAGCCCCCAGCACAGCCCCCAGCATGAGTGTTTGGTTCACTTCCTGTTGTGGGGCGCGCATGGGTGCTTTTTCTTTTGCTGACATCTTGATTGTTGATTTATTTGTGCAGGAGCAGAACAGGCTCATCAGGGGCAACCAGAAGCCGCTCCGGAAGTGCAATCTGCTTCAACTACGCCGCCAAGGGGCGATTCTCCGACAAGGGAGCGCTCTCCGGCAAGGGAGCGGTCCCCGGAAAGGGGTAGTTCCCCGGCGAGGGATGAGACCAACGAGCCTCCGGTGGTGGAGCCCATGGTCACAGAACCCAGCACAGGTAACCCTCCTTGTCGGAAATTTTCCCTTGGGTTTTTCTTCTGATCTTCTTTTTGGATCTTTGCTTGACTTTTCCTTCCTCTTCCTGTCCTCAGATCCCCCTCTCACAGACCCGATGGAGACTGAGGCCACCGGCGAGGAAGGCGCACGCGGCAATACTGAAGACGCCGCCGCTGACGAGGAAGAGGTCGGTGCTGATGAACCCGCCGATGAAGAAGCCGCCAAGGCTGCTGGCGCAGGAGCTGGCGAGGGGTCCGGCGATCGCACTAATGACCCGAGGGTGCAGGAGCGCAAGGCGCTACACCGACCGCCGACCCCTCCGCTTCTGATGCAGCGCCGGGCTCCGAGGAGCCCCAGCCAGGTGCCTACTTGAAGGCCGGCGAGGGTGTCTACATCAAGCTTCCATGGGCGTCGAGCTCCAGGGCGCCGGTCGAAGGAGAGGAGTTTGACGGGGAAGTACTTGCCTCCGCTGGGTTGGCGGTGGTTGACACGCCAAGCAGCAGCAGCGGCGAGTCCGAGGAGGAGCAGCTGCTCCGAAAGTTGGTGTCGCTCTACTGCGCCCGGCAAGCGAAGCTGGAGTCCCGGGAAGCGCTTGTCGCACGGGCGGGGATCGTCATAGAGAAGCATGCGGAGGAGCTCCAGAGCCGCAACCAGGAGGCCCTCCGGTCTATTGCTGAGGAGAGGGCGCAGCTCGTCGAGGCGAAGAAGGCGTTCATCCTCGAAAAGGCTGAAGCCGAGGAGCAACAGAGGCTCGCCGCCGAGGAGCAGTCCAGGCGGGAGGGTGAGCTGACGCAGAAAAAGGTAAACTTGGACAGCCACGAGGAGGAGCTCGCCGCTCGGGAACAAGCACTTGGCGGGGCACTCAAGGAGGCGAAGGATGCTGCCGCAGTTGCTGAGGCCGCCAAGAAGGAACTGGAAGTGAAGGTGACGCAGCTGGAGGCTGACATGAAAGGGAAGAATGAGGAGCTTGCCGCCCTCCAGCGCGAACGCGAGAAGGATGCCCTCGCTCATGGCGATCTGCAAGTTCAGCTCGCCGACAAGGTCAGGGAACTGAACGCCGTCAAGGACTCAAATGCTGATCTGGAGCTGAAGTTGGCCACATTGACGGAGACGCTGGACGCCGCCAAGAGACGAGAGGATGAATTGAAGAAAGAGATCAAGGGCAACGAGGAGCTGCTGACGAGGGCCGCCGAGACTCAAAACACCTTCAGGGCTACGGTGGAGCTCTGGACGGAGGGCCTCGTCAACATTGCCGCAACCATCAACGAGGAGCTGGCGGAACTGGACTTGGCGGGCTTCGGGTACCCCACTGATGAGAACCTCCAGCCCAGCGCCAAGCTTACTCTTTTCTTCAAGGGTGTGGTGAAGGCCCTCCAGCAACTCCGGGAAAGGATCCCAAAGAAGCTGGCGGACGAGTCGCGCGCAATCTGCGCCAAGGTCTTGGAGAAGGTGTTGGTGAAGATACTCTTCCGCAATCCGGGCCTCGACCTCACCCACGTCCTCAAGAAGCTGCCGGCAGGCGCTGATCTCGAAGAGCTCAAAGCCATTGTCGCACCCATTGTGGACAAGGTGAATGAAGTCAGGAGGATTGACGGCGAGCGCGTGGATTAGGCCACCCTTCTTCTCCCTTCCTTGTCGCTGTTATTTAAGTTATGAGAACAATTTAGTCAGTGCTGCAACAAGTTACTTTTGTAATATAACTTTATTCTGGGCAATGCTTTCTATGCTATCTCCTTTACTTGATTCTTTTCTTTGTATGTTTTTACCCTACTCTTTTAGGGAACTTGCCGGCGCGGGCACGCTTGCCGCAAGTGCTGAGTGCAGAACATCAGCAGCCTGCTGGCGGTGCCGGCTCCGGCAAGAAACCTTGCCGCAACTAGTCGCAGCACACTTAAGTTGTTGAGCTGACTCGAAACAAAGTAAGGGCGCAACTGGCTATGAGGAGGTTCCTCCGCACACAGGTTTTCCATACAAAGCTTGGTCGTTCAAGGAAGATAACTTAAAATTTTAAAAACTGATCATGCTCAAACTTTAGCAACTTAGCTTTTCTGTCGTCTGTGTCCCGGCAAGGCTATACTTCTTTGAACGACGCCTGGTCCACACCTTCATCCTCTCCTCCCCCCCCCCTGTGAACTTGTGGGTGAAGGAACCTTCTTTTTGAGAAGAAAGAAGAGAAAATAATGATATGGAGCCTTAAGGCTCGTTACTGTTTACCGGGGGCAAGTGCTGCACAAAGTGTCAGATAATACATGCAAAAAAGAAAAAGGCATGAATTTTGACAACATGTGCAGAGGTTAAGATCTTTATTTATGCACGGGATCTGCACCCGGCTTTGTACAAAGGGTTACATGCAACAGCGGCAAAGCTTGTACAAAAGGAGGTTGCCGGAATAGCAGGTTCCGGCAACCGCGCCTTAGGGGTAGATGCTCTATGTTCCAGGAGTTGCTCACCGGAAAGCCATCTTCGGTCTCAAGGCAGACTGCGCCAGGCCTAGTGACTCGTTTCACCCGATAAGGGCCTTCCAACTTTGGCGTCAACTTGTTGGAATTCTTGGCGGATTGAACGCGCCGAAGAACAAGGTCGCCTTCCTCGAAGCTTCTGGCATTAACTTTGCGGCTATGGTAGCGACGCAAAGCTTGTTGGTAGCGAGCAGCTCGTACAGCAGCCTGAAGACGATCTTCCTCGAGGAGCAGCGCGTCATCTTGCCGCAGCTGCTCTTGCTCAAGCTCATCATAAGCGAGCACCTGAGGCGATCCGTATATGAGTTCCGTGGGGAGAACTGCTTCTGCTCCGTAGACTAGAGCAAAAGGTGTCTGGCCAGTGGCTCGAATTGGCGTCGTCCTGATCGACCAAAGAACCACCGGCAGCTCCTCGATCCAATTTCTTCCGCACTTGCGCAGCCTGTTGAAAGTTCTGGTCTTGAGCCCGCGCAACACTTCAGCGTTTGCCCTCTCCGCTTGACTGTTGCTTCTCGGGTGAGCAACAGAAGCGAAGCAGATCTAGGCGCCAAGATCTTGGAGGTGCGGCTCGTGAACTGCGTGCCATTGTCGGTGATGATCCTGTTAGGGACTCCGAAACGGCAAACAATTGACCTGAACAACTTGACTGCTGACTGTGCTGTCACCTTCCTCACTGCTTCCACTTCAGGCCGCTTTGTGAACTTGTCGATTGCAACGTACAAGAACTCAAAGCTCCTGACAGCTCGGGGAAAGGGGCCGAGGATGTCGAGCCCCCAGACCAAAAATGGCCAGGATAAAGGGATTGTTTGGAGAGCTTGAGCTGGTTGATGTATCTGCTTGGAGTGGAACTGGCACGCTTCACACTTGGTTACTTGTGCAGTTGCATCCTGGAGGGTTGTCGGCCAGAAGAAACCTTGCCGGAAGGCTTTGCCGGCAAGTGCTCTTGCGCCAATGTGGTGACCACATATGCCTCCATGTATCTCCGCCAACAGCTCCTGTCCATCTTCCCGGGAAATGCACTTCAATTTCACTCCGTTGAATCTTCTTCTGTACAGTATGTCATCGACAAACTGGTACATACTTGATTGCCGGGCTACTCTCTCCGCTTCTTCTTGCTCTTCGGGAAGTTCTCTTGTTTGAAGGAAATGGACTATCTGCTGTGCCCATGCCGGAGCTTGTGGCTCAACGACAAGGACTAAAGGCACAAATGCTGCTGCGGGAACACCTGCTTCCACGGCAAGAATCTGTGATTCAGCCGGAGCATGATGCTCCCCGGCAAGCGTGTCGGGACACAGCTTGTCGGGAGCGTCTGCAGCAACGAAACAAACCCTAGGGCTTGTCGGAGCAGACTGCTCCTCAGCACTCTTTGTGTTGATCTTGGGGACCTTCTTGGCGGCGGCTTCAGGGAGCTCTGCCGGAAAGTAGTCGCCAGTAACCAACTTCCTCTTCTTGCTCTGTCCAGTTGATGGTGTTACAGATGGTTGAGTCGGCTTGAGCACAAAAATTCCTGGTTCCACAGGTAACTTGAGTGCAGCGCACTTTGACAGGCCATCTGCAATGTTGTTCTGAGCTCTCGGAACATGTTCCATTTGTAGGCCGTCAAAATGTTCTTCTAGCTTTCTCACTTCATCAATGTAAGCTTCCATCAACGGACTTTGATAATCTTTATTTACTTGACAGACGACAAGCTGCGAGTCACCCCTGACAATGAGCTTCTTGATCCCAAGGTCTGCGGCGATTCTGAGTCCGACAAGCAAGCCTTCGTACTCTGCAGTATTGTTTGTTGCTTGCTCCTTGGGAAAGTGCATCTGGACCACGTACTTGAGGTGCTCTCCGGTGGGTGCGACGAGTAGTACGCCCGCACCGGCGCCTTGCAGCGAAAAGGCACCGTCAAAGTACATAATCCATTCTTTGCTCGCTTCCTTGACGGGGATGCTCGTCTCCGGAGTTTCTTCATCAGGTGTTGGCGTCCATTCTGCTATGAATTCTGCCAATGCTCGGCTCTGGATAGTTGAGGTACTCTCAAACTTGAGGCCAAAGCTTGACAATTCCAGTGCCCACTCGACAATCCTGCCTGTTGCTTCTGGATTTTGCAGTATCCTCTTTAACGGAAAGCGAGTGACAACTGTGATCTCATGTGCTTGAAAGTAATGGCGCAGCTTCCTCGAGGCCATGAGAAGGCCGAAAAGCAACTTCTGCACTCCAGAGTACCTTGACCTAGCCCCCTGTAGAAGGGAACTGACAAAATAAAATGGGCGCTGCACCATCTTCTTTTGTTTCTCTTCCTGTGGCTACACAGATTCATCCTTGTCGGGACCAGAGCTTGTCGGGGAAGCCCCCTGCTTGCCGCTGGATCCGCTTGCCGTGGTCGCTGGTTCATCATCCGCCTCCCTCTCCGCTACTAACACAGCACTAACCACTTGATTGGTTACCGTTAGATACAGCAGCAACTTCTCTTGTGGTTTAGGTGCGACAAGTATTGGAGTAGAGGACAGGTATCTCTTCAAGTCCTGTAGCGCAACCTCCGCTTCCGGAGTCCATTTCATTGGACCTGCCTTTTTCAAAATTTTGAAAAATGGCAGGGCGCGCTCAGCAGACTTAGAGATGAACCTACTGAGAGCAGCAACGCAGCCGGCAAGCCTTCGCACATCCTTGACGCGCTTCGGTGCTTCGATCTGCTCAATGGCCTTGATCTTGTCGGGATTGGCTTCAATCCCCCTCTGGGACACAAAGAACCCGAGAAGCTTGCCGGAAGGAACTCCAAATACGCACTTCTCGGGGTTCAACTTGAGATTGATCTTGCGCAGATTTGCAAAAGTCTTGTCCAAATCATGGATCAAAGTTTCTCTGTCTTTGCTCTTGACCACTATGTCATCCATGTATGCTTCTACATTTCTGTGCAGCTGTGGCTCAAAAGCATGACTGACTACTCTCGCAAATGTTGAACCAGCATTCTTTAGTCCGAAAGGCATCCGTACAAAGCAGTACGTGCCACATGGAGTAATGAATGCGGTTTTCTCTTCATCCTCTTCTGCCATGAAGATCTGATGATATCCTGAATATGCATCAAGAAATGAAAGCAAATCACATCCTGCCGTGGAGTCGACAATCTGGTCAATGCGCGGCAAGGGAAATGGATCTTTGGGACAAGCTCTATTAACAACAGTGAAGTCAATACAAAGCCTCCACTTCCCATTGGCCTTGCGCACGACTACTGGATTGGCTAACCACGTTGGATGGAGTACTCCTCGGACCAGGCCTGCTGCTTCCAATTTCTTGATCTCTTCTGCAATGAACTGTTGACGTTCCACCACTTGCTTCCTGACTCTCTGCTTGACTGGCCGCGCGTGAGAACAGACGGCAAGGTGGGGCTCAATTACTTTCCTGGGAACACCGGGGATGTCAGATGGTTGCCATGCAAACACATCGACATTCGCCCGCAGGAAAGCAACGAGCGCGTGTCGGTGTACTAAAGTAGGGGTACCTTAGTATCCCGAACTTGTGCACGGGCAGTCGCAGCGTCCCGCGGCAAGGCTTGCCGGGCGTCCACCAAGATCCTCCGCTATTCCTATTACTGCCATTCAAGAACAAAGTGTTTAGCAGAGAAGACAGAGCCCCGGCAAGAGGAGCTTGCCGGGAAGGACAAGACCCCGGCTAGAGGAGCTTTCCGGGAAGGCCAACCAAGGCATTCCAAGAAACTTGCCGCGACGCATCGCGCGTCCCGGCAAGACCCGGCGAGCGGCAAGCTTGCGGGTGCGACAAGACAGCGACCGCGGCAAGGCGCTTGCCTCGGCGAAGCCACCACTCTGCGCCCATGCTCCAGCGCGTCCGACGACGTGTCGCCACAGGATCGTTCCTGGTGCACGTGGCGAGTAGCTGTGCAGCCAAGCGGAGCGAGGTGTCAAGTGGAGATGACTAGGATGCCATCGTGGCGATCGGTGGCGCCCCTAACGGTCGCTTCCTGCACTGTTTGGGCGACCGAACGGGCATTAAATGCCCTTGTCCCCTGCCGTCAGAGTTAGGTAGGGGGCACTGTTGATAGCGGTTGTACCAACCCCTCTTTTTACTTTTTTGCCCCTCTCTCTGCGTGGCCACCTGCCGGTGACCCCTTTAACCTATAAAAAGGAGGCCCATGCGCACGTAGAAGGGGTTCGACTCATTCGAAACTACGATACACCTACGCTCTTGAGCAAGAACAGAATACAAACACAAAGCAGCAGTAGGAGTTTTATCTCTCCGAAGAGCTCCGAAGCTGGGTAAAATCCTTCGCGTGCTTCGCCTCGATCTGCTCTTCGTGCGCCCTCCGCTCCCTTGCCGGACCGAAAAGGGGCCCTGCCCCATAGGTGTTCGTTTCCCACAACATCTTTGGCCCGCCAGGTAGGGGGGCGTCGAGGTCGTGCATACCTGATCCAGCGTCTGAGCGCGCTACATCAACATTTTCATCGACATGCCACCGAAGAAGAAGGCTTCGGAGGTGGCTGCTCCGTCCACGTCGATCCTACCGTCACCGGAGCAAACAGGCGGTGGGGTGGACGCCGGCGGAGGAGCGGGCGCCGACGGGGGGACTCACGTCATCACCAGGTCCAAGGACAAGGCCCCGCAAGCATCGGCGTCTGTACATACACCGCACCCCTCCCAGGGGGTGCAGGATCAACAACACCATGGTGCTCCTAGCACCGTACTCGCGTTGGAGCAAGGCCGAGCTGGTGGATCACGGGACGCTCAAGGCCAGCATGCACGTCAACATGTTGGCACGAGCGCAGTACGGTCTCCTGGGCGAGATGTTGCTCCTTCTAACATTGTTAGAAGTTTGAGCATATCCCGTTCCTCGCGTCGTTCGCTGCCGCCGCCCAAGACTGCAGAGGAAGCGCTGGCCCGAGCCCATCTGCTTCTAGATTACCCTCCAGCGCCAGACAAGATCGACGACTGGAGGGCCACCATTCAGAGCCTCATCGGCTTCGCCAACGGCGACAAGCCTCGGCAGCCGAGCACATCGAAGCCCTGGCAAGACGCCCAGGCGCAAGCCAACGCCGACAAGACCACTGGGGGTGCCACCACCGTGCACTCCCCGCCCCGAAGGCCAAGATCGCCGACTCGCCGGGCCAACCTCGACACCAACTCCACCGCGTCGTCGGACCCGCGAGCTCGCCGCGATCAACGCCAAGTTCTCCAAGAACGGCGACACAAAGACGCTCGTACTCGCATCGAGCGCCAAAGAGAAGCGCGGCGTCAGTCAGACCAGCGCGCTGGGCCCACTGTTGATATGCATGTGCCAGGGGAACTAGGCGACTTGCCGTACGCGGTAGGTTGCCCTGCGTTCACCCGTGAGCTGCGGCAGGTCCAGTGGCCCAGTACCAAGAACTTCAAGCCAGACGTGCCCGAGAAGTACGACGGCAGGATACATCCGTCAGAGTTCCTCAGTGTCTACACCATCGCGGTGCAGGCTGCAGGAGGGCGCAACGAGAAGATCCTCGCCAACTACTTCCCGCTGGTGCTCAAGCCCAACGTCAGATCTTGGCTCATGCACTTGCCGGACAACTCCATCTCTTCGTGGGCGGACCTGTGCCATCAGTTTGTCGGCGCCTTCACAGGCGGCCACAAACCACATGGCCAGGAGAGCGATCTTCATCTGCTCGCCCAGAAGGAAGGAGAACCCCTGCGCAAGTACATACAGAGATTCAGCCAAGTGCAGCGCAACATCCCAGACGTCCACCCTGCCGCGGTTATCAGCGCGTTCCATCAGAACGTGCGTAACCGCAGGATGAGGGAGGAGATGGCGATGTGCAAAATCAGAGATGTCAGTGAGCTATATGCTCTGGCCGACAAGTGTGCACGTGCTGAGGAGGGGAGAAAACTCCCCGGGGAGAACGCAGGAGCAGAAGGGTCTGACAGTGAGGATGTCGCCCCGGCAAAAAAGAACCGGAGGCGGAATAACAGAAAGAGGAAAGCCAAGGATGTGCTAGTTGTCGAGCAGTCCGGCAACGGAGGTGGTGCCGAGAAGGCCAAAGCTGGTGACTCCGGCGAGGCTGTGGTGGCCGCCGACAAGCAGGACGGCTCCGGCAAGCAGTACTACAAGATCCACCGCACCAAGGGCCATGACCTCCAGGCCTGCAAGAAGGTTGAGCAGCTTGTTGAGCTACAGAAAGCTGAATACGAGCGCCGCGACAAGGAGAAGGCCCAGGAAGGTGGTGGAGGATCCGGCAAGAAGCGTCCCGCCCGGGGAGGGCGTCGCGGCAAGGCCAAGCAGCGGCAAGGAGATAGGCCTCCCCGCGGCCGCGACAAGGACGAAGATGAGGACGAAGATGAAGAGATGGATGAGGATGAGGCCGACGAGCAGGAGTTTCAGAAGGCAACGGAGGTTTTGTGCGTCGACGGTGGTGCTTCTCTGCATACCTCGCACCGCCAACTCAAACAGTGGGTGCGAGAGGTAAATGCAGCAGAACCGTCCGTTGAGTCGCGCAAGCCCCTGAAGTGGTCCAGCACGCCCATCATTTTTTATGTCAAGGATCACCCTGATCGCATAACTGCGGTCGGGTGCTTGCCGATGTTGGTTTCACCAACTATCCGCAACCTCAAGGTCACAAAGATGCTGGTTGACGGCGGGGCCGACCTGAATCTGATCTCCTCAGCGGTACTCAAGAAGCTCCAGATCCCCGACAGCTAGCTCGAAGAGACCGGCACTTTTCAAGGAATTAACCCGGGAAGGAGCAAGCCGAAGGGGAAGATTACACTGCCAGTGACATTTGGCAGCGAGCTGAATTTCAGGACAGAGAGAGTTACCTTTGACGATGCTGATTTCCCATTACCCTATAATGGGATACTCGGCCGTCCAGCGCTTACCAAGTTCATGGCAGCTTCTCACTACGCCTATAACGTGATCAAGATGCCTGGTCTGATAAGTGTTATTTCTGTCTATGGCGACAAGAAAGATGCAGTTATCTGTACCGACAAGATCTACCGGGAAGCAGCAGCCGCAGCAGAACGCAAACCACTTGCCGCTGAAGCTCCCGGGGGGAAGAAGAAGACCAAGTCCGGCAAGAGTAGCTCTGATGCCCACTCCGGCAAGTGCACCTCTTCGGAGTGCTGCGCTACCATCGAGGAGGCACCATCGAGCTCCACCGGCAAGTGCAAGAAGGCGAAGACAGCTTCACCAGAGACCAACAAAGTGGCCGCCAAGGAGGACGGCACTGGTGGTACCTTCACCATCAGTGCCACAATTGACCCTAAATAGGAAAGCGCGCTCGTTGCTTTCCTGCGGGCGAATGTCGATGTGTTTGCATGGCAACTGTCTGACATCCCCGGTGTTCCCAGGAAAGTAATTGAGCACCACCTTGCCGTCTGCCCTCACGCGCGGCCCGTCAAGCAGAGAGTCAGGAAGCAAGCGGTGGAATGTCAAGTGTTCATTGCAGAAGAGATCAAGAAGTTGGAAGCAGCCGGCCTGGTCCGAGGAGTACTCCATCCAACGTGGTTAGCCAATCCAGTAGTCGTGCGCAAAGCGAACGGGAAGTGGAGGCTTTGTATTGACTTCACTGATGTTAATAAAGCTTGTCCCAAGGATCCATTTCCCTTGCCGCGCATTGACCAGATTGTCGACACCACGGCAGGATGTGATCTGCTTTCATTCCTTGATGCATATTCAGGATATCATCAGATCTTCATGGCAGAAGAGGATGAAGAGAAAACCGCATTCATTACTCCATGTGGCACGTACTGCTTTGTACGGATGCCTTTCGGACTAAAGAATGCTGGTTCAACATTTGCAAGAGTAGTCAGTCATGCTTTTGAGCCACAGCTGCACAGAAACGTAGAAGCTTACATGGATGACATAGTGGTCAAGAGCAAGGACAAAGAAACACTAATCCAAGATTTGGACGAGACTTTTGCGAATCCGCGCAAGATCAATCTTAAGTTGAACCCCGAGAAGTGCGTGTTTGGAGTTTCTTCCGGCAAGCTCCTCGGGTTCTTTGTGTCCCAGAGGGGGATTGAAGCCAGTCCCGACAAGATCAAGGCCATTGAGCAGATCAAAGCACCGAAGCGCGTCAAGGATGTGCGAAGGCTTGCCGGCTGCGTTGCTGCTCTCAGCAGGTTCATTTCCAAGTCTGCTGAACGCGCCCTGCCGTTTTTCAAAATTTTGAAAAAGGCAGGTCCAATGAAATGGACTCCGGAAGCGGAGGCTGCGCTGCAAGACTTGAAGAGATATTTGTCCTCCACTCCAATACTTGTCGCACCTAAGCCACAAGAGAAGTTGCTGCTATACCTAGCGGCAACCAATCAAGTGGTTAGTGCTGCGTTAGTAGTGGAGAGGGAGGCGGATGATGAGCCAGCAACCACGGCAAGCGAGTCCAGCGACAAGCAGGGGATTTCCCCGACAAGCTCTGGTCCCGACAAGGATGAATCTGTGCAGCCACAGGAAGAGAAACAAAAGAAGATGGTGCAGCGCCCAGTGTATTTTGTCAGTTCCCTCCTGCAGGGGGCTAGATCAAGGTACTCTGGAGTGCAGAAGTTGCTTTTCGGCCTTCTCATGGCCTCGAGGAAGCTGCGCCATTACTTTCAAGCACATGAGATCACAGTTGTCACTCGCTTTCCGTTGAAGAGGATACTGCAAAATCCAGAAGCAACAGGCAGGATTGTCGAGTGGGCACTGGAATTGTCATGCTTTGGCCTCAAGTTTGAGAGTACCTCGACTATCCAGAGCCGAGCATTGGCAGAATTCATAGCAGAATGGACGCCAACACCTGATGAAGAAACTCCGTAGACGAGCATCCCCGTCAAGGAAGCAAACAAGGAATGGATCATGTACTTTGATGGTGCCTTCTCGCTGCAGGGCGCCGGTGCGGGCGTACTACTCGTCGCACCCACCGGAGAGCACCTCAAGTACGTGGTCCAGATGCACTTTCCCAAGGATCAAGCAACAAACAATACTGCAGAGTATGAAGGCTTGCTTGCCGGACTCAGAATCGCCGCGGACCTTGGGATCAAGAAGCTTATTGTCAGGGGTGACTCGCAGCTTGTCGTCCGTCAAGTAAACAAAGATTATCAGAGTCCGTTGATGGAAGCCTACATTGGTGAGGTGAGGAAGTTGGAAGAGCATTTTGACGGCCTGCAAATGGAACATGTTCCAAGAGCTCAAAATGACATTGCAGACGGCCTGTCAAAGTGCGCTGCACTCAAGTTACCTGTGGAACCAGGAATTTTTGTGCTCAAGCTGACTCAACCTTCTGTAACACCATCAACTGGACAGAGCAAGAAGAGGAAGTTGGTTACTGGCGACTACTTTCCGGCAGAGCTCCCCGAAGCCGCCATCAAGAAGGTCCCCAAGATCAACACAAAGAGTGCTGAGGAGCGGTCTGCTCCGACAAGCCCTAGAGTTTGTTTCGTTGAAGCAGACGCTCCCGACAAGCTGTGTCCCGACACGCTTGCTGGGGAGCATAACGCTCCGGCCGAATCGCAGATTCTTGCCGTAGAAGCAGATGTTCCCGCAGCAGCATTTGCGCCTTTAGTCCTTGTCGTTGAGCCACAAGCTCCGGCATGGGCACAGGAGATCGTCCATTTCCTTCAAACAAGAGAACTTCCCGAAGAGCAAGAAGAAGCGGAGAGAGTAGCCCGGCAATCAAGTATGTACCAGTTTGTCGATGACATACTGTACAGAAGAAGATTCAGCGGAGTGAAATTGAAGTGCATTTCCCGGGAAGATGGACAGGAGCTGTTGGCGGAGATACATGGAGGCATATATGGTCACCACATTGGCGCAAGAGCACTTGCCAGCAAAGCCTTCCGGCAAGGTTTCTTCTGGCCGACAGCCCTCCAGGATGCAACTGCACAAGTAACCAAGTGTGAAGCGTGCCAGTTCCACTCCAAGCAGATACATCAACCAGCTCAAGCTCTCTAAACAATCCCTTTATCCTTGCCATTTTCGGTCTAGGGGCTCGACATCCTCGGCCCCTTTCCCCGAGCTGTCGGGGGCTTTGAGTACTTGTACGTTGCAATCGACAAGTTCACAAAGTGGCCTGAAGTGGAAGCAGTGAGGAAGGTGACAGCACAATCAGCAGTCAAGTTCTTCAGGTCAATTGTTTGCCGTTTCGGAGTCCCTAACAGGATCATCACCGACAATGGCACACAATTCACGAGCCGCACCTTCATGCAGTATGTCCAAGATCTTGGCGCCAAGATCTGCTTCGCTTCTGTTGCTCACCCGAGAAGCAACGGTCAAGCAGAGAGGGCAAACGCTGAAGTGCTGCGTGGGCTCAAGACCAGAACTTTCGACAGGCTGCGCAAGTGCGGAAGAAACTGGATCGAGGAGCTGCCGGTGATTCTTTGGTCGATCAGGACGACGCCAAATCGAGCCACTGGCCAGACACCTTTTGCTCTTGTCTACGGAGCGGAGGCAGTTCTCCCCATAGAACTCGTATACGGATCGCCTCGAGTGCTCGCTTATGATGAGCTTGAGCAAGAGCAGCTGCGCCAAGATGACGCGCTGCTCCTCGAGGAAGATCGTCTTCAGGCTGCTGTACGAGCTGCTCGCTACCAGCAAGCTTTGCGTCGCTACCATAGCCGCAAAGTTAATGCCAGAAGCTTCGAGGAAGGCGACCTTGTTCTTCGGCGCGTTCAATCCGCCAAGAATTCCAACAAGTTGACGCCGAAGTGGGAAGGCCCTTATCGGGTGAAACGAGTCACTAGGCCCGGCGCTGTCCGCCTTGAGACCGAAGATGGCTTTCCGGTGAGCAATTCCTGGAACATAGAGCATCTTTGCAAGTTTTACCCATAAAGCGCGGTTGCCGGAATCTGTTCCGGCAACCACCTTTTGTACAAGCCTTGCCGCTGTTGCATGTAACCCTTTGTACAAAGCCGGGCGCAGATCCCGTGCATAAATAAAGTTCATGTGCTTCGCACATCTTGTCAAATTTCATGCATTCTTTCTTTTTGCATTCTTTATCTGACACTTTGTGCAGCACTTGCCCCGGTAAGCAATAACGAGCCTTAAGGCCCCATATCATTATCTTCTCTTCTTTCTTTTTTCTCAAAAGGAAGGTTCCTTCGCCCACAAGTTCACGGGGGGGGGGGGGAGAGGAGAGGATAAAGGTGTGGACCGGGCATCGTTCAAAGAAGTATAGCCTTGCCGGGACACGGACGACAGAAAAGCTAAGTTGCCAAAGTCTGAGCATGATCAGTTTTTAAAATTTTAAGTTATCTTCCTTGAACGACCGTACTTTGTATGGAAAACCTGTGCGCGGAGGAACCTCCTCCTAGCTAGTTGCGCCCTTACTTTGTTTCGAGTCCGCTCAACAACTTAAGTGTGCTGCAACTAGTTGCGGCAAGGTTTCTTGCCGGAGCCGGCACCGCCAGCAGGCTGCTGATGTTCCGCACTCAACACTTGCGGCAAGCGTGCCCGCGCCGGCAAGTTCCCTAAAAGCGTAGGGTAAAAACATACAAAGAAAGGGATCAAGTAAAGGAGATAGCATAGCAAGCTTTGCCCAGAATAAAGTTATATTACAAAAGTAACTTGTTGCGGCACTGACTAAATTGTTCTCGTGACTTAAATAACAGCGACAAGGATGGGAGAAGAAGGGTGGCCTAATCCACGCGCTCGCCGTCAACCCTCCTGACCTCATTCACCTTGTCCACAATAGGTGCGACAATGGCTTTGAGCTCTTCGAGATCAGCGCCCGCCGGACTATCATTATCCGCCGGACTCCAAGACTACGATGATACAAGATTGAAGACTCCGTCCCGTGTCCGGATGGACTTTCCTTGGCGTGGAAGGCAAGCTTGGCAATACGGATATGTAGATCTCCTACCATTGTAACCGACTCTGTGTAACCCTAGCCTCCTCCGGTGTCTATATAAACCAGAGGGCTTTAGTCCATAGGACGACATACATTACAACAATCATACCATAGGCTAGCTTCTAGGGTTTAGCCTCCTTGATCTCGTGGTAGATCCACTCTTGTACTACCCATATCATCAATATTAATCAAGCAGGACATAGGGTTTTACCTCCATCAAGAGGGCCCGAACCTGGGTAGAAACATCGTGCCCTCGTCTCCTGTTACCATCCGCCTAGACGCACAGTTCGGGACCCCCTACCCGAGATCCGCCGGTTTTGACACCGACATTGGTGCTTTCATTGAGAGTTCCTCTGTGTCGTCACCGATAGAGCGGATGCCTCCACCCGTCTTAAAACACGGTGTTTTCGCCGAAGGGGCCTTAGCCGCCGGCCAAACTATCCGGCTTGGTGGTTTTCTTATGACCGCCTGTCCGGCCGCCGCTTTGACAATGACTTCGCAAGTCGTCAGAAGATATCTTCGCGTCAGCCCTAAAGCTGCCGAACAATTGGACCCAATAGAGCTCTCATCTGTTAATGAGCTCTTGGATCGCATCGCCGCCCTGGGAGTCGCTACGAACTGCAACCAAATCGGGCTTAAAACCGATCTGAGAGAGATTAACTCCCCCCAGGCCACCCACCACATCGCAGTGGTTGAGGAGCAATACGGCAACTCTTTGCCTGTGTTGAAAACAATTCATGTCTGGATTCCCGAACCCTCCATGCCGGATTCCCACGGAGGGACGGACTTCGATCGAGCATTGAACTTAAAATCATGCATCGCTCCGGACTCGCTGGATTGTATCCAGCAAACCAAGCTTCGGAATTCGGAAACCCCTCGGCCTTTGAGCCCCAAGATGGGCAGGGATCCAGATTTTAGTCCACCCACCCGCACAGACATATGCGATCTATCTCTAATACGGCAAGAGCCCGCTGAAACGGTACATCACTACTGGGCCAGATTCCTCCTGGTTATGGACAGGATAAAGGACTGCCGAGAGGAAAACGCAATATCAATTTTCTGCAATAACTGCACGGACAAGGGAATACTAAACGCCATTGATCGCCGCAAAATTACGCGCTTCACCGATCTGGCATCCATAGTACGAAAGTACTGTGCGATGGAGAGCTCCTGGAAAACCGAAAATCAATTTTGGGATAATCCGGCCCCAAACCCAGTCCACAGCAAAAGGGCGCCTTACACTCAGGCCCCAGATGCAAAAACGAAAAAACAAAAACCCAATAAGGGAAACGGAACCGTACTGGAGGGATGGCTCAATGGACCTGTAAGCTTCATAGTACAGAGGGAGCCGTCCCAACACATAGCCTTCGAGCATGTTGGATATTACGGCAGGTGGCCAAAAGTGGCGAGGAGCTTCTAGTTCCAGTCTTCGAGACCTTCGCATCAAACAATATGCGAAAGCGAACAATCCGCGGACTCGCCGAAGTCTACCAAGTAGCAACAGCAAATCCATGGAGCGACACAGCTATTACCTTCAACGCCAGCGACGAGCCTAAATTCCGAACAACCAGAGCTCCAGCCACACTGGTACTTAGTCCTATAGTGGACGGCTTTCGACTGACAAAAGTCCTCATGGATGGCGGCAGCGGACTAAACCTCATTTACGAGGAAACTCTGCGAAAAATGGAAATCGATTGGAGCCGTATTGAGCGAAGCAGCACAACCTTTAGAGGAATAATCCCTAGCCGGGAAGCACGCTGCACCGGAAAAATCACACTCGATGTGGTGTTCAGCTCTCCGGAAAATTACAGATCCGAAGAAGTCATATTCCAGGTGGCCCCGTTCAACAGCGGGTATCACGCCATATTAGGACGAGAGGCATTCACAATTTTCAAGCAGTACCTCATTACGGGTACATGAAGCTCAAAATGCCTGGGCCCAGCGGAATAATCACTCTCGCTAGTGATCCGGACATAGCACTCCGCGCCGAAAACAAGACAGCCGCACTAGCCCTCGAGGCACTATCCGAAGCCTTAGCGGCAGAAGAACTCACCACGCTGCGCTCTATGGTGAACAGGGACGATGTGATACTCGATAAAAGATCCAAGTCCACCTCCTTCAAACCAGCAGATGAGATAATAAAATTCCAGGTCCATCCAACGGACCCAACAAAGACGGCCTCCATTGGGGCACAATTGAACCCCGAAGTAGACGCCGCACTGCGCGAATTCCTTCGGGAAAATTGGGATATCTTCGCCTGGCATCCTTCGGACATGCCCGGAATCCCACGCAGGTTGGCAGAACACAGCCTAAACATCCTAAAAGGATTTAAGCCAGTCAAACAGGCTCTTCGACGATTTTCCGAACCCAAAAGACAGGCAATGGGAGAAGAGCTAGCCAAACTATTCGAAGCCGGATTCATTAGAGATATCAAACATCCGTACTGGCTAGCAAATCTGGTGATGGTACCAAAGAAGGATAAATCCTGGCGCCTCTGTGTCGATTTTAAAGACCTCAATAAGGCTTGCCCAAAGGATCCCTTCCCTCTCCCCCGCATCGATCAAATTATCGATGCTACAGCAGGGCACGATTCGTTGTGCTTCCTGGACGCATACTCTGGCTATCATCAAATCAAGATGGCGGAAGCAGACCAAGCCGCAACGGCATTCATCACTCCATATGGACCATTCTGCTTCAACACGATGCCCTTCGGACTTAAAAATGCCGGCGCAACATATCAGCGCATGATTCAAACATGTCTGGCCACCCAGATTGGCAAAACAGTCGAGGCATACATAGACGACGTAGTCGTCAAAACAAAACACGTCGAAACTCTAGTAGACGATTTGAGGCTCACATTCGACAACCTCAGAGCATATGACATCAAGCTGAATCCAGAAAAATGCGTTTTTGGCGTACCAGCCGGAAAGCTGCTGGGCTTCATTGTATCCGGCAGAGGAATTGAAGCAAATCCGGCTAAAATCCGAGCTCTGTCACAGTTGGATATTCCAAAAGACCTCAAACAAATACAAAAATTAACAGGATGCGTGGCAGCCTTAAGCCGCTTTATCTCCCGTCTAGGAGAAAAGGCGTTGCCCCTCTATCGCCTCCTCAGGCGCACCGAACACTTTGAGTGGACAGATGCTGCCACTGCCGGACTCGAAGAAATAAAGGCCATATTGGCAACAAATCCGGTCATGGCTGCGCCCACTCTAGGCGAACCAATGTTGTTATACATCGCAGCAACGCATCAAGTTGTAAGCGCAGTCCTCGTCGTCGAACGAGCGACAGAAGGGCATAAATTCCCTCTTCAAAAACCAGTGTATTATGTATCCACTGTGTTAACCCCCTACAAATCCCGTTACCCGCACTATCAGAAGATAGCAT
Source organism: Triticum timopheevii (assembly GCA_963921465.1). Classification (NCBI taxonomy): domain Eukaryota; kingdom Viridiplantae; phylum Streptophyta; class Magnoliopsida; order Poales; family Poaceae; genus Triticum; species Triticum timopheevii. The sequence continues at coordinate 185,786,546 of OY997266.1, read as the reverse complement.
ATGCGGTGTTCATGGCGTCCCGAAAGCTCTGGCACTACTTTCAAGAGTGTTCGATAACAGTGGCCTCTGAAGTACCACTCAATGACATTATAAATAATCGCGACACAACGGGCAGGATTGCGAAATGGGCCATTGACCTCTTACCATTCGACATAACTTACAAACCTCGGCGAGCCATAAAATCACAAGTTTTGGCTGACTTCGTCGCCGAATGGACCGAAGCCGAACTCCCTAAAGAGTACGGCGCATACTCCAACTGGACTATGCATTTCGACGGCTCCAAAATGTTGGCCGGACTGGGGTCTGGCGTCGTACTGACGTCCCCAACCGGAGATATAGTCCAGTACGTACTTCAAATAATGTACACGGACTCCAACAATGCAGCCGAATACGAGGCCCTATTACACTGTCTCCGGATGGCAGTTTCCATGGGCATTCAACGCCTAGAGGTGCGCGGGGATTCAAACCTTGCAATATCCCAAATAAACGGAGACTTTGACGCCAAGGATCCGAAAATGGCAGCGTATCGCAACGCTGTCCTAAAAATGTCAGCTCGGTTTGAAGGACTGGAATTCCATCACATAGCTCGAGATAATAACCAAGCGGCCGATGTACTGGCACGCATCAGTGCGAAACGTGATGCTGTCCCTCCTAACATCTTCCTGGAACGGCTCTTCAAGCCATCCGTATTATGGGAAGAGGGCCCGGTAGTGACAAACCGGAGAAAACCGCACCAACCGGTGATTCGGCAGATGACATAACACCTTCAGCCCACGTCATAATGGCAGTAATCGCCGCGTGGACAGAACCTTTCCTAGCCTACTTACTTAGGCAGGAACTTCCCGAAGACCAAAATGAGGCCCGCTGCATAGTCCGGCGATCGAAGGCCTACAAGGTCCATGAGGGAGAACTTTATAAGAAAAGTACAACCGGAGTCCATCAGAGGTGTATCTCCGAAGAGGAAGGGCGAAACCTCCTGGCTGAAATTCATGCCGGACTAGGCGGACACCACGCCAGCAGCCCGGGCCCTTGTAGGAAAGGCATTCCGTACAGGATTTTATTGGCCGACGGCCCGGGCAGACGCGCAGGACTTGGTCCAGCGATGCGTTGGTTGTCAGCTCTTTGCTAATGAGAGCCATATGCCACCCACCGCCCTCAAAACCATACCCATTACCTGGCCGTTCGCGGTCTGGGGGCTTGACATGGTTGGACCCCTTAAAGGAGGAACCCACAAGCAAAGGTACCTATTGGTCATGGTGGACAAATTCACCAAATGGATAGAGGCCAAACCGGTCAAAACGGCAGAGTCCGGACCAGTGATAGACTTTATATCAGGGGTGGTACACCGTTACGGAGTCCCCCACAGCATCATCACCGACAACGGCACGAACTTCACAGCCGACGAGGTTAAGTCATGGTGCAAAAATATGGGCATCAAGCTCGACTATGCTTCAGTTTATCACCCTCAAACCAACGGTCAAGTGGAAAGAGCAAATGGTCTAATAATGAGCGGCATTAAACCCAGATTAGTGAGGTCACTTACTAAATCCGACACACAATGGGTCGAGGAGCTCGACTCCGTACTCTGGGGGCTGCGGACAACGCCTAACCGTACTACCGGATTCACACCATTTTTTATGGTATACGGTGCAGAGGCAGTCTTGCCCTGTGACATTATTCATGACTCACCTCGAGTGCGCATGTATGAGGAAAGAGAGGCCGAGCTGGATCGGCAGGACAGCTTGGACACATTGGAGGAAGAACGCGACGTCGCGAAGGCTCGTTCCGCATTTTATCAGCAGCAGGCCCGAAGATATCAAAGCAGAGAAGTATGGGCCAAGACTTACAATGTTGGCGAACTAGTTCTACGCCTGCCGGACAAGAAAAAGGACAAGCTCAAGCCCAAATGGGAGGGCCCCTTCATTATCGATCAAGTCCTGACCGGCGGAGCATACCGTCTACGAAATGCGTCAGATAACCGACTCGAGCCGAACCCATGGAACACAGCCCGCCTCCGACGATTCTATGCCTAGTGCCGGACTAAGAGTTCGTCCCCTTCCCCAGTCCAAACTTTTACACTTCGGATGTCTTCCGTTTCTCTTTTTATTCCTTTTTATTTAAAAGCCCTTACGGGCCTATTTTCGCATTTTTCGCATACGCATGATGTGCCATCCGCACTCATTATTCCTGGGGGCTTCTTTTACAGAAGCTCAATTAAACGGGTTTCATACCCAGCACATGTGTCAAGCTTCCACATGTACCTTTTACTCGCCATTATATGCATCGATATGACTTAAGATTTGGCCAAGCTGGGTTGCCTGGCTCCTGTGCTTACCCCTACGTTCCCGATTGTTCGGCTAGGAGGTAAAGGGAGCACCTCTGCGATTGTTACTGCCGGGTCAGCCGGATGTGTACCTCAGACTGGGTGAAGCCGAAAGCTAGCGTTCTTAAGGGAATATTCGGTCGGTGACTTAAAAGATGACTTTTTACCTATTTATCTATTTGCCCCCAGATGTTTTACTGCTTTCTTTGCAGTCCGGACATGCACTTTAGGGCATGCCTCCCAGGGAAAGGAACCCTTAACGGAACTATTCTCCCTGGAAGATGTTTCTTACTAACCATGTAATATAACATAACTAGTTGGGCACTTGTCTGATAAAGCACTAATGACCCATACGCCTGGTCTCCATGCATACCACGGTTGTTTCTTAACCAAAGAGGTATTCGGACACACTCCGGACTCTAGGGTCCCGAGGTTGAAGCGAAAAGGTCGGCAAAGACAAACGATCTACAATCCGGCTAGAAGGCATTTCACATGTCACTTTAAAGGATAACATACATTGTCAAATTTACTGATTGTATTCCTCCTCAATCCCATCTAACAGGCTGTCTAGTTTACAGTCCCATTGGGAAAATTTAGCAGCCAACTCTACTTGGTTGTGTACTAAACTCACAGGGATCTCCTTCCCATCGGGCCCCACCGGTCCGACTTCGGCCATGTGGTTGGGATCCGCCTTCTTGTACCGCGTCTTCACCATGGCCCAAGCCTCCCTGGCACCTTGACGGCAAGCCGAAATCTTCCACAAACGGAAGCGCTGCCGCACTCCCTGCAGCTTCTCCGCAAGATCCCCGAGGCCCTCGGGTAGGGTGAGGGCTGGCCATAAAGCCTGAACGACGCCGCTCATTGCCTGCCAAACTCGTTCGAGTAGCTGCAACAGTTCGGGAAGTTGATCGCCCGTTGATATGGGCATCTCCTCTGCTGGATGACCCGTGAGTATACCTACAAGACATATCATGTCAAAATGCTTCCTCGCCGAACTCTTCTTTTCAAAAGGGTCCGCTCAAGCACTTACTATAAATGCCGCGACGAAGCCGCTGATTCTCCTTAACGGAGCCGGACAGCTCGGCCCGAGCGCCTTTCAGCTCTTCTCCGAGCTTGGCGTTGGCATCCTGGAGCTTGTTCCTTTCCTGCTGAACCCTATTCAGCACACTCTCGCCGGCCTTTAGCTGGCGCAGCAATGCTTTCCTGTCCGGATCTTGTCCGGCGGTACCTGCAATGTCATTATTAGACTTGCGCGCACGCCGCACAGCGCTTATATTTATTAATAAAAATGTGTTACCAGGAGGGGTCTTTGCGTCTCCTCCTGCGGCAGCAAGTGCGGCCTCAAGTTCGGCCTTGCAATCTTGCAGCTCCTGAGACAGCTGGGCGTTCTTCTCGGTAAGTGCCTGCGTTTTCAAATGATCCTTAAATCAGTTAGCATAACTACTTTAAGTCTCGGGGGCTACTGGTATATACAACCATTGAAATTCCCTTACCCGTGTGTCTTTCACATACTGCTCCGTGGCTCTGGTAAAACCATCTTGAGCAGCACGGAGATGCACGTCCCCTGCATTAAAGGCATCCAATGCCTCAGGGGGAAAGCACGCTTCACGAAATACTGTCCGGCGGCGCCTATGGTTCATGGCGCTCTCCACCTCAGACTTGGTGGCGGACAGTCTGTCGGTGTCCTCCGTTGGAGAAGGATCCGGCCCGCGTCTTGCGCTTGCCTCCCCCTCCAGGCCGGGCGCTGGAGCCTGGCCGGTGTAGGTCGGATCGGCAACTTCTGCGCCTGCAGTTCGGCGAGCGCTTTTTCTTCTACAAAGATCATGAGCACTCAGGCGTTTCCCCGGAACGTTGCTCTGAAAATTCAAATACGAGCTATACCTTTGCGGCGACGTTTCCGTCCGCACTGCGCTCCTTTTCCGCCTGTTGATCCGGACTGGCCTCTGTTGGTCAGCCGCCGCGGGCTCGGCTTCCTGCCGTAAAGGCTCTTCCTGCAAAATACCATCGTTCGCGAAGGTTAGAAATGGGCGGGGAAGAGATAATGGTGTCCTGACTTCGGTCGCGGTCACCTGGGAAGCCGGACTTAGTCCGGGGTAGTCCGTCGTGATGGCAACCAAAGCATTGTCTATGCTGAGCTGGTAAAACACCCCGTCGATCAGCTCCACCTCGATGTCCGGGTCCTCTTCGGAGGCCGGATCCAGGGATCTTTCTGGATCCTCGGGTTGCGGAGCAGGACTCACCATGTCCTCCACAGTCCGGTGTCGATCCTGCGCCGAAGACATAATGTAAGAAGCTTAAACTTCGAAAGCATGGGCTGAGCCCTTCAAAGTCTCCACTTACCCATCCTCTAGGGTTGTTCATGGAAAACCCATTCAAAGGGTTCGTTCGAAGGAAGTCCTCCTTCTCCCCCTTGTACAGGCCGGACAGGATCTCCACCAGATCCTCGGTCGAATCCGGCCCTTTGCGGCCGTGCCGGGTGGCATCGTCTTCCCCATTGAAATCCCACATGGGGTGGCCTCTGTATTGCAACGGTTGTACCCCTCGCTTGATGCATGTCGCCATGACTCTGATCATGGTCAAGCCGGAATGGGCCATTAATCTTATTCGGCCCATCAAGTAATGGACGCTCTTGTCTTCCTCCAATCGGGGGCTCCGCGGGCGCCAGCTGAGGCGTTTCTTCAAGGGAGCTGCACTAAACTCCGGGAGGCCGATCCGAACTGGGTCTAGCAGCAGAGCGTCTCCTATATAAAACCACTCCGAGGGCCAGTCTTCGGACGCCTTCTTGGGAGTACCGGATAGGTATCCGGTTCCGGCGATGCGCCATATTTCGGCACCGCCCACTTGATATATAGACCCCTCGTGAGAACGGGGTACGAGGCAAAACAGCCTCTTCCACAATGCAAAATGGGGCTCAATGCCCAGGAATAGCTCGCAAAGAGCTACGTAGCCCGCAATATGCAGGACAGAGGCGGGCGTGAGGTGGTGGAGCTGGAGTCCGTAGAACTTCAGGAGCCCGCGGAGGAACAGATGTATTGGGAATCCGAGTCCCCTTATCAGATAGGGGACGAAGCATACTCGCTCCCCCTTATTGGGGCTTGGAGTGTCCTCCGCCTGCCTCCCACCTTGGTAAGTGACCAGTCCGGCCCGGACTGGGACCATGAAGGCCGAAGGGAGAAATCCCCCCGTTTGGAGCTTCACTAGCTCGTTGTGCAAAACAGAGCACCTCCTCCAATTCCCCGGCGGTGGTCTGGGAGCGCATGAAGAAGAGCCGCGTCGACGATCCATGATGGAATGGATTTCTAGGTCAAAGGCGCTTCGATGGAGTATTCGCGGGAGGAAGACGATGTGGTTTGGATCTGGATTCTTGCCCCTTTTATAGGCGGGTGACTCGCACAACTAGGGGGTGAAATGTAAAAGACACCCTGGCTTTTCGCATTCGTGCGACGCGTGGAAGAGGGCCATTATTTGGCGTAGAAGCCGAGGAACACAGTATTCAAGATGAAGCCGGACACTGTTTGGCAGGTACATGGAATTTGAAGGGAGAACCCGCCTTGCAACGCCGAAGACTATAAACGCGCTGGACTTATCGTCATTGAAGCCTGGTTCGGGGGCTACTGAGGGAGTCCTGGACTAGGGGGTGTCCGGACAGCCGGACTATCATTATCCGCCGGACTCCAAGACTACGAAGATACAAGATTGAAGACTCCGTCCCGTGTCCGGATGGACTTTCCTTGGCGTGGAAGGCAAGCTTGGCAATACGGATATGTAGATCTCCTACCATTCTAACCGACTCTGTGTAACCCTAGCCTCCTTCGGTGTCAATATAAACCGGAGGGCTTTAGTCCGTAGGACGACATACATTACAACAATCATACCATAGGCTAGCTTCTAGGGTTTAGCCTCCTTGATCTCGTGGCAGATCCACTCTTGTACTACCCATATCATCAATATTAATCAAGCAGGACGTAGGGTTTTACCTCCATCAAGAGGGCCCGAACCTGGGTAAAAACATCGTGTCCCTCGTCTCTTGTTACCATCCGCCTAGACGCACAGTTCGGGACCCCCTACCCGAGATCCGCCGGTTTTGACACCGACATTGGCGCTTTCATTGAGAGTTCCTCTGTGTCGTCACCGATAGGCTTGATGGCATCTTCAACCAACAACGCTGTCCAGGGTGAGACTTTTCTTCCCGGACAGATCTTCGTATTCGGCGGCTTCGCACTGCGGGCCAATTCACTTGGCCATCTAGAGCAGATCGGAAGCTACGCCCCTGGCCGTCAGGTCAGATTCGGAAGCTTAAACTTCACGGCCGATGTCCGCGGAGACTTGATCTTCGACGGACTCGAGCCACAGCCGAGCGCGCCGCACTGTGACGATGGGCATGACTTAGCTCTGCCACCGAACAGTGCCTTGGTGGCCGCACACGGATCCGCTTCGGCCATTAGCCCGGAGCCGATCGCCCAGATCGAGGGCCGGCGGATAGACGCCGCCCCGGGGGCTTCAACATCCACGGCGATGGAGCCGAACACTAATCTTGTCCCCTGCGAAACTCGTGATTCCGAGGCGCCGGACTCCTTGCCGGACTCCGAACCTCCCGCGCCCCTGCCTATCGATCCGAATTGGGCGCCGGTTGTGGAATTCACCTCCGCGGACATCTTCCAATACTCGCCTTTTGGCGATATCCTGAATTCACTAAAGCATCTCTCGTTATCAGGAGAGTCCTGGCCGGACTATGGCCAGGATGGTTGGGGTACGGACGATGAAGAAATTCAGAGCCCACCCACCACCCACTTTGTAGCCACTGTCGACGATCTAACCGACATGCCAGACTACGACTCCGAAAACATCGACGCTATGGACGACGATGCCGGAGACGAACAAAAAACAGAGCTTATACAGCACGGTAGGACCACCTCGTCACATGACATATATATGGTGGACACCCCAAAGGAGAGCGGTAACGAGGACCAACGGGCCGCAGCAGAAGATGACCCCGCCGATAAACGACCAAAATGGCGGCGCAGACGCTGCCCTAAGTCCCGCCTCGACGACAACAACGCTCCCAAGGAGCCCACAATACGGCAGGGCTCACAAGCGGACGACGAACATGCAGATAGGCAACCGTCCGAACACGAGGAGTCAGATAATCAGTCCAGGCCCGGTAAAAACAACAGCCCGGACGACCTCATGCCGGACACGCCGCCGGAGAGCAAGAACCTTCGGAAAAGACTCGTCAGTACTGCAAGAAGACTGAAGAAGGAAAAACGGAGGCTCAAAACAACGGAAGACACACTCAGAATGAGATGTAGCAAAGTGCTCAAAACCGCAGATAAGTACGGCAATGGCCACCAATCAAAGAGCTACCCGAAGCGCAAGCTGCTACCAGAATTTGACGAGGAGGCCATAGAGCCTCCACCGTCCAAAAATAAAGAGGCTGCCTGGTTGGATATACGGCCAGATGATAGGCCAAATTCTGACAGCGGCGCCACACATAAACCAGCCAGGTCAATCTACGGGCCAAAGAAGAAGACCCCAAGAAGCAAGGCAACACGTCAAGTGTCCGATGATAGCGGCACACACAAATACAGGGGTGCCGCACACCCACTATGTTTCACCAATGAGGTGCTGGACCATGAATTCCCAGCAGGATTTAAACCCATAAACATAGAGGCCTACGATGGAACAACAGACCCTGGAGTCTGGATAGAAGATTATATACTGCACATACACATGGCCAGAGGAGACGATCTCCACGCCATAAAATACCTACCCCTCAAGCTCAAAGGGCCAGCCCGTCATTGGCTTAAAAGCCTCCCAGAAAACACTGTTGGAAGTTGGGAAGAGCTCGAGGATGCGTTTAGAGCAAATTTTCAAGGAACTTACGTCCGCCCTCCGGATGCAGATGATCTAAGTCATATAACTCAACAGCCCGGAGAGTCAGCGCGGAAATTCTGGAACAGGTAACTTACCAAAAAGAACCAAATAGTCGACTGTCCGAACGCCGAAGCCTTAGCAGCTTTCAAGCATAATGTTTTAGATGAATGGCTTGCCAGGCACCTCGGTCAAGAGAAACCGAGGACAATGTCCGCGCTAACAAGCCTCATGACCCGCTTCTGTGCGGGAGAAGATAGCTAGCTAGCAAGATGCAGCACCAGCAACCCAAGTACATCCGAGATAAGAGATGGCAACGGAAAATCACGGCGCAGAAAAGAGCAGCGCCGAAATAAAGAGAAAAGCCCAAAGAGCAAGGCAGTCGACGCCGGATTCAAAAGCTCGCGGCCCAACAACAAAACACAGCCTCTTAAGGATGACAGCGACGAATTGTCCAACTTAAACAAGATTTTGGGTCGGATATGTCAAATCCACAGTACCCCCGGAAGGCCTGCAAATCACACCCACAGGGATTGTTGGGTTTTTAAACAGTCCGGCCGACTAAATGCCGAACACAAGGGGCTCGACGCGTCAAGCGAAGAAGATAAACCCCACCAGCAGAGCACCGGAAAACAAAAGACTTTCCCACAAGGGGTCAAAACAGTAAACTCACTTCATGTGATAATACGGAAAAACAGTGCGGCACTTTCTAAAAAGAGCTTCGCGCGGTCCAACCCAGCAAACCATAGAGATTGGATATCAAAGCCAATCACTTTCAACCACCTGGACTATTCCAGAAGCGTTCGAAACGCGGGACGGACTCCCCTGATATTGAATCCCATAATAGACGGATTACAATTTACTAACGTCCTAATGGACGGAGGCAGCGACTTAAACCTGCTGTATTCAAACACAATCCGAAGGATGGGGGTAGACCCTGCCAAAATCCGACACAGCCGCACTTCCCTCAAAGGAGTGACGCCAGGCCCTTACGCCAAGTGCACAGGCTCTATATTACTAGAAGTCGTGTTCGGATCGCCGAACAATTTTCGACGCGAAAAAATAATTTTTCACATCGTCCCATTTGAAAGTGAATATCAAGCACTCTTGGGACGGAAGGCTTTTGTCCGCTTCAACGCCATACCGCATTACGCGTCTCTTACACTCAAGATGCCCGGTCCACGTGGCGTCATTTCAGTGCGAGGGTCACTTAAAGACGCCGGACTCGGATAGACGAATCCGGCTTCAGCATGCTAGGGGATCCCTAGCCGCATACCTCTTCACAGGGGTTTGCGCGCACAAACAACCGCGGGTTCATACAAAACCCCGCTTTAATTATTTATATTTCTTCTTTTACATATATTTTTCGCACGTTTATTTTCAAACTAAACGTTCCCCTCTTTCTACAGATGAACAACGTGCATACCCGTCCAGGATAAACGGCACAACGGAGACACAGCCGCAGACGTGCAGTAGGGACCCGTTGTGAGGATTCTTTTCAGATTAAGACCCTGCGTAAACCTTTTTTACTGTCTCTTGTTGCTATTCTCCCTTGGTTTCTTCCTATAGCCAAAGTGGAGCCTGACGTTTTGGCATCGGCCGCGTCAGAAGACCATGCCCGTACCTGGACACTAGGGGCTTAGGGCATCTCTGCCCATTACTATAAAGACCGAACACCTTAGGGAGTGTTCGGCGTCTCGAGTTAGGCATTATATGCATCAGCTCCGAATCATGTCTTTGGTCAAATGTTGGGTTTGCCCGGCTCCTGTGTTTTGCTGCCTTACGTTCCGTATCACCGGCTAACGCGGCACCAGGAGAACTACTGCGATTGTGCCCCAGTTCGGCTGGGCGAGCACCTCAGTAGAGAAAGCCGAAAACTGACTGTCATGATACAGCGAGAGACTGGTCAACCACTCGATCGACTACCGGAATGTTTAGAATTCCCCGCTTTGACGAAGGACCGTTTCCCGGTCAGGCACATACGCGCTCCGAATTCGGAGAAGTGCGGTGCCACCAGGGGCTATATCGTAGCCCCACCCTCGAGCTCCACTGGCTAAGTGAAAGTGATAAAGCATTATAGTCCGAATTGCCTCGTTCGCTACGCTACCACCTCCTTAAACAGGACCGAGACGTCGGATTAAGTGTGGAAACACGCTATTTTTGCGAACACCCCTGCACCCTGTGCGTGGGGGCTGAAGCCGAAGACTGCAATCTTTCAAGTTATACAAATGTATACGTAAACGGCCGCACAGGAGAAGTTTTACTACTTGGGACGCACAAGTATAAAAAGCAATTATAGAATAATCATCATTTTACAAGCTAATGTGTTCATTTGAACGTGACATTTTTCGAGCACTGCGACTCTATTACACGAGCGCCACGCATAACTTCCCCGAAATAATGCTCGGCGGGGAGCCGGCTTTCATCCGACCCCTGGGCGGCAACAGCGGTGGCATCCATCTCCGGACAATGCGCCTCCACACGGGCAAGAGCCATCCGCGCGCCCTCGATGTAGGCCGACCGCTTCATCTCCTTTATGTGCGGCACCGCTCCAAGGAATTGCTGCAGTAAGCCGAAGTAGCTAGTCGCCTTGGGCCTCTCTGGCCAGACATGGGCCACGATGTCAGTCATGGCAAGTCCGGACAATCTATTTAGCTCGGCCCATTCGGCCAACCGGTCTGTCAACGGAAGTGAGCGGTCCGGACTATGGAATTGAGACCAGTATAGCTCTTCCGTCTTGTGATCCTCTTGGCTCCGGAAGTGCTCAACGGCATCAGCCGCACTTGTAGCTAAGTCCATATACGGATCCTCCGAACTCCACAGCCGCTCAAATTGAGCATACTTCCCATCCATAAACCGGTGACGCAGCAGAAAAGGCTTGCCAGCCACGATATCTCTGGCCTGGCGTAGTTCCTCCTTCATAGCCCGCATTGCAGAGCGGGCATCCTTGGCTTCGGCGGTGGCCTTCTTCAGGTCTTCCTGCTCCGATAAGCGCTCCTTTTCAAGAGCCTCATTGCGGTCGGCAGCATCCTTTACTTTCATGGCCAATTCGGCCACCTCTGCCCTGCTTCGGCAGTGCGCAGCCCTTTCGGCTTTCAACTCCTCGGCCGCCCTCGAGGCAGCCGCGTCACTCCTTCGGGCTTGCTCCTTAGCTTGAGCAAGTTCGGCCCGAAGGCTCTCCACAGCAGCAGCACCGTCTGTACAACAGCGTAAAATTTATCAGAGGAGGGCTTCGACCCCCTTAAATAAAGTGACTACGGAGAACTCATTTACCTTGCGACTCGTCAAGTCGCCTGTTGACAACTGTGATGTCCGCATCCGCCATGTCAAGTTGCCGACTTAACTCGGCAAACTCATTAGTCCGGCTAGCCCTCGGACTATCCACCACCTGCATAGGAACGGCGGCATTCATTACTTGCGATTTTGATCCTCGGCACGCTGTCGTTCCCGACAGCCTACCGAGTCCCAGGGGCTACTATCTATACAGGGCGCATTTTTATGTGCAAAACTGTTAAAAGACAAAAGGGTGCGTCATTCTCGCATACCTCAAATCCCGCCAGCAAACTCATGGCGGCATTGCGCAATCCGCTCTCGGCGGACGAAATCCTTCCAATCACCATACACATCAACGCACGGTGATCTTCTGAAATGGACGCCCTCTCAAGAAGATTCTTTGGTTTCCCGGCCGGATACTAGTGGGTGCCGAACTCTCTGGCCCCTCCGGACTCGGGGACACCCTCCGTGACGATACTTCAGGCTCGCCCGCCTTATCTGACGGCGCTGCAGACGGAGGTGTTTCACTCTCCATCATCTCCGGAAGAAGGTCTCCTGAAGATGAACTCATCTGAGAAGGCTGCAGATCCGAACTGCAATATAAATATTTCGGTTACCCACAGAAGCACAAAATGAAGGTATTTCCTTACTAATTAATTCCCTTTTTCATACTCACGGCTCGCTGGAGGGCTGATCCTTTGGCGATGATTGTGCGTCCGGATTCTCTCCGGACGCCGGACCCCCCGGTGAAGATCTCTTCCCACGCTTAGGGGCTTTGGCCTCCGGATCTTCGGAGGTGGTCCTCTTCTCCCCCTGGAGGGAGGGTTCTTGACTCCCCCCTCCGACGCCCCTTTGGGCAAAATATTAGCTCCTCTATTTTCCCCTTCGCCCCCTTCTGTGGGCGCGACCTCCAACATTCTGACCAGCACGGGCTCCAGTGCGGTCTCTGGGAGGGGGGCCGGACACCTTATCATCCGTGATCGCGCCACCCATTCCTGTGAAGAGTGATGGGTCAGGAGGCGAACTCTAAAAAGGCGTATAAACAGAATGTCTGGACTCTGAGCTATTTACCTGAGTATCCGGGCGATTGCGGCTTAGGCCTGCGTCCTCGGCTAATTTCGGACACGCCACCTGCGGTCCAAAGAACAACTTGTACATCTCCACGGGTGTCGCACCCATAAAGTGTTGGAGAATCCGAGGTCCCTCCGGGTTGAACTCCCATAGACGGAGAGGACGGCGTTTGCAGGGCAGAAGATGCCTGATTAGCATAACCTGCATTACCACAATCAGGTTGATCTCCCTCGATTGGAGGTCTCGAATCCGGCCCTGCAGTGAGGGCACGTCTTCGGACGGCCCCCGATTGAGCCCTTGGTTGACCCACGACATCAGCTGGCGTGGAGGTCCCGGGCGGAATGAGGGCGGCGGCTTTTGCCTGCTGCCCTTCGGAGCGGTGATATAGAACCACTCCTGTTGCCACAGCCCGAGTTCCTCTTGGAAGGAACCCTCGGGCCACGGGGCATCGGCCTTTTTGCTTATGGCCGCCCCGCCGCACTCCGCTTGACGCCCCCCGATCATCTTCGGCTCCACCTTGAAGGTCTTCAGCCACAGGCCGAAGTGGGGAGTGACGCGGAGGAAGGCTTCGCAGACGATAATGAATGCGGAGATGTGGAGGATGGACTCCGGAGCCAAGTCGTGAAAGTCCAGCCCATAGTAGAACATGAACCCTCTCACAAAGGGGTCCGTCGGGAAGCCTAAGCCCCGACGGAGGTGGGATACGAAGATGACGAACTCACCGGGCTCGGGGGTAGGCACGGCCTGCCCTTGGGCGGGCAACCTGTGCGAAACCTCATAGGCCAGGTACTTGGCCTCATGTAACTTCAATATGTCCTCCTCCGTGATGGAGGAAGGCATCCACCGGCCCTGGAGGTCGGAGCCGGAGATGGTTGAGGATCCGAAGCGCTCGAATTTGAGGCTCTGGGTGTTGGAACTGGGAGCGAGGAGGAGATTCGATGCGAGATTGAAGAACAAGGACAAGCCTTGGTCCTCTTATAAAGAGGAAAAAATACCAAGGGCCGTCTCCGTGACCGTTTGGGATTCACCTTCGATAGAGGAGGCGTGGCGACGGGAACGGTTGGGTTACCCACGCACGTATTGATGAGAATCCCGGAATAAGCAGGACGTAGGGTTTTACCTCCATCAAGAGGGCCCGAACCTGGGTAAAAACATCGTGTCCCTCGTCTCTTGTTACCATCCGCCTAGACGCATAGTTCGGGACCCCCTACCCGAGATCCGCCGGTTTTGACACTGACATTGGTGCTTTCATTGAGAGTTCCTCTGTGTCGTCACCGATAGAGTGGATGCCTCCACCCGTCTTCAAAGACAGTGTTTTCGCCGAAGGGGCCTTAGCCGTCAGCCAAACTATCCGGCTTGGTGGTTTTCTTATGACCGCCTGTCCGGCCGCCGCTTCGACAATGACTTCGCAAGTCGTCAGAAGCAATCTTCGCGTCAGCGCTAAAGCTGCCGAACAATTGGACCCAATAGAGCTCTAGTCTGTTAATGAGCTCTTGGATCGCATCGCTGCCCTGGGAGTCGCTACGAACTACAACCAGATCGGGCTTAAAACCGATCTGAGAGAGATTAACTCCCCCCAGGCCACCCACCACATCGCAGTGGTTGAGGAGCAATACGGCAACTCTTTGCCTGTGTTGAAAACAATTCATGTCCGGATTCCCGAACCCTCCATGCCAGATTCCCGCGGAGGGACGGACTTCGATCGAGCATTGAACTTAAAATCATGCATCGCTCCGGACTCGCTGGATTGTATCCAGCAAACCAAGCTTCCGAATTTGGAAACCCCTCGGCCTTTGAGCCCCAAGATGGGCAGGGATCCGGATTTTAGTCCACCCACCCGCCCAGACATATGCGATCTATCTCTAATACGGCAAGAGCCCGCTGAAACGGTACATCACTACTGGGCCAGATTCCTCCTGGTTATGGACAGGATAAAGGACTGCCGAGAGGAAAACGCAATATCAATTTTCTGCAATAACTGCACGGACAAGGGAATACTAAATGCCATTGATCGCCGCAAAATTACGTGCTTCACCGATCTGGCATCCATAGTACAAAAGTACTGTGCGATGGAGAGCTCCCGGAAAACCGAAAATCAATTTTGGGATAATCCGGCCCCAAACCCAGTCCACAGCAAAAGGGCGCCTTACACTCAGGCCCCAGATGCAAAAACGAAAAAACAAAAACCCAATAAGGGAAACGGAACCGTACTGGAGGGATGGCTCAATGGACCCTGTAAGCTTCATAGTACAGAGGGAGCCGTCCCAACACATAGCCTTCGAGCATGTTGGATATTACGGCAGGTGGCCAAAAGTGGCGAGGAGCTTCTAGTTCCGGGAAACCACTCCAACAATACCAGCACGGTATCAACAGTCTTCGAGACCTTCCCATCAAACAATATGCGAAAGCGAACAATCCGCGGCCTCGCTGAAGTCTACCAAGTAGCAACAGCAAATCCATGGAGCAACACAGCTATTGCCTTCAACGCCAGCGACGAGCCTAAATTCCGAACAACCAGAGCTCCAGCCGCACTAGTACTTAGTCCTATAGTGGACGGCTTTTGACTGACAAAAGTCCTCATGGATGGCGGCAGCGGACTAAACCTCATTTACGAGGAAACTCTGCGAAAAATGGAAATCGATTGGAGCCGTATTAAGCGAAGCAGCACAACCTTTAGAGGAATAATCCCTAGCCGGGAAGCACGCTGCACCAGAAAAATCACACTCGATGTGGTGTTCGGCTCTCCGGACAATTACAGATCCGAAGAAGTCACGTTCCAGGTGGCCCCGTTCAACAGCGGGTATCACGCCACATTAGGACGAGAGGCATTCACAACTTTTCAAGCAGTACCTCATTACAGGTACATGAGGCTCAAAATGCCTGGGCCCAGCGGAATAATCACTCTCGCTAGTGATCCGGACATAGCACTACGCGCCGAAAACAAGACAGCCGCACTAGCCCTCGAGGCACTATCCGAAGCCTTAGTGGCAGAAGAACTCACCACGCTGCGCTCTACGGTGAACAGGGACGATGTGATACTCGATAAAAGATCCAAGTCCACCTCCTTCAAACCAGCAGATGAGATAATAAAATTCTAGGTCCATCCAACGGACCCAACAAAGACGGCCTCCATTGGGGCACAATTGAACCCCGAAGTAGACGCCGCACTGCGCGAATTCCTTCGGGAAAATTGGGATATTTTCGCCTGGCATCCTTCGGACATGCCCGGAATCCCACGCAGGTTGGCAGAACACAGCCTAAACATCCTAAAAGGATTTAAGCCAGTCAAACAGGCTCTTCGACGATTTTCCGAACCCAAAAGACAGGCAATGGGAGAAGAGCTAGCCAAACTATTCGAAGCTGGATTCATTAGAGATATCAAACATCCGGACTGGCTAGCAAATCTGGTGATGGTACCAAAGAAGGATAAATCCTGGCGCCTCTGTGTCGATTTTAAAGACCTCAATAAGGCTTGCCCAAAGGATCCCTTCCCTCTCCCCCGCATCGATCAAATTATCGATGCTACAGCAGGGCACGATTCGTTGTGCTTCCTGGACGCATACTCTGGCTATCATCAAATCAAGATGGCGGAAGCTGACCAAGCTGCAACGGCATTCATCACTCCATATGGACCATTCTGCTTCAACACGATGCCCTTCGGACTTCAAAATGCCGGCGCAACATATCAGCGCATGATTCAAACATGTCTGGCCACCCAGATTGGCAAAACAGTCGAGGCATACGTAGACGACGTAGTCGTCAAAACAAAACACGTCGAAACTCTAGTAGACGATTTGAGGCTCACATTCGACAACCTCAAAGCATATGACATCAAGCTGAATCCAGAAAAATGCGTTTTTGGCGTACCAGCCGGAAAGCTGCTGGGCTTCATTGTATCCGGCAGAGGAATTGAAGCAAATCCGGCTAAAATCCGAGCTCTGTCACAGTTGGATATTCCAAAAGACCTCAAACAAATACAAAAATTAACAGGATGCGTGGCAGCCTTAAGCCGCTTTATCTCCCGTCTAGGAGAAAAGGCGTTGCCCCTCTATCGCCTCCTCAGGCGAACCGAACACTTTGAGTGGACGGATGCTGCCACTGCCGGACTCGAAAAATAAAGGCCATATTGGCAACAAATCCGGTCCTGGCTGCGCCCACTCTGGGCGAACCAATGTTGTTATACATCGCAGCAACGCATCAAGTTGTAAGCGCAGTCCTCGTCGTCGAACGAGTGACAGAAGGGCATAAATTCCCTCTTCAAAAACCAGTGTATTATGTATCCACTGTGTTAACCCCCTGCAAATCCCGTTACCCGCACTATCAGAAGATAGCATATGCGGTGTTCATGGCGTCCCGAAAGCTCCGGCACTACTTTCAAGAGTGTTCGATAACAGTGGCCTCTGAAGTACCACTCAATGACATTATAAATAATCGCGATGCAACGGGCAGGATTGCGAAATGGGCCATTGAGCTCTTACCATTCGACATAACTTACAAACCTCGGCGAGCCATAAAATCACAAGTTTTGGCTGACTTCGTCGCCGAATGGACCGAAGCCGAACTCCCTAAAGAGTACGGCGCATACTCCAACTGGACTATGCATTTCGACGGCTCCAAAATGTTGGCCGGACTGGGGGCTGGCGTCGTACTGACGTCCCCAACCGGAGATACAGTCCAGTACGTACTTCAAATAATGTACACGGACTCCAACAATGCAGCCGAATACGAGGCCCTGTTACACGGTCTCCGGATGGTAGTCTCCATGGGCATTCAACGCCTGGAGGTGCGCGGGGATTCAAACCTTGCAATATCCCAAATAAACGGAGACTTTGACGCCAAGGATCCGAAAATGGCAGTGTATCGCAACGCTGTCCTAAAAATGTCAGCTCGGTTTGAAGGACTGGAATTCCATCACATAGCTCGAGATAATAACCAAGCGGCCGACGTACTGGCACGCATCGGTGCGAAACGTGATGCTGTCCCTCCTAACATCTTCCTGGAACGGCTCTTCAAGCCATCCGTATTATGGGAAGAGGAGCCCGGTAGTGACAAACCGGAGAAAACCGCAACAACCGGTGATTCGGCAGATGACATAACACCTTCAGCCCACGTCATAATGGCAGTAATCGCCGCGTGGACAGAACCTATCCTAGCCTACTTACTTAGGCAGGAACTTCCCGAAGACCAAAACGAGGCCCGCTGCATAGTCTGGCGATCGAAGGCCTACAATGTCCATGAGGGAGAACTTTATAAGAAAAGTACAACCGGAGTCCTTCAGAGGTGTATCTCTGAAGAGGAAGGGCGAAACCTCTTGGCTGAAATTCATGCCGGACTAGGCGGACACCACGCAGCAGCCCGGGCCCTTGTAGGAAAGGCATTCCGTACAGGATTTTATTGGCCGACGGCCCGGGCAGACGCGCAGGACTTGGTCCAGCGATGCGTTGGTTGTCAGCTCTTTGCTAATCAGAGCCATATGCCACCCACCGCCCTCAAAACCATACCCATTACCTGGCCGTTCACGGTCTGGGGGCTTGACATGGTTGGACCCCTTAAAGGAGGAACCCACAAGCAAAGGTACCTATTGGTCATGGTGGACAAATTCACCAAATGGATAGAGGCCAAACCGGTCAAAACGGCAGAGTCCGGACCAGTGATAGACTTTATATCAGGGGTGGTACACCGTTACGGAGTCCCCCACAGCATCATCACCGACAACGGCACGAACTTCACAGACGACGAGGTTAAGTCATGGTGCAAAAATACGGGCATCAAGCTCGACTACGCTTCAGTTTATCACCCTCAAACCAACGGTCAAGTGGAAAGAGAAAATGGTCTAATAATGAGTGACATTAAACCCAGATTAGTGAGGTCACTTACTAAATCCGACACACAATGGGTCGAGGAGCTCGACTCCGTACTCTGGGGGCTGCGGACAACGCCTAACCGTACTACCGGATTCACACCATTTTTTATGGTATACGGCGCAGAGGCAGTCTTGCCCTGTGACATTATTCATGACTCACCTCGAGTGCACATGTATGAGGAAAGAGAGGCCGAGCTGGATCGGCAGGACAGCTTGGACACATTGGAGGAAGAACGCGACGTCGCCAAGGCTCGTTCCGCATTTTATCAGCAGCAGGCCCGAAGATATCAAAGCAGAGAAGTACGGGCCAAGACTTACAATGTTGGCGAACTAGTTCTATGCCTGCCGGACAAGAAAAAGGACAAGCTCAAGCCCAAATGGGAGGGCCCCTTCATTATCGATCAAGTCCTGACCGGCGGAGCATACCGTCTACGAAATGCGTCAGATTACCGACTCGAGCCGAACCCATGGAACGCAGCCCGCCTCCGACGATTCTATGCCTAGCGCCGGACTAAGAGTTCGTCCCCTTCCCCAGTCCAAACTTTTACACTTCGGTTGTCTTCCATTTCTCTTTTTATTCCTTTTTATTTAAAAGCCCTTACGGGCCTATTTTCGCATTTTTCGCATACGCATGATGTGCCATCCGCACTCATTATTCCTGGGGGCTTCTTTTACAGAATCTCAATTAAACGGGTTTCATACCCAGCACATGTGTCAAGCTTCCACATGTACCTTTTACTCGCCATTATATGCATCGATATGACTTAAGTTTTGGCCAAGCTGGGTTGCCTGGCTCCTGTGCTTACCCCTACGTTCCCGATTGTTCGGCTAGGAGGTAAAGGGAGCACCTCTGCGATTGTTACTGCCGGGTCAGCCGGATGTGTACCTCAGACTGGGTGAAGCCGAAAGCTAGCGTTCTTAAGGGAATATTCGGTCGGTGACTTAAAAGATGACTTTTTACCTATTTATCTATTTGCCCCCAGATGTTTTACTGCTTTCTTTGCAGTCCGGATATGCACTTTAGGGCATGCCTCCCAGGGAAAGGAACCCTTAACGGAACTATTCTCCCTGGAAGATGTTTCTTACTAACCATGTAATATAACATAACTAGTTGGGCACTTGTCTGATAAAGCACTAATGACCCCTACGCCTGGTCTCCATGCATACCACGGTTGTTTCTTACCCAAAGAGGTATTCGGACACACTCCGGACTCTAGGGTCCCGAGGTTGAAGCGAAAAGGTCGGCAAAGACAAACGATCTACAATCCGGCTAGAAGGCATTTCACATGTCACTTTAAAGGATAACATACATTGTCAAATTTACTGATTGTATTCCTCCTCAATCCCGTCTAACAGGCAGTCTAGTTTACAGTCCCGTTGGGAAAATTTAGCAGCCAACTCTACTTGGCTGTATAGTAAACTCACAGGGATCTCCTTCCCATCGGGCCACACCGGTCCGACTTCGGCCATGTGGTTGGGATCCGCCCTCTTGTACAGCGTCTTCACCATGGCCCAAGCCTCCCTGGCACCTTGACGGCAAGCCGAAATCTTCCACAAACGGAAGCGCTACCGCACTCCCTGCAGCTTCTCCGCAAGCTCCCCGAGGCCCTCGGGTAGGGTGAGGGCTGGCCATAAAGCCTGAACGACGCCGCTCATTGCCTGCCGAACTCGTTCGAGTAGCTGCAACAGTTCGGGAAGTTGATCGCCCGTTGATATGGGCATCTCCTCTGCAGTATGACCCGTGAGTATACCTACAAGACATATCATGTCAAAATGCTTCCTCGCCGAACTCTTCTTTTCAAAAGGGTCCGCTCAAGCACTTACTATAAATGTCGCGACGAAGCCGCTGATTCTCCTTAACGGAGCCGGACGGCTCAGCCCGAGCGCCTTTCAGCTCTTCTCCGGGCTTGGCGTTGGCATCCTGGAGCTTGTTCCTTTCCTGCTGAACCCTATTCAGCACACTCTCGCCGGCCTTTAGCTGGCGCAGCAATGCTTGCCTGTCCGGATCTTGTCCAGCGGTACCTGCAATGTCATTATTAGACTTGCGCGCACGCCGCATAGTGCTTATATTTATTAATAAAAATGTGTTACCAGGAGGGGTCTTTGCGTCTCCTCCTGCGGCAGCAAGTGCGGCCTCAAGTTGGGCCTTGCAATCTTGCAGCTCCCGAGACATCTGGGCATTCTTCTCGGTAAGTGCCTGCGTTTTCAAATGATCCTTAAATCAGTTAGCATAACTACTTTAAGTCTCGGGGGCTACTGGTATATACAACCATTGAAATTCCCTTACCCGTGTGTCTTTCACATACTGCTCCGTGGCTCTGGTAAAACCATCTTGAGCAGCACAGAGATGCGTGTCCCCTGCGTTAAAGGCATCCAATGCCTCAGGGGAAAAGCACGCTTCACGAAATACTATCCGGCGGTGCCTATGGTTCATGGCGCTCTCCACCTCAGACTTGGTGGCAGACAGTCTGTCGGTGTCCTCCGTTGGAGAAGGATCCGGCCCGCGTCTTGCGCTTGCCTCCCCCTCCAGGCCGGGCGCTGGAGCCTGGCCGGTGTAGGTCGGATCAGCAACTTTTGCGCCTGCAGTCCAGCGAGCGCTTTTTCTTCTACAAAGATCATGAGCACTCAGGCGTTTCCTCGGAACGTTGCTCTGAAAATTCAAATACGAGCTATACCTTTGCGGCGACGTTTCCGTCCGCACTGCGCTCCTTTTCCGCCTGCTGGTCCGGACTGGCCTCTGTTGGTCAGCCGCCGCGGGCTCGGCTTCCTGTCGTAAAGGCTCTTCCTGCAAAATACCATCGTTCGCGAAGGTTAGAAATGGGCAGGGAAGAGATAATGGTGTCCTGACTTCGGTCGCGGTCACCTGGGAAGCCAGACTTAGTCCGGGGTAGTCCGCCGTGATGGCAACCAAAGCATTGTCTATGCTGAGCTGGTAAAACACCCCGTCGATCAGCTCCACCTTGATGTCCGGGTCCTCTTCGGAGGCCGGATCCAGGGATCTTTCTGGATCCTCGGGTTGCGGAGCAGGACTCACCATGTCCTCCACAGTCCAGCGTAGATCCTGCGCCGAAGACATAATGTAAGAAGCTTAAACTTCGAAAGCATGGGCTGAGTCCTTCAAAGTCTCCACTTACCCATCCTCTAGGGTTGGTCATGGAAAACCCATTCAAAGGGTTCGTTCGAAGGAAGTCCTCCTTCTCCCCCTTGTACAGGCCGGACAGGATCTCCACCAGATCCTCGGTCGAATCCGGCCCTTTGCGGCCGTGCCGGGTGGCATCGTCTTCCCCATTGAAATCCCACATGGGGTGGCCTCTGTATTGCAACGGTTGTACCCCTCGCTTGATGCATGTCGCCATGAATCCGATCATGGTCAAGCCGGAATGGGCCATTAATCTTATTCGGCCCATCAAGTAATGGACGCTCTTGTCTTCCTCCAATCGGGGGCTCCGCGGGCGCCAGCTGAGGCCTTTCTTCAAGGGAGCAGCACTAAACTCCGGGAGGCCGATCCGGACTGGGTCTGGCAGCAGAGCGTCTCCTATATAAAACCACTCCGAGGGCCAGTCTTCGGACGCCTTCTTGGGAGTACCGGATAGGTATCCGGTTCCGGCGATGCGCCATATTTCGGCACCGCCCACTTGATATATAGACCCCTCGTGAGAACGGGGTACGAGGCAAAACAGCCTCTTCCACAATGCAAAATGGGGCTCAATGCCCAGGAATAGCTCGCAAAGAGCTACGTAGCCCGCGATATGCAGGACAGAGGCGGGCGTGAGGTGGTGGAGCTGGAGTCCGTAGAACTTCAGGAGCCCGCGGAGGAACGGATGTATTGGGAATCCGAGTCCCCTTATCAGATAGGGGACGAAGCATACTCGCTCCCCCTTATTGGGGCTTGGAGTGTCCTCCGCCTGCCTCCCACCTTGGTAAGTGACCAGTCCGGCCCGGACTGGGACCATGAAGGCCGGAGGGAGAAATCCCCCCGTTTGGAGCTTCACTAGCTCATTGTGCGAAACAGAGCACCTCCTCCAATTCCCCGGCGGTGGGCTGGGAGCGCGTGAAGAAGAGCCGCGTCGACGATCCATGATGGAATGGATTTCTAGGTCAAAGGCGCTTCGATGGAGTATTCGCGGGAGGAAGACGATGTGGTTTGGATCTGGATTCTTGCCCCTTTTATAGGCGGGCAACTCGCACAACTAGGGGGTGAAATGTAAAAGACACCCTGGCTTTTCGCATTCGTGCGACGTGTGGAAGAGGGCCATTATTTGGCGTAGAAGCCGAGGAACACAGTATTCAAGATGAAGCCGGACACTGTTCGGCAGGTACATGGAATTTGAAGGGAGAACCCGCCTTGCAACGCCGAAGACTATAAACGCGCTGGAGTTATCGTCATTGAAGCCTGGTTCGGGGGCTACTGAGGGAGTCCTGGACTAGGGGGTGTCCGGACAGCCGGACTATCATTATCCGTCAGACTCCAAGACTACGAAGATACAAGATTGAAGACTCCGTCCCGTGTCCGGATGGACTTTCCTTGGCGTGGAAGGCAAGCTTGGCAATACGGATATGTAGATCTCCTACCATTGTAACCGACTCTGTGTAACCCTAGCCTCCTCCGGTGTCTATGTAAACCGGAGGGCTTTAGTCCATAAGACGACATACATTACAACAATCATACCATAGGCTAGCTTCTAGGGTTTAGCCTCCTTGATCTCATGGTAGATCCACTCTTGTACTACCCATATCATCAATATTAATCAAGCAGGACGTAGGGTTTTACCTCCATCGAGAGGGCCCGAACTTGGGTAAAAACATCGTGTCCCTCGTCTCTTGTTACCATCCGCCTAGACGCACATCTGTGTGGCCAGCTTCAGCTCCAGATCAGCGCTTGAGTCCTTGGCGGCGTTCAATTCCTTGATCTTGTTGGCAAGTTGGACTTGCAGATCGCCATGGGCAAGGGCATCCTTCTCACGTTCGCGCTGGAGTGCGGCAAGCTCTTTATTCTTCCCTTTCATGTCAGCTTCCAGCTGCGTCACCTTCGCTTCCAATTCCCTCTTGGCGGCCTCGGCAGCTGCAGCAGCGTCCTTCGCTTCCTTGAGCGCCCCGCCAAGTGATTGTTCCCGGGCAGCGAGATCCTCCTCGTGGCTGTCCAATTTTACCTCTTTCTGCGTCAGCTCACCTTCCCGCCTAGACATCTCCTCGGCGGCGAGCCTCTGCTGCTCTTCGGCTTCAGCCTTTTCAAGGATGAACGCCTTCTTCGCCTCGACGAGCTGTGCCCTCTCCTCAGCAATGGACCGGAGGGCCTCCTGGTTGCGGTTCTGGAGCTCCTCCGCATGCTTCTCTATGTCGACTCCCGCCCGTGCGACAAGCGCTTCCCGGGACTCTAGCTTTGCTTGCCGGGCGCGGTAGAGTGACACCAACTTCCGGAGCAACTGCTCCTCCTCGGACTCGACGCTGCTGCTGCTTGGCGCGTCAACCACTGCCAGCCCAGCAGAGGCGAGTACTTCCCCGTCAAACTCCTCTCCTTCAACCGGCGCCCTGGAGCTCGACGCCCAGGGAAGCTTGATGTAGACACCCTCGCTGGCCTTCAAGTAGGCACCTGGCTAGGGCTCCTCGGAGCCCGGCACTGCATCAGCGGCGGAGGGGTCGGCGGTCGGTGTAGCGCCTTGCGCTCCTGCACCCTCAGGGTCGTCAGTGCGATTGCCGGACCCCTCGCCAGCTCCTGCGCCAGCAGCCTTGGCGGCTTCCTTGTCGGCGGGTTCATCAGCGCCGGCCTCTTCCTCGTCAGCGGCGGCGTCTTCAGTGTTGCCGTGTGCGCCTTCCTCGCCGGTGGCCTCAGTCTCCATCGGGTCGGTAAGAGGGGGATCTGAGGACAGGAAGAGGAAGGAAAAAGTCAAACAAAGACCCAAAAAGAAGATCAGAAGAAGAAAAACCCAGGGGAAAATTTCCGACAAGGAGGGTTACCTGTGCTGGGCTACGTGACCATGGGCTCCACCACCGGAGGATCGCTGGTCCCGTCCCTCGCCGGGAAACTGCCCCTTGCCAGAGACCGCTCCCTTGCCGGAGAGCGCTCCCTTGTCGGAGAATCGCCCCTTGGCGGCGTAGTTGAAGCAGACAGCACCTCTGGAGCGGCTTCTGGTTGCTCCTGATGGGCCTGCTCTGCTCCTACACAAGTAAATCAACAATCAAGATGTCAGCAAAAGAGAAAGCACGCATGCGCGCCCCACAACAGGAAGTGAACCAGACACTTACGCTAGGGGCTGTGCTGGGGGCTACTTCGAGGAGATGGTATCAGGTCCGTCAAGGTAGTCTCGGACGTGTCCTCTGCCATCGCAGCAGGATCATCCTCGATGACGACCACGGGGACCTTAGCCCTCTTCGCTGCTCTCTCGGCCAGAGTCCTGAAATAGAACAAGGATTCAGAGGGAAGCAGATCAGATGCAAGATAAGAAACAACAAAAATTGAAGAAATACAAGTACAGCAAGGAGAAAGTCTTACTCCTCCTCTTCTTCTTCCTCCTCATCGGAGCTCAGCGCGGAGAGGTCGAAATCCGGCACCCTCTCAGCGCGATGAGGCGGAGGAGTAGGCTCCCTTGGACGCTTGGCGGGAGCTGTGGCAGGATCAGGAGTAGCGGCTCGAGAAGATCCCGCTCCAGTTGCCGGCGCGGCATGAGACGCTCCCGCGGCAACGTTGCTTGCCGCGGTAGAGCGTGTCCCGCGGCGCTGCGCCTGTTGGCCTGCCCGCCGCCCTGCTGTGTCTCCAATCTTGCGGAGGCGCCTCCTCGGCTGAGCTGGGGGCTGCGCTGAGGGCTCCGTCTGCGGCAAGCTGCTTGAAGATGGTTGGCCACTTGCGCCCCCGGCAGGCTCGTTTGCCTCGGCTTCAGGCTCCTCCTCGCCAGCAACCTCTCCGCCAAGGTCCTCTCGATCAGCAAGGCTTGCCGCCTCGGCCGCCTCTGCCTCTTCCAACGTGAAGCCAAACTCGCCCGCGGCGGCGGCTGCCGCCGCCTCTTCGGCCCTGGTGGCGATGTATAGCATTTCGTCGTCGGTGGTGTCACGGGTGAGGAGCCTCTGCTCGTCGGCGCGGACCGCTACCTCCGCCAAGCTATCGAAGAATTGCCGCACGACGTCGTCGGCGGGCTCCATCCAAGTTGGGACAATCCCATGCGAGTCGCACTCCGGCATCATTGCACGGATGCGATCACGCTGGGAGTTGTTGCACAATGGGATGACGCCCTGCGGCAGCCTAAACCACTCCGGATGGTTGGCGTCATGCTTGAACAGCTCCTTGAGCATCCCATCAAGCTCCAGAACTGTGAAGTTGAAGTTGAGGCCTGGACGCAGCCTCATGATATCCGCCGGGCCGCCAAACAGCCAGGTGGGCCTCCTCCTCTCCTGCAGAGGGGCGATGCGACAGTGAAGGAAATCCGCGCCAACGGCCCCTACTATGAGCCCGGCAAGCCTGAGCCGCAGGATTCGGGTGGTGGCGATCTTCAGCTTGGCATCGTTCGGCGACAGAGCGCTCCAGTCGCCGCCGCGCACTACTCGAGTCTGGCGCAAACTGGTGAAGGGCTGCGGATCTGCGTCAACGATCCAACACTATTCAGCCCTCCACTCGTCCCATTTGCTGCGGAGCTCCCCCTCCAGGTACACCTCCTTCTTGCCGAGCCTTGAGGTCCAGGAGACCCCGCCAGACAAGGGTTCTCCTTTCTCGATCCGGGGAGTGAAATAATGGCGGAAAAGAGCAACGTTGGGTTGGACTCCGACGAAATTCTCGCAAAGATGCGCGAAAACCGCCATTGTCAGAATGGCGTTGGGGGTGAAGTCAAGGAGATGGAGCCCCTATGTGTTTATGATATCGTAGAAGAAATTGGAAAAAGGTGGGCATAGCCCGCAATAGAAGAACAGAGGGAAGAAATAGTATCCTCTGGGACACTTTTTCGAAGTAGAAGCTTCGGCGGAGAGTAACTGCGTGCGTGGATGCGCCCGCGTCTCTGTCGACCAGAAGAGGTAGAACTCCTCCCGCAGCGCCTTCGGGGTGAGCTCGGGGGGAAAAAGCGCTCGTTCCTTGCGCAGCGCCTCAAGCCGCAGCGCCTCGGCCGACTTCACGCTCTTCCCAGTCTTCGGAGCCATGGCGGAAGCGGTGGAGAAGGTTGGCGGCGACGGCGGCGACGGGCGGCGGAGCGCTGCTCTCTTTCGGCTTGGGAAGCGGATGGGAGCGGCGGAGCTTTCTGAGGAAGAAACCGCAAGTGGCGAAGGTGGGGGAACGGCCCCTATTTCCTCTGCTTATAAGGGGGGAGAGGCGAACGTTATGCCTTTCCTGATTAAAGAATTGCCCACGATCTCTCCCACGATGCCGCATTTGACGCATGCGGTTACGGGAGGGCGCGGCGGATACGGAGTTAGATTTGGTGTGGACCCAGGCCGCGTGTGCCCGTGCCCTGTTTTGGGCCTGGTCCAACAGCGCTCGGCATCGTGTATGACCCAGGCCCGGGGGCTCCTGTCGGTGTACTAAAGTAGGGGTACCTTAGTATGCCGAACTTGTGCACGGGCACTCGCAGCGTCCCGCGGCAAGGCTTGCCGGGCGTCCGCCAAGATCCTCCGCTATTCCTATTACTGCCATTCAAGAACAAAGTGTTTGGCTAAGAAGACAGAGCCCCGGCAAGAGGAGCTTGCCGGGAAGGACAAGACCCCGGCAAGAGGAGCTTGCCGGGAAGGCCAACCAAGGCATTCCAAGAAACTTGCCGCGACGCATCGCGCGTCCCGGCAAGACCCGGCGAGCGGCAAGCTTGCGGGTGCGACAAGACAGCGACCGCGGCAAGGCGCTTGCCTTGGCGAAGCCACCACTCTGCGCCCATGCTCCAGCGCGTCCGACGACGTGTCGCCACAGGATCGTTCCTGGTGCACGTGGCGAGTAGCTGTGCAGCCAAGCGGAGCGAGGTGTCAAGTGGAGATGACTAGGAGGCCATCGTGGCGATCGGTGGCGCCCCTAACGGTCGCTTCCTGCACTGTTTGGGCGACCGGACAGGCATTAAATGCCCTTGTCCCCTGCCATCAGAGTTAGGTAGGGGGCACTGTTGATAGAGGTTGTACCAACCCCTCTTTTTACTTTTTTACCCCTCTCTCTGCGTGGCTACCTGTCGGTGACCCCTTTAACCTATAAAAAGGAGGCCCATGCGCACGTAGAAGGGGTTCGACTCATTCGAAACTACGATACACCTACGCTCTTGAGCAAGAACAGAATACAAACACAAAGCAGCAGTAGGAGTTTTATCTCTCTGGAGAGCTCCGAAGCTGGGTAAAATCCTTCGCGTGCTTCGCCTCGATCTGCTCTTCGTGCGCCCTCCGCTCCCTTGCCGGACCGAAAAGGGGCCCTGCCCCATAGGTGTTCGTTTCCAACGACAGCGCGCTTTCCTATTTAGGGTCAAGTGTGGCACTGATGGTGAAGGTACCACCAGTGCCGTCCTCCTTGGTGGCCACTTTCTTGGTCTCTGGTGAAGCTGTCTTCGCCTTCTTGCACTTGCCGGTGGAGCTCGATGGTGCGTCCTCGATGGTAGCGCAGCACTCCGAAGAGGTGCGCTTGCTGGAGTGGGCATCAGAGCTACTCTTGCCGGACTTGGTCTTCTTCTTCCCCCCGGGAGCTTCAGCGGCAAGTGGTTTGCGTTCTGCTGCGGCTGCTGCTTCCCGGTAGATCTTGTCGGTACAGATAAGGGCATCTTTCTTGTCGCCATGGACAGAAATGACACTTATCGGACCGGGCATCTTGAGCACGTTGTAAGCGTAATGAGAGGCTGCCATGAACTTGGCGAGCGCTGGACGGCCAAGTATCCCATTGTAGGGCAATGGGAAATCAGCAACGTCAAATGTGACTCTCTCTGTCCTGAAGTTCAGCTTGCTGCCAAATGTCACTGGCAGTGTGATCTTCCCCTTTGGCTTGCTCCTTCCCGGGTTGATTCCTTGAAAAGTGCCGGTCTCTTCGAGCTCGCTATCGGGGATCTGGAGCTTCTTGAGTACCGCTGAGGAGATCAGATTCAGGCCGGCCCCGCCGTCAACCAGCATCTTTGTGACCTTGAGGTTGCGGATAGTTGGTGAAACCAACATCGGCAAGCACCCGACCGCAGTTATGCGATCAGGGTGATCCTCAACATCAAAGATGATGGGCGTGCTGGACCACTTCAAGGGCTTGCGCGACTCAACGGACGGTTCTGCTACATTTACTTCTCGCACCCACTGTTTGAGTTGGCGGTGCGAGGTATGCAGAGAAGCACCACCATCGACGCACAAAACCTCCGTTGCCTTCTGAAACTCCTGCTCGTCGGCCTCATCCTCATCCATCTCTTCATCTTCGTCCTCATCTTCGTCCTTGTCGCGGCCGCGGGGAGGCCTATCTCCTTGCCGCTGCTTGGCCTTGCCGCGGCGCCCTCCCCGGGCGGGACGCTTCTTGCCAGATCCTCCCCCACCTTCCTGGGCCTTCTCCTTGTCGCGGCGCTTGTACTCAGCTTTCTGCAGCTCTACGAGCTGCTCAACCTTCTTGCAGGCCTGGAGGTCGTGGCCCTTGGTGCGGTGGATCTTGCAGTACTGCTTGCCGGAGCCGTCCTGCTTGTCGGTGGCCACCACAGCCTCGCCGGAGTCACCAGCTTTGGCCTTCTCAGCACCACCTCCGTTGCCGGACTGCTCGACAACTAGCACATCCTTAGCCTTTCTCTTCCTGTTATTCCGCCTCCGGTTCTTCTTTGCCGGAGGGGCGTCCTCACTGTCAGATCCTTCTGCTCCTGCGTTCTCTCCGGGGAGTTTCCTCCCCTCCTCAGCACGTGCACACTTGTCGGCCAGAGCATATAGCTCGCTGACATCTCTGATTTTGCGCATCGCCATCTCCTCCCTTATCCTGCGGTTACGCACGTTCTGATGGAACGCGCTGATAACCGCGGCAGGGTGGACGTCTAGGATGTTGCGCTGCACCTAGCTGAATCTCTGTATGTACTTGCGCAGGGGTTCTCCTTCTTTCTGGGCGAGCAGATGAAGATCGCTCTCCTGGCCATGGGGTTTGTGGCCGCCTGTGAAGGCGCCGACAAACTGATGGCACAGGTCCGCCCACGAAGAGATGGAGTTGTCCGGCAAGTGCATGAGCCAAGATCTGACGTTGGGCTTGAGCACCAGCGGGAAATAGTTGGCGAGGATCTTCTTGTCGCGTCCCCCGGCAGCCTGCACCGCGATGGTGTAGACGCTGAGGAACTCCGACGGATGTATCCTGCCATCGTACTTCTCGGGTACGTTTGGCTTGAAGTTCTTGGTACTGGGCCACTGGACTTGCCGCAGCTCACAGGTGAATGCAGGGCAACCTACCGCATACGGCAAGTCGCCTGGTTCCCCTGGCGCATGCATATCAACAGTGGGCCCAGCGTGCTGGTCTGACTGACGCCGCGCTTCTCTTCGGCGCTCGATGCGAGTACGAGTGTCTTCTTGTCGTCGTTCTTGGAGAACTTGGCGCTGATCGCGACGAGCTCGCGGGTCCGACGACGCGGTGGAGTCGGTGTCGAGGTTAGCCCGGCGAGTCGGCGATCTTGGCCTTCGGGGAGGGGAGTGCACGGTGGTGGCACCCCCACCAGTCTTGTCGCCACCGTCTTCCGCCTGGGCGTCTTGTCGCGGCTTCGACGTGCTTGGCTGCCGGGGCTTGTCGGCGTTGGCGAAGCCGATGAGGCTTTGGATGGTGATCCTCCAGTCGTCGATCTTGTCCGGCGCTGGAGGGTAGTCTAGTAGCAGTTGGGCTCGGGCCAGCGCTTCCTCTGGAGTCTTGGGCGGTGGCGGCGAACGACGCGAGGAGCGAGATATGCTCAGACTTCTAACAATGTTAGAAGGAGCAACATCTCATCCAGGCGACCGTCCTGCGCTCGTGCCAACATGTTGACGCGCATGTTGGCCTTGAGCGTCCCGCGATCCACCAGCTCGGCCTTGCTCCAACGCAAGTACGGTGCTAGGAGCACCATGGCATTGTTGATCCTGCACCTCCTGGGAGGGGTGCGGTGTATGTACAGACGCCGAAGCTTGCGGGGCCTTGTCCTTGGACCTAGTGACGACGTGAGTCCCCCCGTCGGCGCCCGCTCCTCCGCCGGCGTCCACCCCACCGCCCGTTTGCTCCGGTGGCGGTGGGATCGACGTGGACGGAGCGGCCACCTCCGAAGCCTTCTTCTTCGGTGGCATATCGATGAAGATGTTGATGTAGCGCGCACGAACGCTGGATCAGGTTCGCACAACCTCGATGCTCCCCTCCCTGGCGCGCCAAAGATGTCGTGGGAAACGAGCACCTATGGGGCAGGGCCCCTTTCGGTCTGGCAAGGGAGCGGAGGGCGCACGAAGAGCAGATCGAGGCGAAGCACGCGAGGGATTTTACCCAGCTTCGGAGCTCTCCGGAGAGATAAAACTCCTACTACTGCTTTGTGTTTATATTCTGTTCTTGCTCGAGAGCGTGGGTTTGTTGTAGTTTCGAATGAGTCGAACCCCCTCTATGTGCGCATGGGCCTCCTTTTTATAGGCTAAAGGGGTCACCGACAGGTGGCAACGCAGAGAGGGGTAAAAAAGTAAAAAGAGGGGTTGGTACAACCGCTATCAACAGTGCCCCCTATATAACTCTGACGGTAGGGGACAAGGGCATTTAATGCCCGTCCGGTCGCCCAAACAGTGCAGGAAGCGATCGTTGGGGGTGCCACCGATCGCCACGATGGTCTTCTCGTCATCTCCACTTGCCACCTCGCACCGCTTGGCTGCACAGCTACCCTCCACGTGCACCAGGAACGATCCTGCGGTGACACGTCGTCGGATGTGCTGGAGCATGGGCGCAGAGTGGTGGCTTCGCCACGGCAAGCACCTTGCCGTGGTCGCTGTCTTGTCGCACCCGCAAGCTTGCCGCTTGCCGGGTCTTGCCGGGATGCGCAGTGCGTCACGGCAAGTCTCTTGAAATGCCTTGGTTGGCCTTCCCGGCAAGCTCCTCTTGCCGGGGTCTTGTCCTTCCCGGCAAGCTCCTCTTGCCGGGGGCTCTGTCTTCTTAGTAAAACACTTTGTTCTTGAATGGCATAAATAGGAATGACGGAGGATCTTGGCGGACACCCGACGAGCCTTGCCGCAGGACGCGGCGACTGCCCGTGCACAAGTTCGGGGTACTAAGGTACCCCTACTTTAGTACACCGACAATCCATGTCAACCCAACAGATACTTTCGGGCATACCTGTAGTATACCTTTACAGTCACCCAGTTACGTTGTGACGTTTGGTACACCCAAGGCACTCCTACGGCATCTAGGAGTTACACGATCTCATGGTCTAAGGAAATGATACTTGACATTGGAAAAGCTCTAGCAAACGAACTACACGATCTTGTGCTATGCTTAGGATTGGGTCTTGTCCATCACATCATTCTCCCAATGATGTGATCCCATTATCAATGACATCCAATGTCCATAGTCAGGAAACCATGACTATCTGTTGATCAACAAGCTAGTGAACTAGAGGCTCACTAGGGACATGTTATGGTCTATGTATTCACACATGTATTATGGTTTCCGGATAACACAATTATAGCATGAATAATAGACAATTATCATGAACAAGGAAATATAATAATAATCATTTTATTATTGCCTCTAGGGCATATTTCCAACAATTACATTCTTAAGTTATTTCCTTTCTCATTAAAGGGTGATGCTAAGATATGATACAATACTCTTACTCCTGGTGATGCGTCTTCAATGTATCTAGAATTTTTGATTGTTCCATGCTATTATATTATCTATTTTGGATGTTTTATATGCGTTAATAGGCTAGTTTATATTATTTTTGGGACTAACCTATTAACCTAGAGCCCAGTGCCAGTTTCTGTTTTTTCCTTGTTTTTGAGTTTACAGAAAAGGAATATCAAACGGAGTCCAAACGAGGTGAAACTTTATGATAATTATTTATGGACCAAAAGAAGCCCACAGAGTATCGGAGATGGACCAGAAGAGCCACGAGGCATCTACATGGGTGGAGGGCATGCCCCCCTAGGGCACGCCCCCTGCCTTGTTGTTGCCTCGTGGACCCCCCCCCCCCCCCTGACATGTCCTCGACGCCAAAATTTTCTATAAATCTAGAAACCCCCAGAAAGAAACCTAGATCAGGAGTTCCACCGCCACAAGCCTCTGTAGCCATGAAAAACCAATCGGGAGCCCATTCCGGCACCCTGTTGGAGTAGGAAACCATCACCAGTGGCCATCTTCATCATCCTGGCGGTCTCCATGACAAGGAGGGAGTAGTTCACCCTCGGGGCTGAGGGCATGTACCAGTAGCTATGTGTTTGATCTCTCTCTCTCTCTCTCTCTCTCTCTCTCTCTCTCGTGTTCTTGATTTGGCATGATCTTGATGTACCACGAGCTTTGTTACTATAGTTGGATCTTATGGTGTTCTTCCCCCTCTACCTTCTTGTGATGAATTGAGTTTTACCTATGAGGTTTCACTATTATCGGATTGAATACTATTATGGATGTGAGAACACTAGATGTATCTCTTGTGTGGGATACCTATGGTGACAATGGGGTGTTCTATTGATTCACGTGATGTATGTTTTGGCACTCAACTCGCAGATTCCCGAGGTGACATTGGGGTAATCTATGCATAGAGGTTGATGCACATTTTCGTCCTTGTTTCTCCGGTAGAAATCTTGGGGCACCCTTTGAGGTTCTTTGTGTTGGATTGAATATTATGAATCTAAAGTTGTTTGATGCATATTGTATAATTGACCCACGGATACTTGTGGTGACATTGGAGTATCTAGGTGACATTAGGGTTGATTGATGTGTGTCATATGGTGTTATTTTACTACAAACTCTAGGGCTGTTTTTGACACTTATAGGAATAGCTCAATGGATTAATCGGAAATAATAACTTTGAGGTGGTTTCATACCCTACAAGCAATTTCGTCTTATGTTCTCCGTGATAGGAACTTTAGAGTGACTTTTGTCGCACGTTGAGGGGTTGCCATATGATCTAATTGTGTTATCATTGTTGAGAGAACTTGCAATAGTGAAAGTATGAACCCTAGGCCTTGTTTTCAAGCATTGCAATACCATTTTCGCTCACTTTTGCTACTAGTTACCTTGCTGTTTTTATATTTTCAGATTACAAAAACCTATTTCTACCATCCATATTACACTTGTATCACCATCTATTCGCCGAAATAGTGCGCCTATACAATTTACCATTGTATTGGGTGTGTTGGGGACACAAGAGACTCTTTGTTATTTGGTTGCAGGTTTATTTGAGAGAGACCATCTTCAACCTACGCCCTCCCACGGATTGGTAAACCTTAGGTCATCCACTTGAGGGAAATTTGCTACTATCCTACAAAACTCTACACTTGGAGTCCCAACAATGTCTACAAGAACAAGATTGCATAGTAGACATCAGTTGTGTACGTATTCCCTAGGATATTATTTATTACTTCTCTAAAAAATATTTTCCCTCTCAAAAGAAACAAGCTGCCTTACAGGAAATATTTAACTTTGTGCAAATTGAAGAAGAGAGTCTCCCAGAACCTTGGGGGAGGCTTCTCCAATTGCTTAATGCTTTTCCTGGTCATCCTCTTAAGAAAAATGAAATACATGATATCTTTTATGATGGACTAACTGATGCTTCTAGGGACTTCCTAGATAGTTGTGCCTATTGTGTTTTCGGGGAACGAACTGTTAAACAAGATGAGGAATTGTTGAATAATATATTGAAGAATTATGATGATTGGACACTTCCTGAACCACCGCCTAAACCCACTCCGAAGAAGAGGGGTATTTTATTTCTTAGTCCTTAAGATATGCAAGAGGCAAAGAAATGTGTGAAGGAAAAGGGTATTAAAGCTGAAGATGTTAAGAATTTTACCACCTATTAAGAAATACATGGTCTTCACACACCACCACAGGTGGTGGAGGTCAATTCTCTTCTCAAGTTTGATGAAGGTGACATCCGTTACAATAAACATCCTAGTCAATGCTTATATGAATTTGTCAATTACATTATGAAGCAAGATCATTTCAATGCCTATGTTATGAAACAGTTAAAGCAAAATTCTGATATGATAGATCGCTTGAGTGACTTGTTATTTAGAATCACTAATGATGTTAGAGGAGTAGGAAAACATGCTTCTATGGTTCAAACTCAGTTAGAATAAGTTGCTAAATGTCAAAGTGAGTTACTCAATGAAATGAATAATAATATGAATGACCACGCTGTTAGAGTAATGACTAGAGGAGGTAAAATGACCCAGGAGCCTCTTTAGCCTGAGGGACACCCTAAAAGAATTGAACAAGACTCTCAAAGAACTAATGTAGATGCACCTTGTCCTTCTAAAAGGAAAAATGATAGGACTTTGCATACTGATAGTGAACCTGAGGTGGAAAAACCTTCTAAAGATAATGATGTTTCTATTTCTGATGTTGAAAATCAATCTGGTAATGAACATTCACCTAGTGATAATGATCATGTTCACATAGATGCTCAACCATACAATAATAAGGAACCATATAATGATGTTGAAATAGAACCTGCAATTGATCTTGATAACCCACCTTCTAAAAATAAGCATTATGATAAGAAAGACTTTGTTTCTAGAAAACATGGTAAATAAAGAGAATCATGGGTTCAGAAACCCATGCCCTTTCCACCTAAACCATCTAATAAAATGATGAGGAAGAATTTGAACGCCTTGCTGAAATGATAGGCCAGTCTTTTTGTGTACCCGTTTGACTGATATTTTAAAGATGGCCCCTTATGCTAAATACATGAAAGATATCGTTACTAATAATACAAAAATACCTGAAGTTGAAATCTCCACCATGCTTGCTAATTATTCTTTTAACGATGGAGTACCTAAAAAATTAGGAGATCCGGGAATACCAATTATGCCATGTTTCATCAAAAGAAGCTATGTCAAAACTGCTTTATGTGATTTGGGAGCCAGGGTTAGTGTTATGCCTTTCTCTTTATATAAAAGACTTGATTTGAATAAACTCAGACCTACTGAAAAATCATTTCAAATGGTTGACAAATCAATGGCCATACCTATCTGTATTTCTGAGGATGTGCCCGTTGTTATTGTAAATGTTACTATCTTAACAGACTTTGTTATACTTGAGATGCCCGAGGACGACAACATGTCGATTATCCTTGGTAGACCTTTTTTGAATACTGTAGGGGCTGTTGTTGATCACAATAAAAGTAAAGTCACTTTTCATATCAATGGTAATGAGCACATGGTGCACTTTCTGAAGAAACACTTTCAAGTGAATGGTATTAATGTTACTGAAAAATCTCCGGCAATTACTATTCGAAGTTTTCAAATCCCTCTACCTACTACCAAAAAGAAATATGAAATACTTATTGTTGGGGATATGCAAATCCCCGTTGAGGTAACTTTGTGTTTTACGAAGATTCTTCGGGTTCATGCTAATCGGAAGTGATTGTTATTAAGACTTGATCAACCTTATTAATGGATTATTTTTGATAGGCATGTGGTCGATGGATTTAGTAGACACAACCTTGTGTACCCTCCTTTTACTTTCTATTATTTTTAGTTAAATATATTAAAATGCCATGAATATCATGTTTTCTAAATTTTCCGTGCAATAAAAAGTGCCCAAAAATAAAAGTGCTGAGAATGATCTGAAATTTTGACATGATTTTTTTCTAAATATTTAAGAATTTGTTATACAAATAACATCACATGGGAGTGCCCCTAGTGCCCACTAGGCACCAGGGTGCGCCAGCTACCCCATGCGTGCCTTGGTGGGTAGCGGGCCCCACAAGGCCCCCCTCACTTATCCCCTCACCTCACTTCATCACCTACCTCCAGAAAAAATCACTCCAGCTCTCTCTCTCTCTTGAGTTCTTGCTCTCAACCCTACGGATTTCGATCTCTTTGATCAAAGCTCCATTTCCAAAACCGTTTTAGGGGATTGCTAGTTGGTATGTGACTCCTCCATTGCTCCAATTAGTTTTTGTTCTAGTGGTTTATATTTTGAGTAATTAGCTACTCTTAGTGCTGCTATAAATGAGCTTGCATGTTGAATTCTTTGAGTTCCAAGTAGTTTGAATGCTTGATATGGCCTCTAGGCATCCATGTGACTAGTTGCTATCAATCTTGTGAAGTTTTGTTGACATCATTTTGTGGCTCAAAAATTTCAGAAATTTGTTCTTAGGAAGATGGACCTTTTTCGACGGAGTTCATCTAAGAAGAATACCAAGGGATTAACCGGTGAATCATCTGCTGGTGACATCAACACTCCATGATGGACGGAGGTCCGGCCGTGCGAATGGCCGCACATTGCCTTCTTGGAAGAAGCCGGATTCCACCAAGAGTTCACGCAATTCATTGCAAATGTTGGACTTAACAACTTCCTCGTAGATGAGTGTGACCAACACCACACCCTCACGAACTCCTTTGCGCAAAAAAAATATTTTCTGAATAGGCATGAACCTCCTGCGGTACGGTTTAATTTATATTTTGAAACACGTCAGATACCGCTCACAGAATTTTGTGAGATATGTTTAATTCCCTCTGATGGGGAGTTAAGAGAGCCTAAACCGGCAGAGTTTGAGGACTTCCTCCTCAGTTTGACAGTGGGTGAGGGAAGGGGCATGTCGAAAGCCACAACCACTAGTCTACAATTTCCTTCTGTGCATTACTTTGCTTTATTTATCACGAAGTGTTTGACTATTAAAGAGAAGGGTAGTGTACTTAGTGCTCCTCACCTCACCATTTTATGCCATGCACTTCACAATGATCACACCTTAAACCTAGGAGCTATTATTGCACGTCATCTGCACATTAACATAACTTAGGGTAAAATCCATGGTGGTATTTATGCCACTCGCTTAGCGAGACATTTTAATGTTCAGATATGCCACCATGACTATCCTTTGCCCAGAGTTTATCTAGATCACCAGGCGATGGTGGCTCACCACTTTATTAATGTTGCCGGTTCTTTTAATAATATTCGTTATAACTTGGTATTCAGTGAGAATACCCACGATATTATCTTGTTGTCTGCACCTGCTTAGTTTGATTCTCATGCCAGGAATGGATACACCGTCCTACCAGCGGACATTGTCTTCTACCGGAATACCTAGGCGGTGGCAAAGGAGGAGCCCCAGGAGCGGGACGCTCATGTGCCGCCGCCGCAGCACTTTCACATGGGACCGGACGGCTACTATGGATGGTGATTACCAAGCTAGGCCAAAAGCCTAAGCTTGGGGGAGTACGTCTTTCCACCAACATTATATTGATGTTCACACGCTTCATTCTAGTTGTCTATGTTAATACTTTTTCATTGTATTATCCATGTTGGTTTTATTTTCTCAGTTTCTTCGTGTGTGTTTGAAAAACTTTGAGAAAATCCAAAATTATTTCTTGCTTCTTTTCAGTTTTCCTTTCTAGTTTAATTTGGTTGTAGTATTAAAAGAAAACCCAAAAAGATTTCTCATTTCTTCCTTTGCTTGTTGGGAGCTTTCCCATGTAAATAGTTTTTCTCGTTTTTGCTTTTCTTCTTTAGTTTGTCTTCTTCAAGAAAAATCAAAAACTCCCAAATATATTTTAGTGTGTTTCTCTGAAGTTCTTTTATTTAGTTGAATCATACTAAGGAGGAGACCACGATGAAAATGTTGAGTGGCTCTCATATGCATTATTGTTGATCTAACAAAGGGCCCATATTATTTTGTCTTCTCCTCTAAATATAATGTTGTAGATTCTAGCTTAGTCCACGACACTCTTGCACTATTATTATTTTCACATCATCCGGTCGTGCAAGTGAAAGGCAATAATGATGATATTTGATGAAGTGACTGTGGCAGGGAAAAGCGGGTATGAATTCAACTTGTTTTTGTTTTTGTAAATATGTTTAACTCAGTATCCATGATTCAACATATTATGATTGAACCTGTTTGCAATGACAATTATAGATTATAGTTGCTCATGCCATGCTTAAGCAGCTAGGAGTGGATAATGATTTATCCTAGATGTCAACATGCATTAAAATGATTATGATGTAGTATGATGATATGGTATCCTCCTCTGAATGTTTCAAGTGGCTTGACTTGGCACATGTTCATGCATGTAGTTGATTCCAAAACAACCTAGCCTCCACAATATTTATGTTCATGGTGTCTATATCCTACTCATGCTAATATTCAATGTTAATTGTTCACAATGCATGATCATGACCATTTTCACTCTCTAGCTGGTCACTTCTCAACCTAACTGCCAGCCTTCGTCTGTACTAAGCGGGAGTACTGCTTGTGCATCAAAATCCTTAAACCAAAGTTATTCCAGATGAGTCCACCATATCTACCTACATGTGGTATTACCCTATCATTCCAAGTAAATTTGCATGTGCCACCTGAAAGTGCAACTAATCCCCAGGTGGTTTTGGTAATTCATAACAACATATGGCTCATTGAACTAATATCCATTCAAGTTGAATATTTCAGAAAGTTCAATGATTGACATGGCATGGATTAGAGATGTGGACCCTTCAAAATGCTAAGGACAAAGATTGGCAAAAGCTCAAGACTCTTCATTTTCATTTTAGTGATCCAAGATCACATTGAGTCCATAGGAAAGCCAATACTATGAAAAGGGGATGAGGTGATGCTTACTAGTCTACTTGCTCATAGTGCTTAGTGATATTGCTCCAAAACCCTCAGCCACTTTCTCGTTTCCACATATGTGCAAAACTCCAAGTCAAACTCAGCCCCATCGATTTGATCTATCCGGCGCCACCGAGTTCTTTTGACATAGACACTGCCAGAAACCCTAGAAAATTCGGTCACACCGATACGGATCTCGGTCTCACCGAGATGGCCTTGCAAACTCTCTGTTGCCTATTGTAATTATTTCGGTCTCACTGAAATGTGCAATTGGCCCCACCGAGTTTGCTTGACCAACTCTCTGTTTGCTCGTTGCTGAAATCGGTCTCGCCGAGTTTATGCAATCGGTCTCACCGAGATGAGGTTTCTCCCTAGCCCTAGCACATCGGTCCCACCGAGTTGATCCAGTCGGTCCCACCGAGATTCCTAACGTTCACATTTTTGAACTATATCGGTCTCACCGAGTTCTTCTATTTGGTCTCACCGAGTTGGGTCAAATGTGTGTAACGGTTGGATTTTGTGTGGAGGCTATATATACCCCTCCACCCCCTTCTCCATTTGTGAGAGAGCCATCAGAACGTGCCTACACTTCCATTACTCATTTTCTGAGAGAGAACCACCTACTCATGTGTTGAGACCAAGACATTCAAATCCAACCACAAGAATCTTGATCTCTAGCCTTCCCCAAGTTGCTTTTCACTCAAATCATCTTTTCACCATAGCCAAATCCGTGAGAGAAAGTTGAGTGTTGGGGAGACTATCATTTGAAGCACAAGAGCAAGGAGTTCATCATCATCACACCATCTATTACCTTTTGGAGAGTGGTGTCTCCTAGATTGGTTAGGTGTCACTTGAGAGCCCCCGACAAGATTGTGGAGTTTAACCAAGGAGTTTGTAAGGGGAAGGAGATCGCCTACTTCGTGAAGATCTACCCGAGTGAGGCAAGTCCTTCATGGGCAATGGCCATGGTGGGAGAGACAATGTTGCTTCTTCATGGACCCTTCGTGGGTGGAACCCTCCGTGGACTCGCACAACCGTTACCCTTCGTGGGTGGAACCCTCCGTGGACTCGCACAACCGTTACCCTTCGTGGGTTGAAGTCTCCATCAACATGGATGTACGATAGCACCACCTATCGGAACCATGCCAAAAATCTCCGTGTCTACATTGCGTTTGCCTTCTCCAAACCCTTCCCTTTACCTTCATATGCAATGTTTTACTTTCCTCTTCTACACTCTTAAAATTTCATGTGTAGGTTGATTGCTTGACTTGTACTGGTTGCTAAAATCTGCCAACACTTAAAATTGGAAAAAGGCTAGATTTTTATTTGGTCAAGTAGTCTAATCACCCCCCCCCCTCTAGACCTACTTTCGATCCTACACCACCTCTAAATATTCAAATGAACATCTGTTTTGTGTGCCTAGACTGCACAAGGAGCGATAGGGTGTGGTCAGTATCTTCCATGCTAAGCGGGTTATTCTCATGATGAGTGTTTATTCACTCATCCTTGCACGAGAGGGGCTGTTAATCGGGATGCCCAATCCCATGATCAAAAACTGCAAATAATTAAACAAAACTCCCCTGGGATTGTTGTTGGTATGGAAGGCACCCATGGATTCAGTTAGCCATGGCTTGTTAGAGGGGGAGTAAACTTTACTTTTATCGCTTGGGAATCGCCGCTAATTTGTTTAGCATGGAAGATATTGAAAACTCTTGGTCCTAACATTGATAGGAAGGGTATACCTCCCAAAATTATATTTATCTCTGATTTAAGCTTCGAGCTCTAGCACCTCTGCAAATCCCTGTTTCCCTCTGCGAAGGGCCTATCTATTGAATTTTCATGTTATTTTACTTTTATGTTGAGTCATCACCTTCTCAAACAAGCACCAAACCTGAGAGCACTATTGTCATTCTCATGCATTGTGTATAGTTAATTTTGAATGCATCATGACTGGATCTCTTCTACCGTGAAGTACAATGTTAGTCACTGCTTGAACTTTGGAGGTGCTCTGCATTTATGTTTTGCAGTCTCAGAAAGGGCTAGCGAGATACCATTATTGTCATATTATATCATGATTGTTTTGACAAAGTGTTGGCATTTGAGATATCTTATTATTGCTTGCTAGTTGATCATGTCATTGATATGAGTGAATATAATTTCTAAAAGTTGTTGTTTACATGGTTAGTCATAATCTTTGCTAAAAAACTAGGTGCTATTTAAGCATATATATGGACACAAGAACAAAAGAGTTCGTAAAAGTTTTTCTTTACCAATTTCATTTTATCAACTGAACTGCTTGAGGATAAGCACTGGCTTAAGCTTGGGTGAGTTGATACGTCTCCATCGTATCTACTTTTCCGAATGCTCTTGCTCTTGTTTTGGACTCTGAATTGCATGATTTAAATGAAACTAACCCGGACTGACGCTGTTTTCAGCAGACTACCAAGGTGTTGTTTTTGTGCTGAAATAAAAGTTCTCGGAATTGGATGAAACT
Organism: Triticum timopheevii; assembly: GCA_963921465.1. Taxonomy (NCBI): domain Eukaryota; kingdom Viridiplantae; phylum Streptophyta; class Magnoliopsida; order Poales; family Poaceae; genus Triticum; species Triticum timopheevii. The sequence continues at coordinate 185,745,006 of OY997266.1, read as the reverse complement.
TTTTGGAGAGTTATTTTGGAATAAATAAAAAATACTGGAACCAAGACCCACTAGAGGGGGGGATAGCTACCCACTAGGCACTAGGGCTTGCCACCTCCCTCTGGCGCGCCCTGGTGGGTAGTGGGGACCACGTGGCTCCGTTGACCCTAATTCCAACTCTATAAATTCTTATTTTTGGAGGAAAAAATAGAAGAGGAAGTTTCATCGCGTTTTACGATACGGAGTCGCCACCACCTCATGTTCTTCATCGGGAGGACAGATCTGGAGCCTCCGGAGAGGGGGATCTTCCGACTTCGTCATCACCAACCATCCTCCATCACCAATTTCATGATGCTCACCGCCGGGAGTGAGTAATTTCTTCGTAGGCTTGCTGGACGGTGATGGGTTGGATGAGATTCATCATGTAATCGAGTTAGTTTTGTTAGGGCTTGATCCCTAGTATCCACTATGTTATGAGATTGATGTTACTATAACTTTGCTATGCTTAATGCTTGTCACTAGGGCCCGAGTGCCATGATCTCAGATCTGAACCATTTATGTTTTCACCATTATATCTATGTTCGTAATATGATCTTCCAAGTTATATGCACCTAATACGTGTTATGATCCGTAAACCCCAATGTGACAATAACTGGGATAGTATTCGGTGATGACCGTAGTTTGAGGAGTTCATGTATTCAGTATGTGTTAATGCTTTTTTCCGATTCTCTATTAAAAGGAGGCCTTAATATCCCTTAGCTTCCTTATGGGCCCCGCTGCCACAGGAGGGTAGGACAAAAGATGTCATGCAAGTTCTTTTCCATAAGCACGTATGACTATTTATGGGATACATGCCTACATTATATTGACGAACGGTTGCTAGTTCTATGTCGCCCTAGGTTATGACCGTTGTACGATGAATATCATCCAACGAAATCACCAATCCAATGCCTACGAGTTTTCACATATTATTCTTCCTAAGTTACCACTATTGTTACTACTGTTACAACTACTACAAAATTACTACCCCTGCTGTTACTGTTACTATTGTTGCTTGATACGTCTCCAACGTATCCATAATTTTTTATTGCTCCATGCTATTATATTACCGTTTTTGGATGTTTATGGGCTTTACTATACACTTTTATATCATTATTGGGACTAACCTACTAACCGGAGGCCCAAGCCGAATTGCTGTTTTTTTTCCTATTTCAGTGTTTCGAAGAAAAGGAATATCAAACGAAGTCCAAACGGAATGAAACCTTCGGGAGCGATCTTTTTGGAACAAACGCAATCCAGGGGACTTGGAGTGGACGTCAAGAAGCAGCCGAGGCGGCTGATACGTCTCCAACGTATCTATAATTTTTGATTGTTCCATGCTATTATATTACCCCTTTTGGATGTTTATGGGCTTTATTTTACACATTAATATCATTTTTGGGACTAACCTACTAACCGGAGGCCCAACCCATATTGCTGTTTTTTTGCCTACTAACCGGAAGCCACCGACGTACTTCTTCCTCCTATATATACCTACGTACCTCGAAAACATCCAGGAGCACCACGAAACACAATTTCCACCGCCGTAACCTTCTGTATCCGCGAGATCCCATCTTGGAGCCCTTGCCGGCACTCTACTGAAGGGGGAAGCAACCATGGAGGGCCTCTACATCAACATCCTTGCCCCTTCGATGAGTTGTGAGTAGTTTACCACAGACCCACGGGTCCATAGTTATTAGCTAGATGGCTTCTTCTCTCCTTTTTGGATCTCAATACAATGTTCTGCCCCTCTCTTGTGGAGATCTATTCGATGTAAACTCTTTTTGCGGTGTGTTTGTCGAGATCCATGAATTGTGGGTTTATGATCAAGTTTATCTATGAATAATATTTGAATCTTCTCTGGATTCTTTTATGTATGATTGAGTTATCTTTGCAAACCTCTTCGAATTATCAGTTCGGTTTGGCCTACTAGATTGATCTTTCTTGCCATGGGAGAAGTGCTTAGCTTTGGGTTCAATCTTGTGGTGTTCTTACCCAGTGACAAAAAGGGTTGCAAGACACGTATTGTATTGTTGCCATCGAGGATAACAAGATGGGGTTTATATCATATTGCATGTGTTTATACCTCTACATCATGTCATCTTGCTTAATGCGTTACTCTGTTCTTATGAACTTAATACTCTAGATGCATGCTGGATAGCGGTCGATGTGTGGAGTAATAGTAGTAGATGCAGGCAGGAGTCGGTCTACTTGTTATGGTCGTGATGCCTATATACATGATCATGGCTAGATAATCTCATAATTATTCGCTTTTCTATCAATTGCTCGACAGTAATTTGTTCACCCATCGCAATACTTATGCTTTCTTGAGAGAAGCCACTAGTGAAACCTATGGCCCCCGGGTCTATCTCTTATCATATTTGCTTTCAATCTACTTTTATTTGCGTCTTTACTTTTTGCATCTATATTATAAAATACCAAAAATATATTTATCTTATCTTACTATCTCTATTAGATCTCACTTTTGCAAGTGGCCGTGAAGGGATTGACAACCCCTTTATTGCGTTGGTTGCGAGTTCTTTGTTTGTTTGTGTAGGTAAGTGGGACTTTTGAGGAGCCTCCTACTGGATTGATACCTTGGTTCTCAAAAACTGAGGGAAATACTTATGCTATTGTTGCTGCATCACCCTCTCCACTTCGAGGAAAACCAACGCAAGCTCATGACGTAGCAAGAAGGATTTCTGGCGCCGTTGCCGGGGAGGTCTTCGCTCAAGTCAAGACATACCAAGTACCCATCTCCCTCGCATTTACATTATTTGCCATTTGCCTCTCGTTTTCCTCTCCCCCACTTCACCCTTGCCATTTTATTTGCCCTCTCTTTCCCAATCTCCCGCTCTCCTTTCCGTTTTCCTTCCCGTTGCCATGTCCGGATCAAAAAGAACTAAGGGTTTACTCCCGAGCTCTAGTGCCTTGGACAACCCCTCTATCCTCTCTAAGCTCATGAATAATAATGCTATGGAAAGACCCACCGGGGTCACCAATGAGAGCTTAAATAATTTTGATGAGGATGACTCTGGAATTTTTCTCTATTTACTTGATGAGTCTTTAAAAGATGCTTGGGATAGGTTATTAAGGATTCATGCTAGCTATGTGCCTCAATATCAAATTGAAGATTACTTAAAGAGTTTTTATGTTGGCTTGCCCGCTTCTTTTAAACAAGTTTTAGATTCTATTTTTGAAGGAAGTTTTCTTGAAAGGGATGTTATAGATACTTATGAAAAAATGAAAACCATATTTGGGCACCCTATGAATGATAAGGTTGAATCTACTACTCTCTTGTGCTTTTATCAAAATGAAATTATTAAAGAGATGAAGTCTAGTGTAGAGGCAAACTTCCGTAATGTGCTTAATCTTACCTCTTACATTAATGGCCATGTGCTTACCTTAAATAGAAGAATGAATGCCATAGAGAGGAGATCATCCTCTCCGAGTGCCAAAGATGGCACTCGTTAGATCTATCTTTGTTTTTTTGCCTAGCTAGGGGCGTTAAACGATAGCGCTAGTTGGGAGGCAACCCAATTTTTATTTATGTTTTTTTGTTTTTGCTCCTGTTTAATAATAAATCTTGCATCTGCCTTCTCGATAGATGTGTTTTTATCTTTTAATTAGTGTTTGTGCCAAGTAGAACCTATAGGATAACCTACGATGATAGTTGATTTGATTCTGCTGAAAAACAGAAAATTTGCGCGCACGAATATAATTTTGTTAAATCACAGGAACGTGCTTTTGCGTTGATTCTTTTTTATGCTATTCAATAAACAAATTTTCCAGGACTTCCTATTTTGGTAGGATTTTTAGAGTTCCAGAAGTTTGCGTTAGTTACAGATTGCTACAGACTGTTCTGTTTTTGACAGATTCTGTTTTTCGTGTGTTGTTTGCTTATTTCAATGCATCTATGGCTAGTAAATTAGTTTATAAACGATAAAGAATTGTAATACAGTAGGTTTAACACCAAATTAAATAAAGAATTAGTTCATTACAGTACCTTATGTGGTGGTTTTGTTTTCTTTCACTAACGGAGCTTATAAGATTTCCTGTTGAGTTTTGTGTTGTGAAGTTTTAAAGTTTTGGGTAAAGCTTTTATGGACTATGGAATAAAGGGTGGCAAGAGCCTAAGCTTGGGGATGCCCATTGAACCCCAAGATATTCAAGAATAGCCAAAAGCCTAAGCTTGGGGATTCCCCGGGAAGGCATCCCCTCTTTCGTCTTCGTTCATTGGTAACTTTACTTGGAGCTATATTTTTATTTTCTACATGATATGTGTTTTGCTTGGAGCGGCATGTATTATATTAGTCTTTCCTTTTTAGTTTACCACAATCATGCTTGCTTTACACACCTTTTGGGAGAAGCCTATTTGATTAGAATTTGCTAGAATACTCTATGTGCTTCACTTATATCTTTTAGAGCACGGTGGTGTCTTAATTTTGAAGAAATTCCTAGTCTCTCATGCTTCACTTATATCATTTTGAGAGTCTTTTAGAACAGCATGGTATTTGCTATGACCATAAAGTTGGTCCTAGAATGATGAGCATCCAAGTTGGGTATAATAAAAACTATCATTGTCGGTGTACTAGAGTAGGGGTAACCTAGTATCCCGAACTTGTGCACGGGCAGTCGCAGCGCCCCGCGGCAAGGCTTGCCGGGTGACCGCCAAGGTCCTCCGTGGTTCCTTTGGAGACATTCAAGAACAAAGTGTTTAAACCAAGGAGACAAGACCCCGGAAAGAGGAGCTTGCCGGGAAGGCCAACCAAGGCATCTCAAGGAACTTGCCGCGACGCGCCACGCGTCCCGGCAAGACCCGGTGAGCGACAAGCTTCCGGGTGCGACAAGACAACGACCGCGGCAAGGCGCTTGACGCGGCAAGCTACCACTCTGTACCCGCGCTCCAGCACATCCACCAACGTGTCGCCCTGGGACTTTCCCAGGCGCACGTGGCGAGAGGCTGTGCAGCCAGGGGTGCGCGGTGGCAAGCGGAGATGACAAGATTGCCATCGTGGCAAGCGGTGGCGTCCCTGGCGGTCCCTTTTCTGCACTGTTTGGGCGACACAGACGGGCATTTAATGCTTTTGTCCCCTGCCGTCAGGGTTAGGTATGATACACTATACAAGTAGTTGTACCAACCGCAACATTTTTCCATTTTTACCCTTGCCTACGTTGCCACCTGTCGGTGACCCCTTGAGCATATAAAAGGAGGCCCATGCGCAACGTAGAGGGGGGTTCGAAGCCAGAAAACACTCACGCTCGGTCTCGTTAGCAGCTAGTGTGTACTGTAGCACTCAGCGCTCCCGAGCAAGAACTCAATATACTCAAACAAGCAGCAGTAGGAGTATTATCTCTCCGGAGAGCACCGAAGCTGGGTAAACTGCTCGTGTGCTTCGCCTCGATCCGCTCTTCGTGCGATCTCCGCCCCCCGCCGAATGGAAGGGGCCCGGTCCGCCGGCCCCATAGGTGTTTGTGGATCAGTTTCCCCGACATCTATGGCGCGCCAGGTAGGGGGCGTTGAGGTTGTGTGAACCTGATCCGGCGTTCACACGAGCTAGATCTTCATTTTCTTCACCGACATGCCACCAAAGAAGAAGGCTTCGGAGGTGGCTGCTCCGTCCGCGTCGAACCCACCGCCACTAGAGCAAACAGGTGGTGGGGTAAACGCCGGCGGAAGAACGGGCGTCGACGAGGGATCTCACGGTGCTGCCAGGTCCAAGGACAAGGCCGCGCAAACCTCGGCGTCCCTACATGCACCACGCCCATCTCAGGAGGCGCGGGACCGACAGCGTCATGGTATTCGCGGTACCATACGTTCGTTGGATCAAGATCGAGCTGGAGGATCTCGGGGTGCTCAAGACCAGCATGCACGCCAACATGCTGGCACGAGCAAGACACGGTCGCCTGGACGGGATCCTGCTCCTTCCAACCTAGTTGGAAGTCCGAGCATATCCCGCTCCTCGCACCGTTCACCACTGCCACCCTCCACTCCAGCAGAAGCTTTGGCACGAGCTCAACTGCTCCTGGATTACCCTCCAACGGCGGACAAGATCGACGAATGGAGGGCCACCATTCAGAGTCTCATCGGCTTCGCCAACGGCGACACTCCACGGGAACCGAGCACATCGAAGCCGCGGCAAGACGCCCAGGCGCGAGCCGATGGCGACAAAACCGGTGGGGGTGCAACCACCATGCACTCTCCGCCCCGAAGGCCAAAGTCGCCGACTCGCCGGGTCAACCTCGACAGCGACTCCACCGCGTCATCAGATCCACGAGCTCGTCGCGATCAGCGCCAAGTTCTTCACGAACGACAGCAAGAGGACGCTGGTACTCGCATCGAGCGCCAAAGAGAAGCGCGGCGTCAATCGGACCAGCGCGCTGGGCCTGCTGTCGACATGCATGCACCAGGGGAACCAGGCGACTTGCCGTACGTGGTAGGTTGCCCTGTGTTCACTCGTGAGCTGCGGCAAGTCCAGTGGCCCAGCACGAAGAATTTCAAGCCAGACGTACCAGAGAAGTACAACAGCAAGTCGCATCCGTCGGAGTTCCTCAGCATCTACACCATCGCGGTGCAAGCTGCTGGGGGGCGAGACAACAAGATCCTTGCCAACTACTTCCCGCTGGTGCTCAAGCCCAACGTCAGATCCTGGCTCATGCACTTGCCGGACAACTCCATATCCTCCTGGGCGGATCTATGCCATCAGTTTGTCAGCGCCTTTACAGGCGGCCACAAGCCTCATGGCCAAGAGAGCGACCTTCATCTGCTCGCCCAGAAGGAAGGAGAGTCCCTGCGCAAGTTCATTCAGAGATTCAGCCGTGTACAGCACAACATCCTAGATGTCCACCCTGCCGCGGTCATCAGCGCGTTCCATCAGAACGTGCGAAACCGCAGGATGCGGGAGGAGATGGCGATGTGCAAGATCAGAGACGTCAGTGAGCTATACGCTCTGGCTGACAAGTGTGCACGTGCTGAGGAAGGGAGGAAACTCCCCAGAGAGAACACAGGAGCAGCAGGATCTGACAGCGAGGATGCTGCCCCAGCAAGGAAAAACGGGCGGCGGAACAACAAGAAGAGGAAAGGCAAAGATGTGTTAGTCGTTGAGCAGTCCGGCAACGGAGGTGGCGCCAAGGAAGCCAAAGCTGGTAGCTCTAACCCCCAGGCTGTGGCAGTCGCCGACAAGCAGGGCGGCACCGACAAGCAGTACTGCAAGATCCACCGCACCAAGGGTCATGACCTCCAGAGCTGCAAGAAGGTCGAGCAACTTGTCGAACAGCAGAAAGCTGAATACGAGCGACGCGACAAGGAGAAGGCCCAAGAAGGTGCTGGAGGATCCGGCAAGAAACGTCCCGGCCGAGGAGGACGCCGCAGCAAGGCCAAGCAGCGGCAAGGAGAAAGACCTCCCCGCGGCCGCGACAAGGATGAAGATGACGACGACGATGAAGATATGGATGATGACGAGGCCGATGAGCAGGAGTTCGAGAAAGCCACAGAGGTCCTGTGCGTTGACGGTTGTGCTTCTCTGCATACTTCACACCGCCAGCTCAAGCAATGGGTGCGGGAAGTCAATGCGGCAGAACCACCTGTCGAGTCACGCAAGCCTCTGAAATGGTCCAGCACGCCTATCATCTTTGATATTGAGGACCACCCTGATCGCATAACTGCGGTCGGGTGCTTGCCGATGTTGGTTTCACCAACTATCCGCAACCTCAAGATCACTAAGATGCTAGTTGACGGCGGGGCTGGCTTGAACCTGATCTCCTCCGCGGTGCTTCAGAAACTCCAGATCCCTGGCAGCAAGCTCGAAGAGACCGGCACATTCCAAGGAATCAATCCGGGAAGGAGCAAGCCGAAGGGAAAGATCACGTTGCCGGTGACATTTAGCAGCGAGCTGAACTTCAGGACTGAGAGGGTCACTTTTGACGTTGCTAACTTTCCATTACCTTACAATGGGATACTCGGCCGTCCAGCACTCGCCAAATTCATGGCGGCCTCTCACTATGCATACAACGTGCTGCAGATGCCCGTCTCGATAAGTGTCATCTCTGTCCCTGGCGACAAGAAGGATGCTCTTATCTGCACCGACAAGATCTACCGGGAAGCAGCAGCCACAACAAATCGCAAATCACTTGCCGCTGAAGCTCCCGGGGGGAAGAAGAAGACCAAGTCCGGGAAGAGCTCTGATGCCCACTCCGGCAAGCGCACCTCTTTGGAGTGTTGCGCTACCGTCGAGGACGCACCATCGAGCTCCACCGGCAAGTGTAAGAAGACGATGGCAGCTCAGCCAGAGACTAAGAAGGTGTCCGCCAAGGAGGACGGCACTGGTGGTACCTTCACCATCAGTGCCACTCTCGACCCTAAATAGGAAAGCGCGCTCATTGCTTTCCTGCGGGCGAATGTCGACGTGTTTGCGTGGCAACCGTCTGACATCCCCGGTGTTCCTAGGAAAGTAATCGAGCACCATCTTGCCGTTTGTCCTCATGCACGGCCTGTCAAGCAGAAGGTCAGGAAACAAGCAGTGGAGCACCAAGAATTCATCGCAGAAGAAATCAAGAAGTTGGAAGCAGCAGGCCTTGTCAGAGGAGTGCTCCATCCTACGTGGTTGGCCAATCCTGTAGTCGTGCACAAGGCAAACGGGAAATGGAGGCTTTGTATCGACTTTACTGATCTTAATAAAGCTTGTCCCAAAGACCCATTTCCCTTGCCGCGCATTGACCAGATTGTTGACTCCACGGCCGGATGTGACTTGCTTTCATTTCTTGACGCATACTCAGGATACCATCAGATCTTCATGGCGGAAGAGGATGAGGAGAAGACCGCATTCATCACTCCATGTGGCACATACTGTTTCATACGGATGCCTTTCGGATTAAAGAATGCTGGTTCAACATTTGCAAGGGTAGTCCATGACGCTTTTGAGCCACAGATACACAGAAATGTAGAAGCCTACATGGATGGCATAGTGGTCAAAAGCAAGGACAGGGCAACTCTGATTCAAGATTTAGATGAAACCTTTACAAATCTGCGCAAGATCAACCTCAAGCTTAACCCCGAGAAGTGTGTGTTTGGAGTCCCCTCCAGCAAGCTTCTCGGGTTCTTCATGTCTCAGCGGGGAATTGAAGCCAACCCCGACAAGATCAAGGCCATTGAGCAGATTGAAGCACCAAAGCGCGTCAAGGATGTACGAAGACTTGCCGGTTGCGTGGCTGCTCTCAGCAGGTTTATCTCTAAGTCTGCTGAGTGCGCCCTACCGTTTTTCAAAATATTGAAAAAGGCGGGTCCAATGAAATGGACTCCGGAAGCGGAGGCTGCGCTGCAGGACTTGAAGAGATACCTGTCCTCCACTCCAACACTTGTCGCACCTAAGCCACAAGAGAAGTTGCTGCTGTATATAGCGGCAACCAATCAAGTGGTTAGTGCTGCGTTAGTAGCGGAGAGGGAGGCGGATGATGAGCCAGCAACCACGGCAGATGCATCCAGCGACAAGCAGGGGGCTTCACCGGCAAGCTCTGGTCCCGACAAGGGTGAATCTGCGCAGGAGCACGAGGAAATGCAGAAGAGAATGGTGCAGCGCCCAGTTTACTTTGTCAGTTCCCTTCTGCAGGGGGCTAGGTCAAGGTACTCTGGTGTGCAGAAATTGCTTTTCGGCCTTCTCATGGCCTCGAGAAAGCTGCGCCATTACTTCCAAGCACATGAGATCACAGTTATCACTCGTTTTCCGCTAAAGAGGATACTACAGAATCCAGAAGCAACAGGCAGGATTGTCGAGTGGGCACTGGAACTGTCAAGCTTTGGCCTCAAGTTTGAGAGCACTTCAACTATTCAGAGCAGAGCATTGGCAGAATTCATAGCAGAATGGACGCCAACACCAGATGAAGAAATTCCAGAGACGAGCATCCCCGTCAAGGAAGCAAGCAAAGAGTGGCTGATGTACTTTGATGGTGCCTTCTCGCTGCAAGGCGCCGGTGCGGGCGTGCTACTTGTCACACCCACCGGAGAGCACCTCAAGTACGTAGTCCAAATGCACTTTCCCAGGGAGCAAGCAACAAACAATACCGCAGAGTATGAAGGTTTGCTTGCCGGTCTCAGGATCACGGCAGACCTTGGGATCAAGAAGCTCATTGTCAGGGGTGACTCGCAGCTCATCATCCGCCAAGTGAACAAGAATTATCAGAGTCCGTTGATGGAAGCTTACGTTGATGAAGTGAGAAAGTTAGAAGAGCACTTTGACGGCCTACAGATGGAGCATGTTCCGAGAGCTGATAACGACATTGCCGACGGCCTGTCAAAGTGTGCCGCACTTAAGTTACCTGTGGAACCAGGGATCTTTGTGCTCAAGCTGACTCAACTGTCTGTAACACCATCAGCTGGACAGAGCAAGAAGAGGAAGTTGATTTCTGGTGACTATTTTCCGGCAGAGCTCCCCGAAGCCGCCGCCAAGAAGGTCCCCAAGATCAGCACCGAGGGTGCTGAGGAGCAGTCTGCTCTGGTAAGCCCTAGGGTTTGTTCCGTTGAAGCATACGCTCCCGACAAGTTCTGCTCCGGCAAGCTTGCCGGGGAACATCAAGCTCCGGCTGAGCCGCAGGTTCTCGCTGTAGAAGCAGATGTTCCCGCAGCAGCATATGTGCCTTTAGTCCTTGTTGTCGAGCCGCGAGCTCCAGCATGGGCATAGCAGATTGTCCGTTTCCTTCAGACAGGAGAACTTCTCGAAGAGCAAGAAGAAGCGGAAAGAGTAGCCCGGCAGTCGAGTATGTACCAGTTTGTCGACAGCACACTGTACAGAAGAAGACTCAACGGTGTGAAATTGAAGTGTATTCACCGGGAAGACGGACAGAAGCTGTTGGCAGAGATACATGGAGGCATATGTGGTCACCACATTGGCGCAAGAGCACTTGCCGGCAAGGCATTCCGGCAAGGTTTCTTTTGGCCAACAGCCCTCCAGGATGCAACTGCACAAGTAACCAAGTGTGAAGCGTGCCAGTTCCACTCCAAGCAGATACACCAGCCAGCTCAAGCTCTCCAGACGATCCCTTTATCCTGGCCATTTTCGGTCTGGGGGCTCGACATCCTCGGCTTCTTCCCCCGAGCTGTCGAGGGCTTTGAGTACTTGTACATTGCAATCGACAAGTTCACAAAGTGGCCGGAAGTGGAAGCAGTGAGGAAGGTGACAGCACAGTCAGCAGTCAAGTTCTTCAGGTCGATTGTTTGCCGCTTCGGGATTCCCAACAGGATCATCACCGACGACGGCACACAATTCACGAGCCGCACCTTCATGCAGTACGTCCAAGATCTTGGTGCCAAGGTCTGCTTCGCTTCTGTTGCTCACCCGAGAAGCAACGGTCAAGCGGAGAGGGCAAATGCTGAAGTGCTGCGTGGGCTCAAGACCAGGACTTTCGACAGGCTGCACAACTGCGGAAAGAACTGGATTGAGGAGCTGCCGGTGGTTCTTTGGTCGATCAGGACAACGCCAAATCGAGCCATTGGCCAGACACCTTTCTCTCTAGTCTATGGAGCAGAGGCAGTTCTCCCCACGGAACTCGTATACGGGTCCCCTCGAGTGCTCGCTTATGATGAGCTTGAGCAAGAGCAGCTGCGACAAGATGACGCGCTGCTCCTTGAGGAGGACCGTCTTCAGGCCGCTGTACGAGCTGCTCGATACCAGCAAGCTTTGCGCCGCTACCATAGCCGCAAAGTTAATGCCAGAAGTCTCGAGGAAGACGACCTTTTCCTTCGGCGCGTTCAGTCCGCCAAGAATTCCAACAAGTTGACGCCAAAGTGGGAAGGCCCTTACCGGGTGGAACGAGTCACTAGGCCTGGCGCTGTCCGCCTTGAGACCGAAGATGGCACTCCGGTGAGCAACTCCTGGAACATTGAGCATCTTCGTAAGTTTTACCCGTAAGGTTCCGGCAACCACCTTTTGTACAAGTCTTGCCGCTGTTGCATGTAATCCTTTGTACAAAGACGGGCGTAGACCCCGTGCATAAATAAAGCTCATGTGCTCCGCACATCCTGTCAATTTCATGCTTTCTATTTTTTGCATGTGTTATCTGACATTTTGTGCAGCACCTACCCGCGGTAAGCAATAACGAGCCGTAGGGCTCCATATCTTTATTTTCTCTTCTTTCTCTTTCTCAAAGAAAGGAAGGTTCCCTCGCCCACAAGTTTGCCGGGGGGAAAGGAGAAGATAATGGTGTGGACCGGGCGTCGTTCAAGAAAGTTTCGCCTTACCGGGAAGCAAACGACAGAAAAGCTAAGTTGCCAAAGTTTGAGCAATCAGTTTTTAAAATTTTTAAGTTATCTTCCTCGAACGACCGTGCTTTGTATGGCAAACCTGTGCGCGGAGGAACCAACTCGCAGCTAGTTGCACCCTTACTTTGTTTCGAGTCCGCTCAACAACTTAAGTGAGCTGCGACTAGTTGCGACAAGGTTTCTTGTCGGTAGCGGCACCGCCAGCAGGCTGCTGACGTCCCGCACTCAGCGCTCGCGGCTAAGGCGCCCGCGCCGACAAGTTCCCTAAAAGTGTAGGGCAAAAACATACAAAGGAAGGAATCAAGTAAAGGAAATAACATAGCAATTGATACCCAAAATAAAGTTATATTACAAGATAGCTTGTCGCAGCTCTAATAAATTGTTCTCGTAACATGGCCAGCAGCGACAAGGAAAGGAGAAAACGGGCGGCCTAATCTACGCGATCGCCATCAACCCTCTTGATCTCGTTCACCTTGTCCACAATAGGTGCGACAAGGGCTTTGAGCGCTTCCAGATCAGCATCCGGCGGCAGCTTCTTGAGGACATTGGTGAGGTTGAGGCCCGGGTTGCGGAAGGCCACCTTCACCAACACCTTTTGAAGAACTCCCGCACAAATCTGGCGCGACTCGTCGGCCAGCTGCTTTGGGATCCTCTCCCGGAGTCGCTGGAGGGCCGTCGCCATGCCTTTGAAGAACAAGGTGAGCTTGGCGCTGGGTTGGAGGTTCTCGTCGGAGGAGTACCCGAGATCCTCCATCCCTAGCTGCGCCAGCTCCCCGTCAATGACTGCGGCGATGTTCACGAGACCCTCTGTCCAGAGTTCCACAGTTTCCCTAAAAGTGTTCTGGGTTTCGGCGGCCCTCGTCAGCAGCGCTTCATTGGCCTTGATCTCCTCCTTCAAGGCCACCTCCTGCTCCCTAGCACCGTCCAGCGTCTGGGTCAAAGTAGCCAGCTTCAACTCAAGATCTGCGTTGGAGTCCTTGGCGGCGCTAAGCTCTTTGCCCTTCTCGACGAGACGACCCTGCAGCTCGCCAAGAGTGTAGGCGTCCTTCTCGTGCTCGCGCTTGAGCGCGGCAAGCTCTTCGCTCCTCGCCTTGAGATCGGCCTCCAGCTGCGCCACCTTCATCTCCAGCTCCTTCTTGGCGGCCTCGGCAGCTGCGGCAGCATCCTCTGCTTCCTTGAGAGCCCCGCCGAATGTTTGCTCACGCGCGGCAAGCTCCTCCTCGTGGCTGTCAAGGTTGACTTTTCGCTGCGCCAACTCGCCTTCCCGCGCAAACAGCTCCTCGGCGACAAGCCGTTGTTGCTCTTCAGCTTCGGCCTTCTCGAGGAGGAAGGCTTTCCGCGCCTCGGCGAGTTGCGCCTGCTCCTCTGCGAGGGACCGGAGAGCCTCCTGGTTGCGTTCCCGGAGCTCCTCCGCGCATTTCTCGATGTCCACTCCCGCCTTCGCGACAAGCGCTTCTCGGGATTCCACCTTGGCCTGCCGAGCGCGGTAGAGCGACAGCAGCCTCCGCAGCAGTTGTTCCTCCTTAGGCTCGCCGCTGCTACTGCTCGGTGCGTCAACCAGCGTCAACCCAGCAAAGGCGAGCACCTCTCCGTCAAAGGTTTCTCCTTCGACCGGCGCCCTGGAGCTTGACGCCCAGGGGAGCTTGATGAAGACGCCATCGCCGGCCTTCAAATAGGCGCCGGGCTGGGGCTCTTCAGAGCCTGGCGCTGCGGTAGCGGCGGAGGGATCGGTGGTCGGCGTAGTGCCTGATGCTCCTGCAGCCTCAGGGCCGTCAGTGCGATCGCCAGATCCCTCGCCGGCTCCTGCGGCGGCATCTTTGGCGGCCTCCTCGCCGGCAGGATCAGCAGCGCCGGCCTCTTCTTCGGTGGCAGCGGCGTCATTGGTGTTGCCGCGCGCGTTCTCCTCGCTGGCACCCTCGGTCTCCATCGGCTCCATGGAAGATGGATCTGACGGCCGGAAGAGGGAGAAAAATCAAGCAATTATCCAAAAAGAAAATCAGAAGAAGAAGAATCCAAGGGAAGTTTTCAAGCAAGAGAATTACCTGTGCTGGGTTCTGCAGTCACGGTCTCCACCACCGGTGGGTCGCTGGTGCCGTCTCTTGCCGGAGAACTCTCCCTTGCCGGAGACTTCTCCCTTGCCGAAGAACGCTCCCTTGCCGGGGAGCCATCCCTTGGCGGTGTAGTCGAAGCAGATGGCACGTCAGGGGCGGCTTCCGGATGCTCCTGGTGAGGCTGCTCTGCTCCTGCACAACCCAAGAATCAGATGTTAGCAAATAAAGAGCACCCATGCGCGCCTAACAGTGGGAAGTAAAACCATATACTTACGTTGGGGGCTGCACTGGGGGCTGCTTTGGGGAATGATTGCCGGGTCCGGCAAGGTGGTCTCGGCACACCCCCTGTTGCCGCGGTGGGTTCGTCCTCGATGACAATCACCGGGACCTTGGCTCTCTTCGCCGCTCTCTGGGATAGAGTCCTGAAAAGGAATGAGTTCGGAGTCAAGCAAGTCAGATAAAAGACAAAACAGCAAGAATTGAAGAACTACAAGTACAGCAAAGAATCTTACTCTTCTTCTTCCTCGTCGGGGCTGAGCGCGGAGAGGTCGAAGTCCGGCCCACCTTCGGCGCGACGAGGCGGAGGAGTGGGTTCCCTTGACCGCTTGGCGGGGGCAGCGGCAGGAGCAGAAGCGGTGGTCCGGGAGGACCCCGCTCCAGTTGCCGCAGCGGCGTGAGGTGCTCCCGCGGCAACAGTGCTTGTCGCAGTGGAGCGTGTCGCGCGGCGCGACGGCTGTTGACTCGTCTGCCGCCCTACTACATCCCCGGCCTTGCGGGGACGCCTTCTTGGTGGAACTGGGGGCTGCGCTGGGGGCTCTGCTTGTGGCAAGCTGCCTAAAGATGGCGAGCCGCTCGCGCCCTCGGCGGGCTCGCTCGACTCGGTGTCAGGCCCGGCAAGCTCTTCCTCGCCGGCAAGCCACTCTCGCTCGGCAAGACTTGCCGCCTCTGCTGCCTCTGCCTCCTCCACAGTGAATCCAAACTCACCCGCGGCAGCGGCTGCCGCCGCCTCTTCCGCTCTAGTGGCGATGCGCTGCATCTCCTCTTCGGTGGTGTCGCGGGTGAGGCTCTTCTGTTCATCGGTGCGGACCTCCACTTCCACCAAGCCATCGAAGAACTCCTGCACGACGTCATCCGCAGGCTCTTGCCAAGTGGGGACCAGTCCATGCGAATTGCATAGCGGCATCATTGCACGAATGCGGTCGAGCGAGGAATTGTTACACAGCGGAACGACACCCTTCGGCAACCTAAACCATTCGGGATGTTGAGGGTCATGCTTGAACAATTCCTTGAGCATTGCGTCCAGTTCCAAGACAGTGAAGTTGAAGTTGAGGCCCAGGCGCAGCCTCATGATATCCGCCGGACCCCCAAACTCCCAGGCGGGTCTCCTCCTCTCTTGCAGGGGGGTGATGCGGCGACGAAGAAAATCTGCGCCCACGGCGCCTACAGTGAGCCCGGCAAGCCTGAGGCGCAAGATCCGGGTGACGGCAATCTTCAGCCTATCGTCTTCCGCGGCCACACTGCTCCAATCGTTGCCGCGCACTACTGGGGCTTGGCGCTGGGCGGTGAATGGCTGCGGATTCTCCTCGACAATCCAGCACCAGTCCGCTCTCCACTCCTCCCATTTGCTGTGGAGCTCTCCCTCCAGATAAGCTTCTTTCTTGCCGATTCTCGAGATCCAGGCGACTCCGCCGGATAAGGGCTCCCCTCTCTCAACTCTGGGCATAAAGAAGTGGCGAAAAAGAGCTACATTTGGGTGGACTCCGACAAAGTTTTCGCAGAGATGTGCAAAAACTGCCATGGTCAGAACGGCGTTGGGGGTGAAGTCAAGGAGGTGGAACCCGTAGGTGTTCATGATATCGCAGAAGAATTCAGAGAAGGGCGGGCAGAGCCCGCAGTAGAAGAACAGCGCGAAGAAGGGATATCCATTCGGAGCCCGTTCCGAAGCGGCGGCGGAGAGTACCTTCGTGCGCGGATGCGCTCGCGTCTCCGTCGACCAGAAGAGGTAGTAGTACTCCCTCAGATCCTTCGCGGCAAGCTCGGGGGGGAAGGTTGCCCGCTCCTTTCACAGCGCCTCGAGCCGCAGCGCCTCGGCCGACTTCACGGCCTTCCCGACTTTCGGAGCCATGGCGGAGGTGGTGGGGGAGATCGACGGCGTTGGTGGCGCCAGTGGCGATGGGGGGCGGAGCGCTGCTCTCTTTCGGCTTTGGAAGAAGGGGGGAGCGGCGGAGATTTTTGAGATTGGAATGGCAACGACGAGATGGGCGAACTGCCCCTGTTTCCCTTGCTTATAAAGAGGGAGGGGGTGGACGTTCCGCTTTTTCGAATAAAGAAACCACCCACGATCTCTCCCACGACGCCGCATTCAACGCGTGCCGTTAGGGGAGGGCGCGGTGGGTACGGAGAAAGATACGGCGTAACCCAGGCCGCATGTGCCCGTGCCCTGTTTTGGGCCTGGCCCAACAGCGCTCGGCACCATGTGTGGCCCAGGCCCGGGGGCTCCTGTCGGTGTACTAGAGTAGGGGTACCCTAGTATCCCGAACTTGTGCACGGGAAGTCGCAGCGCCCCACGGCAAGGCTTGCTGGGTGACCGCCAAGGTCCTCCGTGGTTCCTTTGGAGCCATTCAAGAACAAAGTGTTTAAACCAAGGAGACAAGACCCCGGCAAGAGGAGCTTGCCGGGAAGGCCAACCAAGGCATCTCAAGGAACTTGCCGCGACGCGCCACGCGTTCCGGCAAGACCCGTGAGCGACAAGCTTCCGGGTGCGACAAGACAACGACCGCGGCAAGGCGCTTGCCACGGCAAGCTACCACTCTGTACCCGCGCTCCAGCACATCCACCAATGTGTCGCCCTGGGACTTTCCCAGGCGCACGTGGCGAGAGGCTGTGCAGCCAGGGGTGCACGGTGGCAAGCGGAGATGACAAGATTGCCATCGTGGCAAGTGCTGGCGTCCCTGGCGGTCCCTTTTCTGCACTGTTTGGGCGACACGGACGGGCATTTAATGCTTTTGTCCCCTGCCGTCAGGGTTAGGTATGATACACTGTACAAGTAGTTGTACCAACCGCAACATTTTTCCATTTTTACCCTTGCCTACGTTGCCACCTGTCGGTGACCCCTTGAGCATATAAAAGGAGGCCCATGCACAACGTAGAGGGGGGTTCGAAGCCAGAAAACACTCACACTCGGTCTCGTTAGCAGCTAGTGTGTACTGTAGCACTCAGCGCTCCCAAGCAAGAACTCAATATACTCAGACAAGCAGCAGTAGGAGTATTATCTCTCCGGAGAGCTCCGAAGCTGGGTAAACTGCTCGTGTGCTTCGCCTCGATCCGCTCTTCGTGCGATCTCCGCCCCCCGCCGAACCGAAAGGGGCCCGGTCCGCCGGCCCCATTGGTGTTTGTGGATCAGTTTCCCCGACAATCATAGGTAGTGAATTGGATGCTATGATCAATTTGATGCTTGATAATTGTTTTGAGATATGGAGGTAGTGATATTAAAGTCATGCTAGTTGGGTGATTATGAATTTAAAGAATGCTTGTGTTGAAGCTTGTGATTCCCGTAGCATAAACGTATGGTGAACCGCTTTGTGATGAAGTTGGAGCACAATTTTATTTATTGATTGTCTTCCTTATGAGTGGCAGTCGGGGACGAGCGATGGTATTTTCCTACCAATCTATCCCCCTAAGAGCATGCATGTAGTACTTTGGTTTTTGATGACTTCTAAATTTTTGCAACAAGTATATGAGTTCTTTTGATTAATGTTGAGTCCATGGATTATACGCACTCTTTCACCCTTCCACCATTGCTAGCCTCTCTTGTACCACGCAACTTTCGCCGGTATCATACACCCACCATTTACCTTCATCAAAACAGCCACCATACCTACCTATTATGGCATTTCCATAGCCATTCTGAGAAATGTTGCCATGCAACTTTCCACCGTTCTGTTCATATGATACACATTACTTTTGTCATATTGCTTTTTGCATTGTCATGTAGTTGACATTGTATTTGTGGCAAGGCCACCTTCATAATTTTCAAACATGTCGCTCTTGATTCATTGCATATCCTGGTACACCACCGGAGGCATTCATATAGAGTCATATCTTGTTCTAGCTTTGAGTTGTAAATCCATAGAAGTGTGATGATCTTCATTATTAGAGCATTGTCCTAGTGAGGAAAGGATGATGAAGACTATGATTCCCCCACAAGTCGGGATGAGACTTCGGACTTTACAAAAAGAAAAAAATAGAAAAAGAAAAAAAGAAAAAAGAGAAAGGCCAAAAGAAAAAAAAAGAAGGCCAAAGAAAAAAGAAAAAAAGAAAAGAAAAAAGAAAGAAAAAAATAAAATGAGAGAAAAAGAGAGAACGGACAATGCTACTATCTCTTTTTCCACACTTGTGCTTCAAAATAGCACCATGATCTTCATGTTAGAGAGTCTCATATGTTGTCACTTTCATATACTAGTGGGAATTTTTCATTATAGAACTTGGCTTGTATATTCCAATGATGGGCTTCCTCAAAAGTGCCCTAGGTCTTCGTGAGAGAGCAAGTTGGATGCACCCCACTTAGTTTCTTTTATTGAGCTTTCATATATTTATAGCTCTAGTGCATTCGTTGCATGGCAATCCCTACTCACTCACATTGATATCTATTAATAGGCATCTCCATAGCCCGTTGATACTCCTAGTTGATGTGAGACTATCTTCTCCTTTTTGTCTTCTCCACAACCACAATTCTATTCCACATATAGTGTTATGTCCATGGCTCACGCTCATGTATTGCGTGAAAGCTGAAAAAGTTTGAGATTATTAAAGTATGAAACAATTGCTTGGCTTGTCATCGGGGTTGTGCATGATTAAATACTTTGTGTGATGAAGATAGAGCATAGCCAGACTATATGATTTTGTAGGGATAACTTTCTTTAGCCATGTTATTTTGAGAAGACATGATTACTTTGATTAGCATGCTTGAAGTATTACTATTTCTTATGTCAATATGAACTTTTATTTTGTATTCATTTGAATCTGAACATTCATGCCACAATAAAGAAAATTACGTTATGAATTATGCTAGGTAGCATTCCACATCAAAAATTTCTTTTTTATCATTTACCTACTCGAGGACGAGCAGGAATTAAGCTTGGGATGCTTGATACGTCTCCAACATATCTATAATTTTTGATTGTTCCATGCTATTATATTACCCCTTTTAGATGTTTATGGGCTTTATTTTACACATTTATATCATTTTTGGGACTAACCTACTATTCGGAGGCCCAACCCATATTGCTGTTTTTTTTTTGCCTATTTCAGTATTTCGAAGAAAAGGAATATCAAACGGAGTCCAAACGGAATGAAACCTTCGGGAGCGTTATTTTTGGAACAAATCTTATCTGGAGAGCCTGGAGTGCAAGTCAAGAAAGCTCCGAGGGCCCCACGAGATAGGAGGGCGCCCCCTCCCCCTATAGGGCATGCCCCCTGTCTCGTGGGCCCCTCGAGCAGCCACCGACGTACTTCTTCCTCTTATATATACCTACGTACCCCGAAAACATCCAGGAGCACCACAAAATACAATTTCCACTGCCGTAATCTTCTGTATCCGCGAGATCCCATCTTGGAGCCCTTGTCGGCACTCTGCCGGAGGGGGAAGCAACCACGGAGGGCCTCTACATCAACATCCTTGCCCCTCCGATGAGTTGTGAGTAGTTTACCACACACCTACGGGTCCATAGTTATTAGCTAGATGGCTTCTTCTCTCTTTTTTGGATCTCAATACAATGTTCTCCCTCTCTCTTGTGGAGATCTATTCGATGTAAACTCTTTTTGCGGTGTGTTTGTCGAGATCCGATGAATTGTGGGTTTATGATCAAGTTTATCTATGAATAATATTTGAATCTTCTCTGAATTCTTTTATGTATGATTGAGTTATCTTTGCAAGTCTCTTCGAATTATCAGTTTGGTTTGGCCTACTAGATTGATCTTTCTTGCCATGGGAGAAGTGCTTAGCTTTGGGTTCAATCTTGCGGTGTTCTTACCCAGTGACAGAAAGGGTTGCAAGACACGTATTGTATTGTTGCCATCGAGGATAACAAGATGGGGTTTATATCATATTGCATGTGTTTATCCCTCTACATCATGTCATCTTGCTTAATGCATTACTCTGTTCTTATGAACTTAATACTCTAGATGCATGCTGGATAGCGGTCGATGTGTGGAGTAATAGTAGTAGATGTAGGCAGGAGTCGGTCTACTATGCGCTTTTCTATCAATTGCTCGACAGTAATTTGTTCACCCACCGTAATACTTATGCTATCTTGAGAGAAGCCTCTAGTGAAACCTATGGCCCCCGGGTCTTTCTCTTATCATATTTGCTTTCAATCTACTTTTATTTGCATCTTCACTTTTTGCATCTATATTACAAAATACCAAAAATATATTTATCTTATCATACTATCTTTATTAGATCTCACTTTCGCAAGTGGCCGTGAAGGGATTGACAACCACTTTATTGCGTTGGTTGCGAGTTCTCAGTATGTTTGTGTAGGTGCGTGGGACTTTTGAGGAGCCTCCTACTGGATTGATACCTAGGTTCCAAAAACTGAGGGAAATACTTACGCTACACTTTGCTGCATCACCCTCTCCTCTTCGAGGAAAACCAACGCAAACTCAAGACATAGCAGCGGCCACGAGGGTGCCAGGCACGACCTAGGGGGCTGGGCGTGCCCCCCACCCTCATGGGCCCCTCGTGGCTCCACTGACCCACTTCTTCCTCCTATATATACTCCCGTACCCTGAAAACATCGAGGAGCACCACGAAAACCTATTTCCACTGCCGCAACCTTTTATACCCATAAGATCCCATCTTGGGGCCTTTCTCGGCGTTCTGCTGGAGGGGGAGTCAATCATGGAAGGCATTTACATCATCGCCAAGGCCTCTCCGATGAGTTGTGAGTAGTTTACCATAGACCTTCGGGTCCATAGTTACTAGCTAGATGGCTTCTTCTCTCTCTTTGAATCTCAATACAAAGTTCTCCTCGATCTTCTTGGAGATCTATTCGATGTAACTCTTTTTGCAGTGTGTTTGTCGAGATTCGATGAATTGTGGGTTTATGATCAAGTTTATCTATGAGAAATATTTGAATCTCCTCTGAATTGTTTTATGTATGATTTGTTATCTTTGCAAGTCTCTTCGAATTATCAGTTTGGTTTGGCCTACTAGATTGATCTTTCTTGCAATGGGAGAAGTGCTTAGCTTTGGGTTCAATCTTGCGGTGTCCTTTCCCAGTGACAACAGGGGCAGCAAGGCACATACTGTATTGTTGCCATCGAGGATAAAAAGATGGGGTTTATATCATATTGCTTGAGTTTATCCCTCTACATCATGGCATCTTGCCTAATGCGTTACTCTGTTCTTATGAACTTAATACTCTAGATGCATGCTGGATAGTGGTCGATGTGTGGAGTAATAGTAGTAGATGCAGGTAGGAGTCGGTCTACTTGTCGCATACGTGATGCCTATATACATGATCGTGCCTAGATAATCTCATAACTATGCACTTTTCTATCAATTGCTCGACAGTAATTTGTTCACCCACCGTAATACTTATGCTATCTTGAGAGAAGCCACTAGTGAAACCTATGGCCCTCGGGTCTATCTTTTATCATATAAGTTTCTGATCTACTTTATTTTGCAATCTTTACTTTTCAATCTATATCATAAAAATACCAAAACTATTTATTTTATCTTATTATCTCTATCAGATCTCACTTTCGCAAGTGGCCGTGAAAGGATTGACAACCCCTTTATCGCGTTGGTTGCGAGGTTCTTGTTTGTTTGTGTAGGTATGAGGGACTTGTGAGGAGCCTCCTACTGGATTGATACCTTGGTTCTCAAAAACTGAGGGAAATACTTACGCTACTTTGCTGCATCACCCTTTCCTCTTCAAGGGAAAACCTACGCAGTGCTCAAGAGGTAGCACTGCTACTATTATCACTATCCGTATCAAACTATCATACTAGTGTTCTACTGATCACTTTGCTTCAGATATTTAATCTCCAGGTGTGGTTGAATTGATAACTCAACTGCTAATACTTACATATATTCTTTGGCTCCCCTTATGTCGAATAAATAAATTTGGGTTGAATACTCTGCCCTCAAAAACTATTGCAATCCCCTATACTTGTGGGTTATCAGGCTGCTGCCTATTAGTAAAATTAGTCATTGGAGAAATTGCTTGTGTCTTGATGAGTGACAACCGCACACCCATAGTTAGCTGGAACGTACGCAGTCTGAACTCCCCAGCGAAACGAGCCAGAGTTGCTAAGATCATCTCCCCCCTTAGGACGGTGATCATATGCCTACAAGAGACAAAAATTAATGTCTGGACACCCCAATTAGTTAGAGACAACGGTGGCTCAAGCCTGACTGACTGCATTGCCACTACAAAAAAATCACTTCTGTGATGATACGTGTTTGTCACAGTAGGTCACGTTTTCTGTCATGCATGTACATCCATGACAACTTTATGACAGAATCAAAATAGTCATACATGTGCTATCGTAGAAGTGTTCCATAACAATACCAAAATTATCATCACGGAAGTGTCCAGTTCCATGATGATAAATAGCGCGTGATGGAAGCACTTTCCTCAAGGGTAACCGACAAGTGGCATCCATCGTGACAGGTCGGCATTAAGCTATCGGGTACCAGTTTGGATCCGATAACCCGTTAATAGCCTGGACCAATGGGGATTTTCCACATGTAAAATTCTCATTCGCCGGCGGATCCACGTGTCCGCTCAGCGTTGGGACAGTTGTCATCCAGCGAATGGACGGGACGCGCCTATAATACGTCGACACATGGCTCGGCCCAACAGTGGCCCATTCAGGTCAAAAGGCCGGCCCGTTTGACCTGTTTAAAAGCTAATGACCGACCCACTTAATGCATGTTAGCGGCCTGTTCGCATATAGCCCATTTATAGCCTACTAAATCATGGCCCATTATGGCATATCCGAATTAGACCCACTAGCGTCATGTGGGCCGTCCAATATGATTCCAGCCCGTCGTACCTTCTAGCCCATGTATGGCCCATGACGTCTTTCGGACCATAGGAGGCCCTTTGTAACTCTTGGCCCATTAACGGCCCGTGGCAAAACTGGACCGTAATGAACAGTGTATCACTTTATACCCATTAATGGCCCATTATTCCATTGGGCCTGTTCCAGCCCGTGTTATTTTTCGGCCTTCTCAGGGCCCATTTATTCTTGGGATGATTTGCAGCATTCGATTACTTACGGTACGTTACTAACCTGTTCCGGTTGTGGGCCAAATTCAGCCTGTGGTTAATGTTGGCCAGTTCGTGGACCGTTAATCCATTGGGCCGTTTTCATAGCATCATCAGATACGGCCCATTAACGACCCATTATGACTGTCGATAGAAATAAGCCCGATACTCATCGGCCTATTAACGGCCCATTATCGTCGGCCCATGAACGAACGATTCCACTCTAGCCCATTTAAGGCCCATAATGCAGTCCATTATTGGCCCATGTTTGGCCAATCGACCATACGTCCTGTAGAAGGCCCATTGATTCTACGGCTCGTAGAAGGCCCATTGATTCTATGGCCCGTAGAAGGCCCATTATTTCTACGTCCCGTAGGAGGCCCATGGTCGCTACAGTAGATATGTAGCCCATGGTTATGGTGGCCTAGTTTTAAAAAATAGCTTATTGTGACCACTAGCAAACCGCAAAAAAAGAACTGCACTGACAAAAAGCATACAAATAAACAAGACAACAAGGAAATAAATAAGCAAGCAACTTACGCTAGGCTATTACGACTATTACACATATTACATCCACTGGGCATCAACATTCACCACCAGTGCAAATACGGGGAACAAAGCAGCATATTACATACACTGGTTGTCAAAGTTGGTGACCAGTGCAAATAAACGTCGCAGCAAAACAAGTCCGGCATTGAAACCACTGCACAAGAGCTCAAGAAACTTCCTGGGTATCCACCATGCTAGCAAGACGCTTAGCAAGCTTATTGGCTTTCTCTTGTTTGGCGCTTAAATCCTCCAGGGCTTGCTGTTGCACCAAAAAGTATGCATCTGAATTCTACAGGGACTTCCTCAGTCCTTCGGCTTCCTGTCGCAGCACATCAGGTCGATGTCTTTCAATTTGAAGTTGAGACTCAAGAAACCAAACTAATTCAGGCAGCGAGTTCAAAGAGCTGGTGCCAGCAGTAGTGGCCAGTAACTCGAACACTACATCAAGACATGACTTTGGGGTTGTCTCACTGTCTTCAAGATAGTTTTTATCTGCTTTCTTGGAGACCAACAGGGATGTCTCACTATCTTGAACCTTATTTGCATTACTTCCTTTACCACTGCATAACGGGTACTCTTCTCCAATATTTTGTCCGCATTCTAAAAGAGAAATAAGCAGACACATCACAGGTTTACCATGTTGTACATGAAACTCATTTGGTAAACCAGTTCAGTAAAAAGGTGGACAGGATAACAGCATGAAACAAACATATATCTATGCACTATGGTCACTGTATGGTCTATGTCATTCTAGTGTATGTTGCCAAATCAAGATAGAGACAGTTCAAATAATATCTATTTAAGACAAAGCAGCATAGACAGAATATAAGTGCGGGAAACCACACATCATGACATGAGAACATAACTATTTATTCAATTGAAACTGAAATCAACATAGAGCAAGTTATAACAGCAAACCAGTTAAAGAAACAGGTTTAAAACATACCCGTTGTGCCTTTGGAGTTTCACTTGCATCCTTCAATTTTGAAATTAGTTGGTATGAGTAAATAAAGTGATGCAAGGGTAAAGGAGTATGAACCATAGCTACGGAATCTGACCTGAGAATTATTCTTCTGCTTTAAGCGTTGAGTTGGGGTTCAGAGTGGTGGTCCTCGTGCTTTGGGCACTAGAGTTGCCTTACTGACTGCTCGTGTTTGGGTGCTCTATGGTGGAGACTGTGCTGTGTCAACTAGAACTGGGTTACTATCTACTCGGGTGGGGGTTAGAAGAGGT
The DNA here is from genome assembly GCA_963921465.1 of Triticum timopheevii. Taxonomy (NCBI): domain Eukaryota; kingdom Viridiplantae; phylum Streptophyta; class Magnoliopsida; order Poales; family Poaceae; genus Triticum; species Triticum timopheevii. The sequence goes on along the minus strand of OY997266.1, from coordinate 185,719,624 downwards.
GTAGCTGGTTGTCTGTCGAACTGGGTAGGGGTACAATCTGCAAGAGTCTGGGTTATGTGTGGTGGGGCTGGTTCTAGGGAAAGTACAACCGTGGTTCTATCTGCATTGACGGGTAGCACTATCTTTTCTAAAGACCGTGTTTTTACTCCCTTAGATACTGCCATCACCCCCTCCAATTCAAATGGTTGATAAACAAGAAAAGTAGTTGAATTTACATATATTGTATGATAGACAGGTGCAATGGATAGTGGGGAATAATGAGGGCATGAATTAATTCACATTTATGCTGTCTAATCAAAGAGCATAGCATGACACAATTTCAAATATACGATAGCTAACTAAACAGGATAGCATGACACAATTTCACATATATGATGGCTAACTAAACAGGATAGAATGACATAATTCAAAATATGATGACTATGTAAACAAGATGACATGATATAACTATATTATGTGTATATTAAAGTGGTTGGCATGCTATAATTCACATACATGTCGTCTATGGAAACCAGATGGCATGATATAATCCACGGATAGAATGACAAAATTCAAAATATGATGACTATGTAAACAGGATGAGATGATATAACTAATATGATGTATTTATTAAATGGGATGGCATGGCATAATTCAGATACATGATGTCTATGTAAACATGATGGCATGATATAATTCAAATATATGATTTATGTACTAAGCAAGTAAGTAGATGGCAATCGCATATATGATGTCTAAACTAAGCAGATGGCAGTCAATATTTTGTATATGATGTAAAAACTAAGCAATGCAAGACAACATACGCACGGTATGAGTAATATAACCCTGTCAAGTTTGAGCATACACCTCAGGGGGAAAATAGGACCGGTCATCTGTCTCTAAATCCTCCTCTGAGGAGCTATCTGTAACCTGCAAGATATATGCTTCAGCAGGTAGCATTGTCTGCTCTGAAGACCTTGTTTTCTCTCCAGATTTTTCCATCGCCAATTCAAATGGCTGATGCACAGGAAGAGTAGTTGAATTTACCAACATTTTTGACAAATGGAATACGTAATACAAAAAAAGGATGGCATGATATAATTCACATATATGATGCTTGGCGAAACAGCATGGCATTGCATAATTCACATATATAATGCCTTGCAACAAGATATCATTGCATAATTCACATATATAATGTCTTTCAAAAAGATGGCATTGCATAATGCACATATATGGTAATTAGACACTACATGTGGCATTCACACAAAGCATGTCTAAACTAAGCAAATGACATAGCAATGCAAGATACCATATGCATGATATGAGCAATATAACCCTCCAAGTTAGAGCATGCACCTCGGGGGGAAATAGGACTGGTCATCTGTCTCTGAATCCTCCTCTCAGGAGCTATCCGTAACCAGCAAGACATGCGCTTCATCAGATAGCATTGTCTGCTCCGAAGACCTTGTTTTCACTCTAGATTTTTCCATGACCGTGTCGAATGGCTGATGCACAGGAAGAGTAATTGAATTTACTAACATTGTTGACAAATTTAATATGTAATAAAAAAGGATGGCATGATATAATTCACATATATGATGACTGGCTAACCAGGATGGCATTGCAAAATTCACATATATGATGCCTGGCTAAACAATATGGCATTGCATGATTCACATATATGATACAGAAAATAAACAAATGGCATTCACACAAAGGATGTATAAACTAAGCAGATGACATATTTTATGTATAATGTAAGAAATGCAAGGCACCACATGCATGATATGACCAACATCAGCATGCCAAGTTAGAGCAAAAGACCTGAGGGGGTAAATAGGAGTGGTCTGCTCCCTTTGAATCCCCTTGTTAACAGTTATGTTCCTCTTGATTACAGTCTGGAATGGGGGAGGGGGTTGCTTTTCTGCCCACCATGAGCAACGTCTGCATGAAATTTTATTGCCACGTCTCTTTTGTTGTACATGTTTAGTAGCATTGTGTACAATAACTGACATGCATAGGAATAAAACATAGTGAGATTATGTAAGGAGTGCATGCACGAATCAAGAGTGATGGTAGCAACCTATGGATAGACCCAAAACCAATGATAGCAGGCAGATAATAGCTTCAGTTAAAAATACAGAGATGGCTCATTTAATGTTTGTTTCCCACCCAATATGAAATTCGTAGTAGACACCCGAGATTAAGTAGATAGTAGATAGATACTATTGATTGCTGACCCAATATATACCCCAGTACCATTTAAAAACTCAAGTTTGAGCATTAGTTTGGACCTGACTTAGTCTAATCGGTGAATAGGATAATAAAGTAGCATGCCATATTAAGCGATTCATACCGTAAGCAGACACGGAAGAGTGCGACCTCTCTTGTGGACACGTGTAGTCCTCAAGGTCATCTGCTCAGTTGATGATGGTAATGGAGTTGTCGTGGCTGCCAGCGGCAGGGAAGAAGATCTGAGGTGGCGAAGGACAGTCTGTAGGGCGGATCACTGCTGTGGTGAACCATTCTTTCATTGGAGCAGCTGAGCTGGGGTGGACGACAGCGCAGTAGGAGCGGCACAAACCACAAAAGGTTTTCTTTGACACATATCTGTAGCAGAAGTAATTTTGTAAGGACTAGTCTGAATTGGAGGATTCTAACAATGCAGGGATAGGAAATACATAGGAATAGGATAGGAATGCACGTGCAAAACAGTGAATTTAAAAACACAGGATTTCTGTCTGTCTGGGTGTTTGGTTGACAAGAATTGGAAGATCACAGGAATGCAAAGCATGGTGAAATTAAGTCAACCCACAAGAAAATGTACAGTTATAATGCTATTATGCTAGTATCTCTTAGTCTTGTGCTTCATGAATAGGAATTTGAAAAGGAGGCCAAGTGGATATTAAAATTCCTACGGTTTTTCTTTGAAGGAGAAACTAAACAAATCATACAGTTTTCCTTTGCTCCATTCCTTTGAACCAAATGCATGAATAGTAGTACCATAGGAAACTTTCCAAATCCTATGTTTTTCCTTCTCTTTTCCTTTCGAGCAATGGTGATTCTATAGGCAGGCTTGAACAGGCAAAAGCCTACACTCCATAAATGTTTTTGTGCTACTTCTACTACTTTGGACCCAGGCCATTGCCCTACTAGCTGAACTCCCAGGGCCATCTACAAGTGCATAGCTCACATGCGAAGAAATAAATAATGATGGCTTTTGAGAGAGTCCATCACGGATAGCTAAGTTTCCTGGTACCTCAATGCTTGTCATATAGTAGGAGAAACTAATCGTATTTCACGTTACTACGCGAGCTCACTGGACAATATATATAACTTGTAAAGTAAAAAAGTGATGCAACAAGTGTACAACCTCTTTCGCGAAGCCATGTAGATCTCAGCATCATTGGGTTGATTACTTCGTAAGGGGATGATTTGGATCCATATGTTTCATGCTATGGTTAGATTTATCTTAATTCTTCTTTCGTAGTTGTGGATGCTTGCGAGAGGGGTTAATCATAAGTGGGAGACTTGTCCAAGTAAGGACAACACCCAAGCACCGGTCCACCCACATACCAAATTATCAAAGTAGCGAACGTGAATCATATGAGCATGATGAAAGCTAACTTGACGATAATTTCCACGTGTCCTCGGGAGTGCTTTGATTTATATAAGAATTCAATCAGGCTTATCATTTGCTACAAAAAGGATTGGGACACCTTGCTGTAGTTTTGTTACACTTGTTACTTATTACCCATTACAAATTATCTTGCTACCAAACTATCTGTTGCCGATAATTTCAGTGCTTGCAGAAAATACCTTGCTGAAAACCGCTTGTCACTTCCTTCCGCTCCTCATTGGGTTCGAAACTCTTACCTATCGAAAGGACTACAATTGATCCCCTATACTTCTGGGTGATCAGTGCTTCATGAATAGGAATTTGAAAAGGAGGGCCAAGTGGATATTAAAATTCCTACAGTTTTTCTTTGAAAGAGACACTAAAGGAACAAATCCTATAGTTTTCCTTTGCTCCATTCCTTTGAACCAAATGCAGGAATAGCAGTACTCCCTTCGGTTCTTTTTAGTCTACATATAAGTTTTGTCCAAAGTCAAAGTATCTCTAGTTTGACCAAACTTATAGGAAAAATTATCAATATCTAGAATGCCAAATTAGTATAGGTATATTCATTATGAAATGTAGTTTCATAGTATATATGCTCGGTATTATAGATGTTGAATTTTTTTTAATATAAATTTGGTCAAACTTTGCAAAGTTTGACTTGACAAAAATCTAATACGCATAGTAAAAAGGACCGGAGGGAGTACCATGGGAAACTTTCCAATTCCTATGTTTTTCCTTCACTTTTCCTTTCAACCACTGGAGATTCTAGTAGGCAGGCTTGAACAGGCAAAAGCCTACACTCCAAAAATGTTTTTGTGCTACTTCTACTACTTTGGACCCAGGCCACTACCGTACTAGCTCAACTCCCAGGCCCATCTACACTTGCAGAGCTCAAACGCACATATAGAAATAATGATGGCTTTCGAGAGAGTCCATCACGAATAGCTAAGTTGCATAGTACCTCATTGCTTGTCATAAAGAAGAAACTAATCGCATTTCACATTACTACGCGTGCTAAGTGCACAATATATATAACATGTAGAGTAAAAAAGTGATGCAAAAAGAGTACAACCTCTTTGGCAAAGCCATGTCGATCTCAGCATCATTGGGTTGGTCGCTAAGGATGTTGTGGCTGATGTGGCTGTCGGAGGAGGGGAAGAAGATCTTTGGCTTCTGGAGATGGAGCCAAGGGTACTACTTCGATGTGATGGAGATTTTGTCATTGGAGTAGCTTCGGTGAGTTGTACGACGGCGAGGCTGAAGCAAGACAAGAGAGACAATGTTAACCTGAAGTGGTATTCTAATAGCATCTCCGATAGATGATGTAAAATACATCAGCCGCTCATCTCTAAACTTAACTGTCGAAACTGAATTTAGTTGTCGAAGCTGAATTTTACTGTCAAAACTGAATTTTGCCCTCGAAACTGAATTTTACTGTCGAAACTGAACGCACTAGTAGCATAAAAGCAGTGTACTAATAGTTTTGGCCACTCGAGCACTAGTGGTAGAGTAGCAGTGATCTAAATCGGTAGCCGCTCTAGCAGGGAACGTACTACCAGAGAGTAGTCAGGGCGGCTGGTCGTGCAGCAGCAGCATCGCGTGCGAGAGCCGGGGCAGCTGGTTGTGTAGTAGCATCTCGGGTAGCAGCAGGAGGAGCTCGACCGACAGCTAGAGTTGCTGCTCGTGCAGTAGCAGCGCGAGCAAGAGTAGAGCAGTAGCGCAAGCAAGAGAAACAGCGCGAGAAATAGCAAGAGCAGACCAGGCAGGGGACCGAGAGCAAGAGCAGAGCAGCAGCACGAGCGAGAGCCAAAGCAGCAGCAGCAGTGCCAACGAGATCCGGAGCAGCAGCAACAGCTCCTAGTGATGTCTACGTCGCCGCCGAGGGAGAGAAGCCATGGAGGAAGCGGTCGGCGATGTCGCTGTAGATGGATCCACACCATGCCGGCTCGGAACCGAGCGTTGGCAGCACCATGAGATTGAATCACGAAGAAAATGCAGCGATTAGTGTAGAACCTATTTGGTGGCGCCGATTAGGCCTCAACTTCATCCGAGGAATTGGAGATGGTGCTGCTCTTCCGGTGATGCAGGTGAAGACGGCAGTGTGGGAATGGAGGTGACGCGATAGACGAGGCGAACGTCAGGGTAGCTCCTTGGAGGTGGAGGACGGGGTGCCTGAACCGGCCGGACAACAAGATCGACGACGGATCCTCATCAGGTGCGGTGGATGAGGGACGTCGAGTTGTTGCGATGGACGATGTCGTCGGGTAAGAGGCTCTGGTTGGGTGGCGGTCGGAGGAGGGTGTGGGGCTTCGCGGGTTTTCACGGCCTCGGTGTATGAATGGGGCGGAGGGGATGGGAGGAGGGAACCATGGCTTAGGGACGCGCTTGTCCGAAATGTGGGGTAAGTTACGAAAGTAGCCCGCATTTCGGTTCAGGGGCATCACGGGAATTTCGCGTGTCGAGATTTCACACGAGGTGGGAATTTTTGCATGCGTTATAATTTTGGAATAGCAAGGCGTGGGTTGAGATGGAGGGAATTTTAGGAGCACAACGAGACAAAGAGATATCTTAAAATTTCAGGATAACAAGGCGCGGGTTGAAATTTCCGGACAAGCCTAACGTGTATACTATATCAAATCAATTCTCACTTCCCTCGACGAAAAAACCAAAAAGAAATCAATGTGCACCGCACGAGAGAGACTAGTCCCGTGTACTGTACCAAATCAATTCGCACTACAAATGCCATTCAAAACAGAATCCATGTTATGTTCAATTAAAATATTTCGCTACGTGTATAATGCATGCAACCTGCTACTCAAATGAACATTTTAGTGCATTCCAAACATATATACTTGTAGGATCGAAAGTATGTCTAGAGGGGGGGTGATTAGACTACTTGACAATATAAAAATTCTGCCTTTTGATAAAGAACAGTTTTTGGCAGATTCACACTTATGATCAAGTCAAGCATCACCCTACACATGCAATTCTAGAGTATAGGCAGCGGAAAGTAAATTGCACATGTAGTAAAGAGAGGTGGAGAAGAGCAAACGCAATTTTGGAGACGCGGTGATTTTTCTCGTGGTTCCGATAGGTGGTGCTATCGTACTTCCACGTTGATGGAGACTTCAACCCACGGAGGGTAACGGCTGCGCGAGTCCACGGAGGGCTCCACCCACGAAGGGTCCACGAAGAAGCAACCTTGTCTATTCCATCATGGCCTACGCCCACGGAGGGCTAGCCTTACTCGGGGTAGATCTTCACGAAGTAGGCGATCTCCTTGCCCTTACAAACTTCTTGGTTCAACTCCACATCTCGATGACGGAGGCTCCCAAGCGACACCTAACCAATCTAGGAGGCACCACCCTCCAAAAGGTAATAGATGTTGTAGATGATGATGAACTCCTTGCTCTTGTGCTTCAAATGGTAATCTCCCCAACACTCAACTCTCCTCACTGATTTGGCTGTGGTGGAAGAAAGGATTGAGTGGAAAGCAACTTGGGAAGGCTAGAGATCAAGCTTCATATGGTGGGAGTGGAGCAACTTGATCTCAACACAAGGGTAGGTAGTTCTCTTCTCAGAAATATAAGATAGGAGTGGTAGTTCTTTCTGATAGCTCTCTCCACGAATGAAGAGGGGGTGGAGGGGTATAAATAGCCTCCACACAAAATCCAACCGTTACACACATTTGAGCAATCTCGGTGGGACCGAAGTGGACAACTCGGTGAGACCGATAGTTCAAATAATGTGAACGTTGGGATTTTTGGTGGGACCGAAAATACAATCTCGGTTAGTCCGATTCGTGCAATGACAAGAGCATGCCAGTTTCGGTGGGACCGACTTCATCATCTCGGTGACACCGATTTGATGATAGAAGGTTACAGAAGCTTGGCAACTCATGTTTCGGTGAGACCGAGTTCAGAATCGGAAAATCCGAGTTTTCTTGGGTTTGGCTTATGGCTGAGGTGGTTCATCTCGGTGTGACTGAGTTTGGAATATCGGTGGGACCGAGACTACTTATGAGTGTATATGGCAGTGAAAATTGCTGATAGTTTAGGAGATGTATCACTAAGCACTTGAGCAACCAGATCATCATCATAACCTCATCCCCTTTTAATAGTATTGGCTTTTCCTATGGACTCAATGTAATCTTGGATCACTAAACCAAAAATGGAGTCTTGAGCTTTTGCCAATGCTTGCCTTAGCATTTTGAGGGGTCCACTTCTTCAGTCCTTGCCATACCCATATCACTGAACTTTCTGAAATGATTCTCAAGTAACTATTAGTTCAATGATATATATGTTGTTATTAATTACCAAAACCACCCGGGGATTAGTTGCACTTTCAATCTCCCCCTTTTTGGTAATTGATGACAACATATAGATCAAAGCTTCGACAAAGGATATAATCAATGAATAATATCGTCGCTTTGAGAAGTATGTGATAAGCAAGAGCTCCCCCTAAATTTGTGCATTATTTAAGATTTGCGTTTGAATGCAAATGCACAATCGATTAGGATCATGGGTCACTCTTCCATGTCACATACATCTTGGTGGAGCGCACAAAATGATAAGAATGAACAGCATGCACCCAATCACCAAGACATGAGTAAATGGTCATACGAGATAGGAATGGCATATGATAAGCATTAAGCACACATTAAAGCATAGTACGACCAAGCACTCATTAAGGTAGAATCAAACGGAGTATCAAACACACTGAATGTCTCGAAAACCAAAAGTATCTCAAAGAAACCGCAAAAGAACGAAAGAACGAAAGCGCAAAGACAACAGCACTCTCTCTCTCGAAGTCCTATGATCTATACAATTTCTCCCCCTTTGGCAACAAGTTACCAAAAAGTTCGAAAAATCATAGAGCTAAGCGTCACTGGGGACTCTGCTGGCGGCTCCCGTCTGGGTTGATGTTGGAGTGGATATGACAGCATCGGCGAAGACTTCAGCTGATGTCTGTGCTGGAGGAGTGGTCACTGGAGCTGGAGTTGGAGTAACTGCTGGAACTGTGGGAGGTGCTGAAGCTGTAGTCCTGGTGTCAGTCACTGGAATAGCAGCTGATCGGGGTCCTCTGGGAACCGGAGCAGTCTGTTGATAAGCATCCTGGACTAAGTCATCCTGCATCTCACGCATAAGCTCTTCCTTCTCCCGCTTTGCTTCCTCAATGTCTGCCTCAAGCTTGTTGACAGTCACTTGCACTTCAGTCAGCTTCACATCCAAAGCGTGGATCTTGTCCTCAACAATCCTTTCTAAGCTCTCCTGAGACTGTACAATGCTGGCCAGGCGTTGTTCAATCCTTTGGGTAGCTTCAAGAATTTGCTCTCCGAAATTCTTTGGTTTAGCTGTTGCTGCTGCTGCTTCCTTGTCAGCTTTGGCTTTCTTGGCAGCTTCAATCTTGGCTTGACCTTCAACAGATGTTGGATCCTCCTCATCCATCACAACAACATTGTCTTCATGCTCTGGCTGCAACGGTAAATGTTCTCTATCCAACAAGAATGTGCCCGTGCCAAACTTGGCATTGATAAGCATCTGAATCTGCGGGGCAAATCCACATGACCTTTTCTGGTCAGCTGCAGTCCTCTTAATGGTCTCTACCATCAAGTCCATCACCTTGAAAGGTGCTTTCTCATCAAGTATGTGCAGCATGTTGATAGAGTATCCTCTGATCATGCGATGATCTCCAGACTTGGGCATCAAGGTATGCCTCAAAATGGTATTAGTGGTAGGTAGGCCTGCCTGGAGATAGTAGACTGAGCCGAGCTTCCAGATTCCCAAATCCTCTGCTGGAATCTCTTTATACATGTTCTTCATGGATTCATGATTCTTCTTTGGAATCCCATATACATCAATATCATCTTCTCGTTGCACTGGAGCATTCAGAATTTCTGCCCATTCTTCAACAGAAGAAGAAAACCTTTGACCTTCAGTCATCCACGTAATCTTTCCATCAGGGTAGAAGTGAGATGTGGCATAGAATTGCATTATCATCTCATCGTTCCAACTGGTCAATTTCTGACCTACAAAGTCTGCAACGCCACATGCAGTGAAACTTTCATGCACATGTGGAAAGAAATCTCTGTGCTCTTCGCTGTCAATGTACTTCCAGTCAACATATCGAGTGTCTGCGACTATGGGCTTCTTGTCCATCAGCACGGTCTCATAGAAGTCCTGCTGCTCTCTGGTGTGAAATCTGGGATCTACAACAGTTCTTCTCCTCACGGCATATGGGTCAGTTTGTCTCCATAGCCTGAGACCTCTATCTTTCCTTGCCTTCATATCCTCAGCTTGAGGATGAGCATCATCATGGAGTGGCAGTTTTGGACGAAGTTTCAGCAAAACTGGTCCTTCATCGTCTGACTCAGCTGGTGGCACATCATCCTTGTTCTTTTCAGACGCTGGAATGTTTCTGACGGTCTTCTTGGGCTTGGTAGCAGGCTTTGCTGGAGCTGCCTTAGCTGGAGCGGATTTCTTGGGCTTTGATGTGGCTCCAGCCTTAATGGCATCACCCATGAGCTTCGGCTTCTGAGGAGGCTGGGGTGCTTCCTCATCTTCATTCTCTACTGCTGCATAATGCACTATCCTCTTTCTCTTGGAGGTTTTCTTCACTTTGCTTGCAGCTGCCTCTCCCAAATTCAGCTTCTTAGCAATAGTTGACTGCTTGACTTTGCTGGTGCCCTTCTTAGTTTGTTGACCCTGTGGTTCTTTGGCAACAACCTTCCTTTTGGGCTTTGAGGTTACCTCTTCCTCAACAACGAAATCAGAATCCTCATCATCTGAATTCCTCTTCTTTCTAGCTCTGCTGGCTGCAGGAGGCAATCCACTTGGTGTACTCCTCTCACCATCATCTAATGAGATGCTAGGATCAGGACTAGTGCCTACCTCTGGAATGTCTGCAATGGGTGTTTCTGACCTGTTCTGACTGTCACTGGCATCTGACATGGCTGACAACCTGTGAATAGATAAGGTGTAGGCAGAGAAGAAGAGTTATCACAAACTGCAGAAGTTTTTGCAAAAAAAAATGAGTTCAAATTCTAGTATTAGGTTTTCACAGAAGACATTTCGGTCAGACCGAGTTTAAGGTTCGGTGAATCCGAAGTGTTAAACAGGAGCTTGGCACACCACTTTCGGTTTGACCGAAGTGGGTTTCGGTCCTGCCGAAAACACTAGGGTTTCACAGAATCTTCATTTCGGTCACACCGATTTTGCACAACTCGGTTGGACCGAAAGGTGTAGTGCAATGGCCATAGGCCAAATCGGTCACACCGAAAATGTAAAATCGGTCTCACCGAGATGTGTTCGGCGGAAACCTAACCCTAAAACTTTTACTCGAATCTAGTCCAAACGAACTAATCTGGTGTACAGGAGGATTTCAATCGTGGCAAGATACTAGGCAAACCAAACGTGCATTGAATCGGAGATGGGAGCACGAGTGGGATCAAAACTCACCCTAACTTGGTGGAGTTTTTCTACGGCGGCAACGGCGCGGAGAAGATGTCCGTTGACGGCGACGGAGACCTGCGGCGAGGGCGCACAGGCGACGACGGCGACGATTCGGAGACCAAGGCAACGGCAGCAAGGGGTGTGGGGGCGAAACGTTTGAAGGAGGAATCAACGCGCGCGGCCCTCGGAGTATATACCCCTTCGCTGTCGGTGGGACCGAGTTGTAAAACTCGGTGGCACCGAGATGGATAACTGCTAGGCAGTTATGCACTTCGGTCACGCCGAAAATCACAACTCGGTTTCACCGAGGTGAAAACCTAGATCAGTCTAAATGCTTTCGGTTCGACCGAGTTTGAGTGAGTTGGTCTGACCGAAATCAATTAGAAGGTTTTGGAAGTTAGCCCTTGACGGATCGGTGGCTCCGAGTGCTCCTCACCCGGAGGGTCCGAAAATGACTTGTTCAAAGTTTGTGATGTAAGCATGAATAGAATTTGAGACAAGAAAGCATAGATAGCTAGGGGAGGTACTTAGGCATTCTTGTCCATCCATTTGGTCAGAAAAATCAAAACGACCAAAACAACAAATGGATGTCCTCGAATGGATGAAATCATGCATCCAACATGCTCACACAATAAGATAGCAAATGAAATATATGTCAAACATGCACAACCAAAACTCTAGCTACTAACACACAATTTGTCGATGACTAGGTCATCTTTATATGAGTATATTGACTTAGGAGCCAAATGAGAACATTTGATCATAGGTCATACTCATCGTTTAAGCACAAGTGGGGTTACCACTTTTACATAAAGCATTGATGTGTTCACATCATTTGAAGATGCTTTAGCTCAATTTTTAGAGCAAAGCTCCCCCTAGATGTGAGAACCCCTTTTAAAGGGTCAAACTAACCTTGGGTTGTCGTAGAAGACTTCATGTAGATGTTGAAGATGTAGATGCTCAATGTTGATGGACATCATCAAGAGTTGGGAGCTATCCTTTGGATTCGGGCACTTTCAATACCTACATGGGTTAGTCCCACAAGGAACAAACAAGGATATCCATGGACATAGATTGAAGTTCACAACAGATGATGTCCATGAAAGCAATGATTACCTTGTCCCTTGACATACCAACAAGAGGGTTTGTGACTCCATGAACTAGTGCACGATGTGGAAGTTGATTGCACAAGTTTTTGCCAAAATGAATGTGAGTGAAGTATGTTGGCGGAGTCACCCTCAAGAACTTTCTAGTTCTTCTTCTTCGGGATCCACATCATCTTGATGGGAATCCTTGGGGTTGTAGTTGAGCTTGACGAAGTAGAACTTGACGTTTCCTTGGGAACCCACTTGACCATGGCTTGAGGTGCTTCAACAAATGCATCAATCTCCTCTTGAAGCTTGTCCTTGCCTTTTAGCTTGTGGTCTTGTGGTGGAAGGTCATCTTGAGCTTGTTCCGCATTGGAAGAAGTAGGATCATACTTCTCCTTTTGAGGAACAAACTGTGGAGTAGGATATTGACCTTCTTCCCACTCAACGCCTTCGGCATTGAACTTTCGCTCAAAACCAATTCCTTGATTCTTCCGGTGCCTTCCTTGCTTGCGAACAATTTCCTCAAAGTTCTTGCTTCCGGCAAGGCTCTTGTAGACACCTTTCTCTATAATCCCTTTCAATAAACTATTTTCTTGCTCAAGTGTAACTTGGCTTGAAACATTGTTAGTGGAATCAAGAGAACTACTAGAAGCAACAACATTGGATTTAGCATGGTTATTGTTACTGCTAGAGGAAGAATTTTTCTTATGCTTGTCATGCTTAGTCTTAATGGGTGGCAAGAAATTAGACAAGAGAAGTCGTTTCGCAAGATATGAAGAACTCTTCTTTCGAAGATCGTCATTGATTGCTTTTAGAAACTCATGTTCTTGCTCTAGAGTGAGCTTCTCGAAGCGTAGCTTCTCATGAGATCTTAGGAGCTCTCTATGATCTTCTTGAGTTGTTTCATGAGCTAACTTAAGAGTGTTTAGTTCTTTAGTTAGACGCTCAATCTCCTTCATAGCATTGTCATTCGACTCTTCTCGACTATAAAGACTATTAGCATGTTCATCGTTACTAGGCTCACTGGATTTATCAAGCAAGAGCTCATCTTCACCAAGCAAGTCATCCTCATCACTATTGAAGTCAATGAATTCAGGGTGTGATACCTTGGGGCCTTTATCCATGAAGCATCTTCCAATTCCCTCATTTGGTGAATCAAATAAGTCGTAGGAGTTGGAGTTGGAGGATACGAGAGCAAGACCGGCAACACCTTCATCTTGACTGTAGTCGGAGTCGGGGTGATAGCTTCCTTCGGATTGATTGTCGGAGTCGGAGCCGGAGACACATTCACCTACATGAGCTTGATGTTTTCTTCTTGTGTAGCTCCTTGATGACTTGTCTTTCCTCTCCGAATCCTTGCTTCTCCGAGAGGGTCTTCGTTCATAACGATCATCTCTGCTCCTTCTCTCTTTCCGAGGTGACTCATCTCTTGAGCTTCTTCTTCTTGGAGATTCTTCTCTTCTCTTGTGGGGAGCCGTACACTCATTTGAGTAGTGTCCGGGTCTTCCACAATTGTAGCAGTTTCGATCACGACTAGAAGATCTCTTTTCATCATATGATCTAGACTTTGAGCTTCTCTCTTTGCCTCTATTCTTGTAGAATTTGTTGAAGTTCTTGACCATTAGGCTTATCTATTCATTGGAAACTAACTTGTCACTTGAGGTTGTGGGAGCATCACTTGTAGCTTTGTAAGCACCACTTGACTTGTTGTGAAGCTCTTCCTTATCCTTAAGTGTCATCTCATGAGCAACAATTCTTCCAATGACTTCGGTTGGCTTGAGATTCTTGTAGTTTGGCATCATTTGGATCAAAGTGCACACGGTGTCATACTTTCCATCCAAAGCTCTGAGAATCTTTTTGATGATGAATCGGTCGGTCATTTCTTCGCTTCCTAAGCTGGCAATCTCATTTGTGATGAGAGCAAGCCTAGAGTACATTTCAGCGACTCCTTCACCATCCTTCATCTTGAACTTGTCAAGTTGACCTTGAAGAATATCTAGCTTTGATTCCTTCACGGACTCGGTACCTTCATGCATTTCAACCAAAGTATCCCAAATCTCTTTTGCATTCTCAAGACGGCTGATTTTGTTGAACTCCTCGGGACACAAGGCATTGAAGAGAATGTCACAAGCTTGAGCATTGTTTTGCAACATCCGCAATTCTTCAGTTGTAGCTTCGCGATCCGGAACTTTTCCTTCCTCGAAGAATTCACCTTGCATACCAACACAAGAATGCCCCATGCGGCTGGATTATGACCAAGAATATGCATTTTCATTTTATGCTTCCAACTAGCAAAATTTGTACCATCAAAGTAAGGACCTCTACGAAAATTACCCTCACTAGACGCCATACTCTCCTAGGTTGTGAAACCAAGCTTATGGAGTCCAATGCAATGGAAACCAATACAATGGAGACCAAAGCTCTGATACCACTTGTAGGATCGAAAGTATGTCTAGAGGGGGGTGATTAGACTACTTGACAATATAAAAATTCTGCCTTTTGATAAAGAACAGTTTTTGGCAGATTCACACTTATGATCAAGTCAAGCATCACCCTACACATGCAATTCTAGAGTATAGGCAGCGGAAAGTAAATTGCACATGTAGTAAAGAGAGGTGGAGAAGAGCAAACGCAATTTTGGAGACGCGGTGATTTTTCTCGTGGTTCCGATAGGTGGTGCTATCGTACTTCCACGTTGATGGAGACTTCAACCCACGGAGGGTAACGGCTGCGCGAGTCCACGGAGGGCTCCACCCACGAAGGGTCCACGAAGAAGCAACCTTGTCTATTCCATCATGGCCTACGCCCACGGAGGGCTAGCCTTACTCGGGGTAGATCTTCACGAAGTAGGCGATCTCCTTGCCCTTACAAACTTCTTGGTTCAACTCCACATCTCGATGACGGAGGCTCCCAAGTGACACCTAACCAATCTAGGAGGCACCACCCTCCAAAAGGTAATAGATGTTGTAGATGATGATGAACTCCTTGCTCTTGTGCTTCAAATGGTAATCTCCCCAACACTCAACTCTCCTCACTGATTTGGCTGTGGTGGAAGAAAGGATTGAGTGGAAAGCAACTTGGGAAGGCTAGAGATCAAGCTTCATATGGTGGGAGTGGAGCAACTTGATCTCAACACAAGGGTAGGTAGTTCTCTTCTCAGAAATATAAGATAGGAGTGGTAGTTCTTTCTGATAGCTCTCTCCACGAATGAAGAGGGGGTGGAGGGGTATAAATAGCCTCCACACAAAATCCAACCGTTACACACATTTGAGCAATCTCGGTGGGACCGAAGTGGACAACTCGGTGAGACCGATAGTTCAAATAATGTGAACGTTGGGATTTTCGGTGGGACCGAAAATACAATCTCGGTTAGTCCGATTCGTGCAATGACAAGAGCATGCCAGTTTCGGTGGGACCGACTTCATCATCTCGGTGACACCGATTTGATGACAGAAGGTTACAGAAGCTTGGCAACTCATGTTTCGGTGAGACCGAGTTCAGAATCGGAAAATCCGAGTTTTCTTGGGTTTGGCTTATGGCTGAGGTGGTTCATCTCGGTGTGACTGAGTTTGGAATATCGGTGGGACCGAGACTACTTATGAGTGTATATGGCAGTGAAAATTGCTGATAGTTTAGGAGATGTATCACTAAGCACTTGAGCAACCAGATCATCATCATAACCTCATCCCCTTTTAATAGTATTGGCTTTTCCTATGGACTCAATGTAATCTTGGATCACTAAACCAAAAATGGAGTCTTGAGCTTTTGCCAATGCTTGCCTTAGCATTTTGAGGGGTCCACTTCTTCAGTCCTTGCCATACCCATATCACTGAACTTTCTGAAATGATTCTCAAGTAACTATTAGTTCAATGATATATATGTTGTTATTAATTACCAAAACCACCCGGGGATTAGTTGCACTTTCAATACTACTCTTCAATATGAACTAAATTTGAATTCGTTTCTCTTTTTGAATAAGATCTACAAACATGATTGTTGTCAAGTTAAACCATTTAAATTCGTTTCTCTATTTTAATAAGATCTACAATCATCATTATTGCCAAGTTAAACCATCGTTTGTATATTATCTTCACAGCACACCACATGATTACTGTCGAGTTAGATATGAACTATGTGTATTATATGAACTCGAACTCGATTTTTTGAATCCACTGTATGTTGATTTCAAATCATAGTACATTTCAAGCTATAGCTAGATCTTCATAATCTAAACCATGTCTCATATGTATAATGTGTTTATCACATAATGTATGGTGCCCCACCCCCTACGCCTACAAGTATTTAGCTGTGAGTTGCAAATGCCACACATTATCACAAATTCAAATGAAATGTGAGATTGTTTGATATATAGTATGGTTTAGATTGTTGGATATTTAGTTGTGAGCTGCAAACACCACATATTATCACAAATTCAAATAAAATGTGAGATTGTTTGATATATATATATAGTATGGTTTAGATTGTTTGATATTTAGCTGTGAGTTGCAAATGCCACGCATTATCGCATTATAGTATAACATGTCCAAAACCACACCACACGTATCACCGCTATATTCATGCATGCATAGGTTTATAACACTATGACCTCTTATTCAAATATATGAATCCACTTTCATATCGAATTATGATCTCTCTTAGTCTCTTACACCCACACAATCCTCTAACCTTTGTAGCTAACACTAACTTTCTCTCGTGCATGCACATGCCCTCCTCGCCCTCCCCCTCCCTCGCATTCTATCCATCGCGCACATTCATTTTTTTCTTTAGGTTGTTCTCCCGCGGTCTCCACAACTCCTTCTTTCCGACACACACCAATCGATAAACCTCTCTAGCGATGTCTTCCTACCACATACACACACACACACACTTTCCATCTCCTCCTTTCTCTGTCCATGCCTCGTGTTTCTCATGCGGTCCCACACACGTGTAAACTCTCGCCCCTCTTTTCATTGATCTCACAATCGCACACACCTCCCCCTATCTAGCTAGTAGGCCTCTCGCACCACCTCCTAGCTCCATCTCTCTCTCTCTCTCTCTCTCTCTCTCTCTCTCCGTCTCTCTGGGCCTGATTTGCCTCTAATAAAAGGATGTACACCAAACAATCTCCCACTATACATATAGCTAGCTAGGTCGTTTATAACTCGTTTTCCGCATGCACCGATCAATCTACCTCAATAGTTATGTCTCTCCCTTCCTCTGACACACAACAATTGATCTACCGATCTAGTTAGGTCTGCTTACCAAACACATGGTCCTCCTTCATCATCCATGCATGCCTCCCAACACATCTATCACGCACACGCACACACAGAAACACATCCCCACTCTTCTTGATATTGCAGTTGTATCCTCAGTTTGTCTTGTAGGCCTCTCCCACCATCTCCGAGAAGCAACTCCACCACCCTTCTGGCACTCTCTCTCTCTATCTATCTCTCTCTCTCTCTCTCTCTCTCTCTCTCTCTATGTGTGTGTGTGTGTGTGTGTCCCAACCTATTTCCCATCCTTCACTTATGTATGGATGATGACCGATCTCCCTCAAGACATGGCTAGGTCTCTCCTTCTCAACACATATATAAGTCGATCTACCTCTCTAGTTAGGCCTCTGCCTCCCCCCTCTCTCTCTCTCTCACACACACACACACACACACCAATACATCGAGCGCTCTAGTCATGTCTCCTCGCTACACACAAACTTGCTCTCTCCGCTCTGACGTTCCGGTAGGTTAGTCGCCCTATATCTTTAACGTGCACACACACAATTTCGATGGCTCTCTTCATCGATCTCGCACCCACACACTTGATCATTTCTTCGACTCTATCGATATGTATGACCCCTCCCTCTATTCTCGTGGATCGCCCCTCTATATATGATATAGATATGCCTCTATTTCACACACATTGCATGTGTCACATTTTTGTTTGAGATATCATCGACACATATTCCCACAAATACATTCACGAAATCACCCCCATAACAAAAAAAACACTCACGTATGCATACGACATCTCTCTAGGTTTGTATCTCTCTCTCACACACCCACGGGAGGTGGGGGACGTGCACGAATAGAAAAGGTGCATGCACGGCGCATGTACTCCCGTCTCTTTCCCAACCACACCCGTGCGGGTACACAGTGGAGCTCATTTATGTACGAAAAGGCAGCCCACGTGGTAATTTGACATGTGTACTAGTTGTCCACTTGGTGGAGGATCGTGTACCGCGGGTGAACAAACAAATTGCGACTTGACGCGTTATTTAAAAAAAGAGGCAACCATGTGGGGCCTACCTTAGAGGCAAGGCTCTATACACTGGAGATGCTTTGTACTACTTTTGATGTGTCCCGTCAACTCACAAAACAAGGAAAAGCTTGCTTAGTATGCCCTCTCGCCCGCCCATGGGCACGGTGGCTCGCAGAGTCCAGGACAAGGAAAAGAATTAAGCAATCATATGAATCTATTATGAGAGCAACCCATGGAGTTAATTTGAAAGATGACAACACTTGAAACTATACATTATGCCTAGCGGGCGTAAAACGATAGCGCTAATTGGGAGGCAACCCAATAGTTATCTTAATTTTCTACTTTCTTTTTCTATTTTCTTGTGTGCAGACAATTATGATACTGTTATGATTGTATTTTTTGTGTTTTAATTAGTGTTTGCACCAAGTAAAGCCTTTGAGATGATTTGGATGATAGTTGCTTAGATTCTGTGCAGAAACAGAAACTTTTGCGTCCAGTAGCAGAATTGTTGAGGTTTGCTAGAGCGTGATAAAAATCTGAATTAGTTACACATAATTTATATACAAATTGCCCATGTTGTCCTAATTATTCATAATCTTTGGAGTTACATAAGTATGGTCATTGTTCGAATTGCTACAGACTGTTCTATTTTTGACAGATTCCGTTTTTGTTGCGTTGTTCGCTTGTTTTGATGAATCTATGGATTGTATCGGGGGTATAAGCCATCGTGAAGTTAGAATACAGTAAGTAATGCAATAATAAAGTATGAATGGGTTTGCAACAGTAAAGTACTGATTTGCTCTATCTTTACCTAATAATAAAGCAAATTGGGTTTCTTTCGTCCGTCATGCCACTTTTCAGAAAAGTCCCTCTATTTCAAAGAATTCAACCCGTAGTCCTGTTTTAAGTTAAAACGAATCGTTATTTTCGTATTTTACACAAAAGTCCCTGTCTTTTCTTGAAATCAACCCGCCGTCCGGATTTAAGTCACACCCGAACCGTTATTTTACATTTTTCAAAAAAAACTGATGTTTTAGGTAATTCATCCGCAGATCATATTTAAGTCAAACAAATGCTTTTTAAAATCATCCATATCTTTTAAACCGTAACTCCGATTTGAACATGTTATATATAAAATTTGATTAAAAAAATATGTAGAATATGAATATGAGATTATTTTTACCTTTTAAGTATCTTTAAATATTATTTTGGAATATATTTGAGTCAAACCAAATGATTTTCTAAATTATCTGTATTTTTTAAACCGTAACTTCGATTTTAACATATTATATATGAAATTTTATTAGAAAAACGTGTGGAATATAAATATGATGCTAATTTAACCTGTTAAATATTTTTAAAATATTATTATGGAAGCAAACTTATAATTTATAGCGCAAGATCCGTTTTTTCATACCGGCGGCGATCCGGATTGCAAATAAACACTCCACTATAACCATATACGGAAAAGAAAACATCGATAACTACACGTGCATACCTCTGAAAAATGTCGCAAGGGAAAACAACAGATTTCTCATTGCGAGAGTGACAGAAAGCGAGAGAGAGAGAGAGAGAGAGAGAGAGAGAGAGAGAGAGAGAGGGAGAGGAAGGAGAGAGGGAGAGAGAGAGAGACGCCTTAGGATTAACCATATTCAACACACGTTTTTTTGTTATTTTGTGTGAACACCGAGGCCATCGGCGGCGAGGGTGAGAAGGAGGATAAGCGGCAACACAAATATGATGCCTAGCAAAAATAAAGAAGATGGACCTATTGTGGTCTTGAGTGATGGTTGTCGAGTTAAGAGTGTGTGTTATGTTTTCTCTACCGTTGCAAGACACGGGCTCTTTTGCTAGTTATACTAACAGATCTTGCGAAGGCTTTGTTGAGTTTTGTGTGCTAAAGTTTTCAAGTTTTGAGTGAGATCACGATGGATGAAGGAATAAGGAGTGGCAAGAGCCTAAGCATGGGAATGCCGGAGGCACCCCCAAGGTAATATTCAAGGACTCCCAAGCAACTAAGCTTGGGGATGCCCCGGAAGACATCCCCTCTTTCTTCTACCGACCGTCGGTAATATTACTTGGAGCTATATGTTTATTCATCACATGATATGAGTTTTGCTTGGAGCGCCGTGTATTATATGAGTCTTTACCTTGTTTGGTTTTTAGTTTGTCACAATCATCTTTGATGAACACACCTATTTGAGAGGGATACACATTTTTCCTGATTTGTTAGAATACTCTATGTGTTTCACTTATATCTTTTCAGCTAGGCAGTTGCTTCAGTACTTTACTTATATCTTTTTTAGCACGGTGGTGATTATATTTTGAAGAAATAGATGAAATCTCATGCTTCACATATATCTTTTTGAGAGTTGATAATAGTGATGGTAGTCTGCACAAGATATGAATTTGGTCCCAATATGATGAATATTCAAGAAGGATATAATAAAAACTTTCATGTAGATCATTGGATATGATAAGTTTGATTCCTTGCAATAGTTTTGAGATATGGAGATGATAATATGTGAGTTATAGCGAGTAATTGTGATTTAGTAAGTATATTGGTCTTAAGGTTTGTGATTCCCTATGCATGCACATAAAGTCAATAGTTATGCAACGAAGTTACATCGGACTTATGGTGCATTATTCAGTGTTAGTTATTCTCAATGCATGTTTATGACCGTTTTCGATTTTTGGTTGGTTGCTTCTCAATCTATTTGCGAGCCTTCATTTGTACTAAGCAGAAATACTGCTTGTGCATCCAATTCCTTAAACCCAAAGTTGTGCCAAATGAGTCCACCATACCTACCTATAAGCGGTATTTACATGTCGTTCCAAGTAAATTTGCATGTGCCAACTCTAACCATTCAAAAAAATCGGTTTTGCATGCCCGTACCGCTCATGAAGCGACAGGGGGTGGTCACTATCTTTCATGCTAGATGTGTTATTATCAAGATGAGTGTTTATTCACTTGTCATTGCACGAGAAAATGACAAGCTAATAGGGATGCCCAGTCCCAAAATATAATAATAATAAATTCCTTGGAAAGTTGAAAGTTTGGAAGGCACCCGTGGATACGGATAGCCATGGATTGTGAAACAATGGTGGAAAGGAAATGAACTTTATTTTCTGTTTGGGAACCGCCTATAATGTGTCTAGCATGGGAGATATTGAAAACTTTCGGTCGTGTCGTTGACAAGAAAAGCATGCATCTCTCAAAAATAATTTATCTCTGTTTTAAACTTTGAGCTCTGGACCCTCTGCAAATATCTCCTTCCCTCTACGAAGGGCCTATCTATATTCCTTTTATGCAATTCTTATTTTTTATTTTGAGTCTCCATCTTCTATTATAAAGCACCAACTAGAGAGCACTATTGTCATACTTGTGCATTGGGTGTAGTTAATATTGAGTGTGTTTCATGAATGAATCAATGATTGAGCATGATGGGCTAGGGATAATTTTATTTAGCGTTGATATTTTGAAAGACATGGTTGCTTGTTGGTGTGCTTGAGTATTTATATTTTCATGTCAAACTATAGATTATTGCTTTGAATCACTCAAGACCAAATATCCATGCCACAAAGAAAAGATTATATGATGAATATGATAGGTAGCATTCCACATCAAAAAATCTATTTTTATCATTTACCTACTCGAGGACGAGCAGGAATTAAGCTTGGGGATGCTTGATACGTCTCCAACGTATCTATAATGCTTGATATATTGGAGGGATTCGTGGGGTATTGAATAGGATAATGGATATGAACATATAATCTTCCACCAAATAAACCAACTAGCATCAACTACAAGATGTAATCAACACTATTAGCAACCCACACGTACCAATCTGAGATTTTGATATAAAGATTGAATACACGAGATGAACTAGGGTTTGAGATGAGATGGTGCTGGTGAAGTCGTTGATGAGGATTGGTCCTCCCATGGTGAGAGGGTTGTTGGTGATGACGATGGCTTTGATTTCCCCCTCCCGGAGGGAAGTATCCCCGGCGGAATCGCTCCGTCGGAGAGCAAAAGTGCTCCTGCCCAAGTTCCACCTCGAGACGACGGCGCTCCATCCCAAAATTCTTCTCCTTATTTTTCTAGGGAAAATGGGCTTATATACCAGAAGATGGGCGTGCCCAGGGGGTTAGCGCGCCCTGGTGCCTCGTGGGCACCTGGGTGGCCCCCTCTAGTATTTCTTTCTTCCAGTATTTTTTATTTATTACAAAATAATTCTCCGTGAAATTTTAGCTCATTTGGAGATGTGCAGAATAGGTATCTCTGACATAGCTCTTTTAGGTCCAGACTTCCAGCTGTCGGCAACCTCCCTCTTCATGTAAATCTTGCAAATTAAGAGAGAAAAGGCATTAGAATTACTCAACAAAAAGTTATATTGATGAAAAACATTATAAATAACAGTAGGAAAACATGATGCAAAATGGTCATATCAAGCGCCCATGGGTGGGAACTAAATTGCCATGCAGCGAGGCAGACTGTCAAATCTTCAACACGGCCACGATGGTGACTCTGGGCAATGGCGAGACAACTTCCTTCTGGAGCTGCTCTTGGACAGGATTTGCGCCCCTTCGGACATCCTTTCCTCTCCTCTTCAAGCACTCAAAGAGAAAGAAAAGGAGCATTCGAGCTGCTCTGTCCAATGATGCATGGATCAATGACCTTGCCCACGGTGACACAACTGCAGTCCTGCACAAGTTTCTGGCTATGCATGGATGGCTCAACGACTAAAACATTGTGATGCATCCTGACAGAGAAGATGAAATCAAGTGGCCACTCACTGTTGGTGGAAACTACTCCACCTCATCGGCATACAAGATGCAGTTTCAAGGATTGATAAAGATAGACGACAACGCGATCATCTGGAAAGCATGGGCACCGGGGCAGCTCAAAATCTTCCTCTAGCTCCTACTCCAAAATAGGCTTTGGTGCAAAGACCGTCACCAGCGCAGGGGGTGGACAAACGGATATTTCTGCCAACTGTGTTTCAGAAACCTGGAATCCTAGGTGCATTTCTTCTGGCAGTGTGAGGTTGTGGGCACATTGGACTCCAAATCGAAGTTAATTGAGATTGTGGCCACCATCATCAGCAAAGCTCAGCCACTTTTCAAGAAAGCAGTTCGATCCCTAGCCATGATCATCCTATGGAGAATTTGGATGGAAAGAAACACGTGCTCATTCAGAGCCAAGGTGGCGTCAATCGACGATATCATCACAGCTGTCAGAGAGATTTTGAGCTTTAGTGCCAAGCAGGGGCCAAGGACATGGCGGGCTCGTTTGAGAAAACGCCATGAGGGATCGCCCATAGTAGCCACTGTTTTTTTTTTTTGTTTCTTCTTCTTTTATCCTTGATCCTCGGATCACCCACCAACTTGGTTGTTTCCCGCCTCCTCCCTGCTTATGATCAATATATGTCAGCCATCAATTGGATCTTTAAAAAAACTAACCTCAGTTTCCCCAAAAAAAAAAACAACTAACAATAATTAGCTTGATAGATATTTTGGGAATTATCCCCTTCCTACTTTTTGTCTAGCCGCGAGGGTAACCAGGAGGCAACGGCGATTCAACGACAATTGACAGTGACGCCGCTTCCCTAATGACGGTGATTCGGAGGCCGTGGCGACGCTGCAACACGACCATGACCCGGCACTGACCACACGCTCTGGCGCCACAGCGCTCGCTCACGCAATGGCGACCCGACAGCCATGGTGAGTTAGTGATACCTCGCGCGGCGGCAACCTCTGCGAGCCGGCGCTGCACCCACACACGAGGGAGACCAAGGGGCCGCAGCGCTGCATCCAGGCGACGGCGACCCGCTTTGCATCCAAGCTGAAAATTTGATTTTACTGCGCACCAAACCGAGAAGAGCAAAGGCAACTTGGCCGTTCACAACGAACCAAACACGACCTGGCTTATACTCCTCTCAAAAGTCCAAAATGTCACCAACTTTTTATTAAGCGTGCGTCGCTCTCACTGGCTCATGTCGACCCGGCAATGCACGCCAACGTCAGCTCGAGAAGAGTAAACAAAAATATCAGGTCGACCACGTCGAAAGCCAAGGAAGGAAGGAAGCGACGAACCCGCGGCGCCATTTCCTGCGTCTCGTCGCGTCGGCACGTGCCGGTTCGCCGCGCCGAGTGACGGCTCCAAAAGCCACCGAATCTTCGATAAAACCCGCGCCGTTCTGCCAATTTTACCGCACCTGCCCCTCCGCGTCCCTCTTTATATACGGGCCCTGGCCGCCCTCGTCCCCCCACACCACCACCAAAGCCCACCAAGCCTCAAACGCCCACGTTGGAGCAGTAGCAGCACCGAGCCGGAGCCCACCAGCCGTCCGATCGTCCGACGCAGACGGATCCGATGGCCCTTGCTCTCTCCGGCTCCGCTGCTGCCCGCGCGCTCGCCCAGCTGCTGGCCCCGGCCACCGCCAGGAGCTACGCGGCGGCGGCTTCCTCCGGGGCGATGAGGCGCGGCGCTGCGGCGGCCGCGGACGGGAAGGCGGCCAGGGAGGCCGAGAAGGCCGCAGCCGACGCCTCGTGGGTGCCCGACCCCGTCACCGGCCACTACCGTCCCGCCAACCGTGCTGCGGGTGCCGACCCCGCCGACCTCCGCGCCGCGCACCTCGGACAGACCTACGCACGGGCTTGAAGCCGCGCCGCGCGATGTCAGTGGCTGAGCGCCGCGCGCGGCTGCGCGGCTTCACGACGCATCTCATCATCATCGATCCTATACTACGGGGGAGATGCGGCCTGGATGTTTGGCTGTTTCCCATTGTGTGTGCGTGTGCGTGCGTGCGTCTGGGCTTGGATGCCCTGCTATAGGTGTTCGTGTGCTCACATCAGATATATTTCTCATCGAGCAGGGCTTGTACCTTTTACTTTTACAGCTAGTAATAATAACGAAAAAATCCAGCGTTTTCTTGTTCCTAAACACATCTTGCCTAGCACTGTGCCGTCTGAATCATTCTTCTGACTATCTTCCAAATGAAGCCCCAGTACAGGTTCATGGCAGCCTACCAATACAAGCTCGAGCCACCGTACCGCAACCCCGTGCTTGTACAGGCACGCCACGAAATGGTTGTGTGTCACTGGCGTCTGATGACGCGCGATGTTAGTGTGCCACTCACATAAGATCTTTTGCGTTAATTCGACAATCGCTGGTCATATCAGGGACTGTGGCAGATCGACCATCGTTATTGCAGCCAGATTATGGCACGTGACACGTCGGCTGTCTCTAAAGCACTAGGTGCGCGTGCGTAGGTTAATTAGGTTGCGCGGCGTCGTCGCTGTCCGTGAACACTTCTTCTCGCTGCCCGGGCGGCATGGAATCACGTCGCTCCGATCGGACGGGCGTCGCCTTGCACTCACGACGGCGGCCGGAAAAGAAAACATCGCATCTCACCGCACCGGCCGCACGTCCACGTCACGGGCTCGAGTGCGCTTACTCATCTGTAAACTTTGTAGAGGTAATAGCACCCCAGGTCCCTATACTTGCAGGACATGTGATGGTTTAGTCCTTATACTTGCAAAAGTGAATTATTTCATCCCTGAACTTGTCATGGAGGTGCAAGTTTAGTCCTGGGCCAATCACAGCTTGCCAAGTGGACTAGCTGGTCAACGCGCCACATTTTACAGTTAGACCCCTGCCTTTAGCCCTTATCAATCCGCAGTGCACCACCTGACTTAACTGTGTTGGTATATTCGTTGGAATCCTATCGGCACTCACCCCTCCACTTCCTCGCTTCGCTTCCCCTGCTCCAGCTCGCCGCCGACGCCAGCTCCAGCTCGTCGTCCGACGGGCGACGGCTACTCTATCACAAGTGAGGTTAGTGCCTTGCGTACAAAATTCATACGGATGATAAGGGCTAAAGGACGCCGGCGGGAGCGGCGGCCGGGGCGGCATGGGCTCCTCGGAGGACAAGATGATGGTGTCGGCGGCGGCAGGGGAGGGGGAGGAGGTGGACGAGCTGCTGGCAGCGCTCGGGTACAAGGTGCGTGCCTCCGACATGGCGGACGTGGCGCAGAAGCTGGAGCAGCTGGAGATGGCAATGGGGATGGGCGGCGTGGAGCTGGAGATGGACTGACGGCAGCAGCACCTCGACGTCATCCTCCTCCTCGTCCTCTCTCGGTGGGGGCGCCAGGAGCTCCGTGGTGGAGGCTACCCCGCCGGTCGCGCCCGCGGCCAACGCGCCCGCGCTGCCGGTCGTCGTGGTCGACACGCAGGAGGCCGGATTCGGCTGGTGCACGCGCTGCTGGCCTGCGCTGAGGCCGTGCAGCAGGAGAACCTCTCGGTCGCGGAGGCGCTGGTGAAGCAGATACCATTGCTGGCCGCATCCCAGGGCGGCGCGATGCACAAGGTCGCCGCCTACTTCGGCGAGGCCCTCGCCCGCCGCGTCTTCCGCTTCCGCCCGCAGCCGGGCTGCTCCCTCCTCGACGCCGCCTTCGCCGACCTCCTCCTCCACGCGCACTTCTACGAGTCCTGCCCCTACCTCAAGTTTGCCCACTTCACCGCCAACCAGGCCATCCTGGAGGCGTTCGCCGGCTGCTGTCGCGTGCACGTCGTCGACTTCGGCATCAAGCAGGGGATGCAGTGGTCGGCCCTTCTCCAGGCCCTCGCGCTCCGTCCCGGCGGCCCTCCCTCGTTCCGCCTCACCGGCGTCGGCCCCCCGCAGCCGGACGAGACCGACGCCTTGCAGCAGGTGGGCTTGAAGCTCGCCCAGTTCGCGCCCACCATCCGCGTCGATTTCCAGTACCGCGGCCTCGTCGCCGCCACGCTCGCGGACCTGGAGCCGTTCATGCTGGAGCCGTTCATCGGGGGCTGCCGCTGCTCCAGCCGCCGGCACGGACCAGGTCATGTCTAAGGTGTACCTCCTGTCGGCAGATCTGCAACGTGGTGGCATGCGAGGGGGCGGAGCGCACAGAGCGCCACGAGACCCTGGGGCAGTGGCGGAACCGCCTGGGCAACGCCGGTTTCGAGACCGTCCACCTGGGCTCCAATGCCTACAAGCAGGCGAGCACGCTGCTGGCCATCCGGCAACGGGGCAAGGTGGAGGAGAAGGAAGGCTGCCTGGCGCTGGGGTGGCACACACGCCCGCTGATCGCCACCTGGCGCCTGGCCGCACCGTGATCGCGAGTTTTGAACGCTGCAAGTACACATCGTGAGCATGGAGGACAACACAACCCCGGCGACCGCCCTGGCTCTCCGGCGCACGCACGCAGGCACGCACATGAAGAAGAAGCTAAGTGTCATGTCAGTGAACGCTGAATTGCAGCGTCCGGCTACGATCGTGTTGGTGTCTACTCTTGCCCTAGCACTCACCGGAGCTCTCTCTCACTCACTCACCGGACTGGAGGTAGACGAAGAGGAGTACAAGGGCACGGCAAGTTTCTTTCCAGGCGCACGAACACCTTTTTCTCCTGAGCACGAACTCAGCCAACACACCCACGAGCAGTACAGCGTAGGACTTCTTATACCAGGCTAGCACACAACGCAGCCAACCACTTCCCGGCCGTTGCGTCCACGACGCGGCCGCTCCATGCAGTTCACCAACGACCTAGCTAGTCTACCGTGGCCACCACGAGCCTGCCTCCTACACACATGTGCACACACGCACCCCCACATCCCGCGCTCCCTGGCCGCGTACCCGACGCGCACGTACGCAGTCGCTGCGGCCCGAGTCCCGCGCCCGACGCGGTCACCCCTCCGGCTGCATGGCCAGCAAACCTACGCACGCACGCACACTCCCTCGGCCACACATACATGCACCCGAGTCTGCCATGGGCTGGTCCCGACGCGTCCGGCACACACACGCGCGCGCGTTCAAGCCCGACACGGCTTATTCCTAACAGATCGATCGGGCTACGTGTGGTTCCGTCCGTCCGGCGTGAAGAGATGGACGACGAACTCCGAGCCGACCATCGGCATGTAATGTAATTCCTTCTTCGTTCCCAGTTCTCCCGCCTCCATGATCATCCGTAAAACTCTTAAGCCTATTATTACTATTATGTTTAAATGTCTATTATTGCTATGTGTAATTCCTCCAATCGCTCATATTATAATAAGCACGGGCCGGACTTTGTTAGCAGCTCTAATCAGAATGAATTTTGTACGCAAGGCACATCTAAAATTGAGCTGAGCTTTGTTCTGTTCTGTTCGTGCACTGCGGGTTGATAAGGACTAAAGGCAGGGGCCTAACTGCAAAATGCGGCGTGCTGACCAGCTAGTCCACTTGGCGAGCTGTGATTGATCCAGGACTAAACTTGCACCTCCATGACAAGTTCAGGGATGAAATAATTCACTTTTGCAAGTATAAGGACTAAACCATCACATGATGTGCAAGTACAGGGACCTGGGGTGCTATTACCTCAACTTTGTATATATGGCAAAAACGTCTCAGAGTTACCGCGTCAAATCGATTGATCCTTCTCCAGTTCACATTCAGTACATCTGACCAGAAAACAGCGACAAGGATTATCCTCCGCGTGGAGAACCCAATTCTGCAAATCCTTTATCCCCAGTTCAAATCTGGGTGTTGCCTGGGACAGTGCTCATATGATGGCTATCAGGAACCTAGATCGACTAGGATCGTGCGCCGGAAACAGCCAAAAACCTCGAATCCCAGCAGCGTGCCAGCTGCTCCCCGGTGTACACACACCTGGTGCACGTTATATACTATACCAATAAAATGCAAATTCTGAATTTGATCATCCCATGAGACCAAGACACTTAGCAACTACTCCCTCCGTTCGGAATTACTTGTCATAAAAATGGATATATCTACAACTAAAATACATCTAGATACATTCATTTCTTGGACGAGTAATTCCGAACGGAGGGAGTAGTCAGTAGATCAGACAGTTTTTCGTACATCGTTGATGATGACTTTTCGTCCAAATTCTTGGCAATATTACAATGAGACAATGTCAACAAGACCTAGCTGCATCAAGCAAAAGAGAGACACGATCTAAAATCTCACACCAACATGTAGGCTCTTCCAAATTTCTGATCTCCAGTCTCGTGGCAGACGCGGATGAAAGAGGGGCACACAGGAGACTCACCACAGGGGAGAGAGGGATCAGATTCACCCATCACCCAGACTTGAATAGCAAGACAGCTTTAGAATCAATGTAGAAATACACAAAGTAGTTCGTCTCGTGCGTCACGTAGGAACCTGCAAAAGCCATAAAAAATAATTACCAACATTGCTTGCACTCATATGTATCTCGTGCCTATAGCAATGCACAGCTTTCGGCATTTGAAGTTCTCAAACAAGCAACCAGGTATGGGGTCAGTAGCTTATGGTTCAGGATCAGCAAATGAAACTCAAGACATTAAGTAACAAAATACACCACTAACCTCTTATGTCTTAACTGCACAGTGTGGGTATGAAAATGGGAGGCAAATGGAGAGTATCAGTTTAAGTTATCAAGTATCTTCTAATGTTTTAGCAGTTGGCTGTTTCAACATAATGACAAGTAATAGCTGACTCCAATCTCCCTACACCAACCAAGGGAACAGCTTAAGAAAGGAAATGTGATTATGTTCCCATCGTTTATCAGCTCGTTTTTTGCATTCCAAGCAAATGCAGTTCACTATAATCATACACAACCAATCATACCGAAGGGTTTTCTTTGGATGTTTCTAACCTTAGCTCATGGGCCACATAAACTAAAGCACCTGGATGGTTTAACAAACCAAAACAAAATTATAACTCCAGTAGGACTGAGAAAATATTGAGGATCCTCTGACTGGTTTGAGAAGATGACACCACCCCAAGCAGATCCACAAAAGCAAAGCAAGACAAGACAACACACAAGCAAAATCCTGGGAATAAACAAATAAACACCAAAAATGGGCTAAAGAGAATAATATACTATGAGCAATTCGCCCAATCATACTTATTAGATTGACTGATAAAATTTGCGAATCAAAACCTTTCTACACTTTCTACAAGACTTTGAGAAGCGAAGGTAAGCTTTCTCTAGCATCTGTACAGTCAACTAGAGAGCCCTAATATTAACAAAGTCTGTTCTTTCACTTTAGAATTTAGTTTTTGGGACAGAATCATCAATATGACATGGAACAACGAGATCATCTAAAGGTCATGAGATGTGTGGTTTAACAGCTAGCATTGTGTCAAATGGAGCACCATAACTGATTTAAAAGAGTACTAGATATTCACGACACTAAGTTCTCAAAGCCATTGCCAGACTAAAACTGCAAGTTTACACGACTACACTTTATCATGTATTTCTTGCCAAACTAATGTAAAGTCAGTCCAACAAAATAGGCACCAGTGCCACACTTCGGCATGCCTAAGGCAACCTTGCAACGCTTCTTCTTACTCAGTGACGTATGGAGACAACTATCAGAAAATGGATCTTGCCTAAGGTGTGGTCACAAACCAAACACCCGTCTAACGTGATCAAACCAGCCTCACTCGAATGGTGGCGAACTGAGGCAACCATAGTGGCCAGTCAAATAGGCCAACTCCTTTCAGGGTGAGGAGCGTAACAAGTAAAAAAAAAATTGACGTGTTGCTAAAGTTCAGACTAACAAATGTGAAGAAAATAATATTATATTACAAAGAAAAACATTGATTTGCAACGAGATGCGGAATTCCGATAATCACATTGAGTACAAATGAGACGACTCTCTTGTCATGGGCCTAAAGGCTATCATTGTTGTTTGCTCAGTGCCAGGCTGCCAGATAAAGAAAAAAAAGCTCATGCATATCGACCATGTGTGTGATAACTTATTGATTATCTGTATTCCTGATGCGACTTTCTACTGTAAAATTATCTGGCTTGCAAATAAATATAGTCAACAAACTCTAAGAAATCTGGTGAAATGAAACGATTGCCTCAAGTAAGATAACCCTTTTCTGTACAGGACGGAGTAGAAAATGTGTAATTAACAGTAACATGCAATTGTCTGTACACTACACACGAAGGCATTTGATTAATCTGTTGTTCTTCTAGAACCACTTCACCATTCAGATGAGCTAATTGCATTAGAGGTCCCAAAACTTTCTTTCAGCCTAATTTTAACTGTGAAAGTTTTGATAATGGGAAGTTGAAAACAAATGATATGGTGCATTATGTAAACCTCTTAAGATGACACGGCCCATGTGGCATGGCATTACCAAGTCAGTTTAGAAATCTACATAACATGCCATATCAGTTTTCCATGCATCTCATTATAAGATCAACATACAAGGACCCAAGTGCAATTTACTCTACTCCCTCTCTCTCAGTTTACAGGGCGTGTGCGTACCCCTAGGTCGTTAATTTGACCAACCTAATACAAGTCATATATTACAAAAAGTATACCAATATAAACTTCAGATGTTCTATTTTCAAACAGTATATTTTTTGTGTTATATAGTTTATATTAGGGTGATAAAATTAGCAACCTAGGTATACGCGTAGGACTTGTAAACTGAAACAGAGGGGGTATTTAGCTTTATACAAGAAAGACTGAAACATAAATTCCAGATTTCTTAGCTGAAAATACAACACACTGAGTTATAGTTACGGAAAGTTGGATGTGGTTGATACCAGAGAGAACCTGAGCAAATACTGACATCGGTAGAAAAATTAACATCCAAACAATGAGCCCTGTGAGCAAGGAATCACACTACATTAGCGCATCCTATTTCCTAAGTGCCAACTTGCTTTTGCGTTAACCTAACAGCCATCAGATAATTTATCCTTACGGCCCTTCTAAGTACTTCTGAAATACATAAGGGTCACTTATGCAGTTAACTTAGCATTCTATTGCTGCATCTGACATCCACAGAAATTATACCGCAGTCACTGTCCCCCTAGGAGATATATTCATCAACAGAAGTTTATGGTCGCCTCAGAAGAGAAGAAAATGGCCACGCACAAGCAAGCCAAATCACCCAAAGTACATCCACCACAGACGCATCCTCCGTACATGGCTATTTCGAAAAGGAATGGGGGAAGAGAGGGGATTACCGAAGTTGCGGCCGACGATGCAGTGCCAGGTGGGGCCGTGGTTCTTGTCGAACTCCTTCTTGATGTACTCCGCGATGTCCTTCTCCATGGTGTGCTTCTCGAACGCCTAGTATGCAGAACAAACGAACAAATAAATAAATTCCCCACACCAAACCCCAGCGGCCAGCCACGCTGGGACAGCGCGGCGGGACCAAATCGAGAATCCAATGTGCAGGGAGAAAGGGGATTACGACGCGGGAGATGTCGAACGCCTCCTTCTGCATCTCCTCCTTCATGTCGGCGCTCTTGAGCGTGATCTTGTGCGCCGTGGGGGACGCGGCGGCCGGCGGCGGGGAGCCGAGCGCGGCGGTGGCGGAGGCGGCGAGCCTGCGGTCGGCGTCGGCCGGGGCCCGCGGCGCGTAGGGCGCCGGGTGGGAGGCGGCGACGGCGGCGGCGCCCGCGATCCCGCGCTTGAGCTCGTCGGACATGGCTGCGAATCTCTGGCGTGGAAGGCAGTGTGACTTGGCTTGTGGTGGAAGCAGTTGGATGGAGGAGCTCAGCGATTCCTTTCTCCACTCCGCCCTTTTCAAAGCCGACGGTGGCTGCTGCCGTGCTGCTTCATCATTGTACGGGAGGCCGGGCCTTCTAGCGGAAGCTACTAGAGGGGAAGCGGAATGCGCGGACAGGTCGCGGAGGTAATGGGCTGCATACCTGAAGCACGCAGGGGTCAGCCCATACCCGTAGCTACTACTGTAGCATGTGATTTTTTTTTGGGCGCTTATAGGCGCCGGTGCGCCGGCCCAAATTTGGGCTGGTCAGCGCGTAGCCGCTCGATCTGTTTATGCCCAGCCGCTGGATGTGGCATCCTCTGGATGTACCGCTTCGTCCTCATGCCTCCTCTCGTGCGTTGACCAACAGCCCGCGTCCATGGCGGATCGTACTTGCCGCCGCCCGCGCCCTTGCCGCCGGTTGCTGTCCCTCGCCGGTCCCCGCCCTTGCCGCCGGTTGCCACCCCTCGCCGCCGGTTGCCGCCCCTCGCCGTCGTCGTCTCCGGTGTTTCTCGCCGACTCTGGAGCCATGCATGGATGTAGCAAAAAACTTCCCTGGTCGTAGCAAAACGCGAAGGCGGTTGCAACAAAAAATGACACTTCCAGCACAATTAAATGATAGTTCCAGCAAAAAAAGCTCAGCAGCAGAAAACCATGGCTCAAAGCCAACAGCGGTAGTAGCAAATCTTTGTTTTAGTTCCAGCAAAACCAAAAGCAGTGGAAGCAAAAATGCAAAAAAAGGAGACTTTGTGGAAGGATGTTCTAGCAAAATCAAAGACACCGGTGGTAGCAAAAATTGAAACTGGTTGTAGCAAATTAAAACACCATTTGTAGCAAAGTAGCAAAATTGGGCGTTCTTCCAGCAAAAAACCAATGCGGCAGTTGTAGCAAAAATTGAAGCTGGTTCCAGCAAATCAAAACACCGGTTGTAACAAAATGCAAAGAATTGGCGTCGGTGGTAGCAAACCAAAGTGCCGATGGTAGCAAAAATTAGTGCTGGTTCCAGCACCGCCATGAGCCGGTTCCAGCAATGGGCGTCGTTGAAGTTGAACCACCGGTGGACTCTCCTGTCCACGGCGCCGAAGGCTTCTCCCGTCCACAACACCGGTCGACGCCCCGTCGTAGCACCGGTGTTGAAGCTTCGCGACAGTTGTCGTTGGACGGTCGTCGCAGCCCCGCCTGCTTGTGGAAGCGCTGGCGGCTTGAGGTGGAAGGAGGGGGAGAGGTGGGGAGCCCCAGTGGTGAGGGAGGCGGAGGAAGGAGAGGGAGAGGTGGGCAGCACCGATGGGGAGGGGAGCTGGAAGAAGGAGAAGGAGTGGTGGGTAGCAGCGGTGGGGAATTGTGGCCAAGAACGCTCTAGATCGAAGGGAAGAAGATAAGGGAAAGGGGCAGAGCGATGCGGGGCCCCACGAGACGCGGGTGCGACCGGCGCAATTTTGAGCCGGTGCGCCGGCTGTAAACACTTACCTTTTTTTTGGGTTGTTCTACCACTTTTTTTAGTTCATTGTTTTTGAGATAGCTCACCACTCATTTAGTCCAATAACATGGAAATTTATTGGAAAACCCGAAGATTTTTTAAAATTGGGAATAAATTTTTAAAACACAAACAATTTTGAAAATCCAAACATTTCATGAAATTGTGAATATTTTCTAAAAACACAATTTGCTTTTAGAAAATAGGCAAAAAAATTGAAAACATGAACATTTTTTGAAATTCTAAACAAAGGAAAAGGAAAATAAACTTGAAAAGGAAAAAAAACAAAGAAAACCAGTGAACAACGCCAAGATCTGCTTCCTAGTTTGTTGATCGTAGTGTTAAAAAAAAGGCGCTATTCTACAATGTGAAGTTACTCGCAGTTCAGCATGTTCATCAACTACTCATGATACACCTAGCTACGCCAGAAACTAACAAATTTCCCTCTGCAGGTCAGCATTGGAACGGTTGAGTTGCAGAGGCAGCGGAGCCGTACATCCCTTTGAAGATTTTCACGGCAAAACTCAGCTGCCCTAGAGGCAGAGGTGTTTCAGAACATCTCACACAACTGCTTCAACTAGCCTAAAAGTAAAACACAAGCCTTCAATGGAAGAGTTTACGTTATTTTTGCAATATTTTTTTGTAAGTTTGAAGTTGAACTTAATTTAACAAGTCAAGCAATTCTATTTGCCCACAATAATAGGAAATTTGCCCCTGCCAATATTCTTCCCATATGTTTGTCCACTACCTCAGTATGAACCTAACCAAAAGAAAAAAGAGGTCCAAAAGACAGACCCGAATAAAGAAGAAACGGTAATCTGGTGGGTTTTTCTACCGGTTTCAGCTGCTAAGATTTCACTGCTGCCCACAGGTTACACTTTGACCCTCTGCATAGAAACAGGAGGACACGAGAGTTCACAGAAATTCTTCTGTGACAATCAGACCATGGTTTTATTTAGAGAAAATTCAGTATCATGGCATGTGTAATCGACAACTTATAAGTACATAAACAGCACCGAAACAAGTAGGTTCGCCAAGACTCTCTTGATATAATCAGAACTTGCTGAAGAACTCGCAGATGTAATCTGAAACCTCATTAGGCTTCTCCTGGTTGCAGAAGTGACTCACTCCCTCCATGACAACCACATCCTCCAGATTCGGCACGCTCGCTTTCAAGCCACCCTTGTGAATGTAGTCTTTCACCCCCGGTACATTGTATGTAACGTCAAGGTCCCCAACGATGAATTTTGTTGCTACTTTTATTGGAGCTCCAGTCCATGGTGCAGAAAGCTCCCAATTCCTGCATGAACACGCAAGTAAGTTGAGCCAGATCTAATGCATGCGTTAACTCTGGTGAAATGCTTTCACCCATAAAACTTATGAACTGAAGTTGGCGCAATCAGATATGTAGTTCAGACATACGTATATATATAATTGCTAAGAAAGAGCATGTTTCTGTACATTTTGCCACCAGGTTCCTAGTCTTTGTAGGTTACCACAACTAGCATTTAGGATGCAATTCCCCTCATCTGATCACTCGAAAGCATAAAGTTACGCAGTACAGAGTATATCATCAGTAACCAATTGAAATGAAGTAACTTTCCTGGCTAACATTAGTAAATAAAGCAGTAAATTGTAAAACCAAGACAGTGAGAATGTGCCGTAGGTGACATACAAGTCCATGCATCTGTAGTAGTTAAGCCCTCCTGTAAACCCTGTCTTCTCAAATTTGTCTGCGTAGTAGGAAATATCTTCTTCAGACAACCATGGAGGGCAAGTACCATCTGAATCTAGTGAGTCAAAGAAGGTCTTGTCCTTGGGTAGAATAGGAGGAGCTGGTTTGCGCATTCCAAAGACCCTCTTAAACTTATGACTATTGTCGTATAGAGCAAATTCAGCTTCAGCGACTCCAGGCTCCTGCATGCATAATTCAGTAATGCATATGAACGACTGTTTCCGACAAACCAAATCTGAAGCGATGTTGGTGCAGACGAAAACTATATCTAAGCAATTAAACAGCAATATCTAGTACTGTGTCAGGAGATACTTTTAAACCTGAGTCTGCAGGTAGGAATTGTTGAAGTCCTATACTCGAAAAAGAAATCCAGGCGATGACAAGATAGACAATTATAATCTGTCAGTCAGTTGAATGTTTTTTAGGCTAACTGTAATCACTGTAATACTCCGCATTGTTATTTACAGTTCTGCAAAAGGGATATTGTGTGTTCCCTGAATTTTTTTTGTGCTTGTTACAGAGATGTTTTCCCATATACTTACGGATACACGTTCAATTCCTTGTGTTGCTACAGATCAAAAGGGATTAAAACAAGACCAAATCATCTACATCTGCTCACATATCAGGCATTGGCCATGTCAAACATGTGATGTGGCCTGAAAGTGAGCAGACCGCCATCACCGAGTGAAATCTTTATAAGAGTGAAGATAAAGATCCGTGTTGTTGTTTGCAAAGCATGGTGTCTTTCAAGAAAATGCTTTTACTTGGAGCCTTGCACACTCCATATCTTGAAAATGCGATACTGTAATTTTTGGGTTTCAACAAAAGCACAATGTCAATAAGAACTAAAGTTTGTTACTGAAGATTTATAGTACTTAAGGTACTCGGGTTCTTAACCTGATAAGGACATAGGTGCAATTGCATAGCAAATAAAGCTTCAACAAGTAAATTTGGCATATTTCAAGAAACAATGGTTTTACCTACTATGTATCTCAGGAATGCGATAATGTTAAGTTACCAGCTTCAAAAAAGACAATACGAAGTATCAAATTTCAATTGAACCAATAACTCAATTTCCTTAGTGAAAAACACTACTCAACCTCCAATCCAATATACCGATATTTCTTGTTTATTACCATTTCTCCATTGTTATCTATCTGGAATTCCGAAGTTCGAATAATCTAGTTTGGTTCGATCCCTTGGTAAGCATCACGAACAGCCCACCATGAAGACAATCGTCTAACATACGAAATTATGCCAACAACTATGAACTGGTTCAATTGTTTCGCCACGACCAGTAAACAGACCCCTATCCAATAAAGTCGTCAGGACAGATGAACACAACTCATAATGACATTGATTCTGTCAGCCATAAGCAGGACACAAAGGAGATGAAGGGCTCCACCTGGAAACGGCACATGTAGTGGTCTTCCCCGCACAAGGCCCTGATGACCTGGAGCGGGCTCCCCTCGGAGCTGCGCGGGTGGTAGGCCACGCTGAGGTTAACCAGCGCCCGCACAAGGTCCGGGCGGAGCAGGCAGAGCTGCCATGCCACGAGTGCGCCCCAGTCGTGCCCAACCACGAACACCTGCCACGCGAGCCCGAGAATTGAACAGCAATCTTAGCAAGGAGCATGGCCGGCGTGAGGGATCTCGAAAGGCGAACGGGTTCGATGCTAAGACCTGGGGCTGACCGAGGTCGGCGATGAGGGCGACGAGGTCGCCGACGAGGTGGAAGATGGAGTAGGAGCCCGCGGAGGGCGGGGCGTCAGAGTCGCCGTAGCCGCGCATGTCGGGCGCGACGGCGCGGAAGCCCCGGGCCGCCAGGGCGACCATCTGGTGGCGCCAGCCGTACCAGAGGTCCGGGAAGCCGTGCACGAGCAGCACCGCGGGGCCGTCCTCGGGCCCCGCCTCCGCCACGTGCAGCCGCACCCCCTTCGCCACCTCCACCATCCGGTGCCGCACCCCCTCCGGCTCCATCGCTGCCGCTGCTTCCTCTCGCGCTCGTGGACCGCCGAGGGATTGACTATCCGGTGGTTTTGGGGTAGCCTGCGCGCGCTGCTTCGGGTGCGTCGCCGGCCGCTGGCTGTGTGGCTAAACGGGCGAGGATCTCGTGGCTTGTGGGGGCGGCCGGACGGGCGCCGGCAAGAGGAGTTTTCGGCAGCTTGCCGAAATTTCGCACACCTTGGACTTGGATACTTGGATTGGACTGGACCGGATGTCGCGGCTCTCTTTCCTCGTCGTTCGTAGACTTTTATTTTCGGAAAAACTACACGTATGGTTGTTTGCATATTGTTCACGTGCCTTCACCACTTATTTTGCCATGTATAAACAGATGACATCAACAAAAAAAATTGATTTTCGGCTTAAAAATATTTTATCTCCTAATTAAAAAAGCAAATTAAAAATCCATTTTCACCATTAAATCCGTCTCGACGAGATCTTCAAAACTAGACCCCATGTTGATATGTTTAAACAAAATTTTTATTTGTCCAAAAGTTGTCATGATGTTTACACTGTAGTTGTCATGGTGCTTAAACTAAAGTTGTCATGTGGCAATTTTAGTTGGTAGATCATGGCAATTTTAGTTTTTGATGATGGCAATTCCAATATTTTGACCATGAAAATATTTTTTTCATGAACCATGGCAATTTTAAGTGCATGTATCATGGCAATTTTAGTTTATGATGCATGGCAAGTCTAGTTTCTTAATTCTTCGTTTTATAATATGTCAAAATTACTTTTTAATATAGAAGAAAATAGCTGAAACATAACATGGCAACTTTAGTGTAAACATTATGGCAATTCATGTGCAATAGACATGGCAACTTTTAACCCAAAAAAAAATTTCGTCGAAATATATTGATACTAGTAGAGTGCCCGTGCGTTGCCACGTGCTCTTGAAATATTTCATACATACAAACAATATAACACAAACACAATTATGTAATAACGGAAGTCCATTATTGCAATGTAATTGGATAACATAAAAGAAAAAGTAACAAGATGTTCATGTAACAATTGAGTGATGTTCCAACTAAACATCTATTATAAAACTATTAATATCTAGATGATGCGCTTAAGATATTCTTTCACAATATCAGGAAAGTTTCCTCTAGCTTCATTCCCACGATGTTTTAGTAAGTATGATAAAAAATGCTTTCTCAATTCATTCCCATCCTGCAGAAACAAGACATGTAGTTAGTATGACAATTTCACGCCGAAGGTCTTAAAACATGTAACGCACAATACTCACCGCGCAAATCGGCTTCACCAATTCTTTACCGTTCCACCAGAGCATAAAATGAAAAATATAATAGCCAGACACATTCCTGAAAAAAATTAATTTAATAATATACAAATATAGTGATAACAAAAGTAAATACTCTTGATATGAATTCATTACCCGTCTACACTCGTTGGAACACCAAACGGAAATAAACGATGCCATTTAGATATATCATAATTCCAACCAGGCATCTTTATTTCGAGTGCTTCTTTGAAATCCCTTGCAAAACTTTTTAATTTAGTGAATGCCTCAAGTTTTTATCCTCTGATGATTGTAATGTTTGAATAGGATCCATAATATATATACGACGTGCCTCTTTGTCGATGACGTACAATATGTATCGGCCGATGGATGCATAGGAAAGATAAATCTACAAGTCGAGTTAGTAGAAACAACAACAAACCATCATAACGATAGACAAAATATTTTATTTACCTTATTGCAAGATGAGATGTCGTTCTCCATTCCAGGCCAGCTATCAAATAATGTTGCCAACGTCTGGATAGTTTCCTTCTCACAAAACTTCTGACATCGTGTTGACTCTAGCATCATGGACTAAGTAAAAGAAGAAATATTGTTTAAACATGTTGATACACATGGCATATAGAATGAACAGTTACGATAACTTACACAAAATCGTAGATCCATGTAGTGTATAGGAGGGTCTGTGAACAATACTCCCTCATCACATGCCAGCATACGCACGACAGTGTTGAAGCAATCATTGTCCATAGGCTGCTCCATCTTAAGTATGCACTGAAGTTTCTTAAGACTTAAGCTCATTGGATCGGGTGTGCAGCTCCGGACCCATACCTTCCTGTAATTTGGATGGTAAGAAGAACAATAATATACATCCGCACATTAAATATTGATACATGATGCTTACTCCAAACACCCGGCATCATCAATCGACATGATGTACTTGCAGAGATCGGCAAGTATTTGACGTTGGTCCGTGGGAATGATAGTGAGTGGGGCAGGACGTTTTTCTTCGACTATGTCAGGAGGATTATCCAGGATCTCGAGATCAGAATTAGCTAAAGTTTCTTCACTGACAGGTTTATGGTATATGGGACATCCTTTTACCAAATTAAGCTCAGAATCAAGCAAAATGACTGCTAATTTTTGACAAAAATGTTTCATATCCTCCTAAAAAATTATACAACAAAATTATATAATATTTTCAGATAAAATATCAAAATAATGTATAAAAATGAAATACCTGGGTGAACTGGTCTGACAGTCCATGTGATGTTCAATATTCCATGTAATTTAGCATAAACAACCCACATGATACGCTATATTATTTGGTAAGTGTGCTTTAGAATATCACACAGATGAATCAAATAAACAAACCATTTTAACAATTGCTTACCCATCGATTTGTATTGCCTCCTGAATTTGCTCTTCAACCGTCCATTCTGTAACATTGAGATCGGGCCACTTATCACCTCTGATAAACTCCGGACTTTGCTCTGCAAGTTTCAGCCATTTCTCGAGCCCCCGTAACTATCATATGAGAAATGTTAGGGATGAAGTGAAACAAATTTTATGTTACGATGAGTAAAAAAATATATAGTTACCGTAGTAGCAAGGTCATTGCGTTTGACATTCTCACCAAGTGAGTCCAATACTTGGATCTCTCGTTTTTTGGCATTGGCGACTGCTAGATACCAATGGTAGCCCGGCATGTTTATCGGAATGAATAACTGGTGTAAATATCATACGAATCACAATCACAATTATACATAATTCTTAATAAATCATTAGACATAAGAACTACATTAAAAAAATCCATGCATGGATATGAAGACAACAACTAACCATATCTTGCTGTAGATAATTATTAACATGACGCACAATGCGACGATATTTTGATGGGTCGATGTCTCTTTCACCGTCTTCTTTTATCTGGCCAGATACAAACGTGCTAATAATGTGTACCTTATCACCCGCTCTGTCTTGTAGATGGTCGTGAGCCTGGATGCAATATATGTAAGCATTTATCACATGTAAACAACATTTAGGATAAATTTATATTTTATGATACTATATATTGTTCATATAATTAATTACAAAGTTTGTGCAATTGATCTTACACCGTCATGTAAGAACATATCATTTTTTGTAAGGCATTTCAAATCGTCGGTTGCTAACAAGGCATCTCCAATGTCCACGAACTGGGTATCCTTGCGGGCAGACTTTATTGATTCGATGACTGTAATATCTCTAGGGGTACAAACATAGTCTGTCAAATTCATAAAAAGTGAGACAACTTAGCTAAAAAAAATGAGCCAAATTAGTTGGATACAAAAGGCAATATCACAAAAATAAGATTGATAATAATATAAACATATACCTAGTGGGATAACACGCAAATTAGCATCCTTCTTTGGTTTGTTATGAGATATAACCTCTTCGACGTTATTATGTTGTGAATATACGGCCCCTTCTTTCGGCGTTGCATCTGAAACCTCCATGTATTCTTTTTGTGCATCTCCAATGTCCATATCCATGTCTCCTATATTCTGATTAAACAAGACTATAAATAGACCAATCATATTATCATCTATAATATACATACAGAGTAAGGTTAGCTATATGCACCTCTTCTCGTGGTGTTTCAGTGTGGACGGTCACCGTTACATCAGTGCGTATGTCGGAACCCATCACTTTATATCTATGCTGAAATATAAATAGGATTTTTGTATGCATCATATAATAAAAACCAAAACAATCTAAATAAAGAATAAAAAGTTTAGGAAAAAAATGTAAACAGAAAAAAAAAATCAAAGAGAAAGGAAAAGAAAATAAACAAAAAACACATGAATTATATATTTGTGTAATATAAGTTGAACAATTTTTTAATATAAATTTCAAATTTTGAACAATTTTGTAATGGACGATGAACTTTTCGAATAAACATGAACATTTCATTAATACCATTGAACACTTTTGTGACATGCATTGAACTTTGTATATTATAATAAAACCCAAACATTATAAATAAAGAATAAAAGAGTATAGGTAAAAAATTTAAACACAACAAAAATTAAAAAAGAGAAAAAGGAAAATAAAATAAACATTAAAACGCAATGATTATATATTTTTGTAATATAAATTGAACAAATTTTTATTTTTGTATGCATCATATAATAAAAACCAAAACAATCTAAATAAAGAATAAAAAGTTTAGGAAAAAAATGTAAACAGAAAAAAAAATCAAAGATAAAGGAAAAGAAAATAAACAAAAAACACATGAATTATATATTTGTGTAATATAAGTTGAACAATTTTTTAATATATATTTCAAATTTTGAACAATTTTGTAATGGACGACGAACTTTTTGAATAAACATGAACATTTCATTAATACCATTGAACACTTTTGTGACATGCATTGAACTTTGTATATTATAATAAAACCCAAACATTATAAATAAAGAATAAAAGAGTATAGGTAAAAATTTTAAACATAACAAAAATTAAAAAAGAGAAAAAGGAAAATAAAATAAACATTAAAACGCAATGATTATATATTTTTGTAATATAAGTTGAACATATTTGTATTTTTGTATGCATCATATAATAAAAACCAAAATAATCTAAATAAAGAATAAAAAGTTTAGGAAAAAAATGTAAACAGAATAAAAAAATCAAAGATAAAGGAAAAGAAAATAAACAAAAAACACATGAATTATATATTTGTGTAATATAAGTTGAACAATTTTTTAATATATATTTCAAATTTTGAACAATTTTGTAATGGACGATGAACTTTTCGAATAAACATGAACATTTCATTAATACCATTGAACACTTTGGTGACATGCATTGAACTTTGTATGTTATAATAAAAACCAAACATTATAAATAAAGAATAAAAGAGTATAGGTAAAAAATTTAAACATAACAAAAATTAAAAAAGAGAAAAAGGAAAATAAAATAAACATTAAAACACAATGATTATATATTTTTGTAATATAAGTTGAACAAATTTTTAATACATATTTCGAACTTTTTGTAATATACAGTTAAAAAATTTATGTCACAGAATGATTATGTATTCATAGAACATTTTATAATAAATGTTGAACAATTTTGTAATGAATGATGAACTGTTTAAAAAAACCATGCATATTTCATTAATACTATTGAACACTTTTGTGACATGGGACGAACGCTGTATATTATAACTAAAACAAATTAATGTAACTAAAAAATAAAAAATAATAGAAAATAAAATATAAACAGAAACTCAAAAACATAAAGAGACAAAGGAAAAGAAAATGTTCTATGAAAACGCCATGCCATCAACGACGGGCCTGTTGCGCGGCCCGTCAGCACGGCCCACCTGGCACGCAGGCCTCTAGGGCGGCAGCAGAACTAAAAGAGGAGCGCCGTCGCCCGTTCCCCTCCCCCCGCCGCATCTACCTTATCCTCTCGTCTCCCTCACTCTCTCATCTCCTCTCGTCTCACTC
The DNA here is from genome assembly GCA_963921465.1 of Triticum timopheevii. Lineage (NCBI taxonomy): Eukaryota > Viridiplantae > Streptophyta > Magnoliopsida > Poales > Poaceae > Triticum > Triticum timopheevii. Next base: position 185,675,717 of record OY997266.1, on the reverse strand, counting down.
ACGCGAACCCTCTCGCCCTTTCCCCTTCCCCCGCCGCATCGCCGCCCGCGTCGACGAGCAGGAAGCCCCACTCTCCCGCCCGCCGGCCACCGCATCGGTCTCCTGCATCCACTGACCTTGGGGCTGCCTGCTGTGGACTGCGCGATCGAGCAAGACGGACGGGGCGCGCTTCCTAGAGCACCTACGGGTGATGGATGCGGTCCCGTTCCGGTCGGATCCGCGGCGGTGCTACTCTCCGGCGACGTCGCAGCTGGATCCGCAGCGACGCGTCACTATTTGCAACGACACAACTTCGGTAAGCCACTACCTATGCCTCACAAATCCATTCAACGCGGGCTGCTCAGATCCGCCCCCTCCTCGTCTTCTTAGCCACTGAATTGATTCTCTGTTCTCTTCGTGCCGTGGCGCAATGAGCAAACCTGACATGCACGGCGAGGACGACGACTGCTTGCCGACGCCGACGCCGCCGCCCTCGGCAAGGAGGGATGACATGCACATGCACTCAGCACGGATCCACAGCGGCGCTCCTCTCCGGCGATGTCGCAGGTGCATACGAGGAGTTGCGTCCAGATCTGCAACGCCACAGCTCCGGTACGACACTCCCCATGGCAGATCCGCCCCCTCCTAGTCTTAATCGAATGTTTCTAGCGTGCTAATGTGGTTCTCTATTCTATCTGTGGCGCGGGGCGGTGACCAAACCTCGCATGCACGACGAGGACGACGACTGCTTGCCGACGCCGCCGCCCTCGGCGAGGAGGGATGACATGCACAAGCAGAAAGCACGCTGTGCGCCGACTGACGCGCCGCGGGGACACGGCCACCTCAACCAACGGCGCATCTGACCACACCTCCACATCCACACCGCTCCAGCCAGCCGGTCACAAGACATCGCTCTGTGCCCGCCTCATGCTGCTGCACCCCTCGGCAGCAACTCCCTCTCAGCAACAGCTAGCTCGCACGGATCCCGCTTATCTGATGGTAAGAACACTAATCCTTAATCTGTGGCAGCATCTCTGCATCCTTAGATATATTTTGTAGGTTTTGTGCAGATGTTGAACTGAACATTGAGCATTTTAGTTTCCATATGTTTGTGTAGATGCTTGCTAGATGTTAGCTAGGGTTTCTGCTGATGTTTGCTAGATGTTTGCTAGGGTTTTTGGAGATGTACCTATAGTACTTTGAGCATTATTATAGGGTTTGTGCAGATGTTTGCTACAACTTTGAGCATTTTTTTTTCAATATGTTGCAGATCGTCTTGCTGTGCATGACGGATAACAGAAGACATTGACCTTTTTATAGAAGGGGTACAACTGTGCACCTTTCATGCATCTGTTGCTAGGTATGGTGTATGTTTTTACTTAACTTTCTAAGAAATCCTTTATTGGTCAGCTGTTGCTATGTTATCAAATACCATAAGGTGTTCAGAAAACAAGTCATGAACCAATGGAGGTTAAACTATCGTAGATTGTGGTGTGCCATATAATTAGCTTATGCAGAATCAACTGCTTTAATTTGAATTTGTGCAAATTTACCAAATTATCACAAAAGTACACTCCCAAGAAAAGTTATCACCTGAGGATGAATTATTTGGAATGCATATCTCAAAGTAACATGTTTACTAATTTCCTATTATTAGCCACTGCTATTACGAACCAGACCCACTTGTGAAGGCCACATTAACATTTGCAGGAGCAGCACTGGCACCCATTGCCCTGCTGTACTGATGAGGGCCAGAGCGAACTAGGATGCATGTGGCGAACAGAGGATGTATATGTCAGCTCCCTCACCTTCAACATGTCGATTATATGTGAGGGCTTCTTCTTATTTTTCGTTCTCCAATTTTAATTTTTATTATCCATGTGGAAAAAGATTTTAGGTTGTGTCCTCTCTTTTAATTTAATGCTCAGCCATGTCCTCTTCCAATTGAAAGTTATCCATATTGACAGCTCCTATTATTAATGTGGGTGCTTTACTCTTCATATTTTGATGCCTATGCATTTTACTGGAAATATTGTATGGAGGACTAAAATTCTTCATGTGAAAGTAACCGTAGTAGAACTAAGATTAGTATAAACTATTTTCATGTATGATTTCTTTTTAATTTCTAGCAGTGTATAATTGTTGTTTGTGAATTTTAGGATTGAATTAAACAAAACCCGAAAATTCTTAACACCGGTGCAACGCACAGGGCTTTTATTACATGAAAGGACTTATTATTATGACTATCATAATATTAAGATTTTCATAATTGTTTTTTTTGTTCTCTGCCATGTTAAGAATTCCATGCGTGCTAATTTTGCTATATAATGTGATTAAGAAAATGACGTGTTCAGAATTGCCAGCAAAAATTTGTAGGTGAACATACAGGAAATGCAAGATAAATCATACTTTTGAAAGAATATCTCAACCAAACATGATCCTAGTATAACAAATATAACACTATTAGAGAATATAAAGATCCAGAATTGTTCGTACCTAGAGGAACTCGCCTTAAAGATGCTCCTTGCTTACACAAGGTACTCCTTGGGAAATTTTCGTCCAGGTCAGCCGTTGTGATGGCCGAAGGAAGGGGGAGGAGGGATGGCAGAGAAGGTTAACATATATATAGGTAGGACATGCGGAGAATAACTGGGTAGCAGATCAAAGCTGAATATAGTTCTACCATATATAACAATGTTTTCTACCATATATACCACTGTTGATGGTGCAGATCTCTTTCCTTTTTCCATAAAATGCACACCCGTTAATAAATAAGCAAATAACAAAATAATCATAACTTTCTAAATAATTAAATTACTGTATTAATTAAATAAAAAGATGTTCATTGCTTGCATGCCAAATTTAGCTACAACAAACAAAAATCGCAGCATGCACACTACTCATCTTCCGCAATTACTATTTTTGTATGATTTAACAGTTTGTACTAACACTTCATTCCATACTTTGGTAGTAATGTACAGTCTCATTATGCTTGTTGCAGTTGTAATATCTGAGAGACCACACATGTTAGATGAATGCTGTCAATTCCAGATTATCCATGGTTTCCCGATGCCAAAGGTAACCAATACTAATTGTGGATTTATGGAATCAACATTTTATTTTAGCGTTGATGTTGATCAGTACTAATTGACGTTATATTTACCTATAGTTATTTTTGCCAATTATAATTCATGACTTTATGGATCTTTTGACATATCGTGGATGTACTTTACTATTTAGGGCTGCTCGTGTGTTAATGTGGGAGTTGTAGGATTTATACAAGCATATTAAGTTATAAATCTGCTACGTACTATACATGTAATAATTGGCAACCTAGGACCACATACAACATATGAATATTCCAGCAAATTGATAAATCTTGGCCTACCTAGCAACCTCTAAATATTTGCAACAAAAAGGCACCAAATGTCTATCTTCTGCCACCTAGAGATCCCCAAGACCACCTGTTCTTTCAATCAAATGGATGATTAATCACTACAAATCGACATTAGCTCCCCCAAAAAAGTCCAAACCAAACTGTGACTTGAGAGGGAGTAAAACAGATCGAGTTTAATCATGGTCCCACATATTTCAATTTTTCCTTGCTATTGTTACTTTGATCTGTGCACACAAATAGTCAGGGAATAACTGTCATACACAGAGCAATTAGGCGGGAGGAAGACATAGAGGAATAGTACAGGCTACATAGTATGTTATCTGAACCACCGCATAGAGCACAACCAGCTTCCTCTTCCCAGCGCCAAACCCACCAACCCCTCTGCATCCTCCGTGAGCATAGCAGAGCACAGACGGCAGCACGACAACACGCATGCTTCACGACCTTACAGGAAACCCATCTCCATGCTTTGGCGCAGTCGTGCCACTGCACACCAAGGCACCTACTGCGTACAACAGGCCGGCCGCGCGCTCCTTCAATATGCTCTCTGACCGCACCGCCGACAGAGCAAATCCTGTCTGAGGAAATGGCTGAATTTATCTTCACCTGCGCCATGAATGCGTGGCTAAGACCTGCTCTTGTCCCGGATGCTGTACCCAATACCTCGGCTTCTTGCTCGTTCTCTTCGTCCTTATAGTATTGCTGCACATCTCAAATTCCTAGCGTGGCAGAGGTCAGAACATAGGGCGAGTGAGAGGGGCATGGTACCGGCAAGCGAGTGGAATATGATAATGGAGGAAGAAGGATAACTCTTGATGCGCCACCCCCGCCCCGTCAACGACCATTCGTCGACGTCCAAGCCAATAATGATCCATATCTAACCCACTTCCGCCTCCACATCCTTCTTCGGTTTGCCTTAGGCGACATGAGCAGTGTGGGCGATAGTTAGTTGTGGTTGGAGGCGCTGGAAACCAGTGGGTTTCTTTAGGGAAAGAGCAGCGATCGGGAGAGGGGCACGGGGATCTACTATCAAGATCGGCATGGGGAGTGATCTTCGGAATATTTTTTTCGTGAATTGATCTTCTAACGGCGGAAAATGATAGTAGGTGCAGAAACAGTTGGAGGCACAATGTTGCCGCCGAAGGATGTAAATATCCTGTGCACACACATGCATTTGCCGTAGAACATTAAACTCTGGCTGCTCATCTAATCTAGCGTCAAGCCCTATTACCAAAGTACAGCTTCCGAAATGGAGCTAAATGCCCAGTCATGGCAGAAAACCGAATGATTCGTTCATGATGTTGCAACAAAATAGATTAATAATCCAACAATATGGTAATAAAACCAATCTTCAATAATACCAAAACAGCATAAAGTTCGAATAGGTTGATAATACCAAAACATCCTAATCTTTTTGAACATACGTCTATAGAGGACCCCACTAACTTATTATCTAATTATTCATATCAAAAATAAATAATTATCAAAACGTTCCATAAAAAATCTGTAGTGTAGGCAAACATTCTTGGCATATCTGCATGCATCAGTCCTTCTTCAGTTGCTTAAAACCCTCAGGGCCGCTCTAATCTCTGGCGGGATGTTTGCAGCAGCTTCATTGTCTTTGAACATTAACATGTGGACCGTAGCTTGATGTCTGAGCTGTATAGGATCCTAGGAAAGGTGCAAAAACTCAAAACATTTAATAAACTGGTTGGATATTAATTAGCACACATCAACTCATCTTTTTTGTACTTACGGTAGTGTTCATCCAGCCCATGCTACGCAAACGACCAATCTGGTGGGCCATCTCCTGTAGCACAAAGAAGCCGGAGTGTTTGCTGCGACAAAATAAATAAATATTAAACATTATAAAGGTCTACATCTTATTTATGCGATAAATTTAGTATTTTACCGACGAGAAGCACAGGACATGGTATCTTGTTCCCAATCCATGATTTGGTTATTCCAACCAGCGATCCTAGTCTGCAACACAGTGTTGAATTCTTCCTTCAGCAGTGTGATTTCCTTCCTCATCAATATGTTATGAGTGCTATCTTCAGGATCAAACGTGTTGAAGGATGGATCCATCACGACAACCCTCCTCCTCTGCCGGTTGACTACAAGTAACCCGTATGACGAATCCGAAAGTTTCAACGGTAGTAGATACTGTGGCAGATCGACACATATCAATTGCTATTATAGTAAGTAAAACTAACTTTAGGAATGAGCTTCTCTTACAATTATAGAGTTGAACACATCATATTTAGGAAGAGGCTGGACCACAATATAGTTAATTAGCGTCGTGATGCGCTCTCCTTGAGTCATCCAGGAGTACCTCAGGGCCTGTGACTGAGCATGAAACTGCAAGTCGAAATAATGTTTGCTCCCAACCCAGTTGATACCTGCGGTCTTCTCTAATTCAGCGCTGGCAAGCTTACGTACAACAAGGTTGAAGCATTCGGGATGAAGTTTTGTATGAAAAAAAGGGTGTCCTGGATCATTCGGAGGCTGATGTCGATCTGGTACGGCCGGGAGCTTCTTATCCATATTAAGCTGGAAAAAAATGCCCAACAAAAGACATCAATGGTCGTCTTCTAGTTTAACTTTGTCTATACTAACCTATAAACCGAATTCATGTTTAGATCGCATGACATTGCACGAGGTCAGATTGTCCTCACCTAGATGTACATACACGTATCAAATCTAAAACCTTAATTCATGGGCTGTGCATGTCACTCTTCATGTAGCGTCGGATTCAACTAAAAAACTTATACATGTACCTATGAATGTTTTAAGATTGCCCATCTAGCTATCTTACCTTGGTGTGTAAAACAATTTTCCAGCATTATCTGTATATAGTAAAAGAATGTATAATAAGACAACTTACTTTAATGTATCTTGGTCTCGAATGCCCATGATAAAGTGAAATATGTATTGTAGTGCATCTTCAACGGCATGCATTGGTGGGTGCAAAACATCCATGGGCGCAGGCACATCCTCCTGGGGACCGGGAACATCCTCCTGGGCCGCAGACGCACCCTCTTCAGGTGCGTGTGCAGCGTTCCCAATGATCGCCTCCATTGGATAGAAATTTAGTTCTTTAGTTCTCGATCGGAAATTGCTGATGGGATATATGTGAGTTTGGGTGGGTGGTTAAATAGTAGGCAGATGGAGTTTATAATTTTGTTACCGTGACATCTAATAAATTGGAGAGTTGATATTGCCTTCCAAATGATCAACGTCGTTTAATTAAAGCAGTTATTCATTTCCATCTATAACATGTTATAACTTGTGGACGGATCTGATCTTTCTCCCAGTATCAGATAATATATTCCCGATTACATTATTTCAGCCCACTTTGTCTGTGAATACAACATGAAAGGAAGTAAAATAAACTTCCTTTTCCTCCTCCCCGTGGTCGTCTGTATGTACAAGCATTATATCTTTATTAGGGTAATCATATCTGTAGATTTAATACAATCTTATTTTACTATCACAGACAAAGTGGAATATTTAATTTATTAACTCATAATAATCTATACACCGAAGGATTGCAACGGAGTACGTCTGCTAATAAATCAGAGAAGATGTAAAAGATCCAAACATGTTTAAAACAAATTTGTTTATTTAGTATTTCTTTAAGTTACAAAATAGTTTTTACGATGTATTTCTTTAGTATTTCTTTAAGTTCCAAAATATTTTTAAAACAAAATAGTTTTGCACAAAAAAATGCAATAGATACAATCTGTGATTTGTCTATTAAAATATTAAAGTTGTAAAAGTGAAATTATATTGAATTTTTTGATCACTTATTTTCTCACTGAAAAATAATGCTTTGGACTTTTTATGTCACTTGTTTGCTTGACTGTATATAAACTAATTGTAGTTATCTATTGATGTTTTGATTTGGCAGCTATTATTATACATCCCGTTCGACTGCATATGAACTCACTTTACAAGACATTCGACATGTAGCTATTATAATAAATCTCGTTAGACTGGTATGAGATTTTTTCTTCTTTCTTGAACTCGTCGTGCTCATGGTAACATGGGAATTACTTGAAACTAATGTATGGTATTACATGTTTCTGTTTTCAGTGTAAATGTGTTCATTTACCAACCTAAGCTTGGTCAATCTACAATCAGGGACAGCCTTGATGCCTTCTCATGTAAGAGTAAGATCCACATCATTTAAATAAATTGAGTCCATTACATCATGATAATAGGGTCAAGCTCCACTTTAATTTGCAGGTAAAGCATGCAGGAAATGATTGTTGACTTACAATAAGCTTTGAATACGAGGTAATTACTTTCCATCAGCCATAGATTTATGACAAGTGCTTTTCTTTTACACCGATGTTGATAAGTAGGCATTGTCGTGTTAGTTATATATAGTTCGTATTGCCATCAGGCTAGTTCATGACTTTGCAGTTTTAATTGACATGATATTTCGAGTTATAGGCTGCGTCGCATAATAAATGTTTAATATATCCAAAATAAAAAAAAGAATTTAAAAGTATGTAGTTGATGCTCCCATCATATTGGACGCTGGCTTAAACCAACCTATGACCTCTTCCCGCTTCCAGTTCGATGCTTCCTGGCTTCTAGTGGTGGGATTAATCAATATTATTGCCACCAAAATTTCTAGCCTTCTTAAAAATTCACATTGATCCTTTGGTCCCATGGACTACTGGCACAAATGCTCGTATGATCTTCGTAAGTTTCTTAGGGGCTGTTCTCTTAACAGAGAAGCGGAGACCCGCAGGGAGTAAAATTCATTATAGGGCCAGATCGCGGGCTTGGACCTTTTAGCAGATGCGATAGGCTTCTCGGAGCATGATTGGTCAGTCCGATAAAACCTTGAATCCGCTCTGGTGCAGCTGCATCAGCAGTGAGAGATCAATTGGCGTCAGCGTGGTACCCTCAATTGGACTCTTAAAGGGGACTCCCCAATGACCTACTTCAGCGCCCATACAATGGTAGGAGAAGATGATGTTTTAGATAGCCTTATCATTAATGTAGTTACGACTTCGGGTCAATCCCTCCTCATATGCCATGTTGTAGAATTCTTCTCTTCTCTTTTGGGGGATAAGCAGGAGTGTGGTCTCTCTATCTCTCCCTCTATATGCGACAATTGTAACATGATGTCAAACATCGAGAATGAGGCCTTAATGATTCAGTTGTCTGATGAAGGTCTGGGAGGTCATTAACTCTGCCAACTGGAAGGCAGCCTCTGGGCCTGATGGGCATTTTATTCCCTTGTTCAAATGTTTAATATATCAAAAACAAAAAAAGTATTTAAACCTATATATACGATCCAATGCATATTATAGCTATCCATATTGCCAAATAGATAATTCTCAATACGATCCCTAACAAAGATATAGTAGACATTTATCTACGACATACGAAAATGCAATTGACCATATTCAGTCATATAAAACCCTCAATGCCGCTTTAATTTCATGTGGTATGTTTCCAGCAGCTTCATTGTTTCTTATCGTGAGCATCTGGACCAGCAGGTTCTTTCTGAGCTGTATTGAATCCTAGAGAAGATGAAAGAAATAGTCATTTTTAAATTGCTGGAAAATATATCGCACGATAAACCTCGTTATTGTGTACTTACGCGAGTGGTCTTCCTACCAGAGTCAGTAGTACCATTCTGGTGGGCCATCTCCTGTAGGACAAGTAAAGCAGAGTCTTTGCTGTTTCAAAAAAAAACTATATTAAAACTATAACGGTCTGCTCATAACGCGTGTGATCGATATACTATATTACCGCCTGCCATTTGAAATGATGCCGTGCGTTGACCAGTCCATGAGATTGGTATTCCAACCAGGGATCCTCATCTGCAACACATTGTTGAACTCTTGTTTCAACATTGTGATTTCCTTCCTCGTTTCAGTGTTATGAAAGTTGTATGATCCACCATAGACGTCGATTGATGGATCAATTGGGAGAACCCTCCTAGTTTCCATGTCGACTACAAGTAGTCCGTACGAAGAATCCACAGAAGCAAATGGTAGTAGATACTGTCGTAAATAAACACATGTTAGTACAAAATGGAATTAGCAAATTAAATTATAAGAATGAGTCTCTTACAATGTTAGAGTTGAACACATCATATTTAGGAAACGGCCGAAGAATGGCATTGTCAATCAGCACCGCGGTGCGTGTTTCTTGCTCCATCGAAGAGTGTATGAGGGCCCGTGCCAGAGAATGAAACTGCAAGTCGAAAAAATGTTTGTTTCCAAGCATTCTTGTACCTGCAGTGCTCTCTACTTCAGCGCTAGCAAGCTTACGAACTGCAAGATTGAAGCACTCGGGATGAATTATTCCAAATAGGCTAATTGTTTCCTGGAGCATCCGTAGGCTGATTTCAATCAGATATGGTCGTTCGCTTCTAATCCAGATTGTGCTGCCCAAAAAATGCAGACCAATGTTTACCAAATCACATTTAGACACACTATTTTGTATAATATAAAGCAGTGAAAAAAAGTTACTTAATTTAAAACACGCTAGATCTTTTGTTATAAACTGGTAGCTATTATGTGTTTAATAATGTTAGCTTATCATAAAAATAAAATGGGCACATGTACCACATCAAAAATGCTATGATACAGTCACATAAAATATTTAGCAACGGTGAAACAGTGCAAAAGATATATACACTAATATATATAACACCTAGACAACCAAACATAATTAGTGGACTATCATGGTTAATTATGTCTAGCCTGCTGTGTTGCCCAACCGATATCTAGCCTGATGTGTACAAGAATGATATGAAGAGCAAAACAGCTTACTTTAGTGCCTCATCGTCCTGGACAACAGTGATAAACTGAAAAATGTATTCAATGGCATCTTCTAGGGCATGCGCGTTGCCCGCAGCCTCCTGAGGGGCGGGCAACGCCTCTTCTGGTGCCAGCTGAACATCCACCGGCTCGTGCACAGCCTCCATTGATAAGAGTCGTGAGTGATCAAAAATTGGTGAAGACTGGGGTGGGTGTTGAAACAGGAGTTTGTCGTTGGTTATATGAAGGGACCAGTATATGTTATGGCAGTTGCATCATATAGACTTGTGTGCCTTCCAAATAATACGGAAACTTCCATTGTTGAAAGCCGCATAATAAGCAAACTTTTAATTACGCCTGATTTTCAGCATCGGATGCATTAAGTGTCACAACACATAGTACATAAGGCATATGGAAGGTGCCACATATCATTCCATCCGACAATGTCTATATTATTCATTTCATAGTATAAAATATTTTCAGCTGTGAACGGATCATATCTTTGTACGATAAGTGGAAGGTGTCCGATACATTTCCGAAACAAAACATATGAAGAAACCGACCTTCTATTACCAAACAAACTTTCTATATAATTTATGTATATTTAATCTGTTCACGTGTACTCTAAAATTGTGTCTACATTTATTTGCAAACTGTTCAACGTGTGTTACAAATCATTGTGCATAATACAAAATTATATAAATATGTTAAGACATGGCATACGTGTTTATAGGAATGTTAGAATAATTTTACACAATATATTTTGTATTACATGTAGATTGGTTAAATATAATTAGCGCTTACTATTTTTTTAGTGCATGATGTTCCTTAACAAAAAATACTTCTATAATTTCCTAATACACGGGAATTTCTGAACTATATGTTGAACGGTGTTTCCTTCAAATGCATGAACACCTCATTCAAATTTGCCATAACAAAAACTCTAGACATGATGATATGGTCCATAGGCGCCTGTGCGTTGCAACGGGGTACATATAACATGATCTAAACTATACCATGTGGAATAATCTATATCTTTACCCTTAATTGAATTATGATACTACAACCCACTTCTTTTACATGCATTGATCCATATTTTAAGCGCACGGGTATATCTCCATGGAGAGAAAATTTTCAGTTATAAAACCTCGTTCTTGCCGATGCACGTCTAGATGTGTTTTAAGTAGTATATGTGGCACATATAAATCACATGTATTTGGTGTGGGTAGCGTTTTCATATAGTTTTATGTTTGAGTGCCACGTATGAACGTGGAATAACTAAGACACATCTACTTATGTCTTACAGATACACATAGGAAGCCTTCTAGAAAGAAATATTCCCGCAAATTATTTCTAGAGTTTACTTGATCAATAAAATACAGCTTTAGTGTGTCTAGTAACAATATGTTAGTGCATGAAACACCGCACAATGGCCTTTTAGTCCCGCAAGTCTTTAAAGAAAACGTAAGAGTTTATAATGATCATATTCATGAGAAACATATAAGTCGTAAAGGTAAAAATGAAGCAACTATTGTTTGTTATATATTCCAACTTCAACATAATCCTTACATGCGCGCTGTTCGTGCACTACAGTGTTACGATCAATAAGGCATAAATGGAGGAGGGATAAGAGAGGGAGAACATGGACCATAGTACTGGCGGATGGGTCCAAACATGCGTCGGCGGAGGCGTGGGTGCGCGTGTTGTTATTCCTCGATCATGCCTATGTTGGGATCGCACGAGGGGAAGATGACTTAGTGAGTTATTCCAATAAAAAACCTACTAAGTGGATCTGCTGTTTCCTTTCATGGCTTTTGTGAAAAAAGGAATGGTGGGGGAGAGACGGATCAAGGACGACGGCGTAAGCCGATATACTGAACACTGCGTATTATGAAGGTATATATATATGTATAATACATTAATCATAATGCCAAAATGATAATTCTCAATTCGATCCATAACAAAACTGTAGAAGCCATCTATTTGCGACATTTCAATATGCATCAGTACATAGTCAGTCGTCCAAAACCCTCATTGATGCTCTAATTTCGGCTGTGATAGTTTTGACGGCCATTGTTCCTACCTTGAACAATACGATTGACGTAAGCACGTGTTTCATCAAGTGTCATCAGGCTGGCTTCATGGATATCTACGATAACAATTCAGTGTTATATGGTACTATAATAGTATTACAGACAAAATATATTGAAAACAATTTTAAAATAGAAGGCAGCACCTACCTTGTAGATAATGATGATCATCATTAATGTTGGGAGAGAAGAAGAATGTGCTCTCCCTCATAGTTTGCAAGCAACGCTGCCTCTGATTTACCTGTACGTAAGTTACAGCAAACTTGTCGAACAGATTGTCAGTGTATTGCAAACGCCAGAAGTTAGGCCCAACGTGCTCTTCACGTACACGTAAGAAAATTATCTGCCGTCTATAAACAAATACAAATGTGAGTAACATTGCAACAATAGAATTACAATAAGAAGCATATGATGATCTCATATTATAATTAGCGCTTACTGATAGTTCATGAGGCCAATCTCGAGGGAAGGGACGTGGCGCCTATATACCGAATCCAACCTAAATTCTATCTGACCAACATAGGCAAGGATAGCAACCACATCTGCAAATTTGAAATCACAATGAGACTCTGAGTTAGAAAGAGTAATATGGAAAAACAACAAATTAAATTATGCACCCGTGATGGTTTTGTCCCGTAGCTCAAAGATTTCTCCAAACTGTGGGAAGCACGGTGGGCAAATTGTCGACGTTATCTGTTGCGGCGAAATTGTAACCTCGGTCGTAGAACTTAGTGTGGTCACAAAGTCCATGGCTAGGTACCAGAAATGTCCATCTGGCATTTCTGTGGGGTTAAACCCGACGCGATTGAAATTGTAGGTCCTACCGGTTTCTAGCACGCTGTTGAAACGGATAGCCTGGCTGTTGTATGCAATGGCTTCCATCTTTGTTCCCTAATTTTGTTCATGAAACATAACTACAATGAGCAAATAAACATGTTTATCAAAATTGTATTTAAAAAATATGGGCTATAAAGTATGCTTACATGCCGATCGATTAGTATGCATTGAAGGTACAGGCTTCCCATTCCATTCTCTTTGATGTGAGCCTTCCACATGACCCTATCTTGAATAATCCAGCAATTATGATATATGTGTTCCATTTGGACGCGATGAAAACTAATATTCCTGTGCGTATAAAAAAACAAAAAGAATCAGGTATCCATATTTTCCAAGGGGAGCAAAAAAGTTAACAGACAACCAGCATAACATTCTAGTGGCCCAACACTAATCATGCCAAATTGATACATATTATTCATGTTCTGCTTTTTTTCTTCTTGCAATCAGAACTATTGCATATGGGATAAACATGGATTTGTCAACATGCAGTATGTACTGGTTATAAGAAACAACCCTAATGAGATCACAGCCAGACCATCAGCACACAACTTAAAAAACTATATAAATGATTGCTAATCAAATACTAATATACTCAGGTGATTGTGTTAGTGCTTGCTACATCTGGTTTGTACACGATGAAAATAAAATTATATGTAATTCAGACTCACTGTCCATCTGATTTTAAGAAATATAGAAGATGAAAACAAGCAGACAATAGATGATTTGATCGACAAGCCTATTACTATGTTCTAGTGTATCCCGTGTGCTCCATCTTTTTACATAAAAGAACAAGTGGAAAAACATTGGTGATTATTTGAAAAAAAAATCAGTTATATGGTGGTGGCAAATAGACGTATTAAAAGTTTATTCAATCTTGCCTGTTCATCGGAGGGGAGATGAGTTGACTGGTCACAGGAGCTGGCGGCGGCGCCACCACCCTCTTAGATGTGATCGATCCGTATGAGATCACCATGGTCGTCGTGGAGGAGATGATTTTTCGTGTATAGAAAATTTGTGGGCAGCGGACATTATTTATATAAGCATAGTGGGCGGCGGGAAAAAGAAATTTTGATTTTGGCTGGCTAGGCCACCGTGGGTGACATATCTATATTCAGATATGTAATATTCGGCAACCTAATAAATATTTATTGTTAAACAAGGAAACGTACATAACATAATCGGTCCATGATCTTCAGTTTGATACTCAAGCATGATCACTTGCCTATGAAAACGCTTATGATTTATCACTTGCCTTCGAAAAACAAACTTTCTATTGTATGGATACTTATTAACCTTTCGTATATACACATAAGTATATTAATTAATTATAATATATTTTTATTTTCCATTAACTTGATGATATATAAATTTATGATATAGGTCGATGCCCGTGCGTATCTATGGGACAAATAATAAATAATGCTCAACACATAACTTTACTATCATCATCTATATCAAATAATATAATTGCCACTACGGGAGAATATTGTGTATTCTTTTTCATCACGACTGTATTAATGACACACATAGGTACAAAAGAGAAACAATAGTAGAGCATTTGTGCGTATGCATTAGCAACAACCTGATTAGACAAATGCTCTCTGTTTATGCATCCGCAGAAGCAACATAAGAGCCCGCTCATTTAGAACTTAAAAATAATAGCTCATATCTCTTTCTCTCTCAACGCGTGAGGCCTGGCTACTGCTGCTCGTCGGCATGGAAAATACACAGAAGGATAGAGCTGCTCTGGCCCTTGCGCCTTTCTAACAAACACACGCTCTCTCTGCCTTACGGAGCGGCATAAACCAGCAATCACACGCCTGCGTCGGCCCCCTGGCTGAAAAGTCCAGATCCAGAAAAGCCATTATGTTCTACTCGTTTTGAGATAAACAATAGAGGGAAGGCGTGAACCTGAACATGGATTAGTAGGATCGTAGTGGATTGGTGGATGAGATCAAAGACGTGGCGGCACCAGAAGCCACCTGGACAGCAGCGAGAGACCGTATTATGCAGAAGGTGCACATAGAGAGATGGGAGAGATCGTGTGCATGCCTGCAATGAGGACTTTCGGCTAAGAATTAGGGTGAGAAATATAAGTCTGATATTAAGCTATTTGTTTTGGCACGTTATCATCGGGGCTAATTATTTTAAGAAATTAGAGCATAATTAGAGAAATAAATAAGATATAAAGGAAAATCAGATTGACATTGCGCATATTTAGCCAACACGTAGCACCCATAAATGAACTGAAAACGACACTTTGTTACTGTTCAAGTGCGAAACGTTACACGGGATGAAAAAAAAACAACCTATCATCTCAACATTATTGTAGATCTATTTATGCTTCGTCCTTATCAGCTGGTGATCCCATCTTGTCACATCCTTGAATGTGCTTCTGGACCACCTTCGTTTGTGCCTGCAGAAGCTCGTAGTTGTTGGTACCCCAAACATCTTTCCTTGATGCACTTGACCCCGTGCCACGCTGGATATCCCAGCCGGAGGGGACATGTGCATGAGGGATGTGATGCACCTCACGACGTCGGATTAGGTTATGAAAATGGTTCGACGAAAGCAAGGATGGGAATTGAACAGGCAGAATATAATCATGCTTCTTTAGTTTCTTACATCTAGGTGCAGATCCCTCACCAACAATCCAATTTCGGCTCTGTTCTTCCACATCTTGTTCCAGCTGACCAATATCATTAGGTTGCAGCTCCCTGTTTTCTTGTTCATCATGTCTATCATCAGCCACACCGATGCTGTTGGATGACGACATGTCAAAGTTAGCTCTAGCGGCAAGGGTCTTAGAGCGATATGTTTGGGTTTGGCCGTGCGTTGCCATGGGCTTTTATAGATGTTTATAAGGAAACAATTTTTACAAAATCGATAAATGAATCAACTCATACGATCACAATCACTAAAAATCCAATGGAATCACAGTTGTGATTCGGCGTGGTCAACACAGTAGTATAATACATTTAAAAACAGCTAACTTCCCATTTTGTAAATACCGGATAAGATCACATGCCTTAAAATATACTAAGTATGCCGATAATATATTATTTGTTTCCGGTTATTATAACTGGATATTGGCATCTTATATTTTGCATATATATTAATAAGATTGCATATAGTAAAATTAAATTATTTCTAATTTTGGTTTGAGGTTATCTTTGTAACATGCAATTAAGAATAAACTTCATGCGAAATAGTAGGAAAATATGATAATCTATAATCAACACTTGTATCAAACGTGGTTTGTTTCTTCATTGAATATTATTGTATGTCCTACTCCTGCTTCAAGTTTGACACCAAATTTCCTATCTCATTACATATATGTAGTAATTTCCTTCATAGTTCCATGTTGCTACGGTTTAATTATTTGGCATGGACCTGTAGCTCTATATATAATGAGATGTATAATGTTGCTCTAGAAAATTAGCTAAGAGCCTTAGTTGACATGTTAGTTTGTACGGATGTAACCAATTGAGACTTATAGTGCATGCTATCATCATAAGGTAAAATGAGAATCCTAGTATTACATTGCATCTAGAACAGGATACATATTTCGATGTACATTTAATTATTTGACGCCAGCACAGCAAAATATTATAGGCTGGGTGCAACTATAAATCAACCACCCTCAAACCAACTAACCATCTTAATGGAATCTTTGCTGTCCCGCTAAGGCATTACGTTTAGGACGGTCCATATCAGCCTAGCACAAGTTCTCATGGACCAGACAACCATGAAGCGATGCTTGAACCAATCCTCGCCAGGTCCAAAATTAATGCAGCCTTGTTTAAATTTATAGTTTAGAACTCTTTCAGATCCGCAGTAATCTAATAAACGTAAATGAACAAATGGAATAGAATAATATGTAACTTGAATTGTACTGTAAATTTATTAGTACAGGTGCCTGAAAGTACAAGTAATATAACTTTTGCTAAATATTGCACACATCATGGAAATTACATGTGCATTGTAACAATCTACAGATTACAACCCAGGTGATAACTATAATATAAAGATAGTAAGGACGCCAATAAATTTACAATACAGCATATTATCAAATTACCAAATTATATAAGTACCGGTATGATAACTTGGCTTAATTAAAAAAGTTCGTTGCATGTCCATGGTATTTATCAGGCAAATCAATATATCTGTACCACAGATTTTACACTAAAATAATACGCTATGTGACATGTACAACGCCATAAAAACATCAATAGTACAAAAACCATAGTGGTGATGATGATACCAATAGGAAGGCTGATTATTGAACTGCAGTGCGTAGCTCGAATACATCGAATATACCTCCGTCTATAAAAATAACAAATAGAAAGATACATGTAGAAAAACGAATAACAGCATGTATTGACATTAGCAAAAGTAATCGATCGTGTCATTACAAAACCTGCATTGCTATTAACCGGTTATCAACCTGTAAGGACTTCCTTGTAGACGATGTTCTTCATCGAGGTCAGTAAGGACACGGTCGTTCTTTTTCGCTTCTTTGTATTGTCCTTATGCTGGTTGGTCTTCTCCTTCGGCTTCTCTGTCTGAATGAGAATCTTTATGTTTATCTTCGCGGTGGCTCGAGACAAAGCAACATAGAGCTGACCATGTGAGAACACGGGATTGGGTAGGTACACACCAACAATCGGGATAGTTTGTCCTTGAGCCTTGTTAATGGTCATAGCAAAGCTAAGCCTTATAGGAAACTGCTTCCTCTTAAACTTGAACGGAAACATGTCATTTTCAGATGGGCAGAGAGGTATTCGAGGAAGGAAGACCCTCCTGCCAGCGTGTTGTCCAATGACGATTTCTGCATCAATGGTGTTCCTCTCAAAACCTCTAACAACAAGCCTAGTGCCATTACACAGACCATTAGCTGGATCAATGTTCCTTAGAAGTATGACAGGGCAATTCAGCTTTAGCTTGAGAGCATGCGGAGGGAGACCGTTAGGGGTCAATCCATTCAGAAACTCCTGAGCATAGTAGCCATATGGGTCATCCTCCGCACTGTCAAAACTATGGTAGATTACTTCGTCTCCATGAAAACGCTCTATCATGCGGATGTTTATCTTGTCTACGTTGTCGTTTGTTGTGGACAGGATTGCTCGAGATGTCATGTAATTTGGATCAGCCATGTTGTCGTCCAGACTCGGAAATACGTGCTCAATAAGCTTCTCCAGGTCGTCAGCCTCGCCCGTAGACGGCAGACAAATATCTTCTGGGAGTACTATGTTGCCTTGATCGTCGACCTCCTCAGTGCCATTGCCGACCCTTAGCAAGTAATCGGCAAACCATGTGTCATTATGAGCCCTCATGTTGGTGATGAGCCGTAGCTGCCGCATACCTTTCCATAGATGAGAACTTCGGAGGCTTGCATTAATTATCTGGCCCCGCGACCCCCTTCTGACGACCGGCAGAACCTGCCTAAAGTCCCCGCCAAAAACTACAGTCTTTCCTCCAAAGGGTCGGTCGCGTATTCCCATGATGTCGCTCATGCTATTATCCAATGCCTCAACCGCTTGTCGCTTCGTCATGCTAGCCTCGTCCCATATTATCAATGAGGCCATCCGTAGCAGCTTGGCGGTCCCACTCTGCTTTGTGAAGCTGCATGAGCCTCCATCATCGCAACTCAATGGGATCTTGAACCTCGAGTGGGCAGTCCTGCCGCCAGGCATGATAGAAGCGGCGATGCCGGACGTTGCGGTAGCGATACCAATCTTGCCCTGGCTCCTCACCTTGGCAAGCATCGCTCTATATAGGAAGGTCTTACCTGTACCTCCAGGGCCATCAATAAAGAATACACCCCCATCACCGCATCCAACAGCCCCTAGTATCTCCTCGTATGCGGCCCTCTGCTCCATGTTCAGTGAATCTGCCAATTTCGTGTCATCCATGTCAAACTCAACGGTTGATTCCTCGATTACCTCTCTCGCCTCGCCCTCTGTAGGGTCGAACGCACCATCTATGCTTGGAAGAGCGAAATCAACAATGTCTTTACCCATGGACTGCAACATCCCCCTAATGTCAAGCAACACCATCTGCTCCACCTCGTCAGGGGACGTGCATGATCGACGATAGTCATCCGACATCGGCTCGAAGTGCCGATCCCAAAGACCACGCACATCGCTTGGCTCGCAGTGCACCAAGATGGTTGCGAAGAGCCTCCTAAGTGAGCATGGCATTGCCCACTGCTCAGCCTCATTAAGACATTCATCGAGCGTGTTGTCTGCCTCGATCAGTCCCAACCTTTCAGCAGCCTCTCTAAAGCTCCCACATAGCACGCCGTCCACGGTGAGCAAGTCGTCGAAGGATGTTTTGCCAGCCACATGGTTAAGCAACACACGCAGGTAGTATCGCTCCCCCTCGGCAGGATTGGCAGATACTATGCACCCAATTTGAAAACGCTCGACCCGCGGCTTCCAATACTTCTTTTTCTTCTGCCACGTGAAGCTTCCGGGAAAATCCTTGTACAATATATGTCTAGACCGAGGGTGTTCCTGATTAGCCTTAAAATATTCCGTTAACATGGATTTTGAAGCATTTTCGGAGGCGACAACATTCTTCAAGTCAGCCTGGGCATTGAATGCAACCCTGTGCATATTCGGGAGATGAAGGGGCAACTGCAAGACAGTCGGATAATTGGCGCAAAGTGGGAAGCCAAAGATCCTCCACATTGCCTCTGGAGGGGTGATCCACCTAGTGTCAACGTATCTCTTGATCTCATCAATGTTACCATCGGCGTCAGGCTGATCGATACTGAAAGAAGCCTTATCATGGCCCTTGTAAATGTACTTGTAAAGATATTTCACGGCCTTTATGCTAGAGCAGACCTCAATGTTGATGTGGCAATTGAACATCCGCAGTAGGTATGGGTTATAAGGAACAACCCACCTGTTGTCCAACATCTTTCCTCGGACCTTAGCACGCCTTCCATCGTCTCTCCGACGATAAACTGGGTATGAGTCCTTCCCCTGTGCTGTGTTCTCATTGAACGGACGTGGGTATCTGCACTTGCAACCGTTCTCTTGCATGCAGACATTCTTCGGGTTAAGATCACCACATGGTCCGTGCATCATATGTTTTACAACCATAGCATATAAATCTGGATACTTATGCTTGTCTGGGAGCTCAGCGGAAATGAGTCGGTCATACTGTTCCAGGACGATAAGCTTATATGTGGAGTCCATGATCAACAAAAAGTGTGCATGGGGGAGGCCCCTTTTTTGAAACTCAACTACGTATACGTAAGCAACAACAACACCCAGGATATGCTTCTTGAACAACATGTATTTCATGTGCTCTAGTTTGCCATAGAACACATGTGCCACCATATCAGGTCGGTCTTGCGCCGTCTGACCAGGAAGCAACTCATTCGTGATCTCCTCCCATTTAGGATTGCAAGTCATGGTGAGGAAGATGTCTGGCTTCCCGTATTTATGGACAATTGCCATGGCATCCATATGCCTCCTCTTCATGTCGCGATCGCCACCAGGGTATGTTCCAGGGAGCACTATTCTAACCCCAACCGCGCTTGCTCGCGTCTCCCCCGAAGTGATGGCATCAACCACTCCTTTATACAAGTCGGCACAAATCTGCGTCTGGTTTTTCCTGTACCACCGCAACTGACAACTCTCAATCTTAACATACATGTCGACAGCCCATTGCTGCAGCAGTCGTGCTCCACAGAGTATAGGGTTGAAGATTGCAGGTCGTGTTTGCAGCATATAATGGTAGTAGTCTCTGACGGAGACGCACAACCTGCTATTACCCTCTGCAATTAATGTAATAGCATCAAAACCTAGACGCGGACGAAGAACAAGTTATTATTTGAAAAAAATGGACACATGTGTCATACCCGCATCATCATCATCATCATCATCAAGGACCAGTTGAGGATGTAGTACAGCCTCCCAAGGAACATTACGTTTAGGTAGTCTCGGATGCCAACCTAATTCCCCCCTTGGATAGAATAGGGGATAAGACAATGGGTCATATGCTCCGGATGACACGCGTATACTATACCTTTCATTGTTGTTGCCATAAAGTGTTATACTCCTGTCAAACCTTTTTGCCAGGTCGGTGCCCTCAACCCAAATTTCAGCAACCTCAGAGCACAATGGTCTATTATAAACTCTTTGGTCAAGCCTCTTATCGGTGTTCAGGTCAATCCTATAATCATCAAGGTTGTCCTTGTGCGCACCCAAACTCCTAAATTGCTGGGAATATAGGTTTTCTTTAAGTATGTCTACTATCTTCTTCACAACATCTTGGTCTAATTGCTTTGTGGCCGCCTTACGATGAGTTAAGGTTGGGTCATCATCATAGAAGTACAACTACAAATGTTCTGGACGTGAGCTAGGCCCGAACGAATGCACATTGTGATAGATGGATCCGTGTGCCCGGAATGTGTACACACCAGACTTCATGTTTGTGTAGTTCTCATCAAGGCTGACGCCAAGGGTTGTGAAGGCGAAATGCCCATTGAAGAACCGTATGTTCTCACGAAAATGTCTAGAATCGGCATCCATGCTGGACCATAGCCTCATAAGCTCTGGGATTGGTTCCAGCTGTTTAAGCTCGATCTGTCCATTGCGACAGCAGAATCCGTCAGTCTCAGACACAAACTTTCTGGCATTGCAGTGTGTGCAGTTTCCATCGAGCTTCAGGATGTGGGTATTGTCTGGTATGTTTGTGTACACACAGTCTAATGGATCAACCTCGCTAGGTATAACAGACGACATGCTCGTTTCCTCGTTACCCTCGAACGTGTCATTATCTGAGCCTACATGAATACATTGAAACATGATCATTAAAATCAAACCCACGGGCATTACAACTACAATGAAGCTACTGGCTTTCTACGTTCCGAGATGACCATACCTAGGCCGCGATACATGTAGTACTCCTCATCCATCAATTCGGCTGGTGTCGGCTCATCGCCCATGATGGGCGCAGCTAACACATCGATGTCGTCTGCATTTATGTTGCGCAGAATGTGTCAAAGTACTAAGGAGGTTTTAACAAGGGTGATGATAAGTTGCAACAGAACATAAGAAAAGCTATTACATACCATTGGTGCAAACACCGTAATTCAGCATGACAGGAGGAGGGTCGTCATCTGATGAATCAACTTCGGCAGTCCGAGAAAGGGGAATTGCGAGACTATTAGATATTAGGTTAGTAATGTCTGGACGTGGGAGTGCGAGGGATTCTTTGCACGGGGTGTTTTTCCTTTTAGAATAACTGGCCTTCCTTTGAGCACTTGACTGCCCCTTGTCAATCTCGGACATGCTTTTGCGGTGCTGCACGCGCTTCCCTCGTTTAATTCCATTCAAATCCTCTCTATCCTCATCTGTCCGTTCTACAGTTTGCTTCTGATAACATGCTTGGCTATGAGAGTTTCTCTGTACCCTCTTAGCTAGGTCATTGTCATGGGTAAGAACGGAGGCGTCTAATGACTCAGGGGGTAATGTTGCATCATCATGCAATAAGTCTGTATATTTAGGGATATCAGCGGTGGCTATATAAAAGCAGGTGTGCAAGAATCATCATAGAAATATTGTTTTAGTGACTAATGAATTTCATAACATTCTTCACGTACTCAAACATAAATAATTTGCATTAAGATCAAGCATATGACACAACGGTAAATGCATCAATTATACTAAGTTGGGTAAACGACAATTATCAATTATCAGTAAACGTGTCATTAAAGCAAATGTTGATATGAAAAGGTATGCAGTGTGCATTAGAGCAAATATTTATGTGAATTAGATATTGCACTTATATTTTCGTCTGCTATCATCTTTTCCTTTTTCCTCCGATAAGCTGCTCTCCTTAGTGCATTTCTATGATCTCTCTTGCGATCTTCCTCGTTTATATGACAATTTTCTTCAAGTATAGTCTCCTCAACGTCTGGTGCGATATTGGACATAATTTAAATGTTAGTCAGTAAAACATAATCTGATCACATTGATGACATCTTATTCACGAGTCAATTACCATGTAGATCATTGTCGTTAACCAGACCGGATGTCTCCGTAGTTGTAACAGTAAATGCTGTGTCAGACATCGATAACGTTGTATGGGCGGAGCTAGGTTGGTTCTCTGCTACTACATGGTTAGGAAATTACACACCAAATTATATGAAGATAACAATGATGATTGAAAGGTCACTAGATTTTACCAGTCTCATTATGGGTCCGGAGTTTATCTTCTTGGAGACCCCATTCCTTTTTCCTCCGATAAGAAGCTCTCCTCAGGGCGTTTCTATGTTCTCTTTTGCGTTCATCTTCCGTTATTGCCGTATTCTCTTTAGTGACATTCAAGTTATCTGATTCAACCGGATAGGTCAGTAATATATGAGGTAATAACAAGGGGACTCCACGCATGAAAATTTAAAAACAATGAGTAAGTGATGTACCCGAGATCACACGATTTGGTTGACGAACATTCGTGATATCACCTAGCGTACGACGTTGAAGCATATGGCTATCGACTTGTTTTTTTATCAAACCCTGTGTCGACCTAATGCGATAAGATTCCCGCCTCCATGCGTTGTTAAGTTCCAGATGATCTACGACATGAAATAAAAATATGGCTGTTAGTGAAACAAAAAAACTTGCATGAAGCAATATGATGTTTACAACTCATGTAGATATTCTTGTCACAAAATATACTACTACTATTACATAAGTTGGATGCCGCAAATAGTAGTCATCAACATGCATTTAAACAAATTACCAGATTTCGAAAATGATGTCTGTTGAACATCATATTGTACTGATTTCTTATGATAAGCTGCAGGCCTTTCTGTGTTCAATTGTCCATTTGATATATGGATTCGATCGAGGGAACTGACGTCGTCTGCAACACGAAAAAATTATAAAACACAAATTCCTTAATGCTTTGTCGCACAACTGTACATGAGACCAAGTTCGCTGTTAGATAAGCATCCGTGGGAATACCTGTTAGCTTTGTCGCAACATCGATATCTTCGTTTGGAGGTGTACCGCCTATAGAATCATAATATGAAAAAATTGCGACTTGTTGTAAACGAAAATGACATACCATAAGTATAAAAATGGCGTATTAAATGGTACCAATGGTATTTTTGCTAGCTACACTTGTGAAACCATCTAGAGTTAGCTCGTTCGAAACCAACAACGAAGCATCATGATCGTCTTTAGTACGCAGCGAACTTGATCCATCTGTATGGTTGTACCCATTACAAAAATAAAATTATATATAGTTAAACAATATTCCCAGATGAAATGCGGTTGAGTGAGTACCGTTAACATATTTGTTAATTTCCAAATTATCTATATTAGGAATTGTGAAGGTATCCACATTTTGATATCCGTCCGAAAGCGACAACGACGCATCTGTATAGTTATAACCATTATGAAGGTAAGGCCAATGATATTGCTGTCGTGTCCTCGTAAAGAAATTCCCAACACAAGGAAAATACCTGGAACCACCGTTGAGTTTTCCCCAACAATTTGAGACATGGGTAAGACACTTGCATTGTTATCTTCAACTATTGTAGAGCTGGTAAGGCCTGAAAAGCCTTATGCTATTAGCATTGATGAGAACCCATGTGTACCACATCATGATAGGTAAAAGCATGCCCGTAGTATCAGGATCAACAGGTATCACGCTTATAAGGACCGCAATAAATTTTTGAAATATTGAGAATGCTCGTTCATGCAATTAACATATGTGTATGTGTACTTGTAGAAATGCATCATACCTGTAGTAACATCCTCTTCTGTTTGCTGATCAACCGCCTTGCTTCTTGAATTACCCATACGCACCTATGCAAGTACACATAATAGAAAATTATGCACTGTTGCCTGCAGTGAAGTTATGCACCGTTGCCTGCAGTGTAGTAAGGACGAGGACTGAACCCTGCTAGACAGATGGTAATTGCCTGACCTTTAGTTTATCTTCAGACAGTTGGTAATTGCATTAGGTTATATTTTGTTACTCTTCAGACAGATGATTATTTTGTCAAACGTTTTTGCATGTGATCCTCTTGCGAGATGCATAATCCACAATTCCAAAAGTGGTGAGATGCTCAGTCGATATCAGGATGCTTCCAAAGCCCAATATCATCTCAACAAGGTTAACAGGTACACTTTGCTTGCAAACTCCGGTTAAATAAATGGATAGCAGAAGTTCCTATTTGGTAGTGATGCAATTTGCCACCAGAATCATGCATCATCTATTACCATATACTGACTGCAGTTGAAGCAGTGAATTTTATTTGAACATTGCAAAAACAATTCTATTTTCTCATCAACGTGTGATAAATTTGTGTTATGAGATATTTTATTGCTGTCTGATTACCATTTGTCCCAATAACTGGTGCAAGAAACATATGATGGAACCTTCACTATTATTACTCGGGAAACAAACCTGTTGTTTATGTCACTTTGAGGCTGGAAACTGGAGTTGTGAGCTGCAAAGTCGTTGCACTTGCCAGATGCTGCTGCTGATGACACCGTCTCCGAGGGCCGTCACCAGCCCCAGACTCGTAGAGTGGAAGTCACCTGCAAGATAACTGGGAGTCAGTTATGTGCACTTAAAATGACATGCTTGCAGGCAAAGGAGATGAGTGTTGCCACTTGATGGTTATTCTGACACCGGGAATGAGACGCTTCACCACCTGGAAGAATTCAATCAAGAAGATTAAACATTATGGGCCTGACAAATTTGATCATAGCAGGTATGGAACCAGTCAGTTGTAAATTTCATCCGTCATTGGAAAGTGACAGAACATTATGACCACAGTATTTTGATTCATGGTTTTCAAAACTTGCACAGTATGACCACAGTATGACCATGGTTTTCAAATATTGCACAGTATTTTGTTACTCTTCAGACAGATGATTATTTTGTCAAACTTTTTTGCATGTGATCCTCTTGCGAGATGCATTATCCACATTGTCAAAAGTGGTGTGATGCTCAGTCGATATCAGGATGCTTCCGAAGCCCAACATCATCTCAACAAGGTTAACAGGTACACTTTGCTTGCAAACTCCGGTTAAATAAATGGATAGCAGAAGTTCCTATTTGGTAGTGATGCAATTTGCCACCAGAAACATGCATCATCTATTAACATATACTGACTGGAGTTCAAGCAGTGAATTTTATTTGAACATTGCAAAAACAATTCTGTTTTCTCATCAATGTATGATAAATTTGTGTTATGAGATATTTTCTTGCTGTCTGATTACCATTTGTCCCAATAACTGGTGCAAGAAACATATGATGGAACCTTCACTATAATTTCTCGAGAAACAAACCTGTTGTTTATGTCACTTTGAGGCTGGAAACTGGACTTGTGAGCTGCAAAGTCATTGCTAGAGTGGAAGTCACCTGCAAGAACGAGACGGTTCACCACCTAGAAGAATTCAATCAAGAAGATTAAACATTATGGGCCCGACAAATTTGATCATAGCAGGTATGGAATGATGGCCATATTAGCCAGTCAGTTGTAAATTTCATCTATCTCCGTCATTGGAAAGTGACAGAACATTATATTTTGATTCATGGTATTCAAATCTTGCACAGCATGACCACGGTACTGATCAGAGATCACGAAGGCAGTATTGGGACCGTATGATCACGAAGATCTGAAAGGGTTTACATAAAGGTCAAACCTGGGATGGTCACGCCGGTCCATAGCAGCTGATCTCATAGGGCTCACACGGGAACAGTATGTATTTGCAATTGGCGATCCAGATTGTGTTTATTCGTCTGGATCTTGGTGTTTATTCGTCTGGATCGCGCGCAGATCCGATGATCAGCGACTCATCAGCGACGGATCAGACGGGACCATCCTGTCTCTGCGATCGGATGGTGGAGTCCAATGGATGGACAGGCGGTGAAGGATGTCAAGGGTTTCTAGCAGCTGCGACGGCGGCTGAGGGTTTGGCGGCGGGGACGGAAGCTGCGGGTAGAAACTCACGATATGGAGGATTGACGGGGGAACGACGTTTTTTCGGGTCCTAGGGGTTCTGTTTCGGATAGACCAGCTGTATTTTCGTCGGTTAACCAGAGTACATCTGTTTAGGAAGTTTTTCTAACTATGAACCGTCGTGGTTCTCAATGTGCGTCATTGTAATTTGACGTTTTTTTACCGGTCGGGTGGTTAGAGGCGGGGCAATGGTGGGTTGCGGGAAGTACCAAAAAAAACCAGGGGTGGAGGGACGAAAAAAACCCGGCGGAAGGACTACCAACTGCTCCACTAGGAGTAGAGATGAGATCTAGTTTCAAAGATCTCGTCGCGAGGGATTTAATGGTGAAAACGGATCTTCAATCGGATTTTTCATTTAAGAGATAAAACATTTTAAAAACTAAAAATCCAAAAAATTTCCACATGCATGCATGCGGTGACATGGCATTGTCTGTATGTTATAGGGCGTGTGGACGGGTTTGGCTCCCACCACACGTGTGAGCGTTAGCGTTGTCCTTTATTTTTTTAGAGTAGGCCAAACTTTTTAGGAGGTCAAAAAGTTTAAAAGAGCTTTAAAGAAGCGATTCTCACATCGCCTCAAAGCCCCAACACCATTAGAGCATCTACATCGTCATGTCTCAGGGTCGTATGCCTGGAACAAGAAGGGTCGTCGTACAATTTCGGCGATTACAAAAAAGGAGGCGAGCTCTCTATCCCTCTTTGTCTTTCCACTTCCCTCGTCCAGGAACAAACACTTCGCCAAATTCTTTTGAGTCCCACCCGGCGTTGTGCTCCTCACTGTTCAAGAGAGTTCTTGCCCTTCTCTGATCGGGGAAGGACTTTTAAAAACACTAGATCAGTCCATTTCTGTTGAAGAAAAAAAGTTATCCACCTAGAATATATGATCGATACCAAAAGATTGGATGTCATTTCTCAACACCGGCTTCTCACCTGGAGAAGGGAAGGGAGATATGAGCATAGTGATAGCGCCTTGATATACTAGCAGAAACTTAATACTTGACCAATTGCGTCCCATGAAGGAAATATGCCCTAGAGGCAATAATAAAATTATTATTTATTTCCTTATTTCATGATAAATGTTTATTATTCATACTAGAATTGTATTAACTGAAAACATAATACATGTGTGAATACATAGACAAACATAGTGTCACTAGTATACCTCTACTTGACTAGCTCATTAATAAAAAATGGTTGTATTTCCTAGCCATAGACATGTGTTGTCATTTGATTAACGAGATCACATCATTAGGAGAATGATGTGATTGACTTGACCCATTCCGTTAGCCTAGCACTTGATCGTTTAGTATGTTGCTATTGCTTTCTTCATGACTTATACATGTTCCTGTAACTATGAGATTACGCAACTCCCGTTTGCCGGAGGAGCACTTTGGGTGCTATCAAACGTCACAACGTAACTGGGTGATTATAAAGGAGTACTACAGGTGTCTCCAAAGGTACATGTTGGGTTGTCGTATTTCGAGATTAGGTTTTGTCACTCCGATTGTCAGACAGGTATCTCTGAGCCCTCTCGGTAATGCACATCACTATAAGCCTTGCAAGCAATGTAGCTAATGAGTTAGTTACGGAATGATGCATTACGTAACGAGTAAAGAGACTTGCCGGTAACGAGATTGAACTAGGTATTGGATACCTACGATCGAATCTCAGGCAAGTAACATACCGATGACAAAGGGAACAACGTATGTTGTTATGCAGTTTGACCGATAAAGATCTTCGTAGAATATGTAGGAGCCAATATGGGCATCCAGGTTACGCTATTGGTTATTGACCGAGAATAGTTCTAGGTCATGTCTACATAGTTCTCAAACCCGTAGGGTCCGCACGCTTAACGTTACGATGACAGTTATATTATGAGTTTATGAGTTTTGATGTACCGAAGGAGTTCGGAGTCCCGGATGAGATCGGGGACATGACGAGGAATCTCGAAATGGTCGAGATGTAAAGATCGATATATTGGACGACTATATTCGGACATCGGAAAGGTTCCGAGTGATTCGGGTATTTTTCGGAGTACCGGGGAGTTACGGGAATACGGGGAAGAGTATTGGGCCTTGATGGTGTAACGCCCCGGATCCGATGCGCCAGGTGTCCGCCAGTTATTCGCCGTAGTTGCCATGTCATTTGCTTGCGTGTTGCATTTTGCCATGTCATCATCTGCATTTCATATCATGTAGTCATGTGCATTTAATTTTGCATACATGTTCTTCCAATGCATCCGAGCATTTTCCCCGTTGTCCGTTTTGCAATCCAGCACTCCTATGTCCTCCGGCGTTCCCCTTTTGCCTCTTTTCGTGTGCGGGTATTAAACTTTCTCGGAAAGGCCCGGGGTTTGCCAAGCGGCCTTGTTATAGCACCAGTAGACCGCCTGTCAAGTTTCGTGCCATTTGGAGGTCGTTTGATACTCCAACGGCTAACCGGGTAATCGCAAAGCCCCCTTCTCTTTGCAGCCCAACACCCCTTCAAAGTGGCCCAAAACCCTTCCAAACCCCCTCCATGCTCTCGGTCGTTCGATCACGATCGCGTGGCCGAAAACCGCACTCCATTTGGAGTCTCCTAGCCCCCTCTACCTATAAATAGGTGCCCCTCCCGGATTTTCGCGCAGTCCAAACCCTAGCCCCGCTCCTACGCGCCGCCACCTCATCACCACCGCCTCCCGCGCCCAATCCGGAGGTGCCACGTCGCCCCGCCGGTTCCCCCGCAGCCGCCGGCCCGCGGAGCCCGTCGTGGGCCCGTGCAGGCCCGATCCGCCGCCGCCGCGGCCCGCGCACCCTGCGCGAGCCCGCTCCTCGCCGCCCCGCGCCGCCCGCTCGCCGCCGTCCGACCTCACCGTCCACGCCTCCCCTCCGCGTCACCGGCGTCGCCTCGCCGGGCCACCGCCGCACCGCGTCGACCCGCGCGCCCGTCGGGCGCCGCCCCTCCGCCTCCTCCGGCGTTCGCCGTCCGCCTCCGCCCCGACCCCGTCCGCGTCCGCCGCTGCGACCTCGTCGCCGGAGCGCGCCGCTTCACCCGAATCCGGCCAGCCTCCGGCCAGATCCGGCGCCTCCCGTGCCGCCTCGTCGTTCCTTTGCCTCCTCGCCGCCCCGTCCGGGTCCTGCCTCGGCATCCGCGCTGGCCCCGGCCACCTCGTCGCCGGATCCACGTCGTCGCCGGCCGTCTCCCCCGTCTCCGGCGAGATCCGGTCGCTGGGACCAGATCCACCAGCCCCGGCAACCAAACGCCTCCGCTCCATCCCGGAACGCCTCCGTCCACATTTTCGCAGGGTATATTTCCACCAAGTCCCGAAATATTTGACAGTATCATGCCATGTTCATTGCATCATAACTCCATGCATACTTGTCCGTTTCATGCGTAGAATGTGTCAAATTGTTCGTCTCAAGGAGTACTTCATTTAATCTCATTGCATCATTTTGATTTGAGCTCATCTAGATGCCCGAAATGCTGTTGGAAGAGTGCATGTTGCTGTTGATCTGCTGAAACTGTTATAACTTGCTCATTTGTCATTTTTTCCATGTTTGATGTGTGCATCCTATGAGGTTGATGTCTACATGTGTTTTGATCTATGCCATGCCATTTTTCCAGAGGTGCTATCCATGTATTTTTGTGATTTGTGTGCTGAATGCATCGAGCTTGTTAAATAGGGTACTTGCTGTTGCTGTTTTCCTAACAGATTCTGTTATATTTTGTTGCTATGTTAACCTGCTGCTACAAGTCATTTCGTGCATTATTCTGGAGATGTTCACTAAGGATGTTTTGTTATACATGTTATGCTCTATCCATTCATGCCCTTGGTCGCAATTATAGCCTGCTGTAACATGTTGTTATCTTGCTCTAAAGTTTGCTAAATAATGTTGCTGTCAGCCTGTTAACATTAAGTTCAATGTTTCCATGATTGTTTGCTAGTGATCCATGCACCCTATGAACTTGTTCTTGCCATGTATGGCTTCACAAACATGTCTTCTTACTGTTGGTTGCCTTTCCATGCCATGTATTGCTCTGTGGTGAGTGGTTCAAGCTCACGAACATGCCTATTTATTGTTGTTCCTGCCATGTATGAATCTGTCATATAACTTGCCATGTTTACATAGGTGCCATCATATTTTCTATGCCTTTTTGGCTCATGGTCAGTAAGGGACTTTTGATCTATGCCATTAGTAGATTCATGCCATGCCTTTGTTTACCATGTTAAGTTCCTGTAACATGTTGTTTGATAGCTCTAAACATTGCAACCTGATGTTATTTCCTGATAAGTCTGAAACTGTTATTATTTGCAATCTTTCCATGTCCTTTTTGAGCATGTTCTATTTGTTTCTGGAGATAGCTTAGTGTTCATGTTTTGTTGTGCTTTACCTGTACATCATGCTCATGCCTTTTGTTCTTATGTTGGGGTGCTGTAGCTTGTTGTTTTAATGCTTGCAAGATGCCTAGTTGCTGTTTTGGACAGATTGTTGCTATGACTTGTATAGAGTGTATGTGTTGAACCATTGCTCCGTTTTGAGTGTGCTCTATATGAAACTTGCTTGATTTTTCATGTAGTTCCATATTATCATGTTGCATCCATGTTTTGGGGTGTTTGCTTGATGTTTGTATGCATTTTGCATCAATTCCATGTTTAACTTGTTTTGCTCATATCTTCTAGGCCGTAGCTTCGAATCTAATGAACTTTATATGTAACTTGACTAGAATTTCGTGTAGATCATCTAGGTGCATCTTAACTTGCTGTTTAACTACTTGAACATAAGGTTTATTAAGTTCTGGACCAATTTCGAAATTTGCATATGAGGACTTACCGGAATTGTTATATGTTGTTCCCGGCCTCATTTAAACTTGCCTTGATACGTTGTTCTTGTTTGCATCATCTTTTGCCATGAGTAGCTTCATGTAGTCTTGTCTTGCATCATGCTTGTTGTGCATCATGTCTTGTCTATGTGTGGTGTGTTTACTATGTTGTGTGCTTCTTCTCAATAGTTCCCGTTTCATTGCGATCGTGAGGATTCGTTCGTCTACGCTTGGTTTGTCTTCGTGGCTTCATCTTCTTCATGGACTCGTTCTTATTCCTAGCGGGATTTTAGGCAAGATGACCGCTACCCTGGATCTCACTACTATCATTGCTATGCTAGTTGCTTCGTTCTATCGCTATGCTGCCTTACCTATCATTTGCTCTTCAAGCCTCCCAAATTGCCATGAACCTCTAACCTTTGACCCCCTTCCTAGCAAACGATTGCTTGGCTATGTTACCGCTTCTACTCAGCCCCTCTTATAGCGTTGCTAGTTGCAGGTGAAGTTGAAGATTGCTCCATGGTGGACAGGGTTATGTTGGGATATCACAATATCTCTTATATTATTAATGCATCTATATATTTGGTAAAGGGTGGAAGGCTCGGCCTTATGCCTGGTGTTTTGTTCCACTCTTGCCACCCTAGTTTCCGTCATACCGGTGTTATGTTCCCGGATTTTGCGTTCCTTACGCGGTCGGGTGATTTATGGGACCCCCTTGACAGTTCGCTTTGAATAAAACTTGTCCAGCAAGGCCCAACCTTGGTTTTACCATTTGCCTCACCACCACCTATACCCTTCCTTTGGGTCGGCCAACCCAAGGATCATCTTTATTTTAGCCCCCCCGGGCCAGTGGTTGTCTAAGTGTTGGTCCGAACCGAGCAGCCTGCGGGGCCCCCTCGGGGAAACTCGAGGTCTGGTTTTACTCGTAGCTTGACTTATCCGGTGTTGCCCTGAGAACGAGATATGTGCAGCTCCTATCGGGATTGTCGGCGCATCGGGCGGCTTTGCTGGTCTTGTTTTACCATTGTCGAAATGTCTTGTAAACCGGGATTCCGAGACTGATCGGGTCTTCCTGGGAGAAGGAATATCCTTCGTTGATCGCGAGAGCTTATCATGGGCTAAGTTGGGACACCCCTGCAGGGTTTAAACTTTCGAGAGCCGTGCCCGCGGTTATGTGGCAGATGGGAATTTGTTAATGTCTGGTTGTAGATAACTTGACACCAGATCTGAATTAAAACGCATCAACCGCGTGTGTAGCCGTGATGGTCTCTTTTCGGCGGAGTCCGGGAAGTGAACACGGTCTTTGGGTTATGTTTGACGTAAGTAGGAGTTCAGGATCACGTCTTGATCATTGCTAGCTTCACGACCGTTCCTTTGCTTCTCTTCTCGCTCTTATTTGCGTATGTTAGCCACCATATCTTGCTTAGCCGCTGCTGCAACCTCACCACTTTACCCCTTCCTTTCCCTTTAAGCTTTGCTAGTCTTGATACCCATGGTAATGGGATTGCTGAGTCCTCGTGGCTCACAGATTACTACAACAACAGTTGCAGGTACAGGTTATGCGATGATCTTGACGCGAGAGCGATGTTTGCTTGTTTGGAATTCTTCTTCTGCTTCTTCTTCGATCAGGGGATAGGTTCCAGGTCGGCAGCCTGGGCTAGCAGGGTGGATGTCGTTTGAGTTTCTGTTTGTGATTCATCCGTAGTCGGATGGTGCTCTTATGTAAGATGATGTTGTATTCGTGTGGCATTGTATGCCTTATGTATGTATCCCCATCTATTATGTAATGTTGATGTAATGATATCCACCTTGCAAAAGCGTATCAATATGCGGTTCTATCCTTGGTGGGACCTTCGAGTCTCTTTAGGATAGTATCACATATTGGGCGTGACAAGTTGGTATCAGAGCCTCGACCGACCCTAGGAGCCCCCTTGATTGTTGGCCGTTGTTGAGTCTAGTAAAAAACTCTTTTCGGAGTTAGTTATATCGGAGAGTAGGAATTCTTTTTACTCCTCAGCCCCTTCGTCGCTCTGGTGAGGAATCTTGATGTAGGTGTTTTGAACTACTCCTCTTCCCCTTCAAATTTTTCTTTAGGTTCACGCAGTTGGTTTTCCGATCGTTGTTCCTCAGCTCTTTTTATCCGGTGCATTTCTCGTCAAGTTGACTCAAGCCTCTTCATCGTTGCCAAGTTCAATCCTCTGTTGTTTTATTTTCCCACCCGCCCTCCCTTCTTCTTCTCGAATCCGGAGCCCGTAATCGAGTATCCATCCTACTCATGCGAAGTCTTTGCTTTCTTTCCTCAATGATTTCAACCGGTGTTTTCTCTTCAAGTTATTCGTCGGTTTCCCCTTCGAAGTTGCCTTTGTTTTCCCGCCCTCCCACCCTTTTTGCTTCCCGGAGTTTGAGTCTGTTTTGACCATCAATTTCATTCGTGTGAAGCATCTTTAGTCTTTTGTCAATTATTTCAACCGGTGAATTCTCGTCTCGTTCGACATTCTTCATCTATTTTTCTTTTCCGGTGGTTTCAATTCAAGTTTTTCGGTGTTGATCGTATTCTTTTCCTCGGCTCAAATGTTTTCCCCTTGCTCGTTCGCCTCTCGCCAGTTTATCCTTCCGGAGTATTCAAGACATCTCAGGAGATTCGTCTGTGTTTCAATTAATTCGAGGTTGTCACCTCATTCAAATATTTCAATTGTTTCGGTGCATCATCTACCTGTTCAACAATCCTTTCCAACGGTGTTTTCTTCTAGTGGGCCCTAACCCACAGGTCTTTTCCCAGGATCTTACCTGACTCTTCTAATTCCCCGGAGTTATTCTCAATTCTTTTCAAAGTGTGACGTAAGAATGGAGTTCATCAGTCACATGCCTTCTCCAAGATCTCTTTCAAATTCTTTTCATTGTTGGCTCAACCTTTTCGCTTTTATTTCTCTCGGAGTACCTCAACAATTTTGGTGGTGTTTCTCGTCATCATTTGAAGACCAAAGAAGAGTTTTTCCTCTAAATCTTACCCGTTCTTCCGAAGATTCGTGGTTCTAACTTCATGATTATCCTCTCGAATTATTCCATGTGCCAGATATTCTTTTCTTACCCATCCGGAGTATTTTAGGAGATGATTTCTGTTTCTTTTCACCTGAGGTCATCATTCTTGTTATCGTTCTCTATTTACCCCGGTGCTTCGTTCAAGTGTTCTTTAATCAGCTCATGATCTCTTTATTCTTTTGCATCTAAATCCCCTCTAGCATATTGGTTCTTCTAATTCTCCCCGGTGATTCATTCTCTTTCATCAGTCATTTTTGAATTCTCACGGTGGTTCTTTCAGATTCTTTTCCTTGTTTATCATATTAATCCATTCGTTCTTTTCAATCCTACCGGTGGTTCATGAAGACCTTCTCAAGTTGGCGATATGTCACTTCTCAATCCCTTTTTTAGAAGAATAAGTAGTATGCCAAATCCATTGCTTGTCATCAATTTAATTTGATGAAGGATAAGCATAAAATAAATCTTATTCTTATTTCCTCCAAGTGAGTAATCCTTTCTTCGGAGTTTGTTCTTGTTGAATAAATTATAGATCCAAGTCTTTTCATCTTTTCTTTTCCGGAGTTCAAATTTCCTCAGCCATTTCATCGGAACCTCCATCTGAATCACCGCAAGGCTTTAATCTTATTCTTTCATCCTTCATTTTATCTCGTCATCCGTTTGTTACCGGAGTTCTTATGGTGGTTCATCAGGATTTAAATCATTCTTCAAGAGTTCATCAAGATTTTGTTGGTGGAATTCAAGTATCTTTTCTTCTCGCGTTTCGAAGTGCAATTAAATCTCCGTATTCTTTTGAAGTGGAGATTTGCATTTCTTCGTTCCTCTCAACTATTCAATCTTTTCCGCTTGTGGTCGGAGATCACCTCATAATTTTGAGATGTTATCCATAAGACCACAACAAGCTTATCCTTTCCGTTGTTGATTTCCTCAACAACTCCTTTCAATCCTTCCCTCTAAGTTCTTTTCATTCCACTATTTCAATTTTTCCGGAGGTGTTGTGTCATGTCTTCATCAAGTATCATTCCATCCTCTCTAGTTCGTGTTCTATTCCTCCATGTTTTAACCGGAGTGCTGCCTAAATTCTTTCAGTCTTATTCGTTTCTTTTCTCATTCTAACCACTCCAGTTAGAACGAGCCGGTTTCATAGTCTATTTGGTTCCATGAGCTTTCGATTCTCGTCATTCTCGTCATTCCTCTCTTCTTCTCGAGTGCCCTCGATTCTTTGCTTCTTCTCTTGAGTTCTTGTTTCACCTCATCCCTTGTCCCTTCCATCTCGGTCCTAAGATCTCGGGACGAGATCTCTTGTTAGTGGAGGAGTGTTGTAACGCCCCGGATCCGATGCGCCAGGTGTCCGCCAGTTATTCGCCGTAGTTGCCATGTCATTTGCTTGCGTGTTGCATTTTGCCATGTCATCATCTGCATTTCATATCATGTAGTCATGTGCATTTAATTTTGCATACATGTTCTTCCAATGCATCCGAGCATTTTCCCCGTTGTCCGTTTTGCAATCCAGCACTCCTATGTCCTCCGGCGTTCCCCTTTTGCCTCTTTTCGTGTGCGGGTATTAAACTTTCTCGGAAAGGCCTGGGGTTTGCCAAGCGGCCTTGTTATAGCACCAGTAGACCGCCTGTCAAGTTTCGTGCCATTTGGAGGTCGTTTGATACTCCAACGGCTAACCGGGTAATCGCAAAGCCCCCTTCTCTTTGCAGCCCAACACCCCTTCAAAGTGGCCCCAAACCCTTCCAAACCCCCTCCATGCTCTCGGTCGTTCGATCACGATCGCGTGGCCGAAAACCGCACTCCATTTGGAGTCTCCTAGCCCCCTCTACCTATAAATAGGTGCCCCTCCCGGATTTTCGCGCAGTCCAAACCCTAGCCCCGCTCCTACGCGCCGCCGGACGTGTCCGCCCGCCGGCGGACACGACCACCGCCACCTCACCTCGGCCAATAGCGCGCCGCCACCTCAGCACCACTGCCTCCCGCGCCCAATCCTGAGGCGCCACGTCGCCCCGCCGGCTCCCCCGCAGCCGCCGGCCCATGGAGCCCGTCATGGGCCCGTGCAGGCCCGATCCGCCGCCGCCGCGGCCCGCGCACCCCGCGCGAGCCCGCTCCTCGCCGCCCCGCGCCGCCCGCTCGCCGCCGTCCGACCTCACCGTCTGCGCCTCCCCTCCGCGTCACCGGCGTCGCCTCGCCAGGCCACCGCTGCGCCGCGTCGACCCGCGCGCCTGTCGGGCGCGCCCCTCCGCCTCCTCCGGCGTTCGCCGTCCGCCTCCGCCCCGACCCCGTCCGCGTCCGCTGCCGCGACCTCGTCGCCGGAGCGTGCCGCTTCGCCCGGATCCAGCCAGCCTTCGGCCAGATCCGGCGCCTCCCGTGCCGCCCCGTCGTTCCTTTGCCTCCTCGCCGCCCCGTCCGGGTCCTGCCTCGGCATCCGCGCCGGCCCCGGCCACCTCGTCGCCGGATCCACGTCGTCGCCGGCCGTCTCCCCCGTCTCCGGCGAGATCCGGTCGCCGGGACCAGATCCACCAGCCCCGGCAACCAAACGCCTCCGCTCCATCTCGAAACGCCTCCGTCCACATTTTCGGAGGGTATATTTCCACCAAGTCCCGAAATATTTGACATTATCATGCCATGTTCATCGCATCATAACTCCATGCATACTGGTCCGTTTCGTGCGTATAATATGTCAAATTGTTCGTCTCAACGAGTACTTCATTTCACCTCATTGCATCATTTTGATTTGAGCTCATCTTGATGCCCGAAATGCTGTTGGAAGAGTGCATGTTGCTGTTGATCTGCTGAAACTGTTATAACTTGCTCATTTGTCATTTTTGCCATGTTTGATGTGTGCATCCTATGAGGTTGATGTCTACATGTGTTTTGATATATGCCATGCCATCTTTCCGGAGGTGCTATCCATGTATTTTTGTGATTTGTGTGCTGAGTGCATCGAGCTTGTTAAGTAGGGTACTTGCTGTTGCTGTTTTCCTGACAGATTCTGTTATATTTTGTTGCTATGTTAACCTGCTGCTACAAGTCATTTCGTGCATTATTCTGGAGATGTTCTCTAAGGATGTTTTGTTATACATGTTATGGTCTATCCATTCATGCCCTTGGTCGCAATTATAGCCTGCTAAACATGTTGTTATCTTGCTCTAAAGTTTGCTAAATAATGTTGCTGTCAGCCTGTTAACATTAAGTTCAATGTTTCCATAATTGTTTGCTACTGATGCATGCACCCTATGAACTTGTTCTTGCCATATATAGCTTCACAAACATGTCTTATTACTGTTGGTTGCCTTTCCATGCCATTTATTGCTCTGTGGTGAGTGGTTCAAGCTCACGAACATGCCTACTTATTGTTGTTCCTGCCATGTATGAATCTGTCATATAACTTGCCATGTTTACATGGGTGCCATCATATTTTCTATGCCTTTTTGGCTCATGGTCAGTAAGGGACTTTTGATCTATGCCATTAGTAGATTCATGCCATGCCTTTGTTTACCATGTTAAGTTCCTGTAACATGTTGTTTGATAGCTCTAAACATTGCAACCTGATGTTATTTCCTGATAAGTCTGAAACTGTTATTATTTGCAATCTTTCCATGTCCTTTTGAGCATGTTCTAGTTGTTTCTGGAGATAGCTCAGTGTTCATGTTTTGTTGTGCTTTACCTGTACATCATCCTCATGCCTTTTGTTCTTATGTTGGGGTGCTGTAGCTTGTTGTTTTGATTCTTGCAAGATGCCTAGTTGCTGTTTTGGACAGATTGTTGCTATGACTTGTATAGAGTGTATGTGTTGAACCGTTGCTCCGTTTTGAGTGTGCTCTATATGAAACTTGCTTGATTTTGCATGTAGTTCCATATTATCATGTTGCATCCTTGTTTTGGGGTGTTTGCTTGATGTTTGTATGCATTTTGCATCAATGCCATGTTTAACTTGTTTTGCTCATATCTTCTAGGCCGTAGCTCCGAATCTAATGAACTTTATATGTAACTTGACTAGAATTTCATGTAGATCATCTCGGTGCATCTTAACTTGCTGTTTAACAACTTGAACATAAGGTTTATTCAGTTCTGGACCAATTTCGAAATTTGCATATGAGGACTTACCGGAATTGTTATATGTTGTTCCCGGCCTCATTTAAACTTGCCTTGATATGTTGTTCTTGTTTGCATCATCTTTTGCCATGAGTAGCTTCATGTAGTCTTGTCTTGCATCATGCTTGTTGTGCATCATGTCTTCTCTATGTGTGGTGTGTTTACTATGTTGTGTGCTTCTTCTCGATAGTTCCCGTTTCGTTGCGATCGTGAGGATTCGTTCGTCTACGCTTGGTTCATCTTCGTGGCTTCATCTTATTCATGGACTCGTTCTTCTTCCTAGCGGGATTTCAGGCAAGATGACCGCTACCCTGGATCTCACTACTATCATTGCTATGCTAGTTGCTTCGTTCTATCGCTATGATGCGTTACCTATCATTTGCTCTTCAAGCCTCCCAAATTGCCATGAACCTCTAACCTTTGACCCCCTTCCTAGCAAACCATTGCTTGGCTATGTTACCGCTTCTGCTCAGCCCCTCTTATAGCATTGCTAATTGCAGGTGAAGTTGAAGATTGCTCCATGGTGGACAGGGTTATGTTGGGATATCACAATATCTCTTATATTATTAATGCATCTATATATTTGGTAAAGGGTGGAAGGCTCGGCCTTATGCCTGGTGTTTTGTTCCACTCTTGCCGCCCTAGTTTCCGTCATACCGGTGTTATGTTCCCGGATTTTGCATTCGTTACGCGGTCAGGTGATTTATGGGATCCCCTTGACAGTTAGCTTTGAATAAAACTTGTCCAGCAAGGCCCAACCTTGGTTTTACCATTTGCCTCACCACCACCTATACCCTTCCCTTGGGTCGGCCAACCCAAGGATCATCTTTATTTTAGCCCCCCCGGGCCAGTGGTTGTCTAAGTGTTGGTCCGAACCGAGCAGCCTGCGGGGCCCCCTCGGGGAAACTCGAGGTCTGGTTTTACTCGTAGCTTGACTTATCCGGTGTTGCCCTGAGAACGAGATATGTGCAGCTCCTATCGGGATTGTCGGCGCATCGGGCGGCTTTGCTGGTCTTGTTTTACCATTGTCGAAATGTCTTGTCAACCGGGATTCCGAGACTGATCGGGTCTTCCTGGGAGAAGGAATATCCTTCGTTGATCGCGAGAGCTTATCATGGGCTAAGTTGGGACACCCCTGCAGGGTTTAAACTTTCGAGAGCCGTGCCTGCGGTTATGTGGCAGATGGGAATTTGTTAATGTCCGGTTGTAGATAACTTGACACCAGATCTAAATTAAAACGCATCAACCGCGTGTGTAGCCGTGATGGTCTCTTTTCGGCAGAGTCCGGGAAGTGAACACGGTCTTTGGGTTATGTTTGACGTAAGTAGGAGTTCAGGATCACCTCTTGATCATTGCTAGCTTCACGACCATTCCTTTGCTTCTCTTCTCACTCTTATTTGCGTATGTTAGCCACCATATCTTGCTTAGCCGCTGCTGCAACCTCACCACTTTACCCCTTCCTTTCCCTTTAAGCTTTGCTAGTCTTGATACCCACGGTAATGGGATTGCTGAGTCCTCGTGGCTCACAGATTACTACAACAACAGTTGTAGGTACAGGTTATGCGATGATCTTGATGCGAGAGCGATGTTTGCTTGTTTGGAGTTCTTCTTCTACTTCTTCTTCGATCAGGGGATAGGTTCCAGGTTGGCAGCCTGGGCTAGCAGGGTGGATGTCATTTGAGTTTCTGTTTGTGATTCATCCGTAGTCGGATGGTGCTCTTATGTAAGATGATGTTGTATTCGTGTGGCATTGTATGCCTTATGTATGTATCCCCATCTATTATGTAATGTTGATGTAATGATATCCACCTTGCAAAAGCGTATCAATATGCAGTTCTATCCTTGGTGGGACCTTCGAGTCTCTTTAGGATAGTATCGCATATTGGGCGTGACAGATGGGCCTTAGTGGGAAGGAGCCAGGAGGTGGCGCGCCCCCCTCCCAAGCCCAGTCCGAATTGGACAAAGGGTTTGGGGCGCAGCCCCCCTCTCCCTTCCTTATCCACTTCCCTTCTTTCCCCCCTTCTCCTAGTTGGACTAGGAAAGGAGTCCTACTCCCGGCGGGAGTAGGACTCCCCTTGGCGCGCCCTCCTCCTAGGGCCGACCTCCTCCTCCCTTGCTCCTTTATATACGGGGGCAGGGGGGCACCCCATGACACACAAGTTGATCTATGGATCGTTCCTTAGCCGTGTGCGGTGCCCCCCTCCACCATATTCCACCTCGGTCATATCGTCGCGGAGTTTAGGCAAAGCCCTGCGCCGGTAGAACATCATCATCGTCACCACGCCGTCGTGCTGACAGAACTCATCCCCGACACTTTGCTGGATCGGAGTCCGGGGATCGTCATCGAGCTGAACGTGTGCTGAACTCGGAGGTGCCGTACGTTCGGTGCTTGGATCGGTCGGATCGTGAAGACGTACGACTACATCAACCGCGTTGTCATAACGCTTCCGCTTACGGTCTACGAGGGTACGTGGACACACTCTCCCCTCTCGTTGCTATGCCATCACCATGATCTTGCGTGCGCTTAGGAATTTTTTTGAAATTACTACATTCCCCAACAGTGGCATCCGAGCCTAGGTTTTATGCGTTGATGTTATATGCACGAGTAGAACACAAGTGAGTTGTGGGCGATACAAGTCATACTGCTTACCAGCATGTCATACTTTGGTTCGGCGGTATTGTTGGATGAAGCAGCCCGGACCGACATTACGCGTACGCTTACGCGAGACTGGTTCTACCGACGTGCTCTGCACACAGGTGGCTGGCGGGTGTCAGTTTCTCCAACTTTAGTTGAACCGAGTGTGGCTACGCCCGGTCCTTGAGAAGGTTAAAACAACACTAACTTGACAAACTATCATTGTGGTTTTGATGCGTAGGTAAGAACGGTTCTTGCTCAACCCGTAGCAGCCACGTAAAATTTGCAACAACAAAGTAGAGGACGTCTAACTTGTTTTTGCAGGGCATGTTGTGATGTGATATGGTCAAGATGTGATGCTATATTTTATTGTATGAGATGATCATGTTTTGTAACCGAAGTTATTGGCAACTGGCAGGAGCCATATGGTTGTCGCTTTATTGTATGAAATGCAAACGCCCTGCAATTGCTTTACTTTATCACTAAGCGGTAGCGATAGTCGTAGAAGCAATAGATGGCATAACGACAACGATGCTACGATGGAAATTATGTTGTAGATCAATAG
Organism: Triticum timopheevii; assembly: GCA_963921465.1. Lineage (NCBI taxonomy): Eukaryota > Viridiplantae > Streptophyta > Magnoliopsida > Poales > Poaceae > Triticum > Triticum timopheevii. The sequence continues at coordinate 185,633,481 of OY997266.1, read as the reverse complement.
CTTGCGTTGTTGCTTTCATGTGTTTATTTTGATATGTTCCTAGAGAAAACTGTGTTGAAAAATGTTAGTAGCAATGATGCGGATTGGATCCGTGATCTGAGGTTTATCCTCATTGTTGCACAGAAGAATTATGTCCATAATGCACCGCTAGGTGACAGACCTATTGCAGGAGCAGATGCGGACGTTATGAACGTTTGGCCAGCTCAATATGATGACTACTTGATAGTTTAGTGCACCATGCTTAACAGCTTAGAATCGGGACTTCAAAGACGTTTTGAACGTCATGGACCATATAAGATGTTCCAGGAATTGAAGTTAATATTTCAAGCAAATACCTGAGTTGAGAGATATGAAGTCTCCAACAAGTTCTATAGCTAAAAGATGGAGGAGAATCGCTCAACTAGTGAGCATGTGCTCAGATTGTCTGGGTACTTCAATTGCTTGAATTAAGTGGGAGTTAATCTTCCAGATAAGATAATGATTGACAGAATTCTCTAGTCACCATCACTAAGTTACTAGAACTTCGTGATGAACTATAGTATGCAAGGGATGACGAAAACGATTCTCGAGCTCTTCGTGATGTTGAAATCGATGAAGGTAGAAATCAAAGAAAGAGCATCAAGTGTTGATGATTGACAAGACCACTAGTTTCAAGAAAAGGGCAAAGGGAAAGAAAGGGAAACTTCAAGTAGAATGGCAAACAAGTTGTCACTCCCGTGAAGAAGACCAAAACTGGACCAAAGCCTGAAACTGAGTGCTTACACTGCAAAGGAAATGGTCACTGGAAGCGGAAATGCCCTAAATATTTGGTAGATAAGAAGGATGGCAAAGTGAACAAGGGTATATTTGATATACAGGTGTTTGATGTGTGCCTTACTAGTGTTTATAGTAGCCCCTGAGTATTTTATACTTGTTCGGTTGCTAAAGATTAGTAACTCGAAACAGGAGTTACAGAATAAACAGAGACTAGTTGAAGGGGAAGTGACGATGAGTGTTGGAAATAGTTCCAAGATTGATATGATCATCATCACACACTCCCTATATTTTCGAGATTAGTGTTAAAACTAAATAAACGTTATTTAGCGTTTGCATTGAGCATGAATATGATTTGATCATGTTTATTGCAATACGGTTATTCATTTAAAGTCAGAGAATAATTGTTGTTCTGTTTACGTGAATAAAACCTTCAATGGTCATACACCCAATGAAAATAGTTTCTTGGATCTCGATCATAGTGATACACATATTCATAATATTGATGCCAAAAGATGCAAAGTTAATAATGATAGTGCAACTTATTTGTGGCACTGCCGTTTAGGTCATATCGGTGTAAAGCGCATGAAGAAACTCCATAAAGATGGATTTTCAGAATCACTTGGTTATGAATCATTTGATGCTTGCGAACCGTGCCTTTTGGGCAAGATGACTAAAACTCCGTTCTCCGGAACAATGGAACGAGCTACTGACTTATTGGAAATAATACATACCGATGTATGCGATCCGATGGGTGTTAAGGCTCACGGCGTGTATCGTTATTTTCTGACCTTCACAGATGATTTGAGCAGATATGGGTATATCTTCTTGATGAAACATAAGTCTGAAACATTTGAAAAGTTCAAAGAATTTCAGAGTGAAGTGGAAAATCATCGTAACAAGAAAAAAAAAATTTCTACGATCTGATTGTGGAGGCGAATGTTTGAGTTATGAGTTTGGTCTTCATTTGAAACAATGTGAAATAGTTTCGCAACTCACACCACCTGGAACACCACAATGGAATGGTGTGTCTGAACGTCGTAATCGTACTTTACTAGATATGGTGCGATCTATGATGTCTCTTATCGGTTTACCACTATCGTTTTGGGGTTATGCATTAGAGACAGCTACATTCATGTTTAATAGGGCACCATCTAAATCCGTTGAGACGACACCGTATGAACTATGGTTTAGCAGTAAACCTAAGCTGTCGTTTCTTAAAGTTTGGGGCTGCGATGCTTGTGTGAAAAAGTTTCATCCTGATAAGCTCAAACCCAAATAAGAGAAGTGCGTCTTCATAGAATACCCAAAGGAAACTGTTGGGTACACCTTCTATCACAGATCCAAAGGCAAGATATTCGTTGCTAAAAATGGATCCTTTCTAGAGAAGGAGGTTCTCTCGAAAGAAATGAGTGGGAGGAAATTAGAACTTGATGAGGTAACTGTACCTTCTCCCGAATTGGAAAATAGTTCATCACTGAAATCAGTTCCAGTGATTCCTACACCAATTAGTGAGGAAGCTAATGATGATGATCATGAAACTTCAGATCAAGTTACTACAAAACCTCGTAGGTCTTCCAGAGTACGATCCGCACCAGAATGGTACGGTAATCCTATTCTGGAAGTCATGTTACTGGACCACGATGAACCTACGAACTATGAGGAAGCGATGATGAGCCCAGATTCCACGAAATGGCTTGAGGCCATAAAATCTGAGATGATATCCATCTATGAGAACAAAGTATGGACTTTGATTGACTTGCTCGATGATCAGCAAGCCATGTTAAATAAATGGATCTTCAAGAGGAAGACAGATGCTGATAGTGGTGTTACTATCTACAAAGCTCGACTTGTCGCAAAAAGGTTTTCGACAAGTTCAAGGTGTTGACTACAATGATATTTTCTCAACTATAGCGATGCTTAAATCTGTCCGAATCATGTTAGCAATTGCCACATTTTTTGAAATCTGGCAAAAGGATGTCAAAACTGCATTTCTTAATGGATTTATTAAAGAAGAGTTGTATATGATGCAACCAGATGGTTTTGTCAATCCTAAAGGTGCTAACAAAGTGTGCAAGCTCCAACGATCCATTTATGGACTGGTGCAAGCCTCTCGGAGTTGGAATATACGCTTTGATGAGTTGATCAAAGCATATGGTTTTATACAGACTATTTGAGAAGCCTGTATTTACAAGAAAGTGAGTGGGAGCACTACATCATTTCTGATAAGTATATGTGAATGACATATTGTTGATCAGAAATAATGTAGAATTATTCTGCAAAGTATAAAGGAGTGTTTGAAAGGAGTTTTTTTTCAAAGAAAGACCTCGGCAAAGCTACTTACATATTGAGCATCAAGATCTATTGAGATAGATCAAGACGCTTGATAAGATTTTCAATGAATACATACCTTGTCAAGATTTTGAAATAGTTCAAAATGGAACAGTCAAAGAAAGAGTTCTTGCCTGTGTTGCAAAGGTGTGAAATTGAGTAAGACTCAAATCCCGACCACAACAGAAAATAGAAAAGAGAATGAAAGTATTCCCTATGCCTCAGTCATAGGTTCTATAAAGTATGCTATGCTATGTACCAGACCTATTGTATACCTTGCTCTGAATTTGGCAAGGGAGTACAATAGTGATCTAGGAGTAGATCACTGGACGTTGGTCAAGAATATCCTTAGTGAGGACTAAGGAAATATTTCTCGATTATGGAGGTGATAAAAGAGCCCGTCGTAAAGAGTTACATCGGTGCAAGCTTTTTACACCGATCCAGATGACTCTAAGTCTCAATCTGGATACATATTGAAAGTGGGAGCAATTAGCTAGAGTAGCTCCGTGCAGAGCATTGTGGACATAGAATATTTGCAAAATACATACGGCTCTAAATGTGACAGACCCGTTGACTAAGATTTTCTCACGAGCAAAACATGATCACACCTTAGTACTCTTTGGGTGATTAATCACATAGTGATGTGAACTAGATTATTGACTCTAGTAAACCCTTTGGGTGTTAGTCACATGAAGATGTGAACTATGCGTGTTAATCATATACAGATATGAATATTGGTGTTAAATCACATGGCGATGTGAACTAGATTATTGACTCTAGTGCAATTGGGAGACTGAAGGAAATATGCCCTGGAGGCAATAATAAAGTTATTATTTATTTCCTCATATCATGATAAATGTTTATTATTCATGCTAGAATTGTATTAACCGGAAACATAATACATGTGTGAATACATAGACAAACACAACGTCACTAGTATGCCTCTACTTGACTAGCTTATTACCAAAGATGGTTATGTTTCCTAACCATAGACATGTGTTGTCATTTGATTAATGGGATCACATCATTAGGAGAATGATGTGATTGACATGACCCATTCCATTAGCCTAGCACTTGATCGTTTAGTATATTGCTATTGCTTTCTTCATGACTTATACATGTTCCTGTAACTATGAGATTATGCAACTCCCGTTTACTGGAGGAACACTTTGGGTGCTACCAAATGTCACAACGTAACTGGGTGATTATAAAGGAGTACTACAGGTGTCTCCAAAGGTACATGTTGGGTTGGCGTATTTCGAGATTAGGTTTTGTCACTCCGATTGTCGGAGAGGTATCTCTGGGCCCTCTCGGTAATGCACATCACTATAAGCCTTGCAAGCAATGTGACTAATGACTTAGTTGCGGGATGATGCATTACGTAAGGAGTAAAGGGACTTGCCGGTAACAAGATTGAACTAGGTATTGGGATACCGACAATCGAATCTCGGGCAAGTAACATATCAATGACAAAGGGAACAACGTATGTTGTTATGCAGTTTGACCGATAAAGATCTTCGTAGAATATGTAGGAGCTAATATGAGCATCCAGGTTCCGCTATTGGTGAATAGTTCTAGGTCATGTCTACATAGTTCTCGAACTCGTAGGGTCCGCACGCTTAAGGTTTCGATGACAGTTTTATTATGAGTTTATGAGTTTTGATGTACCAAAGGAGTTAGGAGTCCCGGATGAGATCGGGGACATGACGAGGAGTCTCGAAATGGTCGAGACATAAAGATCGATATATTGGATGACTATATTCGGAGTTCGGAAAGGTTCCGAGTGATTCGGGTATTTTTCGGAGTACCGGAGAGTTACGGGAATTCGTATTGGGCCTCAATGGGCCATACGGGAAGGAGAGAAAGGGCCAAAAGGGTGGCCGCACCCCTCCCCTTGGACTAGTCCGAATTGGACTAGGGAGGGGGGGGGGGCGCCCCCTTCCTTCCTTCTCCTTCTCTCTTCCCTTTCCTTCTCTCCTACTCCTACTACATGGAAGGGTTCCTAGTTCTACTAGGAAAGGGGGAATCCTACTCCCGGTGGGAGTAGGACTCCCCTAGGGCGCGCCATAGAGAGGGCCGGCCCTCCCCCTCCTCCACTCCTTTATATACGGGGGCAGGGGGCACCCCATAGACACACAAGTTGATCTACAGATCGTTCCTTAGCCGTGTGAGGTGGCCCCCTCCACCATATTCCACCTTGGTCATATCGTCGTGGAGTTTAGGCGAAGCCCTGCGCCGGTAGAACATTAACATCGTCACCACGCCGTCGTGCTGAAGGAACTCATCCCCGACACTTTGCTGGATCGGAGTCCGGGGATCGTCATCGAGCTGAACGTGTGCTGAACTCGGAGGTGCCGTACGTTCGGTACTTGGATCGGTCGGATCGTGAAGACGTACGACTACATCAACCGCGTTGTCATAACGCTTCCGCTTACGGTCTACGAGGGTACGTGGACAGTACTCTCCCCTCTCGTTGCTATACCATCACCATGATCTTGTGTGTGCGTAGGAAAATTTTGAAATTACTACGTTCCCCAACAACAGCAAGTCATGATCTCCCACATTTGATCTTTCGACAAGGTCTGAGCGGGGTACCGGACAACAGCAATCCGAGATTGGAGCACACCAAATGCCCGCTCGACATCCATCCTGCAAGCCTCCTGAACCTTCGCAAAGTGGGAGTTCTTGCGTCCTAGCACAGGGTTTGAGATAGTCTTCACAAATGTAGACCATTTCGGATAGATTCCATCTGCTAGGTAGTATCCCTTGTTGTAGTGCTGCCCATTGACCTTGAAGTTCACTGGAGGAGAACGACCTTCAACAAGCTTGGCAAAGACAGGGGAGAACTGCGGCACGTTGATGTCATTGTGAGTTCCTGGGATACCAAAGAAGGAGTGCCAAATCTAGAGGTCCTGTGTGGCCACTGCCTCAAGTACCACACTGCAACTACCTTTGGCTCCTTTGTACATCCCCTGCCAAGCAAATGGACAATTTTTCCATTTCCAATTCATGTAGTCAATGCTTCCAAGCATCCCAGAAAATCCTCTTGCTGCATCCTGTGCTAGGATCCGAGCAGTGTCTTCAGCATTGGATGATCGCAAGTATTGCGGTCCAAACACTGCCACCACTGCCCTGCAGAACTTGTAGAAATACTCAATGGTCGTGGACTCGGCCATGCGCCCATAGTCATCGAGCGAATCACCGGGAGCTCCGTCTGCAAGCATCCTCATAGTTGTCGTGCACTTCTGGATTGAGGTGAATCCAAGTTTGTCGGTGCAATCCTTCTTGCACTTGAAGTAGCTATCGAACTCCTGGATGGAATTAACAATCTTGAGGAAAAGCTTTTGGCTCATCCTATAACGGCGCCGAAATACTTTGTCACCGTGTAGTGGAGCATCGGTGAAGTAGTCAAAGTACAACATGCAATAGCCTTCCAGACGATGTCGGTTCTTTGCTTTCAGCCGCCTCGGCACCGAGCCACCTCGCCGCGGCTTTGCATTGCTCGCGAGAAGGCCGGCCAGAGCGGCAAGAACCATGAGATGCTCTTCGTCCTGGATGTCGGCATCGGCTTCCTCCTCTAGCAGCGCCGCAAGCGCCTCCTCGTCGTCCGAGTCCATCACCGAGTAGACAAATCGCTGAACACCTGGCGGGTGTGGTGGGCGCACGGCCACCGGTATCCCGCCCTGCGCGGCCGGAGCGCCGGAAAACCGTCTGGCCTTGAGCCACCACTCCAGAAAGGTGTCCTGTTGAGCCGGCTGGCACACGTTGATATTTAGAGCATCAAAGCATATGTGCCAAACCTCCCGAGCGTACACACATTGCACCAAAATGTGCTCTGTGGTGTCATCATGTTGCATGCAGGTGTAGCAGGCCGAGGGTTGGTCTTGTAGTCCATGTTTAGCCTGTCTGTCCGAAGTCCAAATCCGGTGCTGAACTGCTAGCTAGACGAAAATTTTGCACTTAAGCAAAGCCCAGCTCCTCCAGATGCAATTAGCAAAAGGGACACACTGAATACCGCAGCACAACTGGCGGTAGGTGGATCTTGCTGAGTAAGAACTAGTCAGGTCTGCCGGCCAAGTGAAGCAGTCCGGCTGGCAGGATCGCGTTGCACTGCATTGATTGCCATGTCCAAATGCATCAGCTGCATATGCGTAGTAAAGGATAGGTCACCCATGACGTCAGGGAACCATCTGTTGTCAGTCATCGCCTAACTCACCATGCGTCTGTTTATGGTGCATGTCCACCATTCGAAGAATCAGGGGAGCGATGTCCACGACGGCGAAACCCAGGATCCAGTTGTCCCTCCAGAATAGGTTGCGGGAACCATCCCCTACGCCGATCTTGACCATACTGTCAAACACTCTATGAGCATCTTTGTCGTCAATCATGGGTAGCCCTTGCCATGGTCGTCCGACACCCGTCCTCTTTAACAAAACCCGTACACGCAGTGCAAGGGATTGTAACTTGAGGTTCATGACACCCAACCCTCCAAGATATGTTGGCTTGTAGACCATGCTCTAGGCCACAAGATACTTACCGCCATTTGTTTTCTCCTTGCCAGCCCAAAAAAGCCTTCATCCACTGGTCCAACTCCTCAAAGACCCAAGCCAGAGCGTCCAACATCATGAAATTATGTATTGGCCTCGATGCAATGACTGACTTGACAAGAATTAACAGGCCCAGTTTCTGGATCAAACCCCTTCTGCCATGTCGGAACACATCGCTTTGCCTCATCGATCATAGGCTGACAGTCATTGCGCGTGAGCTGATTGATCGCAAGTTGCAAGCCCAGGTATTGGCATCGGAATGTACCGATGCTACACTATAACATGTCGGCCACCATCAGCTGGTCCATCTTGTTGCCCCTGATTAGCACCGCCGAGGATTCCCTATAGTTGACCCTTAGACCTGATGCATCCCCAAACACTTGCAGAGCAGCTCTCACAAATCTCAGATCACCAGGGGCGGGGCGGATAAAAAGTGCCGTGTCATCAGCAAAAATGGATAGCTATTGTGTAGAAGAGATTCTGATGAATGAGCTAATCACCCCCTCTCGGGCAACCTTGCCCATAACACTGGTCAGGACATCCATCGCAATCACAAACAGTAGGAGGGAAACTGGGTCCCCTTGCCCTAGACCTTGCACATGCGTGAAACTACGTCCCGAAATCCCATTGATGACCACTTTGGTGTTGGACGTCCGCAGAACAATGGCAATCCATGCGCACCACTTTTTCCCAAAAACCTTGCATCTGAGGACCTTGAAGAGGAATGGCCAAGAAATGGAATCGAAGGCTCTCAAAATGTCAAGCTTGATAAAACCCCCAGCCTCTTTGCGTAGGTATACACTACAAAAAATACACTTCCGTGATGATACGTGTTTGTCACAGTAGGCCACGTTTTCTGTCATGCATGTACATCCATGACGATTTTATGACAGAATCAGGATAGTCATACCTGTGCTGTCGTAGAAGTGTTCCATGACATTACCAAAATTATCATCATGGAAGTGTCCACTTCCATGACGATAAATCACGTGTCATGGAAATGCTTTCATCAAGGGTGACCGACACATGGCATCCACCGTAACGAAACATCATTAAGCTATCGGGTCCAGTTTTGGATCCGATAACCCGTTAACAGCCTCGACCAATGGGGATTTTCCACGTGTAAAATCATCATTGGCTGGAGGAAACACGTGTCAGCTCACCGTTGGGACAGACGTCATCCACTCATTGGACCGAAGGCGCCTATGATACATCGACACATGGCACGGCCCAACAGAGGCCCATTCCTGTGAAAAAACTGGCCCATTTGACTTGGTCAAAAGGTGGCAGGCCGGCCCATGGAAAGCCTGTTAACGGCTTGTTCGCATATAGCCCATTTACAGCCCGCTAACCCAGGGCCCGTTACGACCTCCCAGTAGCGTCATTTGGGCCATCCAATATAATTCCAGCCCGTTTTAACTTCCGGCCCATGTATGGCCCATGACTTCTTTCTGCCCATATGAGGCCCTTTGTAACTCTTGGCCCATTAACGGCCCGTGGTGAAACTGGCCCGTAATGAACAGTGTATCACTTTATACCCATTAACGGCACGTGGTGAAACTGGCCTGTAATGAACGGTGTATCACTTTATACCCATTAACGACCCATTATTCTGTTGGGCCGTTTCCAGCCCATGTTATCTTTCGGCCTTCTCAAGGCCCATTTATTCTTGGGCTCATTTCTAGCATTCGTTTACTTACGGTCCGTTATTGTCATTTTGTGCTTGTGGGCCAAATTCAGCCTGTGGTTACAGTCGGCACATTTGTGGCCCATTAATACGTTGGGCCGTTTTCATAATGTCATCAAATACTGCCGATTAACGACGGCCCGTTATGGTCGGCCCATGAACGGACGATTCCAACTCTAGCCCGTTTATGGTCATAATGCGGTCTGTTATTGGCCCATGTTTGGCCAACCGATCATATGACCCGTAGAAGGCCCATTGATGATACGGCCCCGTAGAAGGCCCATTGCATCTACAGCCCGTAGAAGGCCCGTTGTTTCTACGCCACGTAGAAGGCCCATTGTTTCTATGACCCTTAGAAGGCCCATTGTTTCTACAGCCCGTAGGAGGCCCATGGTAACTACAGTAAATATGTAGCCCATGGTTATTGTGGCCTAGTTTTAAAAAATAGGTTATTGCAGCCACTAGCAAACCGCGGAAAAAGAACTGCACTGACTACAAGAAAACAAATAAAAAACACAATAAGGAAATAAATAAGCAAGCAACTTACGCTAGGATATTACACATATTACATCCAGTGGGCATCAAAGTTCGCCACCAGTGCAAATATAGGGAACAAAGCAACATATAAACGCCGCGGCAAAATAAGTCCAGAACTGAAACCACTTCAGAAGAGCTCAAGAAACAATATCCTGGGTACCCATAATGCTGGCAAGATGCTTAGCAGGATTATTAACTTTCTCTTGTTTGGCGCTTAAATCCTCCAGCACTTGTTGTTGCACCAGAAAGTATGCATCTGAATTCTGCAGGGACTTCCTCACTCCTTCATCTTCCTGTCGCATAACATCTGATTGATGTCTTTCAACTTGAAGTTGAGACTCAACAAGCCGAACTGATTCAGGCAGCGAGTTCGAAGAGTTGGTGCCAGCAGTAATAGCCAGTAACTCGAACACTACATCAAGACATGACTTTTGGGTTGTCTCATTGTCTTCAATATAGTTTTTATCAGCTTTCTTGGAGACCAACAGGGATGTCTCACTATCTTGAACCTTATCTGCATTACTTCCTTTACCATTGCATAACGGGGTACTCTTCTCCAATATTTTATCCGTGTTCTAAAAGAGAAACAAACAAACACATCACAGGTTTACAATGTAGTATATGAAACTCATTTTGGTAAACCAGTTCAGTAGTAAGGTGGACAGGATAACAACATGAAACAAACATATATCTATGTAGTATGGTCACTGTATGCTGTATATCATTCTAGTTTATGTTGCCAAATCAAGATAGATACAGTTCGAATCATATCTATTTAAGACAAAGCAGCATAGACAACATATAAGTGAGGGAAACTACACAACAATAACAACACTTGTAATGTGCATGGCATGAGAACATAATTGTTTATTCAATTGAAACTGAAATCAACATAGAGCAAGTTATAACAGCAAACCAGTTAAAGAAACAGGTTTAAAACATACCCGTTGTGCCTTTGGAGTTTCACTTGCATCCTTCAATTTTGAAATTAGTTGGTATGAGTAAATACAGTGATGCAAGAGCAAAGTAGTATGAACCATAGCTACGGAACCTGAGCTGAGAACAATTCTTCTTCTGATTTAAGCGTTGACTTGGGGTTCAGATGGTGGTCCTTGTGCTTTGGGCACTGCAGTTGCCTTACTAACTGCTCGTGTTTGGGTGCTCTGTGGTTGAGACGGTGTTGTGTCAACGGGAACTGGGTTACTATCTGCTGGGGTTGGGGTTAGAAGGGGTGTAGCTGGTTCTTTGTCCAACTAGGTAGGGGTACAATCTGCGTGAGTCTGCGTTATGTGTGGTGGGGCTGGTTCTTGGGCAAGTGCAACTGTGGTTCTATCTGCATCGACAGGTAGCACGATCTTTTCTGAATACTATGTTTTTACTCCCACAGATACTGCCATCACCCCTCCAATTGAAATGGCTGATAAACAAGAAAAGTAATTGAATGTACATACATTGTAAGATAGATAGGTGCAATGGATAGTAGGGAAGAAAACAGGGCATGAAATAATTCACATTTATGTTGTCTAACCAAACAGAATAGCAGGACATAATTTCACATATATGATGGCTAATTAAACAGGATAGCATGGCACAATTTCACATGTATGATGGCTAACTAAACAGGATGGAATGACATACTTCAAAATATGATGACTATGTAAACAGGATGACATGATATAACTATACGATGTGTCTATTAAAGTGGTTGGCATGCCATAAATCACAAACATGCCATCAATGGAAACATGATGGCATGATATAATTCACAGATAGAATGACATAATTCAAAATATGATGACTATGTAAACATGATGAGATGATATAACTATATTATGTCTTTAGAAAATGGGTTGGCATGCCATAATTCAGATACATCCTATCTATGTAAACATCATGGCATGATATAATTCAAATATATGATTTATATACTAAGGAAGTGAGCAGAGGGCAATCGCATATATGATGTGTCAACTAAGGAGATGGCAGTCAATAGTCTATGATGTAAAAACTAAGCATTGCAATATAACATATGCATGATATGAGTAATATAACCCTGCCAAGTTTGAGCATACACCTCAGGGGGATAATAGGACTGGTCATCTGCCTCTGAATCCTCCTCTGAAGAGCTATCTTTAACCAGCAAGTTATCTACTTCAGCAGGTAGCATTGTCTGCTCTGAAGACCTTGTTTTCGCTCCAGATTTCTCCATCACCAATTCAAATGGCTGATGCATAGGAAGAGCAGTTGAATATACAAACATTGTCGACAAAAGCAATGAGAAATACAAAAAAAGGACGGCATGATATAATTCACATATATGACGCTTGACTAAACAACATGGCATTGCATAATTCACATATATAATGCCTTGCAACAAGATAGCATTGCATAATTCACATATATAATGTCTTGCAACAAGATGGCATTGCATAATTCACATACATGGTAATTATACACTAAACAGGTGGCATTCACACAAAGCATGTCTAAACTAAGCAAATGACATAGTAATGCAAGAGCAACATAACCATGCCAAGTTAAAGCATGCACCTCGGGGAGGGGGGGGGGAATAGGACTGGTCATCTGTCTCTGAATCCTCCTCTGAGGAGCTATCCGTAACCAGCAAGACATGCACTTCGTCAGATAGCATTGTCTGCTCTAAAGACCTTGTTTCCACTCCAGATTTTTCCATGACCGTGCCGAATGGCTGATGCACAGGAAGAGTAATTGAATGTACTAAAATTGTTGACAAATTTAACACGTAATAAAAAAATGATGGCATGATATAATTCACATATAAGATGACTGGCGAACCAAGGTGGCATTACAAAATTCACATATATGATGCCTAGCTAAACAAGATGGCATTGCATGATTCACATATATGATAAAGAAACTAAACAAATGGCATTGACACAAAGCATGTCTAAACTAAGCAGATGACATCTTTGATGTATACAGTAAGCAATGCAAGGCACCACATGCATGATATTACCAACATCAGCATGCCAAGTTAGAGCGAAGACCTCATGGGGTAAATAGGAGTGGTCTTCTCCTTCTGAATCCCCCTTGGAACAATTATCTTCCTCTTGATTGCGATCCAAAATGGGTGGAGGGGGGCTGCCTTTGCGCCCACCATGGAGCGACGTCTGCATGAAATTTTATTGCCATGCAAGGCTCGTCTCTTTTGCTCTGCATGTTCAGTTCCATTATGTACAACAACTGACATGCATAGGAATAAAACATAGTGAGATTATGTAAGGAGTGCATGCACAAATCTAGAGTGATGGTAGCAAACTGTGGATAGACCCAAAACCAATGATAGCAGGTAGATAATAGCTTTAGTTAAAAAATACAGATAATGGCTCCTTTAATGTTTGTTTGCACCCAACATGAAACTCATAGTAGACACCCGAGATTAACCAGATAGTAGACAGATAGTACTGATTGCTGCCCCAATATGTACCCCACAACCATTTAAAAACTCAAGTTTCAGCATTAGTTTGGACCTGACTCAGAGTCTAATAGGTGAACACGATGATAAAGTAGCATGGCATCATATTAAATGACGCATAACGTAAGCAGACACGAAAGAGTGTGACCTCTCTTGCAGACCCATGTAGTCCTCAAGGTCATCTGCTCAGTTGATGATGGTAATGTAGTTGTCGTGGCTGCCGCCGACAGGGAAGAAGATCTAAGGCGGCAAAAGATAGTCTGGAGAGTAGATCCCTACTGTGGTGAACCCTTCCGTCGTTGGAGCGGCTGAGCTGGGGTGGAACACAGCGCCACAGGAGCAGGACAAACCACACAAGGTTTTCTTTGACACATATCTATAACAGAACTAATTGTGTAAGGGCTTGTTTGAATTTGAGGATTCTAACAATGCAGGGATAGGAAATAGACAAGAATAGGATAGGAATGCATGTGCAAAACATAGAATTTAAAAACATAGGATTTCTGCCAATCTGGGTGTTTGATTCACAAGAATTGGAAGATTACAGGATGCAAAGAAGCATGGTGAGATTAAGTCAAACCACAAGAAAATGTACGTTTATAATGCTATTATGCTACTATCTCTTAGTCTTGTGCTTCATGAATAGGAATTTGAAAAGGAGGACAAGTGGAAATTAAAATTCCTACGGTTTTTCTTGGAGACACTAAAGGAACAAATCCTACACTTTTCCTTTGCTCCATTCCTTTGAACCAAATTCATGAATAGTAGTACCATAGGAAACTTTCCAACTCCTATGTTTTTCATTCACTTTTCCTTTCAAGCACTGGCGATTCTAGTAGGCAGGCTTGAGCAAGGAAAATCCTACACTAAAAAAATGTTTTTGTGCTACTTCTATTACTTTGGACCTAGGCCACTGCCCTACTAGCTCAACTCCCAGGCCCATCAACAAATGCACAGCTCAAATGCGCTGATGTCTACTACACAACCTTCTTCTTGTAGACGTTGTTGGGCCTGCAAGTGCACAGGTTTGTAGGACAGTAACAAATTTCCCTCAAGTGGATGACCTAAGGTTATCAATCCGTAGGAGGCGTAGGATGAAGATGGTCTCTCTCAAACAACCCTGCAACGAAATAACAAAAAGTCTCTTGTGTCCCCAACACACCCAGTACAATGGTAAATTGTATAGGTGCACTAGTTTGGCGAAGAGATGGTGATACAAGTGCAATATGGATGGTAGATATAGGTATTTGTAATCTGAAAATATAAAAACAGCAAGGTAACTAAATATAAAAGTGAGCGTAAACGGTATTGCAATGATAGGAAACAAGGCCTAGGGTTCATACTTTTAGTACTACAAGTTCTCTCAACAATAATAACATAGATAGATCATATAACAAGCCCTCAACATGCAACAAAGAGTCACCCCAAAGCCACTAATAGCGGAGAACAAACATAGAGATTATGGTAGGGTACGAAACCACCTCAAAGTTATTCTTTCGGATCAATCTATAAAAGAGTTCGTACTAGAATAACACCTTAAGATACAAATCAACCAAAACCCTAATGTCACCTAGATACTCCATTGTCACCTCAAGTATCCGTGGGCATGATTATACGATATGCATCACACAATCTCAGATTCATCCAACCAACATAAAAGTACTTCAAAGAGTGCCCCAAAGTTTCTATCGAAGAGTCAAGAACGTGTGCCAACCCCTATGCATAGGTTCCCAATGTCACGAAACCCGCAAGTTGATCACCAAAACATACATCAAGTGGCACATGATATCCCATTGTCACCACAGATAATCACGGCAAGACATACATCAAGTGTTCTCATAAAGACTCAATCCGACAAGATAACTTCAAAGAGGAAACTCAATTCATCACAAGAGAGTAGAGGGGGAGAAACATCATAAGATCCAACTACAATAGCAAAGCTCGGGATACATCAAGATCGTATCACCTCAAGAACACGAGAGAGAGAGATCAAACACATAGCTACTGGTACATACCCTCAGCCCCGAGGGTGAACTACTCCCTCCTCGTCATGGATAGCGCCGGGATGATGAAGATGGCCACCGGTGATGGGTTCCCCCTTTGGCAGGGCGTCGGAACGGGCTCCCGAGAGGTTTTTGGTGGCTACAGAGGCTTATGGCGGCGGAACTCCCGATCTATCTTCTGTTCTGGAAGTTTTAGGGTATATTGATATATATATAGGAGGAAGAAATACGTCAGGGGAGCCACGAGGGCCCCACGAGGGTGGAGGGCACGCCCAGGGGGTGGGCGCGCCCCCTACCTCGTGCCTTCCTCGTTTCTTTCTTGACGTGGACTCCAAGTCTCCCGGGTTGCTTTCCTTCCAAAAATAACTTCTCCAGTTGATTTCGTTCCGTTTTGACTCCGTCTGATATTCCTTTTCCTAGAAATACTGAAATAGTCATAAAACAACAAATTTGGGCTGGGCCTCCGGTTAATAGGTTAGTCCCAAAAATAATATAAAAGTGGATAATAAAGCCCAATATTGCCTAAAACAGTAGATAAAGTAGCATGGAGCAATCAAAAATTATAGATACGTTGGAGACGTATCACGCGCAGAGATAAATAATGATGGCGTTCAAGAGAGTCCATCACGGATAGCTAAGTTACCTGATACCTCACTGCTTATCATATAGTAGGATAAAATAATCGTATTTCACGTTACTACGGGTGCTCAGTGGACAATATATATAACATGTAGTGTAAAAAAGAGATGCAACAAGTGTACAACCTCTTTGGCGAAGCCATGTCGATCTCAGCCGGATTGGGTTGGCCGGTGAGGATGCTCCGGCTGACTTGGCTATCGGAGGAGGGGAAGAAGATCTTAGGCGTCTAGAGATGGAGCCCAAGGTACTGCTCCACTGTGATGGAGGGTTTCGTCGTTGGAGCAGCTCTGGTGAGTTGTACGATGCCGAGGCTGAAGCAGGACAAGAGAGACAATGTTAACCTAAGTGGAATTCTAATAGCATCTCCAATAGATGATGTAAAATACATAACCACAAAGTGCTAGATGTAAAATACATCAGCCGCTCATCTCTGAACTTAACTGTCGAAACTGAATTTAACTGTCAAAACTGAATGTTGCTATCGAAACTGAATTTTACTGTCGAAACTGAACGCACTAGAGGTGAGGCTACATGTCAGTCGACTGACTTTTTCATCTTTGGTCAGTCGATTTTGCAGCCGTTGGATATGAAATCAAGGGCCTGCAGTTCATCTTCAACCTCCACCCCCCTGAGCTGCCAGCCACCACCGGCCAAACAGCCCCCCCCCCCGCCGCCCCGCCCACCCCGAAAACACTCCCCACCGCCGGTCCTCCGTCGCCCCGGCCATCCCTCTAGGCACCCCTGTGCCGAGCTTTTTCTCCGGCAATCCCCATGCCACGGCCCCACCACCACCGACGACCATCGCCCCACCCTGAACCCTAAGATAGATAGTGGGGTACCTCTCCGGCGAGCCCCCCTCCCTGCTGCGGTTGGTTCTTCCTTAACTCCGGCGAGCCCCTCCCCCACCCCCTGAAAATCGACTAACCCAAAAGTCGATTCAGTCGACTGAAGTGTAGCTAAATCGGAGCAACATTGCAAGCAAGAGCAAGAGCGAGAGCAGCAGCGCGAGCAAGAGCAAGAGCAAGAGCAATAGCAAGAGCAGACCAGGCAGGAGAGCAAGAGCAAGAGCAGAGCAGAAGCGCGAGTGAGAGCTAAAGCAGCAGCAGCTCCTACTGATGTGGATAGAGGAAGTGGCCGGCGATGCCGCCGTGGATGGAGCCACGCCGTGTCGGCTCAGGACCGAGCGCCAGCAGCACCGTGAGATCGAATCAAGAAGAAAATGCGGCAATTAGTGTACAACCTATTTGGTGGCGCCGATTAGGCCACAGCTTCATCCGAGGAAAAGGTGATGATGATGCTCTTCCGGTGGTGCAGGTGAAGACGACGGTGTGGGAATGGAGGGGCGCGAAAGATGAGGGGAACGTCGGGGCAGCTCCTTGGAGGTGGAGTACGGGGTGGCTGAACCGGCGGGACGATGAGATCAACGACGGATCCTCATTCGGTACGGTGGATGAGGGACATCGAGGTGTTGCTGTGGACGACGTCGTCGGGGAAGAGGCTTCGGCTGGGTGGCGGACAAAGGAGGGTGTGGGGCTTCACGGGTTTTCGCGGCCTCGGTGTACGAATGGATGGGCGGATGGGATGGGAGTGGGGAACCATGGCTTGGGGACGCGCTTGTCCGAAATGTGGGGTAAGTTACGAAAGTAACCCCACTGATTAGAGGCGGTTCTTTCGGTTCAGGGGTATCACGGGCATTTCACGTGTCGGGATTTCACAGGAGGTGGGAGTTTTCGCACGCGTTGTAATTTTGGAATAGCAAGGCGCGGGTTGAGATGGAGGGGGTTGTCAGAGCACAACAGGACAAAGATATATCTTAAATATTTCGGGGTAACAAGGCGCGGGTTGAAGAGGCGGGAGTTTCGCAGCACGATAGACAAAGACGCTAGCTTGAAATTTTGGCATAACAAGGCGCGGGTTGAGATTTTGGGAGAACAAGCTTAACGTGTACCCAAAAAAAGAAAGTTCGCACCTCATCACTAGAGAGATCCATGTCCCGATTTACTATATTACTAGAAATGCGTTCAAATACAACAAAAAAATAAAAACATGGGACAACAAACATAACATGTACAATACCAAAACAATTTGCACTTCCCTCAACAATAAAAAAATAGTGTGTGTTGTCTAGCATATGGACTAAATTTGAGTACAGTTTCCCTGTTTGAATGGGATTGTACTCGGGTTAGTTATACAACCATCTAAATATTATCTTCACAACACATGACATGAATATAGGAGAAGTAAATTCCTATATAAATACGAACTACATGTATATACGATCTCAAATTCAAATATACGTACCCATTTTGTGTTGAATTCAAATCATAGTACATGTATGCTCTAGCTAGTTGTTCGGAATCTAAATCATGTATGATATACTATGTACAATGTGTTTAACACGCACAACACACACACACACACACACACACACACAAACACCATTTAGACTAGTAAGGTACACGTGCATTGCACGCATGTGATTTGACAACCAAATTATGAATAAATACCACATTATAGCATGTAAGCTTTGAGTCATATATGCATGATGTAGATGTTTGTTTAATTCTTATAGTTCATTTCATTCAAAATCATCTAGTTCTTATAAGAAAGCTAATCTATTTTAAGATTCATGGAATTGTGCGTTGTAAGGCATAAAGTAAAAAACAAATAATGGCAAATCATGTAGAAAAGCATTTGGGCAATTCTGATACGGAAGATTCTAGAACAAAGAAGATGTGATTGTGTTTTGAGGTTTGTGCATTATGCTTAAGTTCAACCATGGAGTCTTCTAGATTGTACATGTGGCAAAATCTGGTGGAATCTAGATGATATCCAATGGCCAGTAGTGCTCAAATTTGCCATCTCTACACCACCAGATTGGCCTCATCCAACGACCATCTTTCAAAGTTAAAGTTATCCGCACACTATATAAAAATATAAAATATAATATATATAGGGGTATAGATATAGATATGTGATGCGAAAGCCACCCATCATCTCCAATTAGAATAGTGTGTGCATGCACGGATGCAATGTGGCCCAACGTTGTCTGCCATCGGTATCTCAAATTCAAGTCAGTCTGACCTTGTTCAATGTGTATACATTACAACATGCTCGTTTCCAAACCACACCGCGCAGTTCTCCGTTATATTCATGCATGCATGGGTTTCAAACATCATGATCTCTTATTCAAATATTTGAATTCAACTTTACATTGATTATGACCTCACCTAGTCTTTTACACCCCCACAATCGTCTTCTCTTTATAATTGTAGCACTAACTTTCTCTCGTGCATGTATGCACAAACACTACCAGTTGGCATTATCCATCGCATACATGCAATCTTTTTTTTAGGTCGGTCTCCCATGTAGGCACACACACACACACATCCCCCTCTCCATCATATCGGGCATTCTTTATCACTCACGTGCATGTGCAATGATCGATGTTCCTCTATGTGTGTGTCTATATAGCTAGATCTTTCATAGTTTTCCACACAAATCGATCAATATATATATATCTAGTGAGGTCTCACCCTCTTTCCCATGTCCACATCGATCAATCTATACCTCTCTATATAGGATTATATATATAGCTAATACACCCACATTAATTATATATCCAACGTCCCCCTCTCATCATCCATGCCTTCCGCTTCATCTCTCGAACGCACGCACAATGGCGAAGACAGGGGCAGCAAGGGCCCTGCCCCCCCCCCAACATCACTATATATCGAGGCTAATATGAAGGTGATCATTAGACAATTGCTGGTAAATATGGTTTAAGTTGATGAATTGGCCCTCCTCGTGCAGGATTAGCAATGCTTGGCCCCTAGCTCATTTATTTTTCATGGCTTCGCCATTGCGCGCAACAGCGCACGTTCTCGCCCCTGTCTCTAAATATCGATCTCGCACTTGTGCACTCCTTCATAGTCTCCCTCCACTCGGCCCCTCGCACCATCTTCTAGCCCCCCCACCGGACTTTGCACATGTACAATCTAGCAGACTCCATGGTTGAACTTAAGTATAATGCACAAACCTCAAAACAACTGTGGTTCTCCTTTGTTCTAGAATCTTCCGTATCATAACTGCCCAAACTATTTTCTAGTTGAATTGACATTATTTGTTTTTACTTTATGCTTTACAATGCACAATTCCATGAATCATAAAATAGATTAAGGGTTTCTTTGATTCAAAGGATTCTCAAAGGAATTTTGGAGGATTCTAATCCTTAGGAATTTTTCCTATCTTGGTTGTTTGATTTGTAGGATTGTAAACCATAGGAACTTTTTCCATATGATTCATTTGCACTATATTTCATAGGAAACATCCCATCCACTCAAACCTCTTTGAAAGAATTCTGCATTTTTTCTATGCACAATCAAACACTCGTAATATCCTGTAGGATTCAAGACGACATTCCACTCTAATCCCATGTTTTCCCTATTCCCGCGTTTCGGAAATCCTACGAATCAAAGAGGCCCTAGCTTTTTTTTTTATAAAAAGTAATTGATTTTGAATGAGATGAACTATAAGAATTAAACGAAGGTCTATATCAGGCATATATGACTCAGAGCTTACAGGCTATAGTGTGGCATTTATTCATAATTTGGTTGCAAAATCTGATGTGTGCAATGCACGTGTACCTTACTAGTACTTCGAGTATGTGCAAAACACGTAAATTAGAATTCCAATGGCACGCTACACAGTGTCTCTCTTATAGTTCATGAAGCCACGTGGCACATGTGGAGGCGTTGCCGTGACCTCCTTGTGTGGATTGATCACAATGACGTGCTGTTGGTTCAAGAAGAATGTACTCGTCCTATCCGAGCCACACTGGCGGTACATGCACGAAGCGAAGATATGCACGCACGCCACACACGCACTCATTCCCTCGCACGCACACGCGGGTACATGGGAGGACGCAATTTTGTACCAAGATCCACCCCATGTGATAATTTGACGCGTGTAAAGTCCTTCACTTCATTGATGGTCAATTAATACAGCGCATGCAAATTGAGTGGACGTGTGGGCGGAAGAAAGACATTACTACTCCACTGCGTGCATGCGAGTAGTTAAATCATGGGTTGCTAGTAGTACTTCCATTGGTCTTCTTCGTATTTTGTGCCAATTTTTGACAGTAACATAATATTTACGCATTTGAGTAGTGTAGTCTACTTGAAATTTATGTTCCACTAAACTCATCGGGAGCCATTTCGGGCCTCGAAACCAAAACCATCAATTAATATTTACCTTGTTCCCATCACATTCAAAAGTACTAGTGCTCCAATTAAGTGCAAGCCTACTCACACCTACTAGTATGTACTGAACCTGAACGTGTTCCCACTATGCAGGTATTAGTACTAGTGCTAGTACTTAGGTTATAAAAAGGGGAACTATCTACCCGAAAATTACTCTACCTTTCCTCCTCATAAGTCCTTCTTCTTCGTCCGTCCTTGCCATGGCCGGTGTGCGGAGCTCTAAGTCAAGAACTACTCGTAACAAGGGAGCAACAACCAAGGCTGCAAAAAAAGAGGGATCACCGCCACACAGAGACCTCGAAAGATCTCTCACGGGCAGGCGATGGCTCCCAGGAGCGCCCTAGCCGCGGAGACGAACATGCCGAGCTGGTGGCGTTGGAGTCGTTATCCCTCGACGGCTTGCCCGATCAGCTCAATAAGCACCTCAATAAGCAGAATGAGTTCATCCACGGCTTGGTGGAGCTGCTGAAGGAGAGCCTCGACAACATGCCTGTTGATCTCAATAAGCAGGGGGGTTGACCGCCGACTTGGTGATGCTGCTAAAGAAGAGCATTGCCTCGGAGAAGAAGGCGACTGGTGAAATCCTGTAACTTCAGGAGGACAAGGCGAAGCTCTGCCACGAGCTCAACCTGCTGAAGGAGAAGAACGTCGGCTGGAAGAAGCTGCATGAGAATAGTAGTTCCTCGATGAAGATGCTGTAGGCCCTCGTCATGGAACAGAAGGAGGAGTTGGCGAAGCTCCGCATCAGCCACCCGGCTGCTGTCAAGGTACGTAATGCGGCCGTGGAACAGATGATGAAGGCTCACGTCGAGAAATCCTGCGTCATGGACAGAATGAAGAAGATGGAAGAGGAGACGTGCAAGGAGATGGAGTCGTGGAGGCGATGAAGAAGCAGTTATGACTCCACGGTGAATTAGATCATTTCGGGTGATAATATTCCTTCTTTTTCTCATGTGTTTCTTCTTTTGCTTCGGGTGTTTCGCCGCACGTGTCACGTTCTCTGCGTGGCATGAATAGAACATTGCTAACAATGAGATGACTAGAAAATTAGATCATTTTTATCGCCATATGGCACTGGGCTGCCGTGTTTCGTACTCCTCCATCGTAGTACTACTCCAGTGGAAAACTTGAGTATACCGCACGATTCTTTGCTCCTCCTCAGGTCGTCGGCACATTTATACGAGCAGTTAAATCACAAGGCCCCGCCTTCCAGCAGTAATGAGTCATCAAATCACAAAGGCCCTCGCCTCTCGTGAAACCGACCAAGCTAGACTGCCCCGCCCACTAGCCTTTTAAAAAATGTATACTTTTGTACAGTAGTAGTATCGATGGATTGCGCCATGGAGCAAAACTAATAAGATGAAATTAAAGAAAAAAGGTGGTACATATAGAGAGCGCTCGTCGCCAAATTATGCATATAGTACCATTAAAGAAATAAAGAAATTAGCATACATGTTTAATTCTTGGGTTCTTATTATTTATGCCACTAGTTGTGTATCACTACTCAGTTTTGCCATTATAAGCTACAACTACTTAAAAATGCCATCGATTCGTGAGATGCCTGCTAAAAAATGCAATTAGATATCTCAAAAATGCCATCGTTAAGTTAGATGTTTTCTCAAAAATGCCATTAGACATTGTTACTTTCAATTCAAACCCGTTGACCATGTTACATGACAAAAATAAGTCGGTTCTCACAATGATAAGTGTGGCCCTGCTTGTCAGGAGTAACCAAGCGAATAATTTTACAGGAAAATAAGAATGGTGTTGGGATCAAGTAGGCCCCACACTTTGTTTTACTGTAGTGAGATAGAGGGAGAGCTGCCATGTTGGTCCATTGGTATTTATGTCATTATAACATGAAAAAAGAGATTTGAGTCACAATAATGGTGTCCAGCACAACACACCCCTCAAATAAAACTAAGCACCCTGGAATTCTTTAACAAAACTAAGCACCCTAAAATTCTTTGACAACTAAACTGTTGGCTATATGATGTTGGCCATATATATTGTACGTATATAATGTGAAGAAACGAGTGGTAGTACTATACCAACTAAAAGATGAAATGTAAGAAATATAATGAGAAGAAACATAACATAGTTCTGCTGGGGGCTCAACACAACACACCCCTCAAAATAAACTAAGCACACCTGAAATTAAACTAAGTAACTTATCCGGTAACTTATCGTCCACGTCCTCAACTTCGTCCTTGTCCCTCTTCCTCTTGGCTGATACTTCTTTGCTTGAACCGCACACTTGGCTCTTGCTCTTCATCCAACCCTTGTAGATATTGAAAGAAAGGTAGCCATCCATTGCAGCGTACTGGATGTGGTTTATATCTAGTACATTCCACTGCCATGCATGACGATAAAACGTGTGCGGAGATTTCTCCAGTTTACCGTATGGAGGATGAACCATGGCTCCTGCCAGAGTCATCATTGAAGGCTGATCACGGGAGGGCAGCAGCCTATTCTTCTGGAGGTCGAAGGGGTTGCCTACAACGAGGCTTATCCGACCCAGGACTCTTCTGTCGTTCGTAAAGTCTAAAGTAACGGATTTGACTAGGCCGTCCTTGAGGAATTTCTTAAAATCCTGGCACTCAACGTCGGCATGGTATATGTGGTAGACCAAGCATAAGTCATGCATGCAAACCTGGATCACGGCATGCTTCTTCTTCTCTTCCTCCTTTAGATCCTTCTCTTTTCCCAGGACTGTGGTGTACTCAACATCTAGCCCAACGACCCACTCATCATTTGAGTTTTCGAACATGCGTCTGAAGCGAGCAAGGCATCCTTTCACCATTGCGGAAAAACGGGTGTAGATGACGTCGGACTCATCACCGGTGATGGTTCTAACCTTGTACTCACCATCGATCATGGAGATTTGGGAGGAGGGTTAGGATTAGTGGAACTGCCGTAATGTGAAAGGACGGGACGACTAGGAGCGAACTGCCGTAATGTTAAAGGACGTCTGGGGACGAGTAGGAGCGAACTGCCATCAGTTTTTCAATTGTAAAAATGCTGAGTGGGGCGTGCGAACGGCAGAGTAGTGGCTTTCCTGGTGGATAAATGGATTCATGCACAGTACTATGGGGGCCCAAAGATGTCATGTCTACTCGACGCCCAATTAAATGGCTTTCGATGTCATGTCAAGCATCGGGAAAATTATAGGTGATACGAAGCTTTCCATTCTCCCATGATACGGGCTTCCAAGAGCCCTTGGATCTGAGATCGAACGGTTGCATGGCGTGATTCTAGACCTATGGGTGACTATCCTATCTTGGAGGGTTATCCTGCAAATTTTCAGCAAGTTAGCATGCGACCGTTCGATCTCAGATCCAAGGGCTGCCAACAGCCCGTATCATGGTCGTGCCTACCACAATCGTCGCCTCGCTCGCATGGTCGGGCCCTTGGAGATTTAACACGGTGTGTTAGGCTATCTGATGTTGGCATGTCATACATAGTCATCACTTAGTCACTCGTACTACAACAAGGTTAGCTATAAGGTTGGCTATAAGAGTACTTTTTTTTACTTCTCTCTATCTCTTTCTTCGTAGTATTTATTGCATTTGCCAAGGAGTTACCTCTTCCAATGAAATGGTGATTAGATGAGGTGCTAAGGGCATTAAATGGCTTAGCAATCAAGTCCCCCAATGCATAGGTGCTTAGTTTTTTGTTGCTAAATTTGCTTCATTTAATTAGCTATAGACTCAAAATTGTCTTTTCACCTATGTACATGCGCTTAGCACCATTTCTTCCTTGGGTCACCAAACTAGTCTCTCTCTTCTTAATTAACTTGCCACATCAGACTTTATGCCTATGTGGCAAGCTTAGCACCTGTAGGAGCAAGTAAGTACAATAGTGGGCTATAAGCCCGCTTTACATGGCATTTTTTGCATATGTGGAGGAAAGAAGCAAGAAAAAAGTGGAGGAGTGGGCTCTCATGCAAGAGCCAGCCTCTACATGGTGGAGCATTGGGAGAGGCACCTGTATGGAGGTGGTCAGGAATCGGGAGACTCACGCCGGTCGTAGCGCCGCAGTTAAAATGATAATGGCAAGTCAAATCACGGGCCCCCACTTGTCCAGCAGTAACTCGCTGTCAAATCACGCAACCCTACATGTGCAGCAGCCTACTCCCTCATCTTCTCGCGTCTCTGTCAAACCGACTAGGCGGACTGCCCCACCTACCGCGCAGGAAAAGCCCCGCCCTCGACTTTTCAATAATACCGTATACTAATTTTGTATCCATGGATAGCGCCATGGACCAAAGCCTCAAGAAAACGGAGGTACACATGTACGGACTATACAACACGCCCGTAGCGTTTGCGTCGCACCCCAGACGGTCGGTCAGTCTGGCACGCCGCTCTCCAAATGGAACACATGTCATATTGCGTTTGCACACACATGTGGGACCGCAATTGAGAACCGACCATAGGCACACTCCCCAGCCCCGCAAGTTGGGTGAGTTAATAGAAGAGAGAGACGAGCGATAGTACTATAGAAGTGTTGTACATACGTTGGTGCCTGGACGATCCCTGTAAGACATGGAAGATTAGTTCGTCCATGCATGTGACTAGACTCCAGTAGACACGCCTGGATTGGCTACCGTCTACATATCATGCAGGCTGTGGTGTACAGGGCTGTAGTTCTGGTGAGAAATCTAAAAAAAGGTTTCTTGTCATCTCGCAAAATTAGGTGTCATGTGCTTCAGGTCACTGCGAGGGTTAAACAGCGACAATTGAGTTCGGCCAGTCATTGAGGGCACATGCATGAAGACTACTCGGCTGCCATCTAGGTCAATCCGGCTATGTTAATTAGGACATCTATCGACGGACCCCTTTTCTACGAGTTTATCTTTAATTTGAGCTTTGATCCTCGTCTATTTTGTCCGTCGGGATTCATGTTGTCTCCTTTGGGCAGTGAGGTTATGATTTCTTGTCATGTGGCATTTTTTCGTGTTATATGTTATAATCCGGTGCTTCAGATCAAAATGACGACAACTGCGCCTCCGGGGCACGTGCATGAAGACTTCTCAACAGTCATTGACGAGGTCAAGCCGGCTCCGGTAGACAAAAGAAAACTAGTACTCCACTATATAGGCAGGAGCCTCCGCGCTTGCTTGCTAGTGTTGCTCTCTTCACACTGTCTCGTTATCGGTGTCAAAACCGGCGGATCTCGGGTAGGGGGTCCTGAACTGTGCGTCTAGGCGGATGGTAACAGGAGACAAGGGACACGATGTTTTTACCCAGGTTCGGGCCCTCTTGATGGAGGTAAAACCCTACTCCTGCTTGATTGATATTGATGATATGGGTAGTACAAGAGTGGATCTACCACGAGATCAAGGAGGCTAAACCCTAGAAGCTAGCCTATGGTATGATTGTTGTTCGTCCTATGGACTAAAACCCTCTGGTTTATATAGACACCGGAGAGGGCTAGGGTTACACAGAGTCGGTTACAATGGTAGGAGATCTACATATCCGTATCGCCAAGCTTGCCTTCCACGCCAAGGAAAGTCCCATCCGGACACGGGATGAAGTCTTCAATCTTGTATCTTCATAGTCTTCGAGTCCGGCCGATGATGATAGTTCGGCTATCCGGACACCCCCTAGTCCAGGACTCCCTCAGAAGCCCCTGAACCAGGCTTCAATGATGACGAGTCCGGCGCGCATATTGTCTTCGGCATTGCAAGGCGGGTTCCTCCTCCGAATAATTCATAGAAGATCGTGAACACCAGGATAGTGTCCGGCTCTGCAAAATAAATTCCACGTACCACCGTAGAGAGAATAATATTTACACAAGTCCAATCTGCTGACGTGTTTGTGGCATGACGTCACACCACAACCAAGCCTTTACTCAAATCGTTTTTATTATACCACCTCAGCGCGTTTAGAGAAGCAGTTTCCTTGGCACGTCTCGTCGAAGCAGATATCGTGTTCCCCTTATTCTGGGATCCTCATCAATACGGACGTGGGTAACCCAACCACGCCATTGATTGTGGCACTTGGGAGATAAGCGAGTTTTACCAGGCCGGTGGGGACGCATAGTTTTTGTCCGCCCATATATAAGGGGATAAGGATCCACCTCTTTTACCCACGCCTTCTTCCTCCTTTGCTTATCCATCTCCGCGCACTTGAGCTCCAGCGCCCAAGTCCGCACATCTCACCTCGACCTTCTCCAACCATGTCCGGAGTGGGAGGCAAGTGGATGGCCTCCTCTGTTACGGAGGGGCACATAGAGAAGCTGCGCAGCGCCGGATATCTGTCCAGCGACATCGCGCATCGGCTCCCCGACGAGGGGCAGCTCATCCCCACCCCCAGGCCCCATGAGAGGGTAGTATTCCTTCCCCATTTCCTCCGCGGACTGGGCTTCCCAATCCACCCCTTTGTTCGGGGGCTCATGTTCTACTACGTCCTGGATTTCCACGATCTGGCCCCAAATTTTATCCTCAATATCTCGGCGTTTATCGTCGTGTGCGAGGCCTTTCTCTGCATCCAGCCCCACTTCGGCTTGTGGCTAAAGACCTTCAATGTCAAGCCGAAGGTTGTGAAGGGCAGCCAAGCGGAATGCGGAGGCGCCATGGTGGGAAAAATGCCCAACGTCACTTGGCTTGAGGGTGCCTTCGTGGAATCCATCAAAGGGTGGCAATCGGGGTGGTTCTACATCACCGAGCCGCGTGACCCTAAATGGGCAGCGGCCCCCGAATTCAGATCTGGCATCCCCATGCAGCTCATCTCCTGGAAAGAGAAGGGCTTGCTATGGGGTAGTTCGGAAGAGCTGACCAGACTCCAGTCCTGTCTCCAGACCCTGGTGAACAAGAAGCTCAAGCTTGTCAACGTGATCCAGGTCATGCTCGTCTGCCGGATTCTCCCCTGCCAGCAACGGGACTTCAATTTGTGGGAGTTCGATCCGGCACAACACCGGACTTTGAGCGGGCTCTTCGACACTATGTACGAAGCTGCCTGGAGGGTGCTGTTCAAGGGCGCCGAAGCTCCCGCATCCGCTACCGAAGATCGCGGATTCAGCACGCAGCGTCCGGCTGGCAAGGTAAGCTATGTTATCCTTTATGGGACACTTGCTTTTCATAGTTTGACTCTATGCGGGATCTAAACTCCCAATACCTTTAATAGGCCTAGCAGAAGACGTCCGGACAGGTTAACTGTCCGGCTCCCCTTCCAGAAGACCCAGCGGACACCCGTTTGACGGGGCTGCTAGTCCCGACACTTTACGTAGTGCCGGAGAAGAAGGCCAAGAAGAAGGCCACGGGAACCCGAAGGAGTTCCCGGCGTTAGGTGGTATCGGACTCATCGTCCGATGACTCCGAGCTGGACTCCTCCCACGAGGACGAGGAGGAGAAGAAAAAGGCCTCTCCCCCAGCGGGGGGAGAGAAGAAGAGGAAGGCCTCCCCAACGAGGGAGGCCGAAGGGTCCAAGAAAGGAAGGACCCTTCCCCCGGACTGTTCCGCCAACGTTGGCGACGACAATGAGGAGTGGCCTTCCAGGGCCAAGCCCCTGGCGAGATCGTAAGTATCCGGACTCCTAGATGATTTATAATTTTTCTTTTTGCCACACGGTGTCTTTCTAATGCCGCATACAACATGTAGCCCGCCCAAGGACGATCTTCCCGCTTCGTCGAGCGGGTCCTTGGGCACGTCGGATATGGATTCTCTTCCGACCGCCTCAACCCCCCGTGACGCTGAGGACGTCGAGGTGGGATCCCAAGAAGGGACCCGCCAGGAGGAGGAGGCCCCGGAGGTGCCGCAGGGCAACCTCCCAGACTTTGCGCCGGACTCCGCACCGGAACCTGCAGTGGTTCTGGAGTCCGGCGAGCGGCCCCTTCGTAAGAAGGGAAAGACTGTGACACCGGCGGCCGCCATCCAACCGGAGGTGCCGGATAACTTGCTGGAGGCGCTCAACAGCACTTCCATTAAAGAAGAACACCGCACTGTCATGAGTGCGGTGATTCAGAAGGTTCAGCTCGCCAAGAGCGGGCTGACCGAAGCCTGTAGCAGCCTTCTAACAGGCTTTGAGGTAAGAATTTTAAGATATGTAATATAATACCGCATAGACAGTAGCCCCTGATGCTCGGTTCGGTGTTCGTAAACAAAATCCGGACTGAGGATCTAAAAAGATATACGCAGGAGTCTGAAAAAATATGTCAATATGGGATTGTAGGCGGCGCTGCTGACCTCTGCCGCACTGACTGCGGAGGTCAATACCTTGAAGCAGAGCCTTGAGCGGTCCGAGAGCGAGCTCGGCCGTGCCAAGAAGCAGCTCGAGGATAAGGAAGGTGAGTAACACCGTATTAAATTTATACCTTATAGAAAAGGATTTGGTTGCAAGAGAAATAACGAGGATAACGTGGGTACTCCAGGGGCTACGAACGAGGTGGCAACCCTGAAGGAGGCGGTGTCCACGGCCGAACGCAATGCGGCCGCGAAACGAGCTGAGCGAGAGAAGCAGGAGGCGCGGGTGGCGGAGGTACAGCAAGAGCTCCAGGCTCTCGTGGAAAAGCACGAGAGTTTGGAGCGTGACTCAAAGACTCGAGAGTCCGAGCTTGCGTCAGCTCTTGATAGTGCCAAAGCCGCTAAGGCCGAAGCCCACAAGGCCCTCCAGGAGATCGAGGCGTTGAAGAAAATAGCGGCGGGTAAGGCAGTTTTCATGCAAAGCAAGCATGTGAATGTGAATTACCTATTACTTACCCGAATTCGGAGCTCTCCAGGAGCGTTCGCAGATCTGCCCCGTAGCATGTCCGATTCTGCCACTTTCTACCGGGCCGAGGAGGGGAGCTCGACGGAGAAGGAATTCTGGTCTCAGTATGCTAAGGCCGGACATCTGGTGCCCCTTATCGACCAGCTGAAGCAGCTGGTCGAGCTCCACAAGGTGGCCGAACAGGCCATGAAGGGCCTCATAGTTCGGCTGTGGCCCAAGGAGGCCATGCCTGGGAGCTACTTTGGCCTGGTGCGGCGGCTGGTGTATGCGTGTCCCTGGGTTGAAGTCGTCAAGCACTCCGCCTGCATTGAAGGTGCCCGTCGGGCCCTTGCCCGTGCAAAGGTGCACTGGGGCAGGATGGACGCTGAGAAGCTTGTGACGGACGCGCCACCGGCGGGCAAGGAGTATCGCACGCCCGAGATGTATTATAAGAGTGTCCTGAAGGGTGCCCGCATGATTGCGGGTGAGTGCTCCAAAGATGTAATATTTGAGTAGACTCGCATTTTGTTATCCTGTGCGCTGAAAACTTTGTTCATATGCGCTAAGGAACACTTGTTAATTTAAAATATTACCTTCTGTGCGGCTGTTTATCAAATCTGAGAGATGGCAAGTCATCGGCTTCAGCCCCCATGCCACGAGTGCTGGGGTGTTCGGGATAAACTTGGGCGATCTTGTTCCCATTTTTGGGTCCATCTAGGGAGGCGCTCAACACAATGAACAAGGCAACCGGACTTATAATGCTTGAACACTCTCACTTAGCCATAGAATTCTATAATTTTAAATTTCAGCGAAGCCCCTAGTGTTCGGAAGACCGAGTTCGGGGCGCTATCCACGCCTGGGCCGGACAAAGCCGGTTCCTCGCTCTAAGCGGCATAAGTCTTTAGGGACTCGAAAAAACCTCTCGAACAGCGACCAGCTCTCGCCTTATCATGACGGTCAGTTTTAGCTTTCTCCACTGAGGCGCTCGCCCAGCTCAACTGGGGCGCAATCGCAGTGGTTCTCCCAGTGCTACCTTAGCCGATACAACGGAACGTAAGGTACCAAAACATGGGAGCCGGGCAAACCCAACTATTGACCCAAGACATGATTCGGAGCCGATGCATATAATGCTATAAGTTCGGGGTGCCGCACTTGTGAAAGTGTTCGGACTTATCACACCATAATGTGGGGAACTTAAGCCCCTGGTGTATTTAGCCGTACCAAAGTGTACGGATGCAACATGTCATAAATGAACATATGTATAAGAAAGAAATGCAATTATAAGCAGAAAGCGATGCATTATTTATTCAAGAAATACTGCCATGAATGCAGAACGATACAAATAGTGCGGTAAGCAAGGGATAGGACTATTAAACATGTCCCCCTCCAAGGGTAGGCTGCGGAATGGTGTATAAAATAGATTTAATGCTCGTAATGGAGACCACCTGGATACTCGTCGTAGCCTTTCTCCTTCCCTGGCTGTTGCATCGTGAGTTCGGCAGGTCTACTGCCGGACAGGGCCTCTGGTGAACGGAGTCCTATGGGTAAGAAAAGAAGAAAAGAAAGAAAAAAAAAGATGACACACTTGGGAGCCCCTGGTGTGGTTGAGCCGCACTCTGGGCCTGTCGTGGTCGCGCCCCTCCCCCTATGCCCATGGTATCTCCAGAGCGTAATGATGTGTGCGAAGGACCAGTCTTGCAATTTTGCAAGGGCGGGGGTTGGGAACGCATTGCTACGCATGCTCGGAACGTGCCAGGTGGTTTTGTTGTAGGTTACTCCGGGCGCGTTTAGCCGTGTCCGGTCGCTTAACGGCCGGACTCGAGAATTGCCTTAAGAGGCTCCTCTGTACTTCTGCCGTGAGAGCCGTTGTGTGTTCCTCCATTCGGAGGGAGCGTTCAGTGTTTCTGTTGACCGTGATGACTCCTCAAGGGCCTGGCATTTTGAGCTTGAGATATGCGTAGTGCGGCACCGCGTTGAACTTTGCAAACGCGGTCCGTCCGAGCAGAGCATGATAGCCGCTGCAGAACGGAACTATGTCGAAGATTAACTCCTCGCTTCGGAAGTTATCCGGGGATCCGAAGACCACTTCAAGTGTGACTGAGCCTGTACAATTGGCCTCTACACCTATTATGACGCCTTTGAAGGTCGTCTTTGTGGGTTTAATCCTTGAGGGGTCTATGCCCATCTTGCGCACTGTATCCTGATAAAGCAGGTTCAGGCTGCTGCCGCCGTCCATCAGGACTCTAGTGAGGTGAAATCCATCGACGATTGGGTCTAAAACCAATGCGGCGAATCCGCCGTGGCGGATACTGGTGGGGTGGTCCCTTCGATCAAAAGTGATCGGGCAGGAGGACCATGGGTTGAACTTCGGGGCGACTGGCTCCATCGCGTATACATCCCTGAGTGCACGCTTCTGCTCCCTCTTGGGTATGTGAGCTGCATATATCATGTTCACCGTCCGCACTTGTGGGGGGAAACCCTTCTATCCTCTATTATTCGGCGGCCGAGTCTCTTCCTCGTCATCGCTATGCAGCCCCTTGTCATTGTTTTCGGCGATTAACTTGCCTGCCTGCTTGAATACCCAACAATCCCAGTTGGTGTGATTAGCTGGCTTTTCGGGGGTGCCGTGTATCTGGCAAGAGCGTACGAGTATTTGGTCCAAATTGGACGGACCCAGAGTAGTTCTTTTGAATGGCTTTTTCCGCTGACCGGGTTTGGAGCCTCTGAATCCGGCGTTGACTGCCGTATCCTCAGTGTTATCGCCATTAACGTGGCGTTTGTTCTTGTTGCGACGCGACCTGCCATTGCGGTCCTTGATATCCGGACTGCCAGAATTTTTGCTGAGGTTGTTACTGCGGGCTAGCCACCTGTCCTCTCCTGCGCAAAAGCGGGTCATGAGTGATGTGAGGGCTGCCATGGATTTCGGCTTTTCCTGTCCTAGGTGCCAGGCAAGCCACTCGTCGCGGATGTTATGTTTGAAGGCTGCGAGGGCCTCTGCATCCGGACAGTCGATGATTTGATTTTTCTTTGTTAAGAACCGTGTCCAGAATTGTCTGGCCGATTCGTCTGGCTACTGAATTATGTGGCTTAGGTCATCGGCGTCTGGTGGTCGCACATATGTGCCCTGGAAGTTGTCAAGAAATGCGGCTTCCAGGTCCTCCCAACACCCAATTGATTCTGCTAGCAAGCTGTTAAGCCAATGCCGAGCTGGTCCTTTAAGCTTGAGTGGGAGATATTTGATGGCGTGAAGATCGTCACCGCGGGCCATGTGGATATGAAGGAGATAGTCTTCGATCCAAACTGCGGGGTCTGTTGTGCCATCATAGGATTTGATATTCACGGGTTTAAACCCTTCGGGGATTTGATGATCCATTACTTCATCTGTGAAGCATAGTGGGTGTGCGGCGCCTCTATATTGGGCTATATCCCGACGTAGCTCAAGCGAGCTTTGTCTACTGTGTTCGGCCCGGCCGGAGTTGCTGTATCCGGTGCGACGGTCTTCGTCACGCATCATGGGGCGCCCACGCGATCCATAGATCGATCTTGATTGTCTTGCCTTATCCTCCAATATGTATCGCAAGTCCGGCGCATTCCCCCATGGCTTCGTGCTTTCCGAGCGGTGCCGGGGTACGATCCTAGTGGAGGGCTTGGAGGCCTCTCTGTCGTGGCCACGAGGTGGTCGGTCGGCCGTATTGTGCGCTGGTGATGCAGGTTTATATGCCTCCTCCTCTAATCGAGGGAGCAGCTTGCGTTTGGGGTAGCTTTTGGAGGGGCGTTCGAGTTCATGCTCTTCGGCCGCAAGGACTTCAGTCCGTCTGTCGGCTAGCAGATCTTGATCAGCTCTAAGCTGTTGCTGCTTTTTCTTGAGGCTGTTTGCCATGGCCATAAGCCTACGTTTAAAACACTCTTGTTCGACAGGATCCTCAGGCACGACGAATTCGTCGTCGTCGAGGCTTGCCTCATCTCCGGAGGGAGGCATGTAATTATCATCCTCTACCTCTTCGTCTGCCGCTCTCTCACGAGGGCTGGCTTCTCCGTCCTCCTGTGCTGAGTCTTGCTGGAGGGGGTTGTCTTCGGCACTCTCTGGGGTGTTATTATCTCCGGTGCCGGAATCTCCATTCTTGCTGTGGCGGGATTTAGAGCGGCGCCGCTGACGCCGGCGCTTGGGCTGTTTCTTGGAGGAGTCTTCCTCCGCTGCTTCCTCACCATTCCCATCCTTTGGGATGTCCACCATGTATATGTCGTATGACGAGGTGGTCTTCCAGTGCCCCGTGGGCGCTGGCTCTTGGTCGTCTCCGGCATCGTCGTCCATACCGTCGATGTCTTCGGAGTCGTAGTCTAGCATGTCGGTTAGATCGTCGACAGTGGCTACAAAGTGGGTGGTAGGTGGGCTTTGAATTTCTTCATCGTCCGCATCCCAACCATCCTGAGCGCAGTTCGGCCAGGACTCTCCTGATAACGAGAGATACTTTAGCGAATTCAGGATGTCGCCAAAAGGTGAGTGTTGAAAGATGTCCGCAGTGGTGAACTCCATGATCGGCGCCCAATCGGATTCGATTAGAGGGGGCGCGGGAGGTTCGGAGTCCGGCGAGGAGTCCGGCACCTCCGAGTCACGAGCTTCACAAGGGACAAGGTCAGTATTCGGCTCTATCGCCGTAGAGGTTGCAGCCCCCGAGGCGGTGTCTAGCCACCCATCCTCGATCTGCGCAGTCGGCTCCGAATTAGGGATCGGAGCGGATTCGTGTGCGGCCTCCAGGGCACTATCCGGCAGCAGAGCTAAATCGTGCCCATCGTGACAGTGCAGCGCACTCGGCTGTGGCTCGAATCCATCGAAGATCAAGTCTCCGCGGATGTCGGCCGTGAAGTTTAGACTTCCAAATCTGACCTGACGGCCAGGGGCGTAGCTTTCGATCTGCTCCAGATGGCCAAGCGAATTGGCCCGTAGTGCAAAGCCGCCGAATACGAAGATCTGTCCGGGGAGAAAAGTCTCACCCTGGACTGCGTCGTTGGTGATGATCGAAGAAGCCATCAAGCCTATCGGTGACGACACAGAGGAACTCTCAATGAAAGCACCAATGTCGGTGTCAAAACCGGCGGATCTCGGGTAGGGGCTCCCGAACTGTGCGTCTAGGCGGATGGTAATAGGAGACAAGGGACACGATGTTTTTACCCAGGTTCGGGCCCTCTTGATGGAGGTAAAACCCTACTCCTGCTTGATTGATATTGATGATATGGGTAGTACAAGAGTGGATCTACCACGAGATCAAAGAGGCTAAACCCTAGAAGCTAGCCTATGGTATGATTGTTGTTCGTCCTATGGACTAAAACCCTCCGGTTTATATAGACACCGGAGAGGGCTAGGGTTACACAGAGTCGGTTACAATGGTAGGAGATCTACATATCCGTATCGCCAAGCTTGCCTTCCACACCAAGGAAAGTCCCATCCGGACACGGGACGAAGTCTTCAATCTTGTATCTTCATAGTCTTGGAGTCCGGCCGATGATGATAGTTCGGCTATCCAGACACCCCCTAGTCCAGGACTCCCTCACTCGTCCTCTCCAGATCTAAACACGACAGCGGTGGCCACTCTCTCTCTCTCTCTGCTCACCGCTGGTCACAGATCCAACCGGATCCTCTCCACCGGGGAAGGTGAGAAGGTGCAACGTTCATGCGGGTGTCCTCGGCGACGACTCTTACCCACTGCCGGCGTGTCTTGATCAGCGTGCCTTGTCATTCTCTCCCAAGCACCACTGGTGAGGGAGGGCGTCCGACCCCTTCTTCCTCGCTGTCATAGTGTGGGTAGATCCAGCCTCCCGCCGCCACCTAGCGACATCCCGGCGACCCTCAGGTATAACTTCCTTTGAAACCGGCCTTGCTCTACTTCCCGAGCTCCTGACGTTGCTGCATTTGTATCTTTTACTATTTCTCAGGCCCCCTCGTAGATAGGATCGATCGGCTGTTCAAAAACCACCTAATTTTTTACTGTTAAGAGGTAAAACTAGTTCATGCACTCGAATATAGTACTACTTGGTTCAAACAAGGAAGAAAGGGGGTGGGGGGGGGGAAGATTTGTTACCTGAATCTAGGACTTGGTCGAAACAGGAAATAATGGGGGCGAAAAGTAGCAGATACTGGCTATCCAACTGGTCTCTAGGTCTAATAGGGAAATAAAGGGAAATCTAGTACAAACTCAATATAAACCCGACATATTGGTTGAAAAAGGAAAGAAAGTGGGGACTGGGGGACAAGTCAACAGAGTAAGTCCAGCACTAGATTTGCTAGCCTCACGCAGTGTAAGGTGGCTATACCGAACAAAAATGGGACCAACCGAGATATCATGTTTTGATGTTTGTTGCCCCAAGCCACTCTTATGTAATGCCACTAGTAAAATGTAGCAGTCGCACTGTTAAAAGTAAGGACACGTTAAACCTATGTTGTTTTCAATGTAATGCATTCAGTAATATGAATCAATGGCACTTTTTTCATGTCTTGCTAAATTTCCCATTAAGATAAGTTGCTTCTTTTTGTTAGAAATGCAACTGTCCTGGACCGCCTACTCTCCCGTGCCCAAATACCGACTCTGTAGCAGCTGTTAATGTAATGTTGCTGGTAAAATGAAGCAATGGCACCATTAAAGTAATGTCGTATTTAATGGTTGTCATAGTTAATCCTAATGCCCACACTAATATCTAGCAATGCTGTTGCTTTAGAAATTGCTACTGTCCTTGTAGGATTGCCATTCAGATAAGGAACATGCTTATTTTCATTTGATGCATGTTTCATCACTTGTTAGTCACCCTCCTTTCCACCTTTTTTGTGCAAACAGAGATATACATTTCACGCTTGATCTTAGTTGAACTGCACAAATGATAACCAAATTATAGTTAACATTCCAGGAGCTTCACGACCAACCTTGATGTTGCTCAATTTTATTGCAACTAATGAAGAAGAAGCTGTGTGGGTTTCGTTTTCTGATGGAAATGGAACCGGGGCTGGAGCCCTTTTCTTAAAAAAAAAGAAAAAGAAGCTGCTAGCTCATGGGACATTGCTTCATTTTAGGTGAACTGCACCAAAAGGTCCCATGAATTGAATCATCCATGTTGGTGACTGGTGTCATCCCTTCTACGATGACGTTGACTGCAGATATGGTTCCGATCACGAGGTATGTTCCTTTTTGGTCTGATCGTTTGCCAAAGATCCTGCATGTTGATCCCGCTCTTGTGCTACTGTTTTGGCACTACCATGATAAAGCAGTAATGTTATTATTTTGCACCTTAATCTAGTGGCACTATTAATTTGAGGCAATGTTTTGGCATCGCTAGTGCCACTGTTTTTTTATATATCTAAAAGAGGGGGTTCCTTCTGATTTCATTAAAGAAACCCAACCATAGAGAACCATTATCCGACAACATCTCAGTGTAAACGGGTAGTTATGCAACTACTACTAGAACGGACTGAGTACTAGCAAGAGATAAGTTTGCCACATAAGCTAGGCAGGTAGGGGGATGCAGCACCAGCTCGATCAAGTTTGGATTACAACCCAAATGCTACCACAGAAACATCAGGGGGAAGATAGGGACTGGAAGAGCCAGCTTCAGCATCCCAGTCTAAGCACCCCCAGCCTCCATCCTTGCGACGCATGTTACACCTCGTTTGCCACCTGCTCGACCCTAGTGTCACTGATAAAATGAAGTAATAATACAGTTAAAATAGAGAGAGTGTCCTCTCTATCATTTCATTTCCAATGTAGATAAAGAAAGTGCTTCTCTTTGTTAATGTATGTTTCATCAACTAGTCCCATTGTTAATGTTTAAGCGTTTCTGCAAACTGGGGTGCTTAATTTTAGTTGATCTGCACAAAAATAGAGATTTGAATGTCTCAAGGCCCCTCCTTGTACTACCGCTGTACACTGATGTTCATCACTGGCAGAAGGTGTATCGGGGAGACTTGGGACGATTTCCAGTATGAGGCGTGCCGTATGAGGCGTTGCAGGGCCCATCTCGCCCTCGCAGCATGGCATACTATGATACTATTGCAATATTTTCTTCTATCTATTAGTGTATGTTTCATCAACTAGTGCCACTATAATGTAAATTATCTATGCAAACAGGGTTATTCAGCTGCATTTTGGTGGAACTGCACAATGTACAGATGGAACCGGCATATATGCAGAGTGCGAG
The DNA here is from genome assembly GCA_963921465.1 of Triticum timopheevii. NCBI lineage: Eukaryota > Viridiplantae > Streptophyta > Magnoliopsida > Poales > Poaceae > Triticum > Triticum timopheevii. The sequence continues at coordinate 185,595,401 of OY997266.1, read as the reverse complement.
GTGTGCCAAGTAAAAATTACCGACACCAACCATGCTCCATGCACGCATTGGCATACATCACCACCAGTGGGATGTGTGGCGCTCTCTGTGGACGGATCTTTCTCGGCAGCAAATCCTCTAACCAAATACTAGTAGCTTATATTGGCAGTTTTCTAGGGAGTACTCTTTTCTGAAAGAAGCACCAATCTATTTTTCTTTGTTTGTACACAGTGTCACAACTTTGACCCAAAGGTCCAGAGCTATTTTAGGGTGATTGGCGTAGTACTCGGAGACTGATCATAAGCATGATTTGCATTAGCTGTCACATTGATTGTAAGCATGAGCAGATGGAAGATTAGGTTAGTGCGAAGCTTACCTTAAACCCTACCGCCGACGTGGAAAGGAGGCGAGCGTCGAGGGAACCATGATGAACGGTGGGGAAGCGACGTCGCGCCATCCAGCCTCCTCTTGCAGTGGGAGAACGAATACTCCTGTGGCTCCGGCTGGCTCTACACCCTCACGAACGGCACACCATACTCGATCGATTTGTTATCCTTTGGGTGCTCGACCTTCGACCTGTACGGCCACCACCTCCGCCTAACTTTCGCCTCGGGTGAATCTGTGTGCTCCATAGCCCAGAGGAGATACTCGATGAACTCAAAGGACTGCAGCATGACTGCCGCCGAGGAGTACATCGCCGCCCTCATTACCGTCGTCTCGCTCTTTCGCATGCATTGCCACATGGCCCTCGCCATCCTCGAAACCTCCCACTCATTGTCAATACAAGTAAGGATCTCCTTCAACCTGGCTAACTTTTTTGTCGCCGCCGGTGATCTGCCTGATTCGCTGCTGCATTCTCTCCATAGATGTCCTTTTGAGTGGTCCGGTGCTAGCTTTGGAAGATGGGAGGAGAGACGGTGGTCTTGCAATAGAAGAGGGAGAGGCGAGTCGGTGGTTTTGGAATGGAGATGATGGAGAGGAGAGGAGGTGGTTTTGCTATGGATAAGAGGGAGAGGTGAGATAGTTGTTTTGGAATGGAGATGATGGAGAGGAGAGGAGGTGGTTTTGCAATGGAGAAGAGGGAGAGGAGCGTGCGGCAGCGATTTAGGATTGGACGAGAGGGCCGACGCACTGTGACTGGATCAAAATCAAAATCAATTTACCCTTCAATTAAGAAAGCGACCCCACATTAACTAGTCTCCCTTTTATTCTGGGCATAATTGACCATGATTTTCGCAAATAAAATATATGTTATACGTTGCAAAAATAATATAATTTGAAAGTACATTCAGATACGAACCAAATGATACAATTTTTGGTGACATGCATTCACATTTTGCTTGTCAAATACAGTACGTGGTCAAACTTTGATCCAAAATACGCAAAACAAAAAAATACTTCCAAGACCAGCGCCGCTCTTCCGCTCTTCTCCTCTTAAACCACCGCCACTCCTCTCCAGTTCCAATCTAAATCCAGCGCCACTCCTCTCCTCTTCCATTTCAAAACCACCGCCCCTCCTCTCCTGTTCCAATCCAAAACCAGCGTCACACCTCTCCCATTCTAATCGAAAACCAGCGCTGCTCCTCTCCTCTTCCATTCAAAAACCACTGCCAGCAAGTGAAGGTGCTGTGGAGAAGTAGATCGATGGAGGTGTACAACTGATACATGAGGATCGCAGACGGTGACCCTATGAAGCTAGCTAGGATGTTGGAGATACAATCTTGGTTTGACAACAAGGACCAACTAGCGGCGACGGTGACATCCATGTCCAAATATCTGCAACAGAGCGAAAAGGCGGCGATACTCCCGGAGGGAGTCGCACGGGAGTACATAGAGCTGCTCCTCTGGGCCATGGAGCAAACAGATTCACCGAATCCGATCGTGAGGGAGCGGTGGTGGGAGTATCGATCCCAGATGTAGCATCCACTAGAGATTGAAGAATCGAGTATCTACAGGGTGCCGTTTGTGAGGGTGTCGTGCTAGAGCGAGCCGGTGGAGTCTTCGTCAACCGAACCCAACTTCAAGAGGAGAAAAGCAGTTGGCCCGATGATGCTTCCCCGCCATCCTCTCCCTCACCATTCACATCGTCTCATGAGGCGGCTGTCTGCCGTCGAGGAATAGGAGGGGACTGCCCCCTATCCCAATAGTCGGGCAGGTTGTGAATTGTCAGGAGGAGCTTAGGGTTGTCTGTATTTGCAGGTTGTGAATTGTGTTTTGTGTTGTGTATTTTGAGAGTACTTTCAGATATGAATGTCTTTTGAATTTCAGATTTGCAGTATTGAGCATATGAAGTATTTTATGAATTCTAGAGATCTATTTTTAGCACTTAAAAAATGTAGTTTCATAGGAGTATAAAAGTGCAGACAATGTGATTCTTAGAGAAGAAACTGCAAGTTTCAGTTTCAGATAAGAACTGCAACTTTCAGAGGCAGAGCATTTATATTAACACGACCTTTTCAAACAGTGTTAACATCATGTTGGAAGTTTTATTCATGGTCAAAAATGGAACTACCAGCCAGTTAACATCATGCTGATTAACATTCATGCATAGCACATCTTCATATGATGCATAGTCAAAAAGATATGCTATTTTCAAAATGCCCACACAATGTCAAGTGTGCGAAAAACAGAGAAAACGAGGGACGAAGTTTTGGCAAGTTTTGGACGTGGTGTGCGTAGATGACAATGGGGACCCACATGTCTATAAAGGCAGAGGCAAAAAATTTGGAGATATTTTCCCTACATCAGGTGGAATCGAACCCGGGCGGAACAGCTGTCGGGTAGTGTCACTTGGCCACTAGGCTAGTTCAATAGTTTCGTTACTAATAAGGCACTTCCTCAGGTGATCGGATCTCCTCCTGCGCCTTTGTGCGGTCGCCGCGGCGCCGCTGTCTGCCATTGTGAACATGCTGAACAAAGGAGAGGAATCTAGAGAGGACTGTACGTGGAGAGGCAGACAGTCAGGACCCACCAGGTCTACGACCGTACGCAAGCAAGTGCCTCATCGAAAAATACTTCCTCCTAATGCTATACTAACATTGGGGCCCACGGGTTTGTCAATATAGTTACATTTTTTAGGTGCTTCAACGTAGTTACTATAGGAGATAAATTCACAACGAACCCGGGGAGCTGGCAGGTATCATTTATTATCACTGGGGAAGCAAGTATCAGCTGGGTTTTGGGCTACCCCGTCTAGGCTTTCTTTTTTAACATGTGCAGCCCACGACATGCCAGTTTGTATTTTCTTGAAGGCCGTCATGTATCGACCGGCCTATGGACCTCCCATCCGAGATTTTATTTTTCCTGAAACATCGACAGCCCAATTTATGTATTTTTTGAAGAAAACCCAGAGGTATGTTCTATTTTTCTATATAAGAATAGGAACTCCTGGCCCAACTTATGTTTCCCTTCTAAATATATTATATATTTTTAAATTATTTTATATGTTATTATATATTATTATTATTGTCATCATATATTTAACAGATACTTACATATGTAAGAAAACAATATCCCACATCTTATTAACTTATAAAAAATAATTTTTTAACAATAAAAACCTGGATTTTTTTGGCAACGAAAATCCTGGTGATTGTGTACAAAATCTTAGTAAGATTTAAGGACCAATGTAATAATAAGTCACTTATTATTTAAATATATTTATAACAAAATGCTCAACCCCTGTTTATTTTTTGATAACATTGCTGCGCCCAACCCAACATTATAATTAGAATCAGCCCAGCAAAATCGTGTATTTCGAGAAAGTGCAAATGGCTTGTAATTTTTTAGGAAAATAAATAAATGGGCCGCATGGACGCTACATTATTTGTTCACCCAATCCAGCTAATGGACTATAATTCTAAAAAAAGAGATCAAATTGACCGTAAATTCTACCCCGCAAAAAAAAGACTGTAAATTCTGAAAAATGGGTTGAATACGTGCCACATTTTTGCAGGCTCAAATGTGGGCCAATAGGTCAAAGCCAACGCAAGTCATTGTCAACTTAGTCAACAAATGATTCTGACATAATTAGCCATTGGATTTACATCCAATGACCGGCAACCATCTTCAATCTCTCGTCTTCTTCCTCCAGCGCCGCCGGGACCACCTGCTCCCGCCTCCTGCTGCTAGCAGCTCTGCTTAGCATGCTTCGCTGTGAAGCGCTACTCCACCGTTGGCCAGGCCATCCCTCCACCCCTCCACACCTCCTGTTCTTCTCCACCGACTACTGAACCACACCACACCAGAACCAGTTAACCCCCGTACACCTCTCCGTCTGCGACTCTACTCCCGCATTTTCCCATCTCCGGCTCGTTGTTGTCCGGGGCCTCGCCGCCGTCCACCACCTTGGATGCGCTCGGCGCGGAGTGGTCAATGTGGTCAACAAACGACACCATCGGAAGTAGACTGTGCGTGGAGAGGCTCACAGCTAGGTCCACAGCCGCACGCAAGGAAATGCCTCCTTATTACGCGCAAAATAATGATTCCTCCACCTGACAGCTGGGACCCACCGGAAGGGCCTCTGTATTCATGAAAAAAATGTTCCCCACGCTGACAGGTCAGACAAACCAGCTATATCTTCGCACGCAAGGAAGTGCATCCTTATTTACGCACACAAAAAATGAATACCCCCTGCTAGCTGGGACCCACCATAGTTGGAGGCTGACTTGTGGGCCAACTAAGTTGACGGGGATGGAGGGCTTTGTCATCTTACTCAATATGAACGATTCTAGCTCCAGTGACCGTACGATGTCCATCCAACGGACGTAGTGCTTCTTCAACCTTTGGTCTTCTTACTCCAGCTGCCCAAACCAGTGCCGGTGGTGCCACATGCTCCTGCCTACCGTGGCCGACTGTGATGCCACGGAGGCCTCACCGCCCCCTACTACTCCCACCGCTGGCCAGGCCATCCTTCTACTCACCCACACCCCCTGTTATTCTGCGGCGATGGCAGCCTCACACCGCAGCCAAACCAGTGAACCCTCGTACTCCTCTCCGCGTGGGCATCCACTGCCACGTCTTCCCCGACTCCGCGTCGTCCCCTTCCTAGGCCTCGCCGTCGTCCATCGCCCCGGTGCTCTCGGTGTGGCGTGGTCAACATGGTCAAGGAACGACTTCCATCTAAAGAGTACTGTACGTGGAGAGGCTGACAACTGGGTTCATGGCATCCGCAAGGAATTGGCTCCTTATTATGCGCAAAATAATTATTCCTCCACCTGACAGCAGGGACCCACCGGACGGGCCACTGTATTTCACGAAAAAACGTATCCCCCCTAACTGTTGGGACCCACCAGCTACATCTTCGCACGCAAGGAAGTGCGTCCATATTACGGGAAAAAAATGATTCGCCCCCCCTGACTGCTGGGACCCACCAGCTACATCTTCGCACGCAAGGAAGTGCCTGACAGTCAAGACCCACCTGGTCGAAGTGTACGTAGCGTTGTCATTCTGGTCGCGAACATGTACGTACATACTGGTCGATGTAGAGGCACGCACATGTCGTGGTAGAGGCGCGCACATAGCATGTACACGTACGTACATCAGCCAGGTTGCAAGAAAGAAAATACGGCCACATACGTACATACGGGCGGGGTCTCGAACACCTACTCGTGCATACGTACGGCCAGGGCTCATGTACATGGCTGGGTCGGAACGGAGAAACTGTGTCGTCATCGTGTTCATGGGGAGCCAACTGGCTGGGTCGAAACGGAATGCATCGTCGTGTTCATCAGGAGGACTTGGAGGGAACAACCGATGGAAACGAGGCCCGGCGTACCGCAAAACGGAGGAAACGGCCTTGTGTTCGACCGGCCACGGTCGAAACGGGATCCTGTTCATCGGGAGGGGTCTGGTGTACCGCAAAACGGAGGAAACGGCCTTCTGTTGGACATCCTATGGTCGAAACAGGGTCTTGTTGATCGGGAGGGGTGTGGCGTACCGCAAAATGGAGGAAACGGACTTGTGTTGGAGCGTTACAGTCGAAATGGGGGTCCTGTTCATTGGGAGGGGTGTGGCGTACCGCAAAACAGGACTCCACGGGATACTGTTCATCTCCACCGTTGACCTCTTCCAACCTCGACGGGCTACTGTTCATCCACCGTCGATCTCCTCCAGCCTCCACCTGCGACTGTTCATCCACGGGCTCCTGTTAATCCAGCCTCCACCGCGTGCTGCTCCACCGGCTACTGTTCAACCAGCCCTCTCCACGGGCTACTATTCAATCACCCCTCCACGGGCTACCGTTCATCCAGCCCTCCACCGGCTATTGTTCAACCAGCCCTCCACGGGGTCATCCTATTCATCCAGTCCTCCACAGGGTCCTGTTCATCCACCCCCAACCGGTTCGATCGGGGTCCTATTCATCCAGAGGCAACACCACGGGGTCCTGTTCATCCACCCCCACCGGGAACTGTTCATCCAAACCCCCCCAACAACGCTCACTGTTCATCAAGGGGAGGAGGCAGCAGGGTTCGATCGGCTTCAGTTAGTAGTTGTAGCGAAGGAATCACTCGAGTTCAGTAACGTAGCTAGTGCAATCGATCGGGTTCAGTTAGAGCCCAACGCCTCGCACACATGCACGTACGTGTACGAGAGAAACGTGCATCGCTCGGCCCCCGACCACCCACCGTAACCGGGAACTCCCAAAAATTTAATCGCCCTCGCTTCTACCATGGTTTTATCCATCATGGACAACCCAAAGAATGTCATGGGGCTGCGTCTCCAGCCCGCCCAGGACGAAAGCCCATTTTCTATCATAATTTTTTGTCATAGAAGTAGGAGCCCACCACATCTATGATGATACCGGGTTTTGTCACAATTATCGTCGTAGAAGTGTCATAAATATGACAGAAAAAATTTCGTTCGGCCCAAAATGTCACGGATGTGTCTTTTTTTTGTAGTGATACCTTCCTAACCACTTGCCTTACTAGCAGGAAATTGTCATGCAAGTGCCGACGAGTAATGAATGCAGATTGCTTGGCCGCCACGAGCTCCTTCATCCACCCTCTATCCTGATTAGCCAACATCTTAACAAAAAAATCTTAGCAACACTGTGTGATAGACTAATCGGCCAGAAGTCGCCGACGTCTTCAACATCAGCTCTCTTCGGAATAAGCACCACATGTTGGGGAAAGTAGTAATTTCAAAAAAATTCCTACACACACGCAAGATCATGGTGATGGCATAGCAACGAGAGGGGAGAGTATTGTCCACGTACCCTCGTAGACCGTAAGCGGAAGCGTTATGACAACGCGGTTGATGTAGTTGTACGTCTTCACGATCTGACTGATCCAAGTACCGAACGTACGGCACCTCCGAGTTCAGCACACGTTCAGCTCGATGACAATCCCCGGGCTCCGATCCAGCAAAGCGTCGGGGATGAGTTCCGTCAGCACGACGGCGTGGTGACGATGGTGATGTTCTACCGGCGCAGGGCTTCGCCTAAACTCCGCGACGATATGACCGAGGTGGAATATGGTGGAGGGGGGCACCGCACACGGCTAAGGAACGATTCGTAGATCAACTTGTGTGTTCTAGGGTGCCCCCTGCCCCCGTATATAAAGGAGCAAGGGAGGGGGTGGCCGGCCTAGGAGGAGGCGCACCAAGGAGTCCTACTCCCATCGGGAGTAGGATTCCCCCCTTCCAAGTAGTAGGAGTAGGAGTCAAGGAAAGGGAGAAGAGAAGAGAAGGAAGGAGGGGGCGCAGCCCCTCCCCCTAGTCCAGTTCGGACTAGGCCTTGGGGGGGCACCCAACCTCTACTCTCTCTTTCCCCTAAAGCCCAATAAGGCCCATATACTCCCCGGCGAATTCCCGTAACTCTCCGGTACTCCGAAAAATACCCGAATCACTCGAAACCTTTCCGAACCCCGAATATAGTCGTCCAATATATCAATCTTTACGTCTCGACCATTTCGAGACTCCTCGTCATGTCCCTGATCTCATCCGGGACTCCGAACTCCTTCGGTACATCAAAACTCATAAACTCATAATATAACTGTCATCGTAACGTTAAGCGTGCGGACCCTACGGGTTCGAGAACTATGTAGACATGACCTAGAACTATTCTCGGTCAATAACCAATAGCGGAACCTGGATGCTCATATTGGCTCCTACATATTCTACGAAGATCTTTATCCGTCAAACCGCATAACAACATACGTTGTTCCCTTTGTCATCGGTATGTTACTTGCCCGAGATTCGATCGTCGGTATCCAATACCTAGTTCAATCTCATTACCGGCAAGTCTCTTTACTCGTTACGTAATGCATCATCCCGCAACTAACTCATTAGTCACATTGCTTGCAAGGCTTATAGTGATGTGCATTACCGAGAGGGCCCAGAGATACCTCTCCGACAATCGGAGTGACAAAACCTAATCTCAAAATACGCCAACCCAACATGTACCTTTGGAGACACCTGTAGTACTCCTTTATAATCACCCAGTTACGTTGTGACGTTTGGTAGCACCCAAAGTGTTCCTCCGGTAAACGGGAGTTGCATAATCTCATAGTTACAGGAAATGTATAAGTCATGAAGAAAGCAATAGCAATATACTAAACGATCAAGTGCTAGGCTAATGGAATGGGTCATGTCAATCAAATCATTCTCCTAATGATGTGATCCCATTAATCAAATGACAACTCTTTTGTCCATGGCTAGGAAACATAACCATCTTTCATAAACGAGCTAGTCAAGTAGAGGCATACTAGTGACACTATGTTTGTCTATGTATTCACACATGTATTATGTTTCCGGTTAATACAATTCTAGCATGAATAATAAAAACATTTATCATGATATAAGGAAATAAATAATAACTTTATTATTGCCTCTAGGGCATATTTCCTTCAGTCTCCCACTTGCACTAGAGTCAATAATCTAGTTCACGTCGCCATGTGATTTAACACCAATATTTACATCTGTATGTGATTAATACCCATAGTTCACATCATCATGTGATCAACACCCAAAGGGTTTGTTCACATCGCTATGTGATTAACACGCAAAGAGCACTAAGGTATGATCATGTTTTGCTTGTGAGAGAAGTTTAGTCAACGGGTCTGTCATATTCAGAGCCGTATGTATTTTGCAAATATTCTATATCCACAATGCTCTGCACGGAGCTACTCTAGCTAATTGCTCCTACTTTCAATATGTATCTAGATTGAGACTTAGAGTCATCTGGATTGGTGTAAAAGCTTGCATCGTTGTAACTTTTTACGACGGGCTCTTTTATCACCTCCATAATCGAGAAACATCTCCTTAGTCCTCACTAAGGATATTCTTGACCACTGTCCAGTGATCTACTCTTAGATCAGAATTGAATTCCTTTGTCAAACTCAGAGCAAGGTATACAATAGGTATGGTTCACAGCATAGCATACTTTATAGAACCTTTGACTGAGGCATAGGGAATGACTTTTCATTCTCTTTCTATTTTCTGCCATGGTCGGGTCTTGAATCTTACTCAACTTCACACCTTTGCATTATAGGCAAGAACTCTTTCTTTGACTGTTCTATTTTGAACTATTTCAAAAATTTATCAAGGTATGTACTCATTGAAAAAATCTTATCAAGCTTCTTGATCTATCTATATAGATCTTGATGCTCAATGCGTAAGCAGCTTCACCGAGGTCTTTAATTGAAAAACTTTTATTCAAGTATTCCTTTATGCTATCCAGAAATTCTATATTATTTCTGATCAACAATATGTCATCTACATATAGTATCAGAAATGCTACAGAGCTCCCACTCACTTTCTTGCAAATACAGGCTTTACCGCAAGTCTGTATAATACTATATGCTTTGATCAACTTATCAAAGCATATATTCCAACTCTGAGATGCTCGCACCAGTCCATAGATGGATCACTGGAGCTTGCACATATTGTTAGTACCTTTAGAATTGACAAAACCTTCTGGTTGCATCATATACAACTCTTCGTTAAGAAAACCATTAAGGAATGCAGTTTTGACATCCATTTGCCAGATTTCATAAAATGTGGCAATTCCTAACATGATTCGGACAGACTTAAGCATCGCTATAGTTGAGAAAATCTCATTGTAGTCAACACCTTGAACTTGTCGAAAACCCTTTTGCGACAAGTCGAGCTTTGTAGATAGTAACACTACTATCAGCATCTGTCTTCCTCTTGAAGATCCATTTATACAATATGGCTTGCCGATCATCGGGCAACTCCACCAAAGTCCACACTTTGTTCTCATACATGGATCCCATCTCAGATCATCACTTCCTCATAGTTCGTAGGTTCATCATGGTCTAGTAACATGACTTCTAGAATAGGATTACCGTACCACTCTGGTGCGGATCTTAATCTGGAAGATCTACAAAGTTCGGTAGTAACTTGATCTGAAGCTTTATGATCATCATCATTAGCTTCCTCACTAATTGGTGTAGGAATCACTGGAACTGATTTCTGTGATGAACTACTTTCCAATTCGGGAGAAGGTACAAATTACCTTATCAAGCTCTACTTTCCTCCCACTCACTTCTTTCGAGAGAAACTCCTTCTCTAGAAAGGATCCATTTTTAGCAACGAATATCTTGCCTTCGGATCTGTGATAGAAGGTGTACCCAACAGTTTCCTTTGGGTATTCTATGAAGACGCACTTCTCCGATTTGGGTTTTAGCTTATCAGGATGAAACTTTTTCACATAAGCATCACAGCCTCAAACTTTAAGAAACGACAACTTGGGTTTCTTGCTAAACCATAGTTCATATGGTGTCGTCTCAACGGATTTAGATGGTGCCCTTTTTAACGTGAATGCAGCTGTCTCTAATGCATAAACCCAAAACAATAGTGGTAAATCAGTAAGAGACATCATAGATCGCACCATATCAATAAAGTGCGGTTACGATGTTCGGACACACCATAACGTTGTGGTGTTCCAGGTGGCGTGAGCTGTGAAACTATTCCACATTGTTTTAATTGAAGACCAAACTCGTAACTCAAATATTCGTCTCCGCGATCATTTCGCAGAAACTTTATTTTCTTGCTACGATGATTTTTTCACTTCACTCTAAAATTCTTTGAACCTTTCAACTATTTCAGAGTTATGTTTCATCAAGTAGATATACCCATATCTGCTCCAATCATCTGTGAAGGTCAAAAAATAACAATACATGCCACGAGCCTTAACACTCATCGGATCGTATACATCGGAATGTATTATTTCCAATAAGTCAGTAGCTCGTTCCATTGTTCCGAAGAATGGAGTTTTAGTCATCTTGCCCAAAAGGCACGGTTCGCAAGCATCAAATGATTCATAACCAAGTGATTCCGAAAATCCATCTTTATGGAATTTCTTCATGCGCTTTACACCGATATGACCCAAACGGCAGTGCCACAAATAAGTTGCACTATCATTATTAACTTTGCATCTTTTGGCATCAATATTATGAATATGTGTATCACTACGATCGAGATCCAACAAACTATTTTCATTGGGTGTATAACCATCGAAAGTCTTATTCATGTAACAGAATAACAATTATTCTTTAACTTCAAATGAATAACCGTATCGCAATAAACATGATCAAAGCATATTCATGCTCAACACAGACGCTAAATAACATTTATTTAGTTTTAACACTAATCCCGAAAATATAGGGAGTGTGTGATGATGATCATATCAATCTTGGAACTACTTCCAACACTCATCGTCACTTCCCCTTCAACTAGTCTCAGTTTATTCTGTATCTCCTGTTTCGAGTTACTAATCTTAGCAACCGAACAAGTATCAAATACTCAGGGGTTACTATAAACACTAGTAAGGCACACATCAATAACCTGTATATCAAATATACCCTTGTTCACTTTGCCATCCTTCTTATCCACCAAATATTCAGGGCATTTCCGCTTCCAGTGACCATTTTCTTTGTAGTGTAAGCACCCAGTTTCAGGCTTTGGTCCAGCTTTGGTCTTCTTCACGGGAGTGACAACTTGTTTGCCATTCTACTTGAAGTTTCCCTTTCTTTCCCTTTGCCCTTTTCTTGAAACTAGTGGTCTTGTCAATCATCAACACTTGATGCTCTTTCTTGATTTCTACCTTCGTCGATTTCAACGTCAAGAAGAGCTCGGGAATCGTTTCCGTCATCCCTTGCATACTATAGTTCATCATGAAGTTCTAGTAACTCAGTGATGGTGACTAGAGAATTCTGTCAATCACTATCTTATCTAAAGATTAACTCCCAATTGATTCAAGTGATTGAAGTACCCATACAATCTGAGCACATGCTCACTAGTTGAGCGATTCTCCTGCATCTTTTAGCTATAGAACTTGTTGGAGACTTCATATCTCTCAACTCGGGTATTTGCCTGAAATATTAACTTCAATTCCTGGAACATCTTATATGGTCCATGACGTTCAAAACATCTTTTAAGTCCCAATTCTAAAGCCGTTAAGCATGGTGCACTAAACTATCAAGTAGTTATTATATTGAGCTACCCAAACATTCATAACGTCTGCATCTGCTCCTGCAATAGGTTTGTCAACTAGCAGTGCATCAAGGACATAATTCTTGTGTGCAGCAATGAGGATAAACCTCAGATCACGGATCCAATCCGCATCATTGCTACTAACATCTTTCAACATAGTTTTCTCTAGTAACATATCAAAATAAACATATGAAAGCAACAACGCGAGCTATTGATCTATAACATAATATGCAAAATACTACCAGGACTAAGTTCATGATAAATTAAAGTTCAATTAATCATATTACTTAAGAACTCCCACTTAGATAGAAATCCCTCTAATCCTCTAAGTGATTACGTGATCCATATCAACTACACCATGTCCGATCGTCACGTGAGATGGAGTAGTTTCAACGGTGAACATCAATATGTTGATCATATCTACTATATGATTCACGCTCGACCTTTCGGTTTCCGTGTTCCGAGGCCATATTTGTTATATGCTAGGCTCGTCAAGTTTAACCTGAGTATTCCGCGTGTGCAACTGTTTTGCACCCGTTGTATTTGAACGTAGAGCCTATCATCACGTGGTGTCTCAGCACGAAGAGCTTTCTCAACGGTGCATACTCAGGGAGAACACTTCTTGATAATTTAGTGAGAGATCATCTTAAAATGCTACCGTCAATCAAAGCAAGATAAGATGCATAAAGGATAAACATCACATGAAATCAATATAAGTGATATGATATGGCCATCATCATCTTGTGCTTGTGATCTTCATCTCCGAAGCACCGTCGTGATCACCATCGTCACCGGCGCGACACCTTGATCTCCATCGTAGCATCGTTGTCGTTACGCCATCTATTGCTTCTACGATTATCGCTACCGCTTAGTGATAAAGTAAAGCAATTACAGGGTGTTTGCATTTCATACAATAAAGCGACAACCATATGGCTCCTGCCAGTTGCCGATAACTTCGGTTACAAAACATGATCATCTCATACAATAGCATCACGTCTTGACCATATCACACCACAACATGCCCTGCAAAAACAAGTTAGACGTCCTCTACTTTGTTGTTGCAAATTTTACATGCCTGCTACGGGCTTAGCAAGAACCGTTCTTACCTACGCATCAAAACCACAACGATAGTTCGTCAAGTTAGTGCTGTTTTAACCTTCGTAAGGACCGGGCGTAGCCACACTCAGTTCAACTAAAGTGAGAGAGACAGACACCCGCCAGCCACCTTTAAGCACGAGTGCTCGTAACGGTGAAACCAGTCTCGCGTAAGCGTACGCGTAATGTCGGTCCGGGCCGCTTCATCTCACAATACCGCTGAACCAAAGTATGACATGCTGGTAAGCAGTATGACTTGTATCGCCCACAACTCACTTGTGTTCTACTCGTGCATATGACATGTACGCATAAAACCTGGCTCTGATACCACTATTGGGGAACGTAGTAATTTCAAAAAATTTCCTACACACACGCAAGATCATGGTGATGGCATAGCAACGAGAGGGGAGAGTATTGTCCACGTACCCTCGTGGACCGTAAGCGGAAGCGTTATGACAACACGGTTGATGTAGTCGTACGTCTTCACGATCTGACCGATCCAAGTACTGAACGTACGGCTCCTCCGACTTCAGCACACGTTCAGCTCGATGACGATCCCCGGGCTCTGATCCAGCAAAGCGTCGGGGATGAGTTCCATCAGCACGACGGCGTGGTGACGATGATGATGTTCTACCGGCGCAAGGCTTCGCCTAAACTCCGCGACGATATGACCGAGGTGGAATATGGTGGAGGGGGGCACCGCACACGGCTAAGGAACGATCTGTAGATCAACTTGTGTGTTCTAGGGTGGCCCCCTGCCCCCGTATATAAAGGAGCAAGGGAGGGGGTGGCCGGCCTAGGAGGAGGCGCACCAAGGAGGAGTCCTACTCCCATCGGGAGTAGGATTCCCCCCCCCCCTTCCAAGTAGTAGGAGTAGGAGTCAAGGAAAGGGGGAAGAGAAGAGAAGGAAGGAGGGGGCGCAGCCCCTCCCCCTAGTCCAATTCGGACTAGGCCTTGGGGGGGCGCCCAACCTCTACTCTCTCTTTCCCCTAAAGCCCAATAAGGCCCATATACTCCCCCGCGAATTCCCGTAACTCTCCGGTACTCTGAAAAATACCCGAATCACTCGGAACCTTTCCGAACTCCGAATATAGTCGTCCAATATAACAATCTTTACGTCTCGACCATTTCGAGACTCCTCGTCATGTCCCCGATCTCATTCGGGACTCCGAACTCCTTCGGTACATCAAAACTCATAAACTCATAATATAACTGTCATCGTAACGTTAAGCGTGGGGACCCTACGGATTCGAGAACTATGTAGACATGACCTAGAACTATTCTCGGTCAATAACCAATAGCGGAACCTGGATGCTCATATTGGCTCCTACATATTCTACGAAGATCTTTATCGGTCAAACCGCATAACAACATACGTTGTTCCCTTTGTCATCGGTATGTTACTTGCCCGAGATTCGATCGTCGGTATCCAATACCTAGTTCAATCTCGTTACCGGCAAGTCTCTTTACTCGTTACGTAATGCATCATCCCGCAACTAACTCATTAGTCACATTGCTTGCAAGGCTTATAGTGATGTGCATTACCGAGAGGGCCCAGAGATACCTCTCCGACAATCGGAGTGACAAAACCTAATCTCAAAATACGCCAACCCAACATGTACCTTTGGAGACACCTGTAGTACTCCTTTATAATCACCCAGTTACGTTGTGACGTTTGGTAGCACCCAAAGTGTTCCTCCGATAAACGGGAGTTGCATAATCTCATAGTTACAGGAACATGTATAAGTCATGAAGAAAGCAATAGCAATATACTAAACGATCAAGTGCTAGGCTAACGGAATGGGTCATGTCAATAACATCGTTCTCCTAATGATGTGATCCCGTTAATCAAATGAAAACTCTTTTGTCCATGGCTAGGAAACATAACCATCTTTGATAAACGAGCTAGTCAAGTAGAGGCATACTAGTGACACTATGTTTGTCTATGTATTCACACATGTATTATGTTTCCGGTTAATACAATTCTAGCATGAATAATAAACATTTATCATGATATAAGGAAATAAATAATAACTTTATTATTGCCTCTAGGGCATATTTGCTTCACCACATGCGCTCAGTTTAGTCTGCCAAAACCACGACCGTCCTCCACGTACAACTTGAGCATGGCAGCCATAATGTCATGCTTAATAATCAGCCATGCTCGCTGATAGAAATCTCCCACAAAGCCATCTGGACCCGCCGCTCGGTCTGGTGGTAGGTCCTTGATCATGCTCCACACCTCCTTCTCTGTGAGTATTTCGTCACGGTCAAATAGATCTAGCCTCTCCAATTCCATGAAGTCTAGATCAAAATCAACTGCTCTAGCCTGTGTGTGTCCCAACAGTGTTTCGTATGCTTCCGTAAACAGTCCACCAATCCTCCCTTGGTTCACGATAATCTCATTATTGTGCTTGATATGAGGGATGTAGTTCTTAGACCAGCTCACGTTTGGCCACTGCTTCGAAAAGCTTCGGGTTTGTGTCCCCTACGTGAATCCACCTAATTCTAGAACGCTGCCATGCAATGGTGCATTCCAGGGATGCCAAACCTAGCAAGAATAATTTCAACATCCTACGTAGCCACTGCTCCTCCATCGTCAAGGCCCGGACCTCCATGACTTGGTCAAATCTATAGATCACATAGTTAGCAACTACCATATGAATCTTGATGTTCCCAGACTTTCTTTGGCCCCATGCTTGAATGGGCCAACGATAGCCTCATCATAGACCCAAGCATCCCGCATCGCTTGATCGAAACCCTCCAGCTTCAGCCAAAAAAGCTCGAAGCGAAATCTTCTCTTGGGACAGAACAGAGCCAAGGTGGAGAGGTGCAGTGACGCGTGGCCAGATATGTTGGTGGAAGCGCCTGGAGGAGGTAGTTAGGGTAATTGATCTCCCAATCAATGGACACAAGTACCCAATCAATCTTAGTCATCATAGGCGAATCTCTCTCGTTGACCAAGTAAACCTCCTTTCGTGCATATACAACTCCTTAAGCTCATTCGTGTCCACAAAGTCCCTAAACTTCCTCATGGTGTATCGGTGCAGGTTATTGTTGTTCTTTTAGTCCGCTCGAAGAATCATGTTAAAGTCCTTGAGGACCATCCAAGGCCCCTGGCAACTAGCCCGCCTGTGGTGTAGATCAAGGAGAAACTGGGCCTTGGGCCCCTCCCCTTGTGGACCATAGACAACAGTAATCCACCATGCATGTGGATCCATCCTTATTATGCACCTCGCCCATGATGAAGTTAGAATTTGTAGAGATATTCTGAACCTCAAGCACCATTGTGTTCCAAGCAATATGCCACTACAAGTCTCCAACGCCGGCAAATAGTCAAAACCATCTAAAGATGGCACGCAACATTGCATTACAATAAAAGGATCAATGACATCAAGTTTTGTCTCTTGGAGACACAATATTCTTAGCTTGCATTGCTTTGGCGCTAGCGGTGGGAGGTGCTCGTTTAGAGCCTCTCGTGGCCCTCTGTGACGTGAAGGGTTCCGCGTCCGGCCTCAGAGTGTATTGAACCTCCTTGAGCAATGGTGGCGTGAGCTTCTTCACAAGATAGTTGCAAAACCACTTGAGCTTGTGGAACACAATAGCTTCCTATGGAGTCATGCCACCGATGCATGGTGATCTGGAAAGTTGCATGTCCAAACCCATGTCTCAAATTGCCTCCTGGCTTCCTAGTATGCCAACATCCACCACTTGTCCCTCGGCGACTTGGTCCTCCAAGCCCATGTGATCTGATCCCAGTCCATCACGGGGGGAAGGGATCAACACCTCTGGCTCAACCGTAGGATTGCCTTCAGTTCCCGTGCCATCACCCAGCAGCGGGGCTGCCATGTCGCACACGTGCTTGCCCTTCTCCTACACCCCAACTTCCAGTGCGGGATCCGATGCAACTAATTCTATCGTGCCCTCCATGTGGCCGGCTACCCTCTCAGTTGGGGCCACCATAGCATCCCGCGGCACTATTACCTCAGGTCTTTTTATTGGGGGATCTGGAATCACCGCCCGAGGCCCAACCAGCACCTGTGCCCGCGTCCCACCAATTGCCACGTCCATCCGTGGGGTCCCGTCAGCTTCCGCATGATCTGAGGCAGCGATCGCCCTATCAATGATTAGCTCCTGATTCTTAGCTTCGGCACGATCTGAGGCAGCAGTCACCCTCTCAATGATTAGCTCCTGATTATCAGCCACCACCATTCCTCTAATTCGACCAATCACACCATCTCCTTGCCCCACATCTAGATCCAACCCATCTCGAAGTGGCCCACTGGGCGGCGGGTTCTCCTCCAGTGTGTCGACAGGAGGCGTAACTGGCTTGGATTCCCTGGCGCCCCTCTGATTCAAAATTTGAACTGGAGCACCCTCCCTTGAACTGGTTTGTAGACTTGAAGACTGCTCCAACTTCATTGGTCAGGTTCTCCTTGTCCTTCTTCAGTTGCTCGACTTCCCGATTGGCTTCCGAGATGGCGGTCTTCAGCTTCACGTTCTCCTCTTCCAACATTCCAACTAAAGCCAGCTTCTTGTCTGCAAGCGTTGTCTTCTCACGTGCTTCCTTCTGAGCAGCAGCAAGGTCCTGGTACTTCTTCTCCAAAGCTTCCTTCATTCTCTCTAAAGAAACAACACTCTTTAGACGAGCCTGAAGTTGACGGTTTTCACTACGCACATCTGCTTGTGTGAAGTCACTCAGTTCGAAGAGACTGAAAGAAAAAACAGTGAAAGACACGAGCTACTAGGTGGGAAAGAGTCGATTGGTTACCTCCCATGATGGTCGTTTCTTCTTGAGCAGTCATGAGGTTCTTCTTTGCGAGTTCAAGATCAAGTTCAACACTGATATGCTTCTTCTTTAACTTGGAAAGCTGAGCTCCAAGATCACAAGACTGCTGCAGTCAGCGAGAGAGATATATCAGTCGATCGAAATAAGAGACAATGACAGTGAAAAGTTACTCTAAGACTACTGCCGAATCAAATATTCAACAGTAGTCTCGGGGACTACACCCAGTGGGTGCACTTAGCGTGCCCCCACTGGTTTAGATCAACACTCAGCATGGTCTACCCAGCACGAGTCAAAAAAACGTAGATTCTTAGACCTCAGCCGACTGCCAGCTATCGACCGTGGTCTCGGGGACTACACCCAGTGGGTGCACTCGGCGTGCCCCCACTAGTCCGGACAGAATACTAAGACTCAGCATGAGTCGAGTGGCGCACACCCCAGTGGGTGATCAGATATAAAACAACATTCAAAAGTTCAGTCGGGAGTTCACTGACCTTAACATTGGTCTGCAGAGCGGTGCTGGCATTATAGGCTACCTGAATGGCCTCATGCATCACTTTCACCTGCTCCATAACAAGGTTCACCTGGCGAAGAGCCTCCCTGGCAGCACTTGGTGAATCATCGGGGGTCTGGTATGCAGCAAAGAGCGATGGCTCCAAGGTGGCCGAGGCAGCTACTAGGTCGGATGCGTGGAGTTGCACTAGAGCGGCAGGAGCCGGAGCAGTCGACCCCGACGGATGATCAGTCATCAGCGGATTGGCGAATGTGACGTTGGTCCGAACCGGATCTCTGGAACGCTCGACCACCGCCTCTAACACCGTCGTCGACTGAGGTACTTGAACTTCAAGCTCTCTCCTGCTTGAGCCCCCGCCTCTCCCCCTCCTCCCCTATTGAGGCACTTCTTCTTCATCATCATCGGGAAGTACGACGATGTCTCGTGGAACTGCAGCGAAAGCAAAGCATCGGAAATTCAGCCGACCGATAACTCAATCGACTAATGAGTTCTGGTCGAACAGACTTATCAGCTCGGGAGGTGGCCGCATCGTCGGTCTCCTCGTCTCCTGGGGCTTTGTCGATATCCATGTCAGTCGCAGCAGAGGTTGGGCTAGAAAGATACATGATCCATTCGGTCAGAACAGAAGCTTCAGTCATCCTAAATAAATGCAAGAAATATACTCAACCTGAAGTAACAGGGACGTCCATCTTGATCCGCGGCAAAGTCTTCCGAGTCTTTGGAGGAGCAACCTTGGGCTGCTTGGCGACCTTCTCTGTCGGCTCCGGAGTCGATGTCCGAGTGCTCTTCTGCGTGTGGGTACTTGGAGCCACGTTCTTTCTGTGCCTGCCCGCCGGGTCATGGTGTTGCTTGGATCGGCATTCAGAGCACGGCGGCGAGTCGACCACTTCCTCATCGTCAGACTCCTCGCTTTCCTCCTCCTCCTCGCCATCCGAAGATTCCTATTCGCCGCTCTCCTCTGCGCTGGCCTCTCCCTCCTGGTCCTGCTCTAGAACTTGTTCACCGTTGGGCATTGAATACATGTCAGTAAAAACCTACAAGGCAAGAAGTTGAGTGAAAGTCAGTCGAGCTCAAGAACAGTAGGAATGTACATGCAAAAGCAGTCGGAATAAAGCACATACCTTGTCGGGCTGATTGTCATCACTGAAGGGGATGACTCTCCTGGCTCCTCTGGGGTTGTCCTAGTTGCCTGTGATTCTCTTCAACCACATGGCCATGGTCTTGGCTGGCACTTCCTCTAGATGAACACGAGCGGTGTCATCGGACCCAGAATACAGGCACATGGGCTGGTCATGGGCCTGAAGAGGCTAGATGCGTCGACTGAGGAATACTTCCAGCAGGTCCATGCCAGTGACACCATCATTAATCAGTTGGACCACTTTCTCAACCAGCATCTTCGTCTCCACGTTCACAGTAGCAGTCACTTTTAGTGAGGAAGGAGTCTGGACACGGTCAAAAGTGAAGTGGGGAAGGCCGGTCGACTGACCTAGAGTTGGGAGGTCCTGGCAGTAGAACCAGGTCGACTGCCAGCCCCTAACCGATTCAGGGAGAGTCATGGAAGGGAAAGAACTCCTCTGCCTCTTTTGGATACCCAAACCCACACACATCTGGATGACATGGGTCTTCGAGTCACACGTTTTCGGTTTCTTCACCGACTGGGAACGGATGGTGAAAATATGTTTGAAAAGGCCCCAGTGCGGTCTACACCCTGGTACGTCTCCAACGTATCTATAATTTTTGATTGTTCCATGCTATTATATTACCCCTTTTGGATGTTTATGGGCTTTATTTTACACATTTATATCATTTTTTGGGTCTAACCTACTAACCGGAGGCCCAGCCCATATTGCTGTTTTTTTGCCTATTTCAGTATTTCGAAGAAAAGGAATATCAAACGGAGTCCAAACGGAATGAAACCTTCGGGAGCGTGATTTTTGGAACGAACGTGATCCAGAGGACTTGGAGTGCAAGTCAAGAAGCAGCCGACTCGTGGGCCCCTCGGGCGGCCACCAACGTACTTCTTCCTCCTATATATACCTACGTACCCCGAAAACATCCAGGAGCACCACGAAACACAATTTCCACCACCGTAACCTTCTGTATCCGCGAGATCTCATCTTGGAGCCTTCGCCGGCACTCTGCCGGAGGGGGAATCGACCACGGAGGGCTTCTACATCAACATCCTTGCCCCTCCAATGAGTTGTGAGCAGTTTACCACAGACCTACGGTTCCACAGTTATTAGCTAGATGGCTTCTTCTCTCTTTTTGGATCTCAATACAATGTTCTCCCCCTCTCTTGTGGAGATCTATTCGAGGTAAACTCTTTTTGCGGTGTGTTTGTCGAGATCTGATGAATTGTAGGTTTATGATCAAGTTTATCTATGAATAATATTTGAATCTTCTCTGAATTCTTTTATGTATGATTGAGTTATCTTTGCAAGTCTCTTTGAATTATCAGTTTGGTTTGGCCTACTAGATTGATCTTTCTTGCCATGGGAAAAGTGCTTAGCTTTGGGTTCAATCTTGCGGTGTCCTTACCCAGTGACAGAAAGGGTTGCAAGGCATGTAATGTATTGTTGCCATCGAGGATAACAAGATGGGGTTTATATCATATTGCTTGAGTTTATCCCTCTACATCATGTCATCTTGCTTAATGTGTTACTTTGTTCTTATGAATTTAATACTCTAGATGCAGGCAGGAGTCGGTCGATGTGTGGAGTAATAGTAGTAGATGCAGGCAGGAGTCGGTCTACTTGTTATGGACGTGATGCCTATATACATGATCATGCCTAGATAATCTCATAATTATGCGCTTTTCTATCAATTGCTCGACAGTAATTTGTTCACCCACCGTAATACTTATGCTATCTTGAGAGAAGCCACTAGTGAAACCTATGGCCCCCGGGTCTATCTCTTATCATATTTGCTTTCAATCTACCTTTATTTGCATCTTTACTATTTGCATCTATATTATAAAATACCAAAAATATATTTATATTATCATACTATCTTTATTAGATCTCACTTTCGCAAGTGGCCGTGAAGGGATTGACAACCCCTTTATTGCGTTGGTTGCGAGTTCTCAGTTTGTTTGTGTAGGTGCGTTGGAATTTTGAGGAGCATTCTACTGGATTGATACCTTGGTTCTCAAAAACTGAGGGAAATACTTACGCTACTATCGCTGCATCACCCTCTCCTCTTCGAGGAAAACCAACGCAAGCTCAAGTCGTAGCAAGAAGGATTTCTGGCGCCGTTGCCGGGGAGGTCTTCGCTCAAGTCAAGACATACCAAGTACCCATCACAAACCCATCTCCCTCACATTTACATTATTTGCCATTTGCCTCTCGTTTTCCTCTCCCCCACTTCACCCTTGCCGTTTTATTCACCCTCACTTTCCCAATCTCCACCTCTCTTTTTTGCTTGCCTTTTTCGGTTTGCCCGTGTGTTAGTTCGTCTACCTTGTCGTTATGGCTAGTCCTCCTATCCTTATTCTCACTACCGAACAAGAAATTCTCAATTTTAAGCAAAGGGAGGGAGAAAATTTAAAAGATGCTTGGCATAGAATTTGCAATGCTCAATGTAAATCTTCTAGGAAGCTTTCCACTTCCGTCTGCAATTTTCATGTAGGCATTACTCCTTGGAATAGATGTGTCCTTGATATTGCTACCGGAGGTGATTTCTTGAGTAGCCATACGTTTGATGCTTATAATGCTATTTTAGATTTGTTTGGCCCACCACCTCTTTTGGTCAATGGAACTATTTTAACTCTAGAACACGTTATGCAACGGCTTGAGATTATTGAAAATAAAATTGCCACTGTTGAGTTGATTGAAAATTTGGATAAAAAGATTCATAATCACATTACCCAATTTTGATCTAGGGTCGGAGTTACTTTGAAAAATCTTAAGGAAAAAGAACCTATAGTCAATGAAAAAATAGATCTAGACTCTGCTAGAATCGGTAAACTTGAGGATATCATTAAAAACTTAGGTTCCGTGTTTTCCCCCATGAAAAACACTCCAAAACCCCCTACTAAAACTGCCAAGTATATTTATGTTCCTAAAAATAAGGGTGAATCTTCTAAGGGAGGCGCGGATCTCAAATCCATAAGTGTTCTTCCCAATTATCTCTCTATTGTTAAGGAACCTTTTGCTACCAATGAATTTCTTGATTTTTTACCTAAAGGTTTAGCCATTGCTAAAAGGGAGAAATCCCTAGAGATCACAAGCTCTCTATTGATGAATTTAGTGCCAAAGAGGGCACTCGTTAGATCTATCTTCGCTTTTATTCCTAGCTAGGGGCGTTAAACGATAGCGCTAGTTGGGAGGCAACCCAATTTTCTTTATGTTTTTTTGTTTTTGCTCCTGTTTAGTAATAAATCTTGCATCTACCTTATGTTTAGATGTGTTTTTATCTTTTAATTAGTGTTTGTGCCAAGTAGAACCTATAGGATAACCTACGATGATAGTTGATTTGATTCTGCTGAAAAACAGAAACTTTGCACGCACGAATATAATTTTGTTAAATCACAGAAACGTGATTTTGCATTGATCTTTTTGCTGCTCTTCAATAAACAAATTTTCCAGGACCTCCTATTTTGGTAGGATTTTTAGAGTTCCAGAAGTTTGCGTTAGTTACAGATTGCTACAGACTGTTCTGTTTTTGACAGATTCTGTTTTTCGTGTGTTGTTTGCTTATTTCAATGCATCTATGGCTAGTAAATTAGTTTATAAACCATAAAGAAGTTGGAATACAGTAGGTTTAACACCAAATTAAATAAATAATGAGTTCATTGTAGTACCTTATGTGGTGGTTTTGTTTTCTTTCACTAACGGAGCTTATAAGATTTCCTGTTGAGTTTTGTGTTGTGAAGTTTTCAAGTTTTGGGTAAAGCTTTTATGGACTATGGAATAAAGGGTGGCAAGAGCCTAAGCTTGGGGATGCCCAAGGCACCCCAAGATATTCAAGAGTAGCCAAAATCCTATGCTTGGGGATGCCCCGGGAAGGCATCCCCTCTTTCGTCTTCGTTCATTGGTAACTTTACTTGGAGCTATATTTTTATACGCCACATGATATGTGTTTTGCTTGGAGCGTCGTGTATTATATTAGTCTTTGCTTTTTAGTTTACCACAATCATCCTTGCTGTACACACCTTTTGGGAGAAGCCAATTTGATTAGAATTTGCTAGAATACTCTATGTGCTTCACTTATATCTTTTGAGCTTGATAGTTTTTGCTCTAGTGCTTCACTTATATCTTTTAGAGCATGGTGGTGTCTTAATTTTGAAGAAATTACTAGTCTCTCATGCTTCACTTAAATTATTTTGAGATTCTTTTAGAATAGCATGGTATTCGCTATGGTCATAAAGTTGGTCCTAGAATGATGAGCATCCAAGTTGGGTATAATAAAAACTATCATAGGAAGTGAATTGGATGCTATGATCAATTTGATACTCGATAATTGTTTTGAGATATGGAGGTAGTGATATTAAAAGTCATGCAAGTTGGGTGATTATGAATTTAAAGAATGCTTGTGTTGAAGTTAGCAAGTCCCGTAGCATGCACGTATGGTTAAAGTTGTGTAACAAATTTGAAACATGAAGTGTACCTGGCTTGTGCATCCTTATATCCCCCTAGGAGCATGCGCTTAGTACTTGGTTTTTGATGACTTCTAAATTTTTGCAATAAGTATATGAGTTCTTTTGACTAATGTTGAGTCCATGGATTATACGCACTTTTACCTTTCCGCCTTTGTTAGCCTCTTCGGTACCGTGCATTGCCCTTTCTCACCTTGAGAGTTGGTGCAAACTTCGTCGGTGCATCCAAACCCCGTGATACGATACGCTCTATCACACATAAACCTCCCTATATCTTCCTCAAAACAGCCACCATACCTACCTATTATGGCATTTCCATAGCCATTCTGAGATATATTGCCATGCAACTTTCCACCGTTCCGCTCATCATCATCATGACATACTTTACTTTTGTCATATTGCCATTGCATGATCATGTAGTTGACATCGTATTTGTGTCAAAGCCACCATGCATTATTTTTCATACATGTCACTCTTGATTCATTCCACCATCCCGGTACACCGCCGGAGGCATTCATATAGAGTCATATCTTGTTCTAGTTTCGAGTTGTAATTCTTTTGTTGTAATCAATAGAAGAGTGATGATCATCATTATTAGAACATTGCCCAAAGAAAAAAAAGAAAAAAATAAGAAAGGCCAAAAAAAAGAAAGGCCCAAAAGAAAAAAAAGAAAAAGAAAAAGAAAGAAGAAAATAAATAAAAAGGGCAATGTTACTATCTCTTTTCCACACTTGTGCTTCAAAGTAGCACCTTGTTCTTCATATAGTGAGTCTGATAAGTTGTCTTTTTCATACTAGTGGGAATTTTTCATTATAGAACTTGTCTTGTATATTCCTATGATGGGCTTCCTCAAATGCCCTAGGTCTTCGTGAGCAAGCAAGTTGGATGCACACCCACTAGTTTTCTTTTGTTGAGCATTCATTTATAGCTCTAGTGCATCCGTTGCATGGCAGTCCCTACTCCTCATGTTGACATCAATTGATGGGCATCTCCATATCCCGTTGATTATCCTCGTCAATGTGAGACTTTCTCCTTTTTTTGTCTTCTCCAAACAATCCCCATCATCATATTCTATTCCACCCATAGTGGTATATCCATGGCTCACGCTCATGTATTGCGTGAAGGTTGAAAAAGTTTGAGATTATTTAAGTATGTAACAATTGCTTGGCTTGTCATCGGGGGTATAGAAGTTGGGAACATCTTTGTGTGACGAAAAAGAAGCATAGCCTAACTATATGATTTTGTAGGGATGAACTTTCTTTTGCCATGTTATTTTGAGAAGACATGATTACTTTGATTATTATGCTTGAAGTGTTACTATTTCTTTTATCAATATGAACTTTTATTTTGAATCATTTGGATCTGAACATTCATGCCACAATAAAGAAAATTAAATTATGAATTATGCTAGGTAGCATTCCACATCAAAAATTCTCTTTTTATCATTTACCTACTCGAGGACGAGCAGGAATTAAGCTTGGGGATGCTTCATACGTCTTCAACGTATCTATAATTTTTTATTGTCCCATGCTATTATATTACCCCTTTTGGATGTTTATGGGCTTTATTTTACACATTTATATCATTTTTGGGACTAACCTACTAACCGGAGGCCCAGCCCATATTGCTGTTTTTTTTGCCTATTTCGGTATTTCGAAGAAAAGGAATATCAAACGGAGTCCAAACGGAATGAAACCTTCGGGAGCATGATTTTTGGAATGAACGTTGTCGGTGTCAAAACCGGCGGATCTCGGGTAGGGGGTCCCGAACTGTGCGTCTAGGCGGATGGTAACAGGAGACAAGGGACACGATGTTTTACCCAGGTTCGGGCCCTCTTGATGGAGGTAAAACCCTACGTCCTGCTTGATTAATATTGATGATATGGGTAGTACAAGAGTGGATCTACCACGAGATCAAGGAGGCTAAACCCTAGAAGCTAGCCTATGGTATGATTGTTGTAATGGAGGTTATGTCCTACAGACTAAAGCCCTCCGGTTTATGTAGACACCGGAGAGGGCTAGGGTTACACAGAGTCGGTTACAATGGTAGGAGATCTACATATCCGTATCGCCAAGCTTGCCTTCCACGCCAAGGAAAGTCCCATCCGGACACGGGACGGAGTCTTCAATCTTGTATCTTCGTAGTCTTGGAGTCCGGCGGATGATGATAGTCCGGCTGTCTGGACACCCCCTAGTCCAGGACTCCCTCAGTAGCCCCTGAACCTGGCTTCAATGACGATGAGTCCGGCGCGCATAATGTTCGGCATTGCAAGGCGGGTTCCTCCCTTAAATAATCCAGAGAAGATCATGAACACCAGGATAGTGTCCGGCTCTGCAAAATAAATTCCACATTCCACCGTAGAGAGAATAAAATGTACACAAGTTCAATCTGCTGACGTATCTTGCGGCATGACGTCACACCACTACCAAGCCTTTACTTGAATCGTTTTTTATTATACCGCCTCAGCACGTTTAGTGAAGCGGTTTCCTTGGCACGTCTTGTCGAAGTAGAGATCGTGTTCCCCTTATTCCGGGATTCTCATCAATACGGACGTGGGTAACCCAACCGCGCCATTGATGGTGGCGCTTGGGAGATAAGCGAGTTTTACCAGGCTAGTGGGGACGCATAGTCTTCGTCCGCCTACATATAAGGGATAAGGATTCACCTTTTCACCTACGCCTTCTTCCTCCTTTGCTTATCCATCTCCGCGCACTCGAGCTCTAGCGCCCAAGTTCGCGCATCTCGTCTCGACCTTCTCCGACCATGTACGGAGCGGGAGGCAAGTGGTTGGCCTCCACCGTTAAGGAGGAGCACATCACAAAGCTGCGCAGCGCCGGATACCTTTCCGGCGACATCGCGCACCGGCTGCCCGACGAGGGGCAGCTCATCCCCACCCCCAGGCCCCATGAGAGGGTCGTTTTCCTTCCCCACTTCCTCCGCGGACTGGGCTTTCCACTTCACCCCTTTGTCCGGGGGCTCATGTTCTACTACGGCCTGGATTTCCATGATCTGGCGCCAAACTTCATCCTCAACATCTCGGCGTTTATCGTCATGTGCGAGGCCTTCCTCTGCATCCAGCCCCACTTCGGCTTGTGGCTCAAGACCTTCAATGTCAAGCCAAAGGTAGTGAAGGGCACTCAAGCAGAGTGCGGAGGTGCCATGTTGGGCAAGATGCCCAACGTCCTTTGGTTCGAAGGGGCCTTCGTGGAATCCGTCAAGGGGTGGCAGTCGGGGTGGTTCTATATCACCGAGCCGCGCGACCCTATGTGAGCGGCGGCCCCCGAGTTCAGATCTGGTATCCCTATGCAGCTCACCTCCTGGAAAGAGAAGGGCTTGCTGTGGGGTAATTCGAAGGAGCTGACGGGACTCCAAGCCTGTATCCAGAAGCTGGTGAACAAGAAGCTCAGGCTAGTTAACGTGGTCCAAGTCATGCTCGTCCGCCGGATTCTCCCATGCTAAGAGAGGGCATTCAATCTGTGGGAGTTCGATCCGGAACAGCACCAGGCGTTGAGCGAGCTCTTCGACACGACATACGAAGGCGCCTGGAGGGTGCTGTTTAAGGGCGCCGAAGCCCCCGCATCCGCGACGGAAGATCGCGGATTTCACTCGCAGCGTCTAGCTGACGAGGTAAGTGATTCTACCCCTTTACGGGACACTTATTGTTAATAGATTGATTCTAAGTGGGTTTCAATCTCCCTTTTCCTTTGACAGGAACGGATGAAGAAGGCCGAGCAGCTCATCTGCCCGGCTCCCATGCCAGAAGACCCAGTGGACGCCCGTCTAGCAGGGCTACTGGTCCCGGCACCGCATGTGGTGCCGGAGAAGAAGGCCAAGAAGGTGGCCACGGGCACTCGAAAGAGTTCCCGTTTTCAAGTCTCCGACGACTCCGAGGCGGACTCCTCCCCCGAAGATGAGGAGGAGGAAGAAGACTCTCTCCCAGAGGAGGGAGAGAGGAAGAGGAAGGCTTCCCCAACAGGGGAGGCCGAAGGGTCCAAGAGGGGAAGAACTATTCCCCCGGACAGCTCCGCCAACACCAACGTCGGCGGTGAAGAGTGGCCCTCAAGGGCCAGGCCTCCGGCGAGATCGTAAGTATCCGGATTCATGAATGATTTGTAATTTCTCTTTTGTGTCACATAGTGTCCTTCTAATGCCGCATGCTGCCTGCAGTCCGGCCGATGATGATCTCCCCGCTTCATCGAGCGGGTCGTTGGCTCCGTCGGATGTGGATTCCATCCCGACTGCCTCCACCCCTCGCACCGATGAGGAAGCCGAGGTGGGATCCCAGAAAGGGACCCATCAGGAGGAGGCTCCGGAGGCGCCGCGAGGCAGCCTCCCGGACTTTGCGCCGGACTCTACGCCGGAACCTGCAGTGGTTCCGGAGTCCGGCAAGCGGCCCCTTCGCAAGAAGGGCAAGACCGTGACGCCGGCGGCCTCCGTCCAACCGGAGGCGCCGGACAATTTGTTGGAGGCGCTCAAAGGCGCTTCCATCAAGGAAGAAAACCGCACTATCATGAGTGCGGTGATTCAGAGGGTTCAGCTCGCCAAGAGCGGGCTAACCGAAGCCTGCAGCAGCCTTCAAACAGGCTTTGAGGTAAGAAGTTTAGAATTATGTAATGTAATACCGCATAGAAAGTAGCCCCTGATGCTCGGTTCGGTGTTCGGAAAGAAAAGCCGGACTGAGGATCTAAAAAGATATACGCAGGGTTGCTAAAAAGTATGTCAATATGGGTTTGCAGGCGGCGCTGCTGACATCTGCCGCACTAACTGCGGAGGTCGGTGCATTGAAGCAGGATCTCGAGCGGTCCGAGCAAGAGCTCGGCCGTGCCAAGAAGCAGCTCGAGGACAAAGAAGGTGAGTAACACCACTTTGAAAAGTTACCTTACAGAAAAGGATTTCGGTTGCAATAAAATTAACAAGGATAACGTGGGTACTGCAGGGGCCACGAACGAGGTGGCAACCCTGAAGGAGGCTGTGTCCGCGGCCGAACGCAGTGCGGCCGTGGAACGGTCAGAGCGAGAGAAGCAGGAGGCACGGGTGGCGGAGGTGCGGCAAGAGCTCCAGGCTCTCATGGAGAAGCATGAGAGTTTGGAGCGCGACCCAAAGACTCGAGAGTCCGAGCTCACCTCGGCTCTCGAAAGTGCCAAGTCTGCCAAGGCCGAAGCCCGTAAGGCCCTTCATGAGGTTGAGGATATGAAGAAAATAGCAGCGGGTAAGGCAGTTTTCATGCAAAGCAAGCATGTAAATGTAAACTACCTGACACTTACCCGAATTCGGAGCTCTCGCAGTGTGTCCGATGCCGCCGCATTCTACCGTGGCGAGGAGGGGAGCTCAACGGAGAAGGTCTTCTGGTCTCAGTACGCTGAGGCCGGCCATCCGGTGCCCCCTAGCGACCAGCTGAAGCAGCTGGTCGAGCTCCACAAGGTAGTTGAAGAGGCCATGAAGGGCCTTATAGTCCGGCTGGCCTGGACAGGCCATGCCTGGGAGCTACTTCGGCCTCGTGCGGCGACTGGTGGATGCGTGCCCCTGGGTGGATGTCATCAAGCGCTCCGCCTGTATTGAAGGTGCTCGTCGGGCCCTTGCCCGCGCAAAGGTGCACTGGGGCAGGCTGGATGCGAAGAGGCTTCTTACTGATCCGCCGCCAGCGGGCAAGGAGTATCGTACGCCCGAAATGTACTATAAGAATGTCCTGAAGGGTGCCCGCAATATTGCGGATGAGTGCCCCAGAGATGTAATTATTGAGTAAACTCGCTATGTATTATCCTGTGCGCCGAAAACTTTGTTCATATGCGCTACGCAACGCTTGTTTAATTTAAAATATTACCTTCTGTGCGGCCGTTTATAAAATCTGAGAGATGGCAAGTCGTTGGCTTCAGCCCCCAAGCCACGAGTGCTGGGGTGTTCGGGATAAACTTGAGCACTCTTGTTCCCATTTTAGGGTCCATCGAGGGAGGCGCTCAACACAACGAATAAGGCAACCAGACTTATAATGCTTGAACACTCTCACTTAGCCATAGAATTCTATAATTTTAAATTTCGGCGAAGCCCCTACTATTCGGAAGACCGAATTCGGGGCGCTATCCACGCCTTCGTCGGGCATTATCCGGTACTTCGCTCGAAGCGGCATAAGTCTTTAGGGACCCGAAAAGACCTCTCGAACAGCGACCAGTCTCTCGCCTTATCATGCCAGTCAGTTTTAGCTTTCTCCACTGAGGCACTCGCCCAGCTCAACCGGGGCGCAATCGCAGTGGTTCTCCCAGTGCCACCTTAGCCGACAGAACGGAACGTAAGGCACCAAAACGTGGGAGCCGAGCAAACCCAACTATTGACCCAAGATATGATTCGGAGCCGATTCATATAATGCTATAAGTTCGGGGTGCCGCGCTTGTGAAAGCGTTCGGACTTATCACACCATAATGTGGGGAACATAAGCCCCTGGTGTATTCGGCTGTACCAAAATATACAGGTGCACGATGTCATTAGTGAACTATATGTAAAGTAATGCAAACAGGCAAAAAGTGCTGCATTATTTATTCAAGGGATTCTGCTATGAGTGCGGAATGATACAAATAGTGCGGTAAGCAAGGGATTGGACTAATCAAATATGTCCCCCTCCAGGGATGGGCTGCGGACTGGTGTATAGAATCAAATTTAATTCTCGTAATGGAGACCACCTGAGTATTCGTCGTAGCCTTCTTCCCTTCCTGGCTATTGCATCGTGAGTTCGGCGGGTTCACCGCCGGACAGGGCCTCTGGTGAACGGAGTCCTGTGTATAAAAAGAAGAAAAAGGATAAAACAGAGCGACACACTTGGGAGCCCCTGGTGTGGTCGAGCCGCACTCTGGGCCTGTTGTGGTCGTGCCCCTCCCCCTAGGCCCATGGTATCTCCAGAGCATAATGATGTATGCGGAGGGTTGGTCTTGCAATTATGCAAGGACTGGGGTTGGGGCCGCATTGCTACGCGTGCTCGGAATGTGCCAGGTGGTCTTGGTTGATGTTGCTCCGGGCCCGTTTGGCCGTGTCTGGCCGTTTAACGGCCGGACTCGAAAATTGCCTTAGAAGGCTGCTCTGTACTTCTGCCGCGAGAGCCGCTGTATGTTCCTCCGTTCGGAGGGAGCATTCCGTATTTCCGTTGACCGTGATGACTCCACGAGGGCCTGGCATCTTGAGCTTGAGCTATGCATAATGCGGCACCGCGTTGAACTTTGCAAACGCGGTTCGTCCGAGCAGAGCGTGATAGCCGTTGCGGAACGGGACTATGTCGAAGAGCAACTCCTCGCTCCGGAAATTGTCTGGGGATCCGAAGACCACTTCCAGTGTGACTGAGCCTGTACAATTAGCTTCAAAACCTGGTATGACGCCTTTGAAGGTCGTCTTTGTAGGTTTAATCCTTGAGGGGTCTATGCCCATCTTGCGCACTGTATCCTGATAAAGCAGGTTCAGGCTACTGCCGCCGTCCATCAGGACTCTCGTGAGGTGAAATCCATCAACGATTGGGTCTAAAACCAATGCGGCGAATCCGCCATGGCGGATACTGGTCGGATGGTCTCTTCGATCGAAAGTGATCGAGCAAGAGGACCATGGATTGAACTTCGGGGCGACTGGCTCCATCGCATATACGTCCCTTAGTGCACGCTTCCGCTCCCTCTTGGGTATATGGGTTGCGTATATCATGTTCACCATCCGCACTTGAGGGGGAAAACCCTTCTGTCCTCTACTGTTCGGCGGCCGGGTCTCTTCCTCGTCGTCGCTGTGTAGCCCCTTGTCATTGTTTTCGGCAATTAACTTGCCTGCCTGCTTGAATACCCAACAATCTCTGTTGGTGTGATTAGCTGGCTTTTCGGGGGTGCCATGTATCTGGCATGAGCGGTCGAGTATTCGGTCCAAATTGGACGGACCCGGAGTGGTTCTTTTGAATGGCTTCTTTCGCTGACCGGGTTTAGAGCCTCAGAATCCGGCGTTGACTGCCGTATCCTCCTTGTCGTCGCCGTTAATGCGGCGTTTATTTTTGCTTCGACGCGACCTGCCATTGTGGTCCTTGGTATCCGGACTGCCAGAGTTTTTGCTGAGGTTGTTGCTGCGAGCTAGCCAGCTATCCTCTCCCGCACAAAAGCGGGTAATTAGAGATGTGAGGGCTGCCATGGATTTCGGCTTTTCCTGTCCTAGGTGTCGGGCTAGCCACTCGTCGCGGATGTTATGTTTGAAGGCTGCGAGGGCCTCTGCATCCGGACAGTCAACGATTTGATTTTTCTTTGTTAAGAACCGTTTCCAGAACTGTCTGGCCGATTCGTCTGGCTGCTGAATTATGTGGCTTAGGTCATCGGCGTCTGGTGGTCGCACATATGTGCCCTGGAAGTTGTCGAGGAATGCGGCTTCCAGGTCTTCCCAACACCCAATTGACTCTGCAGGCAAGCTGTTAAGCCAATGCCAAGCTGGTCCTTTAAGCTTGAGTGTGAGATATTTGATGGCGTGGAGATCGTCGCCGCGGGCCATATGGATGTGCAGGAGATAATCTTCGATCCAAACCGCGTGGTCTATTGTGCCATCGTAGGATTCAATGTTTACGGGTTTAAACCCTTCAGGGATTTGATGATCCATTACTTCGTCAGTGAAGCATAGCAGGTGTGCGGCACCTCTGTATTGAGCAATATCACGACGTAGCTCGAGTAAGCGTTGTCTGCTGTGTTCGGCCCGACTGGAGTTGTTGTATCCGGCTCGACAGTATTCGTCGTGGGTCGTGGGGCGCCCACGTGATCCATAGATAGATCTGGATTGTCTTGCCTTATCCTCCAATATGTCCCGCAAGTCCGGCGCGTTCCCTCGTGGCTTCGTACTTTTCGAGCGATGTCGGGGTACGGTCTTGATGGAAGGCCTGTATGCCTCTCTGTCGCGACCACGGGGTGGTCGGTCGGCCGTATTGTGCGCTGGTGATGAAGGTATGTATGCTTCCTCCTCTAATCGGGGGAGCAACTTGCGTTTTGGGTAGCTTTTGGAGGGGCGTTCGAGTTCGTACTCTTTGGCCGCGAGGACCTCGGTCCATCGATCGGCCAACAGGTCTTGATCAGCTTGAAGCTGCTGCTGCTTTTTCTTTAGGCTATTTGCCGTGGCGATAAGCCTGCATTTAAAATGCTCTTGTTCGACGGGATCCTCTGGCACGACGAATTCGTCGTCGTTGAGGCTTGCCTCGTCTCCGGAGGGGGGTATGTAATTATCATCCTCGACCTCTTCATCTGCCGCTCTCTCGTGAGGGCTTGCTTTTGCATCCTCCTGCGCTGAATCTTGCTGGAGGGGATTGTCTTCGGCACTTTCTGGGGTTTTATTATCTCCTGTGCCGGAATCTCCATTCTTGCTGTGGCGGGATTTAGAGCGGCGCCGCTGACGTCGGCGCTTGGGCTGTTTCTTTAGGGAATCTGCCTCCGCTGCTTCTTCGCCGTCCCCATCTTTTGGGGTGTCCACCATGTATATGTCATATGACGAGGTGGTCTTCTAGTGCCCTGTAGGCGCTGGCTCTGGTTCGTCTCCGGCATCGTCGTCCATACCGTCGATGTCATCGGAGTCATAGTCTAGCATGTCGGTTAGATCGTCGACAGTGGCTACAAAGTGGGTGGTCGGTGGGTTCTGAATTTCTTCGTCGTACGCATCCCAACCATCCTGGCCATAGTTCGGCCAGGTCTCTCCGGATAGCGAGAGATGTTTTAGCGAATTTAGGATGTCGCCAAAGGGCGAGTGTTGGAAGATCTCCGCGGCCGGTGAACTCCATGACCGACGCCCAATCAGACTCGATTGGCAGAGACGCGGGAGGTTCGGAGTCCGGCACCTCGGAGTTACGAGCTTTGCAGGGGACAAAGTTAGTGTTCGGGTCCATCGCCGTGGAAGTTGCAGCCCTCGAGGTGGTGTCCAGCCACCGGTCCTCGATCTGGGCGATCGGCTCCGGACTGAGGGCCGGAGCGGGTTCGTGTGCGGCCACCAAGGCACCGTCCAGCGGCAGAGTTAGATCATGCCCATCGTGACAGTGCGGCTCGCTCGGCTGTGGCTCGAGCCCGTCGAAGATCAAGTCCCCGCGGATGTCGGCCGTGAAGTTTAGGCTTCTGAACCTGACCTGATGGCCAGGGGCGTAGCTTTCGATCTGCTCCAGATGGCCAAGTGAATTGGCCCGCAGTGCGAAGCAGCCGAATACGAAGATCTGTCCGGGGAGAAAAGTCTCACCCTGGACGGCGTTGTTGTTGATTGAAGAAGCCATCGAGCCTATCGGTGATGACATAGAGGACTTGGAGTACAAGTCAAGAAGCAGCCAAGGCTCCCATGAGATAGGAGGCCCCCCCCCCTGTAGGGCGCGCCCCCTATCTCATGGGCCCCTCGGGCGGCCACCGACGTACTTCTTCCTCCTATATATACCTACATACCCCAAAAACATCCAGGAGCACCACGAAACACATTTTCCACCACCGTAACCTTCTATATCCGCGAGATCTCATCTTGGAGCCTTTGTCGGCACTCTGCCGGAGGGGGAATCGACCACGGAGGGCCTTTACATCAACATCCTTGCCCCTCCGATGAGTTGTGAGAAGTTTACCACAGACCTACGGGTCCACAGTTATTAGCTAGATGGCTTCTTCTCTCTTTTTGGATCTCAATACAATGTTCTCCCCCTCTCTTGTGGAGATCTATTCGATGTAAACTCTTTTTGCGGTGTGTTTGTCAAGATCCGATGAATTGTGGGTTTATGATCAAGTTTATCTATGAATAATATTTGAACTTCTCTGAATTATTTTATGTATGATTGAGTTATCTTTGCAAGTCTCTTCGAATTATTAGTTTGGTTTGGCCTACTAGATTGATCTTTCTTGCCATGGGAGAAGTGCTTAGCTTTGGGTTCAATCTTGCGGTGTCCTTACCCAGTGACAGAAAGGGTTGCAAGGCATGTATTGTATTGTTGCCATCGAGGAGAACAAGATGGGGTTTATATCATATTGCTTGAGTTTATCCCTCTACATCATGTCATCTTGCTTAATGTGTTACTCTGTTCTTATGAACTTAATACTCTAGATGCAGGCAGGAGTTGGACGATGTGTGGAGTAATAGTAGTAGATGCAGGTAGGAGTCGGTCTACTTGTTATGGACGTGATGCCTATATACATGATCATGCCTAGATAATCTCATAATTATGCGCTTTTCTATCAATTGCTCGACAGTAATTTGTCCACCCACCGTAATACTTATGCTATCTTGAGAGAAGCCACTAGTGAAACCTATGGCCCACGGGTCTATCTCTTATCATATTTGCTTTTAATCTACCTTTATTTGCATCTTTACTTTTTGCATCTATATTATAAAATACCAAAAATATATTTATCTTATCATACTATCTTTATTAGATCTCACTTTCGCAAGTGGTCGTGAAGGGACTGACAACCCCTTTATTGCATTGGTTGCGAGTTCTCAGTTTGTTTGTGTAGGTGCGTGGGACTTTTGAGGAGCCTCCTACTGGATTGATACCTTGGTTCTCAAAAACTGGGGGAAATACTTACGCTACTATCGCTGCATCACCCTCTCCTCTTCGAGGAAAACCAACGCAAGCTCAAGACGTAGCACACCCCAAAAAGTTTTTGCTCATCGACACGAACGCGGCAAGGTACGTGATGGTATTGGGAGAAAAATGGTGGAGTTGGGCACCGAAGAAGTTTAGGAAGCCCCGGAAGAAGGGATGCGGAGGAAGCGAAAAAACCCGGCCGACGTGAGTGGCGAGCAGTACACACTCACCCGGTCGAGGCCGCGGCTCCGTATCCCCCTTAGGCAGCCTCGCTGCACCCTTGGCGATCAGCCCGGACTCCACCAGCTCATCCAGATCTTCTTGCCGGAGTGAAGACCGGATCCAATCGCCCAGGATCTAGCCTGGCGGCAGCCCCGAGCGCGATGACGACCCGCGGTTCTACTTCTTGCCTTTCACCGCCCCCGTCGCCTTCAGCATCACCATCTTGTCCTTCACCATGGCAGCAAAGCAGCAGCGTCGAGGCAGAGGAGCTAGATGTGGTGAAGAAGCAGAGTAATAAGAAAGAGAAACAGATGCGCACAGTGCAAGCGCCTTGGCTCCGTCGCCTTATAAAGGGTCGCTTCCGAGTGGCTGACGCGTGGGGCCAGGCGATCCTGTCAAATCTCGTAACAGACGCGTGCAACGTACATGGCGAAAAAGGTGCACGGAAATCGAGACACTACTATTTATCCGCCCCGCTTACTTCGGCAGGCCCCGTCCCGCGCACTTCCCTGAAATTTTGTATCCCGCAAAATCCGGGATACACTGCTATCAATCGCGCCAAAGATCCTGCACCCCAAGACAGCACTCGGCAGATGATGCTACCAGTTCAATCGGCAACTTTCTGAATGGATCAAGGCGACTGAATCGATGCTGAAGTACCAACGTAAGCCTTCCATCCTGCATAAAACACTCGCGGGGTGCAAAGCTCAGAATAAGTTCAACTTCAACCTACTTTCCACTCGGACCTTAATCCATTTGGGGGCTACTGATGAGGATACAGACCTGGGGTAGGGTCATAGGCCTGACCTATACGTCCTATCCAAGGTCACTACCCTAGAAGATAAGAAGTCCAAGAGGCAACGAAGAACCCCCAGTCAAAGATGTCGAGTGCAATCCACTCGACCAGTCATATCACTCGGGCGTCCCCCTACCTGTTGTCACTCGACCATATGAGGAATCACTCAACCTACTGAAGGCTAGGAGTCACTCAGCACTGCAACGGTCGGACATTCACTCCGTAGTCTTTAAGGTCATTAATAACACTTATGGCTGGCGTTATCAGCAACGCCCCTACTTTATGTACATTAAGTCCCTTGTAACGGAGGATGGCTGGGGTCCTGGCGCACTCTATATAAGCCACCCCTCCTTTGAGACAAGGGTTCGCACCCCCTGTAACATCACACACATATAATCCAGTCAACTTCCTCCGGGCACCGAGACGTAGGACTATTACTCCCTCCGTGAAGGGCCTGAACTCGTAAATCCTGTGCGTACACCTTCACCATAGCTGAGATCTTGCCTCTCCATACCTACCCCCCCCTTTCTACTGTCAGCCTTAGAACCACGACACCTACCCCCCTGGGCGCACCCTCCTGCCTCGTGGACGCCTCGTTGCGTCTCTGACTTCATCTCCAAGTCTTCTGGTTTGCTTTCGGTCCAAGAAAGATCATCACGAAGGTTTTGTTCTGTTTGGACTCCTTTGGTATTACTTTTCTGCAAAACTCTAAAATAGGCAAAAAAACAGAAACTGGCACTGGGCCCTCGGTTAATAGGTTAGTCCCAAAAATAATATAAAAGAGCATATTAAAGCCCATTAAACATCCAAAACAGATAATATAATAGCATGGAACAATCAAAAATTATAGATACGTTGGAGACGTATCAAGATACAAGACAGAAGAATATCTCTCGTGTCTGGTGGGGACTCTCACATGCGTGGATGGCAAGTATAGGTGTCCGAATATTTTATTCCTTTTTGTAAAACTGACTTCGTACAGCTC
The DNA here is from genome assembly GCA_963921465.1 of Triticum timopheevii. Lineage (NCBI taxonomy): Eukaryota > Viridiplantae > Streptophyta > Magnoliopsida > Poales > Poaceae > Triticum > Triticum timopheevii. The sequence continues at coordinate 185,557,445 of OY997266.1, read as the reverse complement.
TAGGCCCCTCTAAACCGGAGGGTTAGATTGGAGGCAAGATCACAACAACATTTCTAGGCTAGCTTTCTCGGGTTAGCCGAATCGATCTCGAGGTAGATCAACTCTTGTAACCCCTATACCCTCGAATATAATCCAGCGGGAGTAGGGTTTTACCTCCATGAAGAGGGCCCAAACCTGGGTAAATACTGTGTCCTTTCTCCATTGTTACCATTGATCCTCAGACGCACAGCTTGGGCCCCCCCTACCCGAGATCTGCTGGTTTTGACACCAACATTGGTGCTTTCATTGAGAGCTCCGCTGTATATCGACAGAAGGATCGATGGCTCACCTCTTCGTCAACAATGACGCTGCACTCAGGGAGACCTTTCTTCCTGGATAGGTTTTTGTGTTTGGTGGCTTTGTGCTTCGTGCCAACTTGATCGGCCGCCTCGAGCAGGTCGATAGTTACGCCCCCGACCACCAGATCAGGTTCGGAAACTTGAACTATGTCGCTGACATCCGAGGAGACCTAGTCTTTGATGGGTTTGTGGCCTCAGCCGCCACTCTGTGCCCCCGCCAAGAAGACTCTTAGGATCCCCTGTCAGATCCCATCCAGGGGCCAACAGGAAGACCCACCTCGGCCTTAGATCCGGAGCAGGTCTCATCGTCCGAAGACTTGAGCGTAAGCCCCGCCGGACTTCTTCCCCTTATGGAACTTTCGACCGAAGACCCAGATGCAATCTTAGTCTTGGCTCTGGGCAACCATCCCGAACTGCCGAGGTCTGCACTAAGCGGGTCCGATTAGGTGCCTCGTGCCCGAATTCAACGTGGCAGACCCAGGGTTTCCGGTCCCACTTCTGCTATTGGATGAAGCATTGGGTTTGATGCAGTCTTTCGCCATCATGGAGGCTTTACCTCCAAACAGTACCCAGCTCAGACTGGGGCTGAGAAAGGGAATTTTACGCCCCACCCACCAGCCACTTAATAGCCAATGTCGAGGGCCTAACCGACATTTTGGACTATGCGTCCGAAGACATCGACGGCATGGACGACGATGCTGACGCCAAACCAAGCCAAGTCCCACCCATCACGGGGCGTTGGACGGCCACCTCTACTTACGATGTGTACATGGTGGACACTCCAAAGAAGGACGAGGATAACTCAAGCCCAGACAAGGACAAACCCGTCGATAAGCCACCAAAGCGCCAACATCAACGGTGCCGCTCACGATCGCATCGGGCAAAGGATAGAAATACCGGCACCGGAGATAATGAGACTCCGGACGATGTCGAAGATCCCGAATACCCCGTCGAGCCCACATCCGAACAGGATGGAAGGGAATAGTGTGAATATAGCCCCAGACACGCTGACAACAAAGATGCGGAGGACAGCAACTATATGCCAGAGTCCAAAGAGGAGGTCCGCCTCGGCGAGGAAGACTTCATTGTCCCAGAAGAACCCCTCGACCAAGAACGCTTTAAGAGGCAACTCATTGCTACAGCCTGGAGCCTGAAGAAGAAGAAGCAGCAGCTCAAAGAAGAACAAAACACATTGAATGAAAGGTGGACTAAGGTCCTGGCCGCTGAGGAATACGACCAAGAGCTACCAGTCAAAAGTTACCCTAGGCGCAAGCTGCTGCCTCAATTCGACGATGAAGTCCTTGAACCAATACCGTAAAAATACAATCAGATAGATCAACCAGACCGACCACCACGTGGATGGGACAAAACAGCATATCAAGCTGAACACCAACCCGCACCCCCTCGCCGAAGAGGCAGGGAGACGGCCGCCGCGGGATATACATACGACTTGCAACATGACCTAGCCAATAAAGCTGGTCAAACTAGATCAATCTACGGATCAAGGGGTTGTGCCTCGGCACAAGACAATGGCTATGAAGCCCGGGGCGACGACCGTTACCATGTTCGGGATCAAAACCAAACTTAGATGTCAGCTGATCTCCGCCACGACATTGCACGATAAAGAGGAGCCGCACACCCCCTATGCTTCACCAATGAGGTCATGGAGCATCAATTTTCAGAGAGGTTTAAACTCGTAAACATCGAACAATATGACGGAACAACGGATCCAGCCGTCTGCATTGAAGATTTCCTTCTCCACATTCATATGGCTCGAGGAGATGATCTCCACGCCATTAAATATCTCCCTCTAAAGCTGAAAGGACCAGCACGACATTGGCTAAATAGCCTCCCAGAAAACTCCATTGGAACCTGGGAAGACTTGGAAGATGCTTTTAGGGCCAACTTTCAGGGCACCTTTGTCCGGCCACCGGATGCTGATGACTTGAGTCACATAATTCAGCAGCCTGGCGAATCAGCTCGCAAGCTTTGGAATCGGTTCTTAACTAAAAAGAACCAGATTGTGGACTGTCCGGACACCGAAGCCTTAGCGGTCTTTAAGCACAACGTCCATGACGAATTTCTCGCCCGAGACCTTGGGCTGGAAAAGGCGAAGACCACGGTAGCCTTAACGACACTCATGATCCGCTTCTGTGCGGGCGAAGACAACTGGTTGGCTCATAGAAGCAACAGTTCATGTGACCCCGGCACCTCTGAGGTGCGGGACGGCAATGGTAAATTTCGCCACAATAAAAACAAATGTCGGAATAACAACATAAACGACGCAGACGATATGGCAGTCAATGCCGGATTCAGCGGTCCCAAGTCCGGTCAGCGGAAGAAACATTTCAAAGGTGTAACGCCCCGGTTTCGATGCGCCAGGTGTCTGCCAATTATTCGCCGTCGTTGCCATGTTATTTGCTTGCGTGTTGCACTTTGCCATGTCATCATATGCATTTCATATCATGTCATCATGTGCATTTCATTTTGCATACATGTTCATCTCTTGCATCCGAGTTTTTTCCCCGTTGTCCGTTTTGCAATCCGGCACTCCTATGTTCCCCGGCGCCCCCTTTTGCCTCTCTTTTGTGTGCGGGTGTTAAACGTTCTCGGAATGGACCGAGGTTTGCCAAGCGGCCTTGGTATAGCACCGGTAGACCGCCTGTCAAGTTTCGTGCCATTTGGAGGTCGTTTGGTACTCCAACGGTTAACCGGGTAACCGTAAAAGCCCTCTTTTGTGTGCAGCCCAACACCCCTTCCAAAGTGGCCCAAAACCCATCTAACTCCCCTCCATGCTCTCGGTCGTTCGATCACGATCGCGTGGCCGAAAACCGCTCCTTATTTGGACTCTCCTAGCTCCCTCTACCTATAAAACTAGCCCCTCCCCCGACATTCGCGGTCTAATTCCCCCGAAACCCTAGCTTTCGTCCTCCTTCCGCCGCCGAACATGTCCATATTGGCCGGACATGTCCGCGCCGCCGCCCCGCGCCCAATCTCCGCCTGCCATGTGTCCTCCGCCGCCGTCCCAGCGCCGTCGGCCCGCGGAGCCCATCCGGGGCCCGCGCGGGCCCAGATCCGCCGCCGCCGGCCCGACCGTGCCACCGCGCACCCGCGCCGGGCCCGTCCCCGCCGCCGGCCGCCCAGCCGCCGCCGCCTTCGGCCGCCTTCGGCCGCCTCGCTGCCCGCTCCGCCGCCGGCCTCGCCGCGCCGCCCCGCCGTGCGCCTCGCCTCCCCGGCCCGGGACGCCGCCGCCGCCGCCCCACGGGCGCCCGAGCCCCGCGCTCGCCGGTCCCCGCCGCCGCATCGTCGCGCGCCTCCAGCGCCGGCGACCAGCGGTCGCCCGCCTCCGCTCCGGCCGATGCCGCCCCCTCGCCGTCGCGCCGACCCCACCGCCAGGCGCCCTGCGCTCGCCTCCCCGCGCCGCCCGGCCGTTTCCCTCCGCCCCGCCGCCGTCTGCCGCGGTCGCCGGACCTCGCCGCAGCCCGTCGCCGGTCATCTCCGCCATCTCCGGCGAGAACTCCGGCGGATCTGGATCGGGACCAGATCCACCGGGAGTCGAACCAAACGCGCCCTGCCGTCCCGCTCCGCTCCTTCCAGGGTCCTCCCCGTCCAACTTCTCCCCGAGGGTATATTTTGACTGTCCCGAAGTTATTTCGACATAATCATGCCATGTTCATTGCATTGTATCTCTGCATCCGTAGCTCCGTTTTGCGCATGTAATATGTCAAATTGTTCGTCTCGACGAGTACTTTATTTCATTCCATTGCATCATTTTAATTTGAGCTCATCTTGATGCCCAAAATGCTGTTGGAAGAGTGCATGTTGATGTTAATCTGCTGAAACTGTTATAACTTGCTCATTTGTCATTTTTGCCATGATTGATGTGTGCATGCTATGAGGTTGATGTGTACATGTATGTTGATCTATGCCATGCCATCTTTCCAGGGGTGCCAACCATGTATTTTTGTGAGTTGTGTGCTGAGTGTATCAAGCTTGCTAAGTAGGGTAGTTGCTGTTGCTGTTTTCCTGACAGATTCTGTTATATTTTGTTGCTATGTTAACATGTTGCTACTAATCATTCTATGCATAATCTGGAGATGCTCTATAAACATGTTTTGATCTACATGTTATGCCCTATCCATCCATGCCTCTGGTTGCATTTATAGCTTGCTGTAGATTGTTCATATCTTGCTCCAAATTTGTTTGATAATGTTGCTATCAGCCTGTTAACATTAAGTTCCATGTTTCCATAATTGTTTGCTAGTGATCCATGCACCCTATGACCTTGCTCTTGCCATGTATAGCTTCACAAACATGTCTTCTTACTATTGGTTGCATTGCCATGCCATGTTTTGCTCTGTGGTGAGTGGTTCAAGCTCACCAACATGCCTACTTATTGTTGTTCCTGCCATGTATGAATCTGTAATATAACTTGCCATGTTTACATGGGTGCCATCATATTTTCTGGTCCTTTTTGGCTCATGATCAGTAAGTGACTGTTGTTCTATGCATTTAGTAGTATCATGCCATGCCTTTGTTTGCCATGATATGTTCCTGTAACATGTTGTTTTCTTGCTCTAAACATTGCAACCTGATGTTATTTCTGCTAAAGTCTGAAACTGTTATTATTTGTAATCTTACCATGTGTTTTGGAGCATGTTCTAGTGATTTCTGGAGATAGCTCAGTGTTCATGTTTTGTTATGCTTTACCAGTACTTCATGCCCATGCCTTTTGTTATAATGTTGGGGTGCTGTAGCATGTTGTTTTGATGCTTGTAAGATGCCTAGTTGCTGTTATGGACAGATTGTTGCTATGACTTGTAATAGTGTGTATGTGTTGCACCGTTGCTCCGTTTTGAGTGTGCTCTATATGAAACTTGCTTGATTTTGCATGTAGCTTCATATTATCATGTTGCATCCTTGTTTTGGTGTGTTTGCTTGATGTTTGGGTGCATTTTGCATCGATGCCATGCTTAACTTGTTTTGCTCATATCTTGTAGGCCGTAGCTCCAAATCTAATGAAGTTTATATGTAACTTGACTAGAATTTCGTGTAGATCATCTTGGTGCATCTTAACTTGCTGTTTAACAACTTCAACTTAAGGTTTGTTCAGATCTGGACCAATTTCGAAATTTGCATATGAGGACTTATCGGAATTGTTATATGTTGTTCCCGGCCTCATTTAAACTTGCCTTGATGTGTTGTTCTTGTTTGCATCATCTCTTGCCATGAGTAGCCTCATGTAGCTTTGTCATGCATCATGCTTGTTGTGCATCATGTCTTGTCTATGTGTGGTGTGTTTACTATGTTGTGTGCTTCTTCTCGATAGTTCCCGTTTCGTTGCGATCGTGAGGATCCGTTCGTCTACGTGTGGTTCGTCTTCGTGGCTTCATCTTCTTCATGGACTCGTTCTTCTTCCTTGCGGGATTTCAGGCAAGATGACCGCTACCCTGGATCTCACTACTATCATTGCTATGCTAGTTGCTTCGTTCTATCGCTATGCTGCATTACCTATCATTTGCTCTTCAAGCCTCCCAAATTGCCATGAACCTCTAACCTTTGACACCATTCCTAGCAAACCATTGATTGGCTATGTTACCACTTTTGCTCAGCCCCTCTTATAACGTTGCTAGCTGCAGGTGAAGTTGAAGATTTCTCCATGGTGGACAGGGTTTTTGGTTGGGATATCACAATATCTCTTATATTATTAATGCATCTATATATTTGGTAAAGGGTGGAAGGCTCGGCCTTATGCCTAGTGTTTTATTCCACTCTTGCCGCCCTAGTTTCCGTCATACCGGTGTTATGTTCCCGGATTTTGCGTTCCTAACGCGGTCGGGTGATTTATGGGACCCCCCTGACAGTTCGCTTTGAATAAAACTTGTCCAGCAAGGCCCAACCTTGGTTTTACCATTTGCCTCACCACCACCTATTTTTTCCCTTGGGAGTCGCTCTCTCGAGGGTCATCTTTATTTTAGCCCCCCCCCCCCCCGGGCCAGTGCTTGTCTAAGTGCTGGTTCGAACCGAGTAGACTGCGGGGCCCCCTCGGGGCAACTCGAGGTCTGGTTTTACTCATAGGATGTCTCATCCGGTGTTGCCCTGAGAACGAGATATGTGCAGCTCCTATCGGGATTGTCGGCGCATCGGGTGGCTTTGCTGGTCTTCTTTTACCATTGTCAAAATGTCTTGTAAACCGGGATTCCGAGACTGGTCGGGTCTTCCTGGGAGAAGGTCTATTCCTTCGTTGATCGCGAGAGCTTGTCATGGGCTAAGTTGGGACACCCCTGCAGGGTTTAAACTTTCGAGAGCCATGCCCGCGGTTATGTGGCAGATGGGAATTTGTTAATGTCCGGTTGTAGATAACTTGACACCAGATCCGAATTAAAACGCATCAACCGCGTGTGTAGCCGTGATGGTCTCTTCTCGGCGGAGTCCGGGAAGTGAACACGGTTTCTGGGTTATGTTTGACGTAAGTAGGTGTTTAGGATCACCTCTTGATCATTGCTAGCTTCACGACCGTTCCTTTGTATCTCTTCTCGCTCTCATTTGCGTATGTTAGCCACCATATCATGCTTAGTCGCTGCTGCAACCTCACCACTTTACCCCTTCCTTTCCCATTAAGCTTTGCTAGTCTTGATACCCATGGTAATGGGATTGCTGAGTCCTCGTGGCTCACAGATTACTACAACAACAGTTGCAGGTACAGGTCATGCGATGATCATGACGCGAGAGCGATGTTTGCTTGCGTTGAGTTCTTCTTCTGCTTCTTCGATCAGGGGATAGGTTCCAGGTCGGCAGCCTGGGCTAGCAGGGTGGATATTGTTTGAGTTTCTGTTTATGATTCATCCGTAGTTGGATGTTGTTCTTGTATGTTGTATTGTTGTATTCATGTGGCATTGTATGCCTTATGTATGTATCCCCATCTATTATGTAATGTTGATGTAATGATATCCACCTTGCAAAAGCGTCTTCAAGATGCGCTTCTATCCTTGGTGGGACCTTCGAGTTCCTTTAGGATAGGGTCGCATCTTGGGCGTGACAAGTTGGTATCAGAGCCTCGACCGACCCTAGGAGCCCCCCTTGATTGATCGTGTAGTTTGGCCATTGTTGAGTCTAGAAGAAAACTGTTTTTGGAGTCTAGTTATATCGGAGAGTAGGAATTCTTTTTGCTCCTCTGCCCCTTCATCGCTCTGGTGAGGAATCTTGACGTAGGTGTTTTGAATTACTCCTCTTCCCCTTCAAAAATTTTCTTTATGTTCGCGCAGTTGGTTTTTCGATCGTTGCTCCTCAGCTCTTTGCATCCGGTGCATTTCTCGTCAAGTTGACTCGAGCCTCTTCATCTTTGAGTTCAAACCTCAGTTGTCTTCTTTTCCCACCCGCCCACCCTCCTTCTTATCAGAACCGGAGTCTGTAATCGAGTATCCTTCCTACTCGTGCGAAGTCTTTGCTTTCTTTCCTCAATGATTTTAACCGGTGTTTTTCTCTTCAAGATATTCGTCGGTTTCCCCTTCCAAGTTGCCTTCGTTTTTCCCGCCCTCCCACCCTTTCTTCTTCCCGGAGTCTGAGTCTCTTTCGACCATCTATTTCATTCGTGTGGAGCCTCTTCAATCTTGTGTCAATCATTTCAACCGGTGAATTCTCGTCTCGGTGGACATTCTTCATCTCTTTTTCTTTTCCGGTGGATTCAATTCAAGTTTTTCGGGTTGATCATATTCTTTTCTGTCGGCTCAAGTGTTTTCCCTGCTCGTTCGCCTCTCGCCATTCAATCCTTCCGGAGTTCAAGACATCTCAGGAGATTCGTCTGTGTTCGAATTAATTCGAGGTTGTCACCTCATTCAAATAATTCTATTGTTCCGGTGCATCACCTATCTGTTCAACAATCCTTTCCAACGGTGTTCTCTTTAGTGGGCCCTAACCCACAGGTCTTTTTCCAGGATCTTACCTGACTCTTCTAATTCCCCCGGAGTTATTCTCAGTTCTTTTCAAAGGGTGATGTAAGAATGAATTTCATCAGTCACATGTTTTTCCAAGATCTCTTCCAAATCATTTTCAATGTTGGCTCAACCTCCTCGTTTTTTTTTCATTCTCCCGGTGTATCTCAGTAGTTTTGGTGACATTTCTCGTCGTCATTTGAAGACCGAAGAAGAGTTTTTCCTCTATATCTTGTCCGTTCTCTCGAAGATTCGCGGTGCTAGCTCGATGTTATCCTATCAAATTGTTTCAAGTCATGCAAATTCTTTTCACCCATCCGGAGCATTTCAGGAGTTGCTTTCACCGTCTCGATCATCCAGAGGTCATCCTTGTGGAATATTTCTTCGTTCCAAGTTTTCAGATTCGTTCTCCAATTATTCTATATCCGTGCCCCTTCATTCATCTCAGTATTCTTCCCGATGATTCATTCTCTTTCACCAGTCTTTCCCGAATTCTAACGGTGGTTCTTTCAGATTCTTTTCCTTGTTTATCATATTAATCCATTCGTTCTTTCAATCCTACCGGTGATTCATGAAGACCTTCTCAAGTTTGAGATATGTCACTTCTCAATCCTTTTCAAGAAGAATAAGTAGTATGTAAAATCCGATGCTTGTCATCAATTTAATTTGATGAAGGATAAGCATACAATAAATCTTATTCTTATTCCATCCAAGCGAGTAATCCCTTCCTTCGGAGTTTGTTCTTGATGAATAAATTCTAGTTCCAAGTGTTTTCATCTTTTCTTTTCCGGAGTTCAAATTTCCTCGGACATTTCGTCGGAACCTCCATCTAAATCATCGCAAGGCTCATCTTATTATTTCATCATTCATTTTATTTTGTCATTCTTTTGTCACCGGAGTTCTTCATGGCGATTCTTCATGATTTAATTCATTCTTCAAGAGATCATCAAGTACCATTCCATCCTCTCAAGTTCTTGTTCTAATTCTTCCTTTTTCAGCCGGAGTGCTGTCTAAATTCTTTCAGTCTTATTCGTTTCTTTTCTCATTCTAACCACTCCGGTTAGAACGAGTGGTTTCTTAGTCTACCTGATTCCGTGAGCCTTCGATTCTCGTCATTCTCGTTGTTCCTCTCTTCTTCACGAGTGTTCTCGATTCTTTGCTGCTTCTCTTGAGTTCATGTTTCACCTCATCCCTTTTTCCCTTCCATCTCGGTCCTAAGATCTCGGGACGAGATCTCTTGTTAGTGGAGGAGTGTTGTAATGCCCCGGTTTCGATGCGCCAGGTGTCTGCCAATTATTCGCCGTCGTTGCCATGTCATTTGCTTGCGTGTTGCACTTTGCCATGTCATCATCTGCATTTCATATCATGTCATCATGTGCATTTCATTTTGCATACATGTTCATCTCTTGCATCCGAGCTTTTTCCCCGTTGTCCGTTTTGCAATCCGGCACTCCTATGTTCCCCGGCGCCCCCTTTTGCCTCTCTTTTGTGTGCGGGTGTTAAACGTTCTCGGAATGGACCGAGGTTTGCCAAGCGGCCTTGGTATAGCACCGGTAGACCGCCTGTCAAGTTTCGTGCCATTTGGAGGTCGTTTGGTACTCCAACGGTTAACCGGGTAACCGTAAAAGCCCTCTTTTGTGTGCAGCCCAACACCCCTTCCAAAGTGGCCCAAAACCCATCTACCTCCCCTCCATGCTCTTGGTCATTCGATCATGATCGCGTGGCCAAAAACCGCTCCTCATTTGGACTCTCCTAGCTCCCTCTACCTATAAAACTAGCCCCTCCCCCGACATTCGCGGTCTAAATCCCCCGAAACCCTAGCTTTCGTCCTCCTTCCGCCGCCGGACATGTCCATATCGGCCGGACATGTCCGCGCCGCCGCCCCGCGCCCAATCTCCGCCTGCCACGTGTCCTCCGCCGCCGTCCCAGCGCCGCCGGCCCGCGGAGCCCATCCGGGGCCCGCGCGGGCCCAGATCCGCCGCCGCCGGCCCGACCGCGCCAACGCGCACCCGCACCGGGCCCGTCCCCGCCGCCGGCCGCCCAGCCGCCGCCGCCTCCGGCCGCCTCGCCGCCCGCTCCGCCGCCGGCCTCGCTGCGCCGCCCCGCCGTGCGCCTCGCCTCCCCGGCCCGGGACGCCGCCGCCACCGCCCCGCGGGCGCCCGAGCCCCGCGCTCGCCGGTCCCCGCCGCCGCATCGTCGCGCGCCTCCAGCGCCGGCGACCCGCGGTCGCCCGCCTCCGCTCCGGCCGGCGCCGCCCCCTCACCGTCGCGCCGACCCCGCCGCCAGGCGCCCTGCGCTCGCCTCCCCGCGCCGCCCGGCCATTTCCCTCCGCCCCGCCGCCGTCTGCCGCGGTCGCCGGACCTCGCCGCAGCCCGTCGCCGGTCATCTCCGCCATCTCCGGCGAGAACTCCGGCGGATCTAGATCGGGACCAGATCCACCGGGAGTCGAACCAAACGCGCCCTGCCGTCCCGCTCCGCTCCGTCCAGGGTCCTCCCCGTCCAACTTCTCCCCGAGGGTATGTTTTGACTAAGTCCCAAAGTTATTTCGACATAATCATGCCATGTTCATCGCATTGTATCTCTGCATCCGTACCTCCGTTTTGCGCGTGTAATATGTCAAATTGTTCGTCTCGACGAGTAATTCATTTCACTCCATTGCCTCATTTTCATTTGAGCTCATCTTAATGCCCGAAATGCTGTTGGAAGAGTGCATTTTGATGTTAATCTGCTGAAACTGTTATAACTTGCTCATTTGTCATTTTTGCCATGATTGATGTGTGCATGCTATGAGGTTGATGTCTACATGTATGTTGATCTATGCCATGCCATCTTTCCAGGGGTGCCAACCATGTATTTTTGTGAGTTGTGTGCTGAGTGTATCAAGCTTGCTAAGTAGGGTAGTTGCTGTTGCTGTTTTCCTGACAGATTCTGTTATATTTTGTTGCTATGTTAACATGTTGCTACTAATCATTCTATGCATAATCTGGAGATGCTCTATAAACATGTTTTGATCTACATTTTATGCCCTATCCATCCATGCCTCTGGTTGCATTTATAGCTTGTTGTAGATTGTTCATATCTTGCTCCAAATTTGTTTGATAATGTTGCTATCAGCCTGTTAACATTAAGTTCCATGTTTCCGTAATTGTTTGCTAGTGATCCATGCACCCTATGACCTTGCTCTTGCCATGTATAGCTTCACAAACATGTCTTCTTACTGTTGGTTGCATTGCCATGCCATGTTTTGCTCTGTGGTGAGTGGTTCAAGCTCACCAACATGCCTACTTATTGTTGTTCCTGCCATGTATGAATCTGTAATATAACTTGCCATGTTTACATGGGTGCCATCATATTTTCTGGTCCTTTTTGGCTCATGGTCAGTAAGTGACTGTTGTTCTATGCATTTAGTAGTATCATGCCATGCCTTTGTTTGCCATGATATGTTCCTGTAACATGTTGTTTTCTTGCTCTAAACATTGCAACCTGATGTTATTTCTGCTAAAGTCTGAAACTGTTATTATTTGCAATATTACCATGTGTTTTGGAGCATGTTCTAGTGATTTCTGGAGATAGCTCAGTGTTCATGTTTTGTTATGCTTTACCAGTACTTCATGCCCATGCCTTTTGTTATAATGTTGGGGTGCTGTAGCATGTTGTTTTGATGCTTGTAACATGCCTAGTTGCTGTTATGGACAGATTGTTGCTATGACTTGTAATAGTGTGTATGTGTTGCACCGTTGCTCCGTTTTGAGTGTGCTCTATATGAAACTTGCTTGATTTTGCATGTAGCTTCATATTATCATGTTGCATCCTTGTTTTGGTGTGTTTGCTTGATGTTTGGGTGCATTTTGCATCGATGCCATGCTTAACTTGTTTTGCTCATATCTTGTAGGCCGTAGCTCCAAATCTAATGAAGTTTATATGTAACTTGACTAGAATTTCGTGTAGATCATCTTGGTGCATCTTAACTTGCTGTTTAAAAACTTCAACTTAAGGTTTGTTCAGATCTGGACCAATTTCGAAATTTGCATATGAGGACTTATCGAAATTGTTATATGTTGTTCCCGGCCTCATTTAAACTTGCCTTGATGTGTTGTTCTTGTTTGCATCATCTCTTGCCATGAGTAGCCTCATGTAGCTTTGTCATGCATCATGCTTGTTGTGCATCATGTCTTGTCTATGTGTGGTGTGTTTACTATGTTGTGTGCTTCTTCTCGATAGTTCCCGTTTCGTTGCGATCGTGAGGATTCGTTCGTCTACGTGTGGTTCGTCTTCGTGGCTTCATCTTCTTCATGGACTCGTTCTTCTTCCTTGCGGGATTTCAGGCAAGATGACCGCTACCCTGGATCTCACTACTATCATTGCTATGCTAGTTGCTTCGTTCTATCGCTATGCTGCATTACCTATCATTTGCTCTTCAAGCCTCCCAAATTGCCATGAACCTCTAACGTTTGACACCATTCCTAGAAAACCATTGATTGGCTATGTTACCGCTTTTGCTCAGCCCCTCTTATAGCGTTGCTAGCTGCAGGTGAAGTTGAAGATTTCTCCATGGTGGACAGGGTTTTTGGTTGGGATATCACAATATCTCTTATATTATTAATGCATCTATATATTTGGTAAAGGGTGGAAGGCTCGGCCTTATGCCTGGTGTTTTGTTCCACTCTTACCGCCCTAGTTTCCGTCATACCGGTGTTATGTTCCCGGATTTTGCGTTCCTAACGTAGTCGGGTGATTTATGGGACCCCCCTGACAGTTCGCTTTGAATAAAACTTGTCCAGCAAGGCCCAACCTTGGTATTACCATTTGCCTCACCACCACCTACTTTTTCCCTTGGGAGTCGCTCTCTCGAGGGTCATCTTTATTTTAGCCCCCCCTCGGGCCAGTGCTTGTCTAAGTGCTGGTTCGAACCGAGTAGACTGCGGGGCCCCCTCGGGGCAACTCGAGGTCTGGTTTTACTCATAGGATGTCTCATCCGGTGTTGCCCTGAGAACGAGATATGTGCAGCTCCTATCGGGATTGTCGGCGCATCGGGCGGCTTTGCTGGTCTTCTTTTACCATTGTTGAAATGTCTTGTAAACCGGGATTCCGAGACTGATCGGGTCTTCCTGGGAGAAGGTCTATTCCTTCGTTGATCGCGAGAGCTTGTCATGGGCTAAGTTGGGACACCCCTGCAGGGTTTAAACTTTCGAGAGCCGTGCCCGCGGTTATGTGGCAGATGGGAATTTGTTAATGTCCGGTTGTAGATAACTTGACACCAGATCCGAATTAAAACGCATCAACGGCGTGTGTAGCCGTGATGGTCTCTTCTCGGCGGAGTCCGGGAAGTGAACACGGTTTCTGGGTTATGTTTGACGTAAGTAGGTGTTCAGGATCACTGAGGGAGTCCTGGACTAGGGGGTGTCCGGACAGCCGGACTATCATCGTCCGCCGGACTCCAAGACTACGAAGATACAAGATTGAAGACTCCGTCCCGTTTCCGGATGGGACTTTCCTTGGCGTGGGAGGCAAGCTTGGCAATACGGATATGTAGATCGCCTACCATTGTAACCGACTCTGTGTAACCCTAGCCTCCTCCGGTGTCTATATAAACCGGAGGGCTTTAGTCCGTAGGACAACATACATTACAACAATCATACCATAGGCTAGCTTCTAGGGTTTAGCCTCCTTGATCTCGTGGTAGATCCACTCTTGTACTACCCATATCATCAATATTAATCAAGCAGGACGTAGGGTTTTACCTCAATCAAGAGGGCCCGAACCTGGGTAAAAACATCGTGTCCCTCGTCTCTTGTTACCATCCGCCTAGACGCACAGTTTGGGACCCCCTACCCGAGATCCGCCGGTTTTGACACCGACATTGGTGCTTTCATTGAGAGTTCCTCTGTGTCGTCACCGATAGGCTTGATGGCATCTTCAACCAGCAACGCTGTCCAGGGTGAGACTTTTCTCCCCGGACAGATCTTCGTATTCGGCGGCTTCGCACTACGGGCCAATTCACTTGGCCATCTGGAGCAGATCGAAAGCTAAGCCCTGGCCGTCAGGTCAGATTTGGAAGCTTAAACTTCACAGCCGATGTCCGCGGAGACTTGATCTTCGACGGACTCGAGCCACAGCCAAGCGCGCCGCACTGTGACGACGGGCATGATCTAGCTCTGCCACCGAACAGTGCCTTGGTGGCCGCACACGGGTCCGCTTCGGCCATTAGCCCGGAGCCGATCGCCCAGATCGAGGGCCGGTGGATAGACGCCGCCCTGGGGGTTTCAACATCCACGGCGACGGAGCCGAACACTAATCTTGTCCCCTGCGAAACTCGTGATTCTGAGGCGCCGGACTCCTTGCCGGACTCCGAACCTCCCGTGCCCCTACCAATCGATCCGGATTGGGCGCCGGTTATGGAATTCACCGCCGCGGACATCTTCCAATACTCGCCTTTTGGCGATATCTTGAATTCACTAAAGCATCTCTCGTTATCAGGAGAGTCCTGGCCGGACTATGGCCAGGATGGTTGGGGTACGGACGACGAAGAAATTCAGATCCCACCCACCACCCACTTTGTAGCCACTATCGACGATCTAACCGACATGCTAGAGTACGACTCCGAAGACATCGATGCTATGGACGACGATGCCGGAGACGATCAGGAACCAGCGCCTACAGGGCACTGGAAGAACACCTCGTCATACGACATATACGTGGTGGACACCCCAAAAGATGGGGACGGCGAAGAAACGGCGGAGGCAGACTCTTTAAAGAAGCAGCCCAAACGCCGGCGTCAGCGGCGCCGCTCTAAATCTTGCCACAGCAAGAATGGAGATTCCGGCACAGGAGATAATAATACTCCAGAGAGTGCCGAAGACAATCCCCTCCAGCAAGGCTCAGCGCAGGAGGATGCTGAAGCAAGCCCTCACGAGGGGGCGGCAGACGAAGAGGTTGAGGATCATAACTATATGCCTCCCTCCGAAGACGAAGCAAGCCTCAACGATAATGAATTCGTCGTACCCGAGGATCCCGTCGAACAAGAGCGCTTCAAGCGCAGGCTTATCGCCACAGCAAACAGCCTAAAGAAAAAGCAGCAACAGCTTCAAGCTGATCAGGACCTGCTGGCCGATCGATGGACCGAGGTCCTCGCGGCCGAAGAGTATAAACTCGAACGTCCCTCCAAAAGTTACCCAAGACGCAAGCTGCTCCCCCGATTAGAGGAGGAAGCATACATACCTCCATCACCAGCGCACGATATGGCTGACCGACCACCCTGTGGTCGTGACAGAGAGGCATCCAGGCCCCCAGCCAAGACCATACCCCGGCATCGCTCCCAAAGTACGAAGCCAAGAGGGAACGCGCCGGACTTGCGAGGCATATTGGAGGACAAAGCAAGGCAATCCAGATCCATTTATGGATCACGTGGGCGCCCTACGACCCACGACGAATACCGTCGCGCCGGATACAATAACCCTGGCCGGGACGAACACAGCAGACAGCGCTCTCTCGAGCTGCGTCGCGATATTGCTCAATACAGAGGCGCCGCACACCCGCTATGCTTCACTGACGAAGTAATGGATCATCAGATCCCCGAAGGGTTTAAACCCGTAAACATCGAATCTTACGATGGCACAACAGACCCCGCGGTTTGGATCGAAGACTATCTTCTCCACATCCATATGGCCCGCGGCGACGATCTCCACGCCATCAAGTACCTCCCACTCAAGCTTAAAGGACCAGCTCGACATTGGCTTAACAGCTTGCCCGCAGAGTCAATTGGGTGTTGGGAGGACCTGGAGGCCGCATTCCTTGATAACTTCCAAGGCACATATGTGCGACCACCAGACGCCGATGACCTAAGCCACATCATTCAGCAGCCAGACGAATCGGCCAGACAATTCTGGAAACGGTTCTTGACGAAGAAAAATCAAATCGTCGATTGTCCGGATGCAGAGGCCCTCGCAGCCTTCAAACATAACATCCGGGACGAATGGCTAGCCCGGCACCTGGGGCAGGAAAAGCCGAAATCCATGGCAGCCCTCACATCGTTAATGACCCACTTTTGCGCGGGAGAGGACAGCTGGCTAGCCCGCAGCAACAATCTCCGTAAAAATTCTGGCAGTCCGGATACTAAGGACAACAACGGCAGGTCACGTCAAAACAAAAACAAGCGCCGCATTAACGGCGACGATAAGGAGGATACGGCAGTCAACGCCGGATTCCGAGGCTCTAAACCCGGTCAGCGGAAGAAGCCATTCAAAAGAACCACTCCGGGTCCGTCCAATCTGGACCGAATACTCGACCGCCTATGCCAGATACATGGCACCTCTGAAAAGCCAGCTAACCACACTAATAGAGACTGCTGGGTGTTCAAGCAGGCCGGCAAGTTAATTGCCGAAAACAATGACAAGGGGCTAAACAGCGACGACGAGGAAGAGACCCGACCGCCGAACAACAGAGGACAGAAGGGTTTTCCCCCACAAGTACGGACGGTGAATATGATATACGCGACCCACATACCCAAGAGGGAGAGGAAACACGCACTAAGGGACGTCTATGCGATGGAGCCAGTCGCCCCAAAGTTCAACCCATGGTCCTCTTGTCCGATCACTTTCGATCGAAGAGACCATCCGACCAGCATACGCCATGGCGGATTCACCGCATTGGTTTTAGACCCAATCATCAATGGGTTCCACCTCACGAGAGTCTTGATGGACGGCGGCAGCAGCCTGAACCTGCTTTATCAGGATACGGTGCGCAAAATGGGCATAGACCCATCAAGGATTAAACCTACAAAGACAACCTTTAAAGGTGTCATACCAGGAGTGGAAGCCAACTGTACAGGCTCAGTCACACTGGAAGTGGTCTTCAGATCTCCGGATAATTTCCGGAGCGAAGAGTTAATCTTCGACATAGTCCCGTTTCGCAGCGGCTATCATGCTCTGCTCGGACGAACCACGTTTGCAAAATTCAACGCGGTGCCGCACTATGCATACCTAAAGCTCAAGATGCCAGGCCCTCGTGGAGTCATCACGGTCAATGGGAATACGGAACGCTCCCTCCGAACGGAGGAACATACAGCGGCTCTCGCGGCAGAAGTACAGAGCAGCCTTCTAAGGCAATTCTCGAGTCCGGCCATTAAAAGGCCGGATACAGCAAAGCGCGCCCGGAGCAATGCCAACCAAGACCACCTGGCGCGATCAGAGCACGCGTAGCAATGCGGCCCCAACCCTCGCCCGCGCACGATCGCAAGAATAATACTCCGCGTACATCATTACGCTTTGGAGATACCATGGGCACAGGGGAGGGGGCACGATCGCAACGGACCCAGAGTGCGGTTCGACCACACCGGGGGCTCGCAAGTATGCCCCCCTTTTTTTATTATTTTTCTTCTTTTATGTACACAGGACTCTGTTAACCAGAAGCCCTGTCCGGCGGCGAACCTGCCGAACTCATGATGCAACAGTCAGGGACTAAAGAAGGCCGCGACGAACACTCAGGTGGTCTCAATTACGAGCATTAAATTCGATTATATACACCAAGTCCGCAGCTCATCCCTGGAGGGGGACACGTTTACTTAGTCCAAATCCCTTGCTTACCGCACTATTTGTATCAGTCCGCTCCACTAGCAGACTTTCTTTCATAAATAATGCAGCACCTTTTTGATGCAATTGCATTACCTTTTATATATATGCTCATTATATGACATCTTGCACCCGTATATTTTGGTACGGCCTAATACACTGGGGGCTTATGTTCCCCATTCTATGGTGTGATAAGTCCGAACACTTTCACAAGTGCGGCACCCCGAACTTATAGCATTATATGAATCGGCTTCGAATCATGTCTTGGGTCAATAGTTGGGTTTGCCCGGCTCCCACGTTTTGGTGCCTTACGTTCCGTTCCGTCGGCTAAGGTGGCACTGGGAGAACCACTGCGATTGCGCCCCGGTTGAGCCGGGCGAGCGCCTCAGTGGAGAAAGCTAAAACTGACTGGCATGATAAGGCGAGAGACTGGTCACTGTTCGAGAGGTTTTTTCGGGTCCTTAAAGACTCACGCCGCTTCGAGCGAAGTTCCGGACAATGTCCGATGAAGGCATGGATAGCGCCCCGGATTCGGCCTTCCGAATACCAGGGGCTTCACCGAAATTTAAAATTATAGAATTCTATGGCTAAGTGAGAGTGTTCAAGCATTATAAGTCCGGTTGCCTTGTTCGTTGTGTTGAGTGCCTCCCTCGATGGACCCAACAATGGGAACAAGAGTACTCAAGTTTATCCCGAACACCCCAGCACTCGTGGCTTGGGGGCTGAAGCCAACGACTTGCCATCTCTCAGATTTTATAAACGGCCACACAAAAGGTAATATTTTAAATTAAACAAGCGTTGCTTAACGCGCACATGAACAAAGTTTCAGCGCGCAGGATAATACACAGCAAATTCATTCAAAGATTACATTTCGGGGGCACTCATCCGCAATATTGCGGGCTCCCTTCAGGACGGTTTTATAATACATCTCGGGCGTGCGATACTCCTTGCCCGGCGGCGGGGGGTCCGTGAGAAGCTTCTCCGCATCCAACTTGCCCCATTGCACCTTTGTGCGGGCAAGAGCCCGGCGAGCGCCTTCAATACAGGCGGAGCGCTTGATGACATCCACCCAGGGGCATGCATCCACCAGCCACCGCACGAGGCCAAAGTAGCTCCCAGGCATGGCCTGTCCAGGCCACAGCCGGACTATAAGGCCCTTCATGGCCTCCTCAGCTACCTTGTGGAGTTCGACCAGCTGCTTCAGCTGGTTGCTTGGGGGCACCGGGTGTCCGGCCTCAGCATACTGAGACCAGAAAACTTTTTCCGTCGAGATCCCCTCCTCGCCATGATAGAATGCGGCGGCATCGGACGCACTATGCGGCAGATCTGCAAACGCCCCTGGAGAGCTCCGAATGCGGGTAAGTGTCAGGTATTTTATATTAACATGCTTGCTTTGCATGAAAAATGCCTTACCCGCCGCTATTTTCTTTATATCTTCAACCTCCTGAAGGGCCTTATGGGCCTCGGCCTTGGCGGACTTGGCACTTTCAAGAGCCGAGGCAAGCTCGGACTCTCGAGTCTTGGAGTCACGCTCCAAACTCTCATGCTTTTCCATGAGAGCCTGGAGCTCTTGCCGAACTTCCGCCACCCGTGCATCCTGCTTTTCTTGCTCTGCCCGTTCCGCGGCCGCACTGTGTTCGGCCGCGGACACAGCATCCTTTAGGGCGGCCACCTCGTTAGTGGCCCCTGTGATACACATATTATCCTGGTTAATTTAAGTGCAACCAAAATCGTTTTCTGTAAGGTACCTATTCAAAGTGGTGTTACTCACCTTCTTTATCCTCGAGCTGCTTCTTCGCATGGCCGAGCTCTCGCTCGGACCGCTCGAGATCCTGCTTCAGCACATCGACCTCCGCCGTTAATGCGGCAGAGGCCAGCAGCGCAGCCTGCAAACCCATATTGACATATTTTTAGCAACCATGCGCATATCTTGTTAGATCCTCAGTCCGGCTTTTTCTTTCCGAACACCGAACTGAGCATCAGGGGCTACTGTCTATGCGGTATTACATTACATAATTTTAACTTCTTACCTCAAAGCCTGTTAAAAGGCTGCTGCAGGCTTCGGTCAGCCCGCTTTTGGCGAGCTGAACCTTTTGAATCACCGTACTCATGATAGTGCGGTGTTCTTCCTCAATGGAAGCGCCTTTAAGCGCCTCCAGCAAGTTATCCGGCGCCTCCGGTTGGACGGAGGCCGCCGGTGTCACGGTCTTGCCCTTCTTTCGAAGGGGCCGCTTGCCGGACTCTGGAACCATTGCGGGTTCCGATGTAGAGTCCGGCACAAAGTCCGGGAGGCTGCCTGACGGTGCCTCCGGAGCCTCCTCCTGATGGGTCCCTCTCTGGGATCCCACCTCGGCGTCCTCGTCAGCGCGGGGGGTAGAGGCAGTCGGAAGTGAATTCACATCCGACGAGGCCAACGACCCGCTCGATGAGTCGGGGAGATCGTCATCGGTCGGACTAGGGATGGAATGCGGCGTTAGAAGGACACTACGTGACATAAAAGATATTGCGTATAAAGGATCCGGACACTTACGATCTTGCCGGACGCCTGGCCCTTGGAGGCCACTCATCCTCGCCAACGCTGGTGTTGGCGAAACTGTCCAGGGGGATAACTCTCCCCCTCTTGGACCCTTCGGCCTCCCCTATTGGGGAAGCCTTCCTTTTCTTCTCTCCCCCCTCCAGGAGAGAGTACTCCTCCTCCTCCTCGTCTTCGGGGGAGGAGTTTGCGTCGTCGTCAGACGCTTGATTGCGGGAACTCTTTCGAGTCCTCGCGGCCACCTTCTTGGCCTTCTTCTCCGGCACCACGTGCGGTGCCGGAACCAGCAGCCCTGCTAAGCGGGCGTCCACTGGACCTTCTGGCATGGGAGCCGGGCTGATAAGCTGCCTGGCTTTCTCCATCCATTCCTGTCAAAGGAAAGGAAGGGATTAAACCCTCTTATAATCAATTCAATTACTATAAAGTGTCCCGTAATGGGGTTGAATCACTTACCTCGTCAGTTGGATATTGCGAGCTGAATCCGCGATCTTCCGTCGCGGATGCGGGGGCTTCGGCGCCCTTAAACAGCACCCTCCAGGCGCCTTCGTATGTCGTATCGAAGAGCCCGTTCAGCGCCTGGTGCTGCTCCGGATTGAACTCCCACAGATTGAATGCTCGTTCTTGGCATGGGAGAATCCGGCGGATGAGCATGACTTGGACCACGTCGACGAGCCTGAGATTATTGCTCACCAGCTTCTGGATGCAGGTTCGGAGTCCAGTCACCTCCTTCGGATCGCCCCACAGCAAGCCCTTCTCTTTCCAGGAGGTGAGCTGCGTGGGGACGCCAGATCTAAACTCGGGGGCTGCCGCCCATGTGGGCTTGCGCGGCTCGGTGATGTAGAACCACCCCGATTGCCATCCCTTGACGGAGTCCACAAAGGCCCCTTCGAGCCAAAGGACGTTGGGTAATTTACCCAACATGGCGCCTCCGCATTCCGCTTGCGTTCCCTTCACAACCTTCGGCTTGACATTGAAGGTCTTGAGCCACAGGCTGAAGTGGGGCCGGATGCAGAGGAAGGCCTCACACACGACGATGAACGCCGAGATGTTGAGGATGAAGTTCGGCGCCAGATCGTTGAAATCCAGGCCATAATAGAACATGAGCCCCCGGACGAATGGATGGAGCGGAAAGCCCAGTCCGCGGAGGAAGTGGGGAAGGAAGACGACCCTCTCGTGAGCCCAGGGGTAGGGACGAGCTGCCCCTCGTCGGGCAGCCGATGCGCGATATCGTCGGAGAGGTATCCGGCGTTGCGCAGCTTAGTGATGTGCTCCTCCTTGACGGTGGAAGCCAACCACTTGCCTCCCCCTCCGGACATATTCGGAGAAGGTCGAGGTGAGATGTGCGAGCTTGGGCGTTGGAGCTTGAGTGCGCGGAGATGTGTAAGCAAAGGAGGAAGAAGGCGTAGGTGAGAAGGTAAATCCTTATCCCTTATATATAGGCGAACGAAACTGTGCGTCCCCCACCGGCCTGGTAAAACTCGCTTATCTCCCAAGCGCCAGCATCAATGGCGCGGTTGGGTTACCCACGTCCATATTGATGAGAATCCCGGAATAAGGGGAACACGATCTCTGCTTCGACAAGACGTGCCAAGGAAACCGCCTCGCTAAACGTGCTGAGGTGGTATAGTAAAAAACGATTCAAACAAAGGCTTGGTAGCGGTGTGATGTCACGCCGCATAATACATCAGCAGATTCAACTAAGTGTACGTTTTATTCTCTCTACGGTGGAATGTGGAATTTATTTTGCAGAGCCGGACACTATCCTGGTGTTCATGATCTTCTCTGGATTATTCAAGGGAGGAACCCGCCTTGCAATGCCGAACATTATGCGCGCCGGACTTATCGTCATTGAAGCCTGGTTCAGCGGCTACTGAGGGAGTCCTGGACTAGGGGGTGTCCGGACAGCCGGACTATCATCGTCCGCCGGACTCCAAGACTACGAAGATACAAGATTGAAGACTCCGTCCTGTGTCCGGATGGGACTTTCCTTGGCGTGGAAGGCAAGCTTGGCAATACGGATATGTAGATCTCCTACCATTGTAACCGACTCTGTGTAACCCTAGCCTCCTCCGGTGTCTATATAAACTGGAGGGCTTTAGTCCGTAGGACAACATACATTACAACAATCATACCATAGGCTAGCTTCTAGGGTTTAGCCTCCTTGATCTCGTGGTAGATCCACTCTTGTACTACCCATATCATCAATATTAATCAAGCAGGACATAGGGTTTTACCTCCATCAAGAGGGCCCGAACCTGGGTAAAAACATCGTGTCCCTCGTCTCTTGTTACCATCCGCCTAGACGCACAGTTCGGGACCCCCTACCCGAGATCCGCCGGTTTTGACACCGACAATCACCTCTTGATCATTGCTAGCTTCACGACCGTTCCTTTGTATCTCTTCTCGCTCTCATTTGCGTATGTTAGCCACCATATCATGCTTAGTCGCTGCTGCAACCTCACCACTTTACCCCTTCCTTTCCCATTAAGCTTTGCTAGTCTTGATACCCATGGTAATGGGATTGCTGAGTCCTCGTGGCTCACAGATTACTACAACAACAGTTGCAGGTACAGGTCATGCGATGATCATGACGCAAGAGCGATGTTTGCTTGCGTTGAGTTCTTCTTCTGCTTCTTCGATCAGGGGATAGGTTCCAGGTCGGCAGCCTGGGCTAGCAGGGTGGATATTGTTTGAGTTTCTGTTTATGATTCATCCGTAGTCGGATGTTGTTCTTGTATGTTGTATTGTTGTATTCATGTGGCATTGTATGCCTTATGTATGTATCCCCATCTATTATGTAATGTTGATGTAATGATATCCACCTTGCAAAAGCGTCTTCAAGATGCGCTTCTATCCTTGGTGGGACCTTCGAGTTCCTTTAGGATAGGGTCGCATCTTGGGCGTGACAAAAGGCAACAAAGATGGGCCATCTAGCTTAGATAAAATCCTTGAGAGGCCCTGTCAGATTCATGGCGCACCCGATAAGCCCGCCAATCGTACCAACAGGAACTGTTGGGTTTTCAAACAGGCCGGTAAGTTAAATACCGAACACAAGGGGAAAGAGCCTCCAAGCGAAGACGTTGATGAGCCCCGTCAGCCGAACACCAGGGGTCAGAAGCAATTTCCCCCCGAGGTGAAGACAGTGAACATGATATATGTCACTCACAACCCCAAAGGGAGCGCAAACGTGCATTACGGGACATCTACGCCGTAGAGCCTGTCGCTCCCAAGTTTAACCCATGGTCAGCCTGTCCGATCACTTTTGATCGCAGGGACCACCCAACCAGTATCCGTCACGGGGGTTCGGCCGCCCTGGTTCTTGATCCAATCATTGATGGATACCACCTCACTAGAGTCCTTATGGACGGAGGAAGCAATCTCAACTTGATCTATCAAGATATTGTTCGTAAAATGGGGATCGACCCATCATGAATCAAGCCTAGTAACACTACCTTTAAAGGTGTGATACTTGGAGTGGAGGCTCATTGTACGGGCTCAATCACATTGGAGGTAGTATTCGGCTCCCCAGATAACTTTCGCAGCGAAGAGTTAATTTTTGACATCGTCCCTTTCCACAGTGGCTACCATGCACTGCTCGGACGACTTGCTTTCGCCCGCTTTAATGCAGTCCCGCATTATGCTTACTTGATGCTCAAAATGCCTGGACCTCGTGGCATTATTACAGTCAATGTTAATATGGAGCGCTCACTCTATACTGAAGAGCACACCACAGCCCTTGCAGCCGAAGTATATAGCGGCCTTATCAAGCCGAACAGTTCACCGGCCAAAAAAGCCAATGACGTATCCAAGTCCGGTCCATGCATAATCACGATAAGTCAACGGATCCGGACCTTGATTAGCAGTTCGGCCTCCGCCGATCGCCCCATCAGGTCGCGGCTTACGTACCCCATGTACATAATTACGCACTAAAAATACCTTGGGCGGCGCTGGAGGCACACTGCGGAATAAGTCCATTACACGGCTTGACCATAATTTGACCGCATATATCCTTTTCCTTTTAACGTAGGTTCATCAAGAGCCCTACTTACAAGATGGTTGTCGCAGGAGATCCTTTTAAGGCCAGCACATCCCAGCCATCAAACGCTCCTCTCAAAGGATTCACTGCTAAGGAGAAAAGGCGCAGACGGGCGGCAGGGCATCATTGGAGTTTCTTTTCCGAACTATGATTTTTAGGCCCTGTGTTAGACTTTCCCTTATGTAAATTATTTCCTTTTTTCCTTATGCATGTAATATGACCTTAATACTGAACGACATTGCCTGTCATCGACATACCAATAAATATATAAAGGGCACAGATGATTATCACCTTCTTGGTTAGACTTTTTTCCTTGTCATCTGCGCTAGTCCCTACATTCGACTGACATACGTGGCGTGACACGGTCTTCATACCAGGGGCTGTATTCAGCCCCGCAATTTTTTTAAGTCCGAACACCCATAGGGAACTCTTCGGCGTCCCGGATATTGCATTATATGCCTCAACTCCGAATCATGTCTCTGTCTACAGTTGGGTTGCCTGGCTCCTGTGTTTGCCACCTTATGTTCCACAAGTTCGGCTAAGGTAGTAAAGGGAGAACTACTGCGATTGTATTTATTGTTTGTTTAGCCAAGTACCTCGGTAGAGAAAGCCGAAAACTGACAGTCATGATGAGCGAGAGCGGGTCAGCGATCCAGTGGCTTAGTGTTATACATCGAGTCGTTCGCGATTTGTGCCGTGTCATACGAGGGGCTGGGTTTTTGACCAGTTGCGTTGCAAAGGCGCCGTACTCTGGATCGCCGATCATGCAACAAGGGGCTAGTACTTAGCGCCACCAATGGACTCTTATGGTTAAATGAAAGTACTAAAGCCGCATAGTCTGATTGCCTAGTTCACCTTGCAAGACGCCTCCTACATCGGACCAAGACGTTAGATAAAGTGCGGTCATGCGATCCCGAACACCCCCGTAATATCTACGTGGGGGCTGAAGCCGACGACTGGTAAACTTTCAGACATATAAACAGCAAAAAAGGAGGATAAACTAAATCATAAATATCATACACCATGAGTTCGTTACATGACTCTTACAAACCGGACTCAACTACTCAAAGTTGACATCCTTCGAACACTGGCCCTCCACAATGCGGGCTCCCTCGAGGACCTCGTCAAAGTACTTCTCTGGCCGCCGATGCTCTTTCCCTTCAGGCGGCCCTGCGGTAGCAATTTCAGTGGCCTTCATCTTTGCCCACTTCACCTTGACACAGGCAAAGGCCATCCGGGCACCTTCAATGCAAGACAACCGCTTGAGGGCATCGATCCGAGGGAGTGCCTCCACTAGCCTCTTCACGAGTCCCAAGTGAATATTAGGGATGGAGTCGGCTGGCCACAGGTAGACTATAACATCCTTCATGGCTAGTCTGGCCACCCTGTGCAGCTCGGACAACTGCTTCAGTTGGTCGCTTAGGGGCATGGGAAGTTTTTGTCGGTTTTCGGGTTCCAGCAGACCCTTGAGGTTCGAACACTGGGGTGCGCGCGGAGATTTCGCCCTCTACCTACCTGCTCCTCGCCGACTCGCTAGGATCTAAACTACGAAAGGAACAACACAAGAGACACAGAGTTTATACTGGTTCAGGCCACCATTGCAGTGTAATACCCTACTCCAGTGTGTGGTGTGGTGGATTGCCTCTTGGGCTGATGATGAACAATACAAGGAAGAACAGCCTCGCGAGGGTCTATTCTTGGCTGGTGCGATGAACTGCTAGGAGGAGTTCGGTCGCTCTCTCTACTGGTTTTCTGGTGAGGATTCTATTCTTCCAGATGCCTCTACCCTGGGGGTGACTAGTCCTATTTATAGGCAAAGGCCCTGGGCCTCTTCCCAAATATTGAGCGGGAAGGGCGCCAACAATTGGCCATTTTGAAGGGGAACATCGGGTACACTTATCCTGACTAAAGTTGGTCCTCGCCTGTCAAAGGCTCTGGTGGTGACGCCTGCTTGGGCTCCACAATGACTTCCTTCCTGCCATTGGGCTGGTCTTGGTCTTGTTGCACCTAAATGGATGCCTTTGCTTGATGCTCTCGCCTGCGCTTGCTCCCTTTGCACCAAAGAGGAAAGGAGGACACTGCGCGGGCTGGCGCCTGACTGGCGCCCTTGGTCGTCATGGCTTGCGTCATGGGCACCTCGTGAGGTACCCCGCCTTGAACTCTCCGCCTCCTCGTGAGCCAGCCTAATGAGGTCGTGCCTGAGGAAGCTCCTTGTCGTCCGCCCCGTGAGGCTTGGCCCCTCGCGAGGGTCTTGAGCTCGTGTTGATGAAGATGGGCCGTGCTGGGCCCCCTTTTAGCCACGCCGCAGGCCGCAGGCAGGCAAGTCTGGGGACCCCCGTTCCCAGAACGCCGATAGTAGCCCCCGGGCCCAAGGCGCACCAGGACTTGGCCGAGCAGAGAGGCGAAAGGGCATGTGCGAAGCGCCGCGGGCCCTAACAGCCTGCGGCCTTGGGCGCCGCGTGGCGGTTGATTAGACGCGGGAGTCTCCACTTCCCCATGATGCCTCGGCAACTGTATGAATTGACAAGTCCCTGCAGGCAAAGTGAGTCATGATTACCTGCGATCGTGGAGGTCGGCGGTTGGCCTCCTCTGGCTTTAAGTACGGCACGTCGCGTGCCCTTCCAGTTTATTCCCTCTTGATTCTCCTTCTTCTTCATGGCTCCGTCAAGGAAGTTCTTGGCCACAGAGAAAGGAAAGGCCCACCAGGTTGAGCCTGCCTCTCCCCCGCCCAAGCGCGGTCGAGGCCGCCCTCGCAAACACCCTGTGGCCTCCACGGCGGCTCCCCGCGGTCGCGGAGGTGACTTCCCACGCGGTGACGGGTGGCTGGCCGCAGCCGGGGGGCGTGCTTCGGCCGGGCGACCCCCTAGGCCGCGCTTCCACACTGCGGAGGTGATGCCGGAGTTTGTTGTGTGGGCGGCGGAGCCGACTAGCGCCCCTCCCTCGCTTCCTCCTTCGTGAGCTCCCGGCTGGCGCCCCGGGCGGCCTCTGGCTCCAGGCAGATGGCTGCTGCAGCCGGGCCTCGTGGGCTTCGCTGGAGGTCTCCGCAGCCGGGAGCCTGGCCTTGACCCGCGGTTGGCAAACGTTTGCCCGCGCGCGTGGCCTGAGCCGTCGGTGCACCCTGCACTTCAAGTTCGACGGCGATGCCACCCTCTACGTGAGGGTGTTTGGGGAAGATGGTCGCCGCGCAGGGTGCTGCCCTGAAGACGACGACCGCGGACGGGGACCCAGCCCCGGCGAGGACGGAGAGGATAGCGCGCGCGTGGTTGGTGGCGCCCAGGGTTCCTCAAGCTTCACTGGTTCTTCTTCGGGCAGCGACTCTTCTAGCAGCGGCCGCGGTCAGCCTCCACGCCGTCGTGCCTGCTTGGAGGGTGGTAGCGGGTCTGCCTGCCGTCGCGCTTCGGTGAAGTGCGAGAGGGAGTTCGCCTGAGCCCCGGAGGTGGCTCGAGTCTTCCCTGAGAGCCGGTGTAGGGCGAGCCGCGCCTGATTTGTTCTTTCTTTTCCTTTTTCCTACGTAAAAAGACAGTAGTGTGGGGCCCCGTGGGGGCGTGTTTGGGTTACCGTTGTTAATCATCGCACTGTTTCCATTATTTTGGTATTGTTCCTTCGGTCCGCATGCCTGCGCGTAGGTAGTTCCTAGCCTCAGCCGTGGGGGGCAACCGACCCAGGTCATGTGTTCATGTCACGGTGCCCGTGAGGCATGGACTGGAGGGGTGCTCCTGTAGTGGACCCAGGTTGGGAAACCTTGAACAATAAGGGCAGAAAACACTCGCGAGGGAGTTCAGGCTGCTCCCTCGTGAGACCTTGCGCGAGAGAAATCGAGGTAGGAGAGCGAAAAGTCGAAGAGCCACAAGTCAAAGGTGGCAACAGCTTCAATGAAACTTCAAATGAGAATGAACAAGCCAACTGTAGAAAGCAAATGAAAAAGCCGCGTCCGGCACCTAATCTAGTCTTCGACGTCTTCTCACCAGCGCGGAGCTAAGTGCTGCCACTGGGCGTGGGAGGGAGCCCCAGGGCCTGAGGCCGGCGCTCCTGAGACTCTGGGGCGTGCACAGCCCCAACTCGTTATTACGTGAGGGTGTCACGGGAGGCGAGCTTCACAGGCGTTGGCCTTCTTCACAGGCTCCGGGCCTTTCTCGGGGGAAGTAAGCTTCACGGGCATTGGCCCTCTTCATAAGCTACGGGCCTTTTCCAAAACGCTTTAGCTTCACAGGCATTCGCCTTCTTCACAGGCTCTGGGCCTTTTCCAAAAAGATAAGCTTCACAGGCATTCGCGTTCTTCACAGGCTCTGGGCCTTTTCGAAAAAGATAAGCTTCATAGGCATTCGCCTTCTTCACAGGCTCTGGGCCTTTTCCAAAAAGATAAGCTTCACAGGCATTCGCCTTCTTCACAGGCTCCGGGCCTTTTCCAAAACGCTTCAGCTTCATAGGCATTCGCCTTCTTCACAGGCTCTGGGCCTTTTTAGGGGTAAAACCTCCGGAGGTGCTGGATGTTCCACGCGTTCTGGACAGGCATCCCCTCCTGAGTCTCCAAGCGCACGGAGCCGGGCCTGGAAACATGAACAACCTTGAACGGGCCCTCCCACATGGGAGAGAGCTTATGCAGTCCCTCCCTGGAGAGAACCCGCCTAAGCACGAGGTCCCCTACCTCAAGAGTTCTGGGGCGGATGTTGCGGCACTGGTATCGTCGCAGTGCTTGTTGGTACCTAGCCGCTCGCAGCGCGGCTTCTCGACGACGCTCCTCCCCCAGCACGAGGTCAATCCCCCGCATGGCGTCCTGCTGCGCCTCATCGAATGCTAGGACCCACAAGGAATGACATTTGACCTCGTGAGGGAGGACCGCTTCGGCTCCATAGACCAGGAAGAACGGGGTCTCCCCAGTTGACTTAGTCGCGGTTGTGCGGATGGACCACAACACGGACTAAAGCTCATCGTACCAACCTCTGCCGCAGGCCTCCAGTTTCTTCTTGAATGTTCTGGTCTTGAGGCCCCTCAGGACTTCTGCGTTGGCCCGCTCGGCCTGGCCGTTGCTTCGGGGATGCGCCACCGAAGCATAGCATATCTGCGTTCCAAGGTTAGCACAGTATGTTTTGAAGAGGTTACTGGTGAACTACGAACCGTTGTCGGTGATGATGCGGTTTGGCACCCCGAACCGGCTCACGATGCCCTTGATGAACTTGGCCGCAGAACCAGCAGGGATGGTGCAGACGGCTTCTACTTCAGCCCACTTGGTGAACTTGTCCACGGCAACATAGAGGTAGCGATAGCCCCCTGGTGCCCGAGGAAACGGGCCCAGGATATCCAGCCCCTAGACTGCGAATGGCCACGAGAGGGGTATAGTTTGCAGACCTCCTGCCGGCTGATGGATCTGCTTGGCATGGAATTGGCAGGCATCGCAAGCCTTCACTAGTTCGATAGCGTCATTGAGCGCAGTAGGCCAATAGAAGCCGCTGCGGAATGCCTTGCCCACGAGGGTCCGTGATGACGAGTGGTGCCCACAGTCTCCACCATGTATATCCGCCAGCAGCTCTTTCCCTTGCTCCCTGGATATGCAGCATAGGGACACACCATTTGGTCGCTTCCGGTAGAGTTCTCCATCCCTGATACAGTACGCTGTGGCTTTCCCCGCCACACGCTCCGCTTCCTCCTCCTTCTCCGGCAGGGTCCCTTGCGTTAAGTAGCTCCGGAGCTTTGTGATCCAGCACCCCTCCTGAGGCTCCATTGTCAGGAGCAGGCGTGCTCCTGAGGCGGGGCCACAGGCCGGGGCTCCCGAGGCAGATGGCTGGGGGAGCTCCTCCCAAGGCTGCACCGTGTTTGATAATGATGGCATGGCCGAGGGCTTGAAGAGACGTTCCTCGAAGACGCCAGGATCCTGAGGTAACCGCCTGGAGGCTCGTTTGGCGATGTCGTCGGTCTCTTGATTTGTGCCGCGGGGTACATGTTGTAGCTCCAACCCCCAGAACCGCTTCTCCATCCTGCAGACCTCCGCAAGGTAGGCTTCCATGTGCTCATCTTTTGGCTCGTATACCTTGTTGGAGAAATTGACGGGGAGCTGCGAATCGCCCTTGATAGTAAGGCACTTTACCCCAGGGCAGCTGCGGCCTTCAAGCCCGCTATCAGTCCTTCATACTCCGCTATGTTGTTGGAGACCTTTTCACCTTGCTGGAAGCAGAGCTGCACGGCGTAGTAGAGCCTGTCTTGAGTGGGAGATATGAGCACCGCTCCAGCCCCAGCGCCATGCCTGGAGAATGCACCGTCGAAGTACATGACCCAGCCCTCTGGCGCCTCGCTTCCCGGAGAGTGGGATCAATCCTCGTCGGCAGTGAGGCCCGGTGCTTCCGTCCATTCTGCCACAAAATCTGCTAATGCAGCCCCCTTGATGACTCTGGTCGTGCTGAACTCGAGCTAAAACGCTTGCAGTTCAATGTTCCACTCAGCGACCCTTCCGGCAGAGTTAGGGCTCCTGAGCACCCTTTCCAAGGGGTATGCTGAGACGACCTTGATGGGGTGACCCTGAAAATAGTGTCGCAGCTTGCGCGAGGCCACTAGTAGCGCGAGGAGGAGCTTCTGAGGCATGGGGTATAGTGCCCTCGCGTCCCGCAACACCATGCTGACGAAGTAAACTGGGTGCTCAACGAGGTTTGGAGCGCCGGTGCCGATGGCGCCCTCCAGAGGTTGTGGCGCCTCCTGAGGTGATCGAGCCTCCGGAAGCTGGTCGTCTGGGGGAGGGGCCTCTTCCGTTCCCAGCACGCTCCCCTGCGGCAGCTGATCCACCTCAGCCGCGGTAGTGGTTTCTGCGAGTCCTCCTTGATCCTGCTTTGCCTTGACCCGGGTAGCTGCCGCGGCTTTGGTCCGGCGCTCCTCCCTAACTGCCACCAGAGCTGCGCTGGCGGAGTAGGGAGTGGCGGCGAGGTAGAGCACCAGGGGCTCTTGAGGGCGTGGAGCCACCATCACCGGAGGGCTGGTTAGGTATCTCTTGAGATCTTGGAACGCCTTGTCGGCCTCTTCAGTCCATTCAAAGGGCCCCTTTTTCTTCATCAGCTGGAAGAAAGGCAGCGCTCGCTCCCCCAACTTGGAGATGAAGCACCCTAGCGCAGTCATGCGCCCAGTGAGCTTCTGCATTTCCCTGAGGGTCTTTGGCGGGCTCATGTCCTCGACCGCCTTGACCTTTTCCGGGTTGGCCTCGATGCCTCGGTGGGATACGAGGAAGCCCAAGAGCTTGCCCGAGGGGACTCCAAACACACACTTCTCCGGGTTGAGCCGCAGGTTCACTGTGTTGAGGTTTGCGAAGGTTTCCTCCAGGTCTTGTATCAGGGTCTTGGTCTCGCGAGACTTCACCACAATGTCGTCGACGTAAGCTTCCACATTCTTCCCGAGCTGCGGGCCCAAGGTGATGTGCATGAGCCGCTGAAAGGTTGCACCCGCATTGCGCAGTCTGAACGGCATGCAGGTATAGCAGTACACCCCACACGGGGTCAGGAAGGCCATCTTCTCCACGTCTTCCACCGCCATCTTGATATGATGATACCCGGAGAAGGCATCCAAGAAGCATAACAGGTCGCACTCAGCGGTGGAATCGACGATCTGATCGATGCGAGGGAGCGGGAACGGATCTTGCGGGCACGCTTTGTTGAGGTTGGTGAAGTCGACACACATGCGCTCCTTCCCTCCCTTCTTTGGCACAACAACTGGGTTGGCCAACCAATCTAGATATCGGACCTCGCGAATGACCCCAGCGGCTTCTAGCTTGCGGGTCTCTTGGACGATGAAGGCCTGCTTTTCAGTGGACTGCCGCCTCGCTTTCTGCTTCACGGGG
This sequence comes from Triticum timopheevii, assembly GCA_963921465.1. Lineage (NCBI taxonomy): Eukaryota > Viridiplantae > Streptophyta > Magnoliopsida > Poales > Poaceae > Triticum > Triticum timopheevii. Next base: position 185,525,228 of record OY997266.1, on the reverse strand, counting down.
CGCACGTTGGGGCACACGTTGAGGTGGTGCTCGATTATGCCCCGTGGGATCCCTGCCAACTGATCAGGCTCCCAGGCGAATACCTTCTTGTTTGCACGTAGGAACTTGATCAGGGCTTCCTCCTGCTCGGTCTCGAGGTTGGCACCTATGGTGAAAGCGGCGTCAGTGGACCCGTCCTCGTCGACAGGTATCTGTTTGGTCTCTGCCTCGTCTTGGGTGAACAACTGCTTCTTCTTGGTTGGCGCAGCCCCCTTGGGCTTGGTGCTACCGCCGCCATCTAGAAGGCGAGCTTGAGCGCTTGCAGCGCATCCCCGGTGTCCCCGGGCACGGTGAGGACACCGCTACTCCTGGGCATCTTCATAAGGTTGTACGCCGGGTGAGTCACAGCCATGAATTGGGCCAGTGCTGGATAGCCGAGGATGGCGTTGTAGAGGAGGCCGATGGGGGCGATATCGAAATCGACTAGCTCCGTGCGGAAATTGTCGTAGGTGCCGAAAGTTACTGGGAGCCGGATCTGTCCCAAGGAGCTGGATGACCCGCCCCCGACGCCTGAGAAGGGCTGGCTGGGCTGCAGCCGCTCCCGGGGTACGCGGAGGAGGTTGAAGGCCTCAACTGAGAGCACGCTGAGACCCGCGCCGCCGTCGATGAGAGTCCTGGGGACGGCCACCTGGCAGATGGTGGGGGTGCACAGCATGGGGAGCGCACCCGAGCAGGCCGAGTTGGAGGGGTGGTCCTCCAAGCTGAAGGCCAGACTGGCCTGTGGCTCCGACCGATCCGGGGGAGCCCCCTACCGCGTGGAGGCGGCGCCGACCCGGCGGACGAATGGCTTGACGTGGTGACTGGAGGGCGGTACCTGCGAGCCGCCCAAGAGGGCCGCGATGACCGGGGGCACCGGCGCGACGTGGTGGGCGAGGAAGAGGCCGCGCAGCTCTTCCCAGGAGGCCACGGAGGCCCCCGGCAGGTGGAGCGGCCATGCGCGCGGAGCACCGGTGAGGGCCATGGGAAGCCAGTTGGCCATGACCCCGTTGTCACCTTCAGCTTTGAGAACGGGCTCCTCGTACGCCAACAAGAAGGCCAGCGGATCGATCGCGCTGTTGTAGTGCGGCGGCGTCATCGGCTTGAACTTGTCCGGCCACCGCACCCGTTGCAAGGCTGGGGCCAGGGCTCGAAGCCCCCTGGCCCCAGCGCTGGCGCTGGCAACCGGAGCGGGCGGCGTGCTGCCCATCGCGTGGCAGGTCGCGATGGTGGCGGAGAGGAAAACTCCGACGCACCCCTACCTGGCGCGCCAAATGTCGGATTTTGGGTTCCGGCAGACCCTTGAGGTTCGAACACTGGGGTGCGCGCGGAGATTTCGCCCTCTACCTACCTTCGCCTTGCCGACTCGCTAGGATCTAAACTACGAAAGGAACAACACAAGAGACACAGAGTTTATACTGGTTCAGGCCACCATTGCGGTGTAATACCCTACTCCAGTGTGTTGTGTGGTGGATTGCCTCTTGGGCTGATGATGAACAATACAAGGAAGAACAGCCTCGCGAGGGTCTGTTATTGGCTGGTGCGATGAACTGCTAGAAGGAGTTCGGTCGCTCTCTCTACTAGTTTTCTGGTGAGGATTCTGTTCTTCCAGATGCCTCTACCCTGGGGGTGGCTAGTCCTATTTATAGGCAAAGGCCCTAGGCCTCTTCCCAAATATTGAGCGGGAAGGGCGCCAACAATTGGCCATTTTGAAGGGGAACATTGGGTACACTTATCCTGACTAAAGTTGGTCCTCGCCTGCCAAAGGCTCTGGTGGTGATGCCTGCTTGGGCTCCACAATGACTTCCTTCCTGCCGTTGGGCTGGTCTTGGTCTTGTTGCACCGAAATGGATGCCTTTGCTTGATGCTCTCGCCTGCGCTTGCTCCCTTTGCACCAAAGATGAAAGGAGGACACTACGCGGGCTGGCGCCCGACTGGCGCCCTTGGTCGTCATGGCTTGCGTCATGGGCACCTCGTGAGGTACCCCGCCTTGAACTCTCTGCCTCCTCGTGAGCCAGCCTGATGAGGCCGTGCCTGAGGAAGCTCCTTGTCGTCTGCCCCGCGAGGCTTGGCCCCTCGCGAGGGTCTTGAGCTCGTGTTGATGAAGATGGGCCGTGCTGGGGCCCATTTTAGCCACGCCGCAGGCCGCAGGCAGGCAAGTCTGGGGACCCTCGTTCCCGGAACGCCGACAGTTCTGGCGCAAGGTACTGCAAAATAACTTTTACGTCGAGCTCCCCTCTTCGGCTCGGGAGAATGTGACGGCATCCGCAATACTCCCCGGCAGATCAGCAAAGGCGCCTGGAGAACTCCAAACTCAGGTCAGTAAAATATATCTCTTACTACTATATCTACTCTGCATGATAAAGGCCTTACCAGCCGCAATCTGCTTCGCCTCTTGTATCTCCCAGCGAGCACCCTGGGCATCAACCCGGGCCTCCTTCAAACTCTCAAGAGCTTTGGAGAGTTTGGAGGCCTTCTCTGAACTCTTATGCTCCAAGGACTCGCACCTTGCGATGGCGTCATTGAGCTCCTGCTCTACTTCTCCCACCCGCGCCTCGTGTTTTTGGCGGGTGGTTTGCTCTTCCTCTAGAGCCTTGGCCGCCTTGTCTGCGGCCACCTTGCTTGCCTTTGCCTCCTTCTTGGCTTTGGCAAGGGCACTTTTGAGGGACTCAACCTCGGCTGCGCCATCTGCAAGTATATTTACAACATTCTTAGCCAGTTTCAAACCGACTACACACGAAAATAATTTTCAGATATATTGAAATATCGCATACCTTGGGTTTCGTCGAACCGCTTGTTGGTACAGTCGAGTTCCTCATCGGACAACCGAAGCTTCCGATTGAGCTCGGCAATTTCTGCGGCCTAGGCAGTAGCCGCCAGCTTAGAAGCCTGTCAAATACAAATACAGTGCATTATATAGTTGTTGATGATCCTCTGTTCGGATTGTTCTAATCCGGACAGAGTCTCAGGGGCTACTGTCTACACATGGGGTTCGCCCCACACATATATAACATAATACTTATGAAGAATATTACGTCGCTTACCTCGAAGCCTGTCAGTAGGCTATGGAAGGCTTCGGCTAGTCCGCTCTTCACGGACTGAACCTTCTCCATAGCCGCACCCATAAGGGTGCGGTGTTCCTCTACGATGGAGGCACATTTCAGTGCCTCCCGCATAGAGTCAACGGCCTCCGGATTGACAGAGGCCACCGACGGAGCTCCTGCTCCTCCACCCTCCTTCGAAGGAGGATGTTGATCCGAACCCAGTGTCGTACTGGTCTCCAGAATGGTGTTCAGCGAGGGCCTAGGACTGCTGAAGTCCTCCACCCTCGATGGTTGTGGGGGTCGCCGTGCCCCGCTCTACAACGTCCGAGGTGTTATCCTCGGCCACCTTCTGGACCGTCTTGTCCGCCCCTCCCCGGCTAGGAGATGGCCTTTGGGATGACACCTCAGTGTCCTCCATGGCAGTGGGAGAGAGGGCGTGAGATGGGCCATCACTCTCCGCCTCCCCAGGGGCTAGAGAGTTCCCCGTCGAAGAAGAGGGGATCGGGATCTCGCGCGGAGGGCTAAAAAGCATAAAGGAAGTTGAGCATGTCAAAGGAAGATTAAAGAGATAATTGAGTGAGTGAGTTTCTAATACTTACGTGTTGGCCAGGGGCTTCTCCCTTTGGACCCGCCCTGGGATGTGTTCGTACTCCGTGTCCGAACTGTCTGAGAGGATCACTCGCCCTTTCTTGGCGTCGCCCCCTCCAGGTTCTCGGGGGCTGTTCTTTTTCCCCTCCTCGTCTTGAGGGGGGAGTCGCTCTCCTCCTCCTCCTCATCATCATCATCATCATCCTCTTATTCGTCCTCGTCTTCCTTGCGGGAGGAGATGGGCTCAGCCTCTCCGGACACTGCTTCCGGAGGGCCTTTGCAGCGGGGCCCGTTCTTGGGCCCCTTGCTCATTTTCTTGGCCTTCTTCTCTGGCGGCTGATAAGGCGCCGGGACCAGCATCTCCCCCAGCTGAGGAGTAACTGGGTTTTCGGGCAGTGGAGCCGGACACTTAATCCACTCCAACTTCTTGGTCCAGCCCTGTAACGTAAGATGGGTTGATGAGTTCGGCATAGATCGAACATATATATGTAAACAAGGTATGTCTTTGGAGGTATCGAATACTTATTGGAGAGGCCAGATATGCGACGTTGAGGCCGACGTCTTCAGTCTCCATAGGCCAATTGCTCTTCTGCGCCTTGAAAAGCAGTTTCCACATTCCCTCGTGCGTGGTGCCGAGGAAGTGTTGTAGCGTCCGCGGATCCTCCAGCTTGAATTCCCACAACGGGGAAGTTCGGCGCTGGCAGGAGAGAATGCAGCGGAAGAGCATGATCTGAACCATGTTGGTTAGACCAACATTCTTCCTCAGCATGTTGGTAATGCGCATCTGTAGCGCCAGCACCTCCGTCTGGGACCCCCAGTCGAGGCCCTTCGTGTTCTAGGAGGTGATCCTCATGGGGGGTCCGGATCTGAATTCCGGAATGGCCGCCCAATTAGGGCGGCGCGCCTCGATGATATAGAACCACTCTTGTTGCTAGACCTTCATGGTCTCTACAAAGGCCCCCTTTGGCTAAGTGGTGTTCGGAAGCTTGCTAATCATAGCTCCGCGCAGTCCGCATGTTGCCCGTCGACCACCTTCAGCTTTACGTTGAAGACCTTGAGCCATAGGCCGAAGTGTGGGAGGACGCGGAGGAGAGCCTCACACATGACTATGAACGTCGATATGTGGAGGAATGAGTTCGGGGCTAGATCGTGGAAATCTAGCCCGTAATAGTACATGAGTCCATGGACGAACGAGTGGAGTGGAAAACCTAGCCCTCTAAGGAAGTGGGGAAGGAAGACGACCTGTTTGCTGGGCTCCGGAGTGGGAATGATTTGACCTCCAGGGGAAGCCAGTGCTTGATATCGGCAGCAAGATACCCACCACTCCGGAGATCCGTTATCTCCTTCTCCATCATGGAGGAGGCCTCCCACATGCCTTTGGAGCCATCTCCGGCCATGGTCGGAGTAGGTGGTGGTGGAGGAAAGAAAGACGGAGACTTTGCGGGCGCAGAAAGCTTGGAAGATTGGAAGGCTAAGGAGATGTGAAGGCGTGGGCCCCCCACTCATGCATTGAATCTTGCCTATTCCCAATGAAGGCGTGCGCCACAAATGGTTGGATTACCCAAGTATCATTGATATGCAATCCCTTATTAAGTGGGCATGATCTCTGTTTTGACAGGACGTGCCAATGAGGCGTGGCCTCAAAACATGGAACACGTGGCGTGAAAACGGTTCAAAATGCCGAAGGGTCAAGTCTGATGCATCGTCAAAAAAGTTATTAGTAAAAGACACTATTCTTATTTTTATATATCCTGCCTTCGCGGCTAAGGGTTGTGTTCATTATGAAAAGCCGGATACAATTCTTTTAGAGAGGAAAGCCGATGTGTATTCTTTGAGGAACCCGCCTTGCAATGCCGAAGACAATCTGAGCGTCGAATATACCATCATTGAAGATAGGTTCAGGGGCTACTGTGGGAGTCCTGGACTAGGGGGTCCTCGGGCATCCAGTCTATTGATGTGGGCCAGACTGATGGGCCGTCAAGATACAAGACAGAAGATTATCTCTTGTGTCGGGTGGGGACCCTCACATGCGTGGATGGCAAGTATAGGTGCCCAGATATTTTATTCCTTTCTGTAAAACCGACTTTGTACAACCCTAGGCCCCTCTAGTGTCTATATAAACCGGAGGGTTAGATCGGAGGCAGGATCACAACAACATTGCTAGGCTAGCTTTCTAGGGTTAGCCGAATCGATCTCGAGGTAGATCAACTCTTGTAACCCCTATACCTCGAATATAATCAAGCAGGAGTAGGGTTTTACCTCCATGAAGAGGGCCCAAACCTGGGTAAATACTGTGTCCCTTCTCCACTGTTACCATTGATCCTCAAACGCACATCTTGGGCCCCCCTACCCGAGATCTACCGGTTTTGACACCAACACTCACCCTCACCAGGCAACGTCACCCACCCCAGGAAGTGATGTCGGCAAAGAGTACCAAGGAGCTGGTTGGGCCTGTGGACACCATCTGCGTGTATCCAACCCCTGCAGTATGACAATGCCAACACATTAGAAATTAATTTGAACAAACATGAATGCAAAAGGTTAAAAAAGAGTAAATGCACTTATTTCTCCCCGTTAGGCTGAATCAACCACCTCTAGCCGCGGGTCGCCGGCACGGACGGTAGCTTAGTACCACCACGCTGGTAGACCTTCTTGCCCTCCTCAACCAGCTCGCCCTCGCTATAGCTATCCTCAGAAAAGGTCTCCTCTACACCATCAGCATGGCTGCTAGACTCCGGAGTCACGTGGGACGAAGACTCTAGGACCCGAGTCTCCTGGGAGGAATACTCTGGGACCCGAGTCTCCTGGGAGGAAGACTCTAGGACCTGAGTCTCCAGGGAGGAAGACTCTAGGACATGAGTCTCCAGGGAGGAAGACTCTGGGACCCGAGGCTCGGCGACTAGAGGCTCGTCGACCCGAGGCTTGGCGACCAGAGGCTCGTCGACCCGAGGCTCGGCGACCAGAGGCTCGTCGACCCGAGGCTCGTGGACCGGAGTCCGAGACGGGTCCAGGTCAGACGGGTCCACCTAAGACGGAGCACTCCGGTGGTCCGGAGAATCAGCAGGGGGTGGCGGCGAGGAAGGCACAACAACCTTTCTACCTCTCCCAGCGTCACGTCCACCTCTACCTCCACCCCTCTTGTTCTCCCGACCTCCTCTCCCGGCCGAAGAAGAAGCGCCCGCCGAAGGTGCTAGGGGTGTATGCATGCTGTCTACCAGCGCTCTCCGAAGGTTCTGGGGTGCAATAACAACACCCCTCCCACGCGCCGAGGAAGGAGGCTCGGAGCACTCTCGGCCCAAGCCCACCATCTGTCAACACCTGAAGTGACAAAGAGTAAATAAAATTAGTACAACATAAACATAATAAAAAAAATTAAGTGTGTATCACCGTCATGAACATAATGAAAAAATTGAATACCTAATAACATAAAAATTTAGGTGTTGGGGGTAGGGGGGTCAGGGTGTCGGTGGCGTCTTGTCGGGGTGTCGAGGCGGTCTCAGGGTGTCGTGTCGAGGGTCGGGGGTGTCGGGGTGCTGTGTCGGGGTCGTAGTGTCGAGGCGGGGTCGGGGTGTTGTGTTGGGGGTCGGGGGCTCGGGGGTGCCGTGTCGGGGTGTCGAGGCATTCTTGGGGTGTCGTGTCGGGGGTCGGGCTGTCGGTGGTGTCGGGGTCGGGGTGTAGGTGGTATCGTGTCGGGGGTCGGGGTGTCGGTGTCGGGGACCGGCGTTCTTCTTCTTGTTCTTGTTCTCTTCTTCTTCTTATTCTTCTTCTTCTTCTTCTTCTTCTTCTTCTTCTTCTTCTTCTTCTTCTTCTTCTTCTCCTGCCCCTCTTCTTCTTCTTCTTCTTCTTCCTCTTCTTCTTCTTCTTCTTCCTCTTCTTCCTCTTCTTCTTCTTCTTCCTCTTCTTCTTCCTCTTCCTCTTCTTCTTCTTCTTCTTCTTCTTCTTCTTCTTCCTCTTCTTCCTCTTCCTCTTCCTCTTCCTCTTCCTCTTCCTCTTCATCTTCCTCTTCCTCTTCCTCTTCCTCTTCCTCTTCCTCTTCCTCGTCCTCTTATTCTTCTTCTTCTTCTTCTTCTGCTGCTGCTGCTGCTTCTTCTCCTTCTTCTCCTTCTTCTCCTTCTCCTTCTCCTTCTCCTTCTCCTTCTCCTCCTTCTTCTTCTTCTTCTTCTTCTTCTTCTTCTTCTTCTTCTTCTTCTTCTTCTTCTTCTTCTTCTTCTTCTTCTTCTTCTTCTTCTTCTCCTTCTATATCTCC